>OY744605.1:81807904-82445404 GCA_963556255.1 Allolobophora icterica | reverse complement strand
GATTACCAGCCTACGCTAAAATTTGAAAGTCTAAAAGTTGAAGATTCATCCGAATGATTTTTATTCTAATTAATAATGAATTATCTTTTTTGGTCTTCTGTGCTTATCATCTAATGTTATGACATTATTAAGCCTCTGCTTTTGAAGTTTAATGTTGTTTTCGTAATCGTTGTAAACCTTCCTCAAGACCATCTGCTCCACACTATCGTATTCAACATTGAGCCACAGGGGACTAGACCACAGGAGTCATTCTCCCTTTGGGACTTCAAGAACTATCGCGTTATAACCCTGCTGCTGTAAGTGCCCGGAAAAACCTGTACTAGCATCATCTTGTCAACGGTTAGGAGATACGTGCTACAGATGAGACGCAGAGCGGGTTCATTCCGGGATATCAACATATCATACGCTTCTCATTACCACTGACCGACTGAGGTCAATGATCGGGCCCCTGTGTCGAATGGAGTTGTTGAAGTAATGGAATAAATAGCAGACATGTGTGCCTAAAACTCTTCATAATACCTGCCTCTCACTGTTCGTCTGTCAGCTACTAGTCTTCCTATCCCACCCAACAGCATGTACTCGTTCACTTGATTCAATCAACTCATTCAATCGTTAATTGATTTATAGTTCTTTTTGTATATCCTCTTCGATCCGAACTGCTTATAATAGTCAACCTCTCTGAATCCATTGTCCTCCATGAATATCTCATTTCCAGCTCACTCATTTATTTACTCACCAGTCTTTTGTTCACCCTTTACACTACACAACTCAGCTCACTAATTAAACTCGGTTGATTCACTCAGCTCTTTCAGTTGACCATCACTCATATGCTGACGACACTCAGCTATTCACCTCTAGGCCTCCAATTTTTCCTACTCCATAGATCATTTTCGTCGTGTGTTTATCTAAATCTCCCCATGAATGGCAGTTAATCTCCTGTGCTTCAACCCATTCACTGCTAAATTTATATACGATGGGTTTTTCGTCCCAAACCTCACCTTCTCAGATCTAATCATCCATCTTCCGGCGCTTACTTAATGCAAATCCGAGACTTTCTTATAATTTGCCTTACGCATGACTTCAAAACCGCTTTTACAACAGCTACATCCATATAGCCATTGTTAATGCACGTCTGTAAATGAAACCGTGCTGTCACTAAACCCCCAAACATCACCCGAATCCTTAAATCACTGCTAAAGAGGTCACCCAAATAGACTGCCTTCAAGAAATCCAGAATGCTCTCGCTCGCGTTGTCGCTAAAGCTCCCAAACACCACGATGTCACTTCTGTACGATACGTGGACACTCCTCGCATAGGGGCAAATTGGGTACTTGAATGAACCTTTGTGGCGTTCAAGGTTGAATATTTTGACCCTTATGTAGGCATTGATGACGTGTCCCCGTTTCATGTGTTGCCCCTTCTGCGCTAATTTCTATCGGTGCCCGTTGACATGGCACTGCACTGCCAATCACCCGCATGAAGCGCTTTTGAAGAAGGTGTAATAAATATGACACATTCTAAGCGCCTTCTCAGCGTCATCCTGCAAGGTTTTGCACGAAATGCCGCATACAGCATGACTTGGTGACTTGTATGCAAACCGACCAATGAAAACCTGTTACGTAGTTCACGTTATATGTAGGGCCTATATATAGTACGTTAGTAGTTGTTACATAACAACTCTAAAGAGTAGCGTTATTTTCACAAAAGAGTTTGCTTGTAGTCTGAAACGTGCTTCTGAGCGTCATAATGGCACAGAAAGCTGGCATTAACGCCTGTTTGCGTTTTGTCTTTGTGGTTTTAGTTGTGTCTGCTCTTACACAGTCATCGTGTATCGAAGAGATACGGAAGGTCCTGGGTCTTAAACTTACAGGTGGATATATTCCCGTTGTAAACCCGGAGGAAAATGTCAGCGTCAACCGCATTGTGAACTCTAGTGTGACGCAGTACAACGAACAGTCCAACGATTTGCAGGAATTTGGACTGCTTGAAAATGGAACGATTGAAGCCTATTCACAGGTAATCCTGATCGTAATCGTAAAATCTTAATTTGTCAAGCGCTACTTTAAGGTTATCAAGCGCTTATTCGGAATACGAGATACAGTTACTCAAGTCTTTCTTGGGGTACGGAAAGTTCATTGTGTGTCTGTTTTTGTAGGGTCAGTATAAAAAAAGTAGGTATAACAAAACATCTCCTACATTATTATAACTAGAATATAGTATTACTAAGTTATTCATGTATTCTCATAGTATTTCATCATCACAGCCGACCAAAGCCCTGATATCCTGCTTAATAATCATGAAACATATGTGGCTCACCTAACTTGAGAAAGCTGCAGTGAATAACTTTCCAAAAAGCTCTTTTTCAGTTGTAACTCGCTTTCTGTATTTCATTTGACAGAAAATCTGCTTCCTCATTCAGCATAGACTGGAGGTGCCTTGTTTTGTAGCGTGAATAAGTAAGAATTTGCAGGTTACAGCGAACAGATGTAGCGGTCATTTTTGGAGAAAATATCAACGGCACCTCTTCATTCCAGTATTTGAGAATTAAACTTGACGTGTTTACATGGGTTCTATTATTCTGGAATGATGGTTTCCAACTGTTTTGAATGTTGCTTTTAATTTCAGGTGGTGAACGGTGTGAACTACTGCATGAGGTTCACTGTTGTGAGCCTCGGATGCAAGAAATGTTTGAACAGCCGTCGCTGCAGAACAGTAAGCGTACATTTAATCATTCTGTCATATCTGTTCAAAAGCTTTGCCTTTGCGACAACGGAGAATAGTTTTCAGCTGTGCTGTAGAGTGCTTGAGGTGCAGAAAATTCTGTAAAAATTTCCACTGTTGGGGATATTTCGAAAAGGACATTTTTCGCGGGTAATTTTAAGTAAACAAGCACTGAATCAGAGAAACAATGTCAATCAATGTCAATCAAAAGGACATACGTGACCTAGGCCAAGAAATGGGACCACTCATAGGCGTAAATTGTGGGGGGTTCGAGGGGTACCCGTACCCCCCCCCCCCACTTTTTGGACTGGGGGTACTGTACCCCCCACTTTCTAAACAATGTCAATCAATATTTTTGTTATTGTGCCTTCCCAGAGAATGCAGTCTCCGCCAAAGTGCGAAAGTACTTAGATACACCTGTAAACCGAGGCCAAAATTAATGAGAATACTGACAGGGAATATGTTCAAAATGGCCACCATGCGAAAAGCGAAAGTGGAGAAGAAATTGGTACCCCCCACTTTTTAGACCAAAGTATTGGTACCCCCACTTTTTAGACTAAAGTTACGCCTCTGAGACCACTTGTCGCTTACTAGATTTGCCGGAAAATGCGTTTTTCGCTAGACCATGAATATTGATTTTTGCATCTAATTAATCAATCTGCTTCTGTGACTCACTGTGCTACAGCGAATCTTATGCTACTTGATTCGTTAAGGCAAACTATAGGCATTGATGCATTTGGTAGAGACATATTTAATTTTTTATGCGATTTCCCGCCAAATGACATTTTATATTTTTGTAGAAAAGTGCATAAATAATGGGCCAAGCGGTCTGAAACTTTTTCCTGATTGTACCTAAAGTGTAAGTTTGTGGAAAATGCTAATAAGTCCATTCCCGACAAGTGGTCCTTGGCCGAGGTCACTTGTTATTTTATATTTTAAACATTTGAACTTTCAAGCAGTCAAATTATCGAAATAAAACAAATCTATATAAATAAAGCGAGAATTCTGTCTGTCTGTCTGTTTGTCTGTCTGCCTGTCTGTCTGTCTGTCTGTCTGTTTGACCAGGCTTAACTTCTACAATTTTGCACCTTTTCACTCGAAACCTTCACTACTGTGTCGGCCTCGGCATCGGCCACCCAGTGGAGGGGTTCGCTTACCCCCTTTTCACCGCTAACATGGTGAAAATCCCCCAAAACTCTACCCAACCGACTGTCCCTCACGCTTCCACTGCAAAGCGGTTCTATTCATGGCGCCGGTATTCCCCAACGTCATTAATAATGCGCATAGCGCTCTTCCACTGCCAAGCGGTTCTATTTATGGCGCGGGTATTCCCCAACGTGATTAATAATGCGCATAACGACGTTGTTTACTTTCGCACAAAATTTAATTACGATCGATTCGAACTATATTCATCGGTTTACAGCAAAATTGTCGTCGCCAGAGGGCGACTGCGAAGCAGTCAGTCCACGGCAGATGTCGCAAGACGCGACAAGGCGAATACAACACTGCGAATTCGCTACAGGGATTGAAACTTATAACCCCGGGCAACGCCGGGTAAACCAGCCAGTTATTAATAAAGCGCAATATATGACTCATTAGTAATGAGAATTTCAACTTCAAGCCTCAAGGTCATAATAAAATGGAATAATTTAATCATTTCATCATTGGCGGTATTGCATGGTGGAACTTATAAGGGCTCTGTTGTGGAAAAGGGCAAGAACTGGTTGGGAATATCAGAGGGCTGGTGGGAAAATAACATGTTAAAAATCCTCTGCTGAGGTGTCCATTCAAACATTTCTTCATAGACTTCAAGCAAGCATTCGACAGTGTATGACATGATAGATGTGGAGAGCGATCCAATATTAAGAATACCACTTAAACTGAAATTGGTGTGAGATGTCTAGTTCTAAGAGAGCGCTAACGTAGTTCATTTTTGATTGTTGATTGCTAAGCAATAGATTCTTAACAGGACAATTGTGCCTGTGAGGACTAATACGTCAATAACAAAACTAGAAACCTTTCTGAGTTTTATGTTCTTGAAGCAGAGACAAATCAATCAATCCGTTTATTAGGATACAACAATTAAACAATTTGAACTGCTCGTAACAGGCAATGTAAATTCACTGGCTGAGTGTCATAAAAGGGACAAGTCCCGCTACCAGGGGCACCCAATAATGATCACAGGCTGAACGGAAGATTATTAGGCAAAGGTCTTAATTAGCATAATCTTAACTAACGATTAAACCGATCCAACATTAACAAAACAATATTAAACTTGAGTACAGTTTAGAATCTTAACAAAAAGTCTATTTGGATGTCCTTAGGTTTATGATGTGAGATTTTAGTAAGGTTTTGAAAGGACCAATACTCAATGCAGAGGTCAGATCTACAGGTAAAGAATTCCACAACATTGGGCCCTGACATTTGATAGAGAACCATTTAGCTTTAATCCGAGCATAGTCAGGACGATACTTATGTGCATTTCGTGTCTGATAACGATGAACAGATACTCCCAGCTTGAAATTGCAATTGAAAGACAGAGGCAACATATTGTTATGATACCGGTACATAAACAGGCCAGCATATTATTTAATGTATTGTCAAGATTTGAGAATGGAATGCAATTTGTCAAATATAGCGTAACGCCGTCCAACGTGGTGCTATCTTAATCCACACAGCATTAGATGACGGTCACTTAAAAGAAATTCATAATGAAATTATGAGAATTGGACTCTTCCAGTCCCAGAAACCTGGTCGAATTCTCATTGGTCAGAGAAATCCGAAATCTATGATGGTTTAGCAAGTTTAAACAGATAAGTCTTAATCCTGTAACTGAATGACAATACATTACTGATGTAACCGTCGTAATCGTAATTATTTACGCCACGTGAAAGGTAAGCGCAGGGCACCAGCATATTCACGAGCGCTAATGTTAGAACACATAGAACTTGACTTCCGAAGCTTTCGTTTACCAGCCAATGAGAACGACTGAGAGCGTCAGACTGTGCCTGATGGACTAATTTTCTCTACTACACTGAATTTTAATTTCTTTGCAGAAGATGTTAATCTGTTCGGTCAAAGCTTACAAAAGTTTCAATAAAGAGGAGGAGGAGGCCCGCATCAACTTTCTTGCCTGCGTGAGACCGCGGCATAAAATTTCAAATATGACGGTCACATAATTGGAACCACTGCAGAATGCTCCTCTTTGGTTTACTTGAAGAATTGTTTTGTCTAATGGCATTCACACGGCTAATGAAAATGTTATAGTTACGTGTATTTATTGAATAGCGATAGAATTCTGAAACTGAAACTCACTTCTGGCAAAGTCTGTTGGATGAACGTTTTACCTAAATTTCTACTTTTTGCAAGTTCTTCGAGTCTTCTCCTTACAAATTTCCAAGTTTCTACCTAATGGCAGCAAACACTGAAAATCATTTGAAGTAAAAAATTTGCTTTCAGCCAGTGTGGCTATTTTGCCGATGTCAGCATTCCTTTAACTGGCATCATGAAAATACTACAGAACTGAAGAGCTTACTAATAGTTTTAAGAGACTGAATTGAAAACATGTGAAACAAATTATGCTGTATCATTTTTGGACTGTTAAAAATGAAAATTTGAATGTTGTTGGGTTTGGTCAAATAAATTTCTCTTTTATGTCACATCTTCATAGATCGAAGCTGCTATGCGTTAGTCTAGGCAAAATAAAATGTTGAAAAATGGTGTAGTGTCTGATTCTGGGATTGTTGGTTGTTGTTTGAGAACATCGCCTTCAAAGAAATTTTACAGCTTTGGTTAACGAAGTTAGAAAGTAAGCAGTTTCATCTCAATGGCCATTTCTAAAAGACATATAATATAAATATTTGCTGAATGGATTTATAAAGCAAGCTGTTTGATCTCAAAGGACTGAACATTCTGGTAAAACCAAACTCTTGGAATAAGTTGGTTTCACAGAATTTTACATAATCAGTTAGATCTCTTTCATATAATACTTGACTGTAAAGAAGTCAAAGCCGCTACCAAAATTTCAATATGCATTTCAGTATTTAACTGTTCAACCATAGGCCTACTAGTGCTTGTAGTGTTTCTAGATATATCTAAAACCGATAAGTTTATTTAATAAGATGTGTGCCGTTGCAATCTGGTAGATTATAAATTTCTAAGACGCCTTGTTACCTGCGACATAAGTTTTGACTTTTACGAGTTGCAAGGCGCCCTTTTGTAGCGGCATGACCGAGTCACCGCGCCATATAAATTGTCGTTATTATTATTATTATTATTATTATTATTATTATTATTATTATTATTATTATTATTATTATTATCATCATCATCATTATTATTATTATTATTTTTTTTTTACCCGAGGTATCAAGGATCCCTCAGGATTAGGAAAAATTATTGTTATTTAGGAGCAGAGATAGTGTCTGGAGGGTCAGGCCTCGTCTTCGGGGGAAAGCGTGGGAAAAGTATTATTATTATTATTATTATTATTATTATTATTATTACTGCCTCATTAGGCGGGCGTATCAAAACTATTTTGTTCCAACACGGTTTTGTGTTACCAGATCTTTTTATTTGAATTGCGCTGTATAAATTTGCGATTACAGTACGGCTACAGTCCTGGCTTACGAGGCATACAGGCCTTATATATTTTATCGTGTAAATTCAACGCACAGAATTTAGAATCTTCATGGTTGAAATTTCAGATGCCTTGAAAAAGAAAACTGGCGTGATAGAACTTAATAATTTATTTACACGCCTTTATGTGCAAAATAAACACTTCTAAAGCGCTTCACAATATTAAATTCAGCTACATGAAAATCTGTTTCAAAGGAAAAACAATTAATAGTAGAAAATATATCGTTTGGAATTTGCCTGAATCAAATGCGAATTATCACTAAAATAATTACAAGAACTAACATAACTTTTATTACAATGGAGTAAGGTAAAGTAACTACAACGTTTTAGTTATAAAACATAAAACACGTTAAAAAGCAGAAATCTAACTAAATCAAAGTTGCTGGATTGCCTTCTGAAATCAAGCAGTTGTCCGAATGTTCTTCATGCGAAACCGTAAGGCACCGATTGGCAGGAAAGAGTCGAGAGATCGGCGATGAGTAGAGCTGGATCAGAGGGAGACTGTTCCGCTTGCACGACACAAGTGACCTTATGCAAGAAAATCACGTTTCAGTTTATTACACGTTGTTACCAGCAATTGCTCTCTGTAGTAAAACTGTTTTCAGTGTATTAAGCTCAAATTCCGGACAAAAACGCAAAACGCGCAATAGCACACCCTTCAACAATCTTCTCCCAAGTTCTTGTTAAACTTGTCTATGTTTAACGTGAAAGGAAATTTAAGTTGGAAATGGACGTCAAAAGGGCTACAGTAACTGTACCCTGCGTAATGCCACTATGTAAACACAAACCAATGCTCCTATGTATCTTGGCAACTGTTGCTAAAGTCCGTAACCTCTGTCCCTAACCTCTGTCCCTAACCTCTGTTCAAATTCCAAATGCTCACGAATACGAAACTCTTACTAAACTATTACGACAACAATGCTGCGTCAATTAAATTGCAAATTTGCTGAACGTGTACGTCAATCAATCAATCAATCAATCAATCATGGAATTTATATAGCGCCTCTTCAAGGGCTCTACTCAGAGGCACTCCCAAGCCAGGCCTGATCAAAGAGAAAAGTCTTCAATAGAGTGTAAAAAGAAGACGGGTGAGTACGAGGAGATAGGCGAAGGAAAGATGGTAAGTCATTCCACGCAGTTGGACCAGCGACAGAGAATGCTCGGCGCTGCATAGTAGCAGTGCGGGCATATGAGACTATAAAGTCGCCCCTAGAAGAGGAACGGAGGGCTGAGCGACCCGTAAGAGAAGAAGAGAGAGTAAAAACAGAGCATAGGTAGGAAGGAGCCATACCCCAAACACTGTACGTGTATTTGTCCATCATTTTAAATCTGCCTCAAATGCAGGGTCACGCCTCTGAGAATATAGGCTACTACTGGTTACATTATTTGGCCTATATATAAATACTTTGTTCGATTTGACAACTTGATAGAAATTACCATATTGCTCAGACTTTCTGGTCTTCAGACAATCGGTTTTCTTCTTCACTTGGTACCTTTGAACATCACCTTTGACTTGATACAGAATTACGAATGGACTGTGACTCAACGTTTAGCTTCAAGTAGTCCTTAGAAATCTCCGACCTACAATTACGATTACAAAAGGGATTTGTGGCTAGTAATGATGTTATCATTATTAATGGGTTCTACACGTCTTAGGTCTGGTTGGCCGATTCCACCTTCCCTCCGTGAACAGGAACCAGTCAGTTATTCAATCTTCACGTAATTCAGCAACGCAACACTGGGCAACACTGGGCGTTCTCGGTGGTTGAACAATCACAGTTCATAATGAGTACTCGTAAATTGTAATCGAAAACTCTAAATTTCTAAAGCGCCACTTGAAAGCTAAGCGCAGGGCACCAGCGTATTCACGAGTGGACTGCCTCAAGAGTTACTACTTCTCAGTGGAACACTATATGCATATTATACCAAATAGAACTGTTCTTTTTTGCAAGGTTGAATAATTGTGGGCGTTTCTGAGTAGATACTCGTAGAGGAGCTGTATTAATATAGTGAATGATTGGATTGAAGCCACTGAAGTAACTTACTTTCTGATTTGCCGCATTCGCAAGGTTCAACTCTGCGCAGTTGGTCTCCTTTCCTTGCTCCACCTATTATTACAAGAAACATTTTGTATTATAGTTGCAAACCATTATTATGGCATTACGTCCATAGCAAAGCATAGCATAGCGTTATATTTCCAAATTTTAAATGCGAGGGTGCCACTCCCTTTATTTTGTAGGAGCAATGATCTCACGAAGACTTTCTCCGAAAATATGACGTAAGTGTTTTCTTCCTATTACTTGCGAACCAGATGCACGCTTCCGGTCTAGGCTAAAAAGCATCTTTGCGGTTAGAATAGTTGTTTCAAGAACTTCAGTAAGTAAAGCTTCCACATCCAATGTAGAACGTAGGGGATGCGCTCGTTTCCTTTACTCGGCCCATGAGCCATCTTTGGACGAACCCCAAGGTCGTAGACACTGGGGTCAGTGCATCGCAGGACTTGCCCTTTACTTCCCAGCTTAATTATACCAATACCAAATTCTTCTGCTTGGCAACAGAGGCACGTGAGCGCCAACTATTTGCCCAGTGTCATTACAAGGAGTCGAACCCGCAACCTCATGATCCGTGATCAAGCGCGTTACCGATGTACCACAGTGTCGCTGTGTAATTTATCTTAAGTGCAAAATTGCACATTGTTCTGCCAATCGCACGCCTTTGCTAAAAAAAACTCTGACTTCGACATCGACTGCCTGTCAAACTTTAGAGTTAGACCAATCTCCAACCTTTACAACATTTTAGAGATTCTTAAATATCACTTCCTAACACTGATAAAAGAAACCGATTACTGTGTCTCCTAATTTCAGTCCTCGCCAATCAGCTTACCGTGAAGGTTACTCTACTGAAACTGCTCTCCTTTTACGCTGGACAACATCTTCTCGTTTATTGATAAAGGAAAGGCGTGCCTCTCAGTATGCCTCGAACTTAGTACTGCTTTCGATACTGTCGAACACCAGCTATTACTTTCTAAACTCAGTTAAAGCTTCGGCATCTCTGATACTTCCTTAAACAGGCTAGCTTCTTACCTCTGCAATTGGTTTCAGCAAGTGGATATTGGTACTGTTCGATCGGATACAGTGCAGAGAGATCTGTCTTCAGTCTTCTATTATTTACGATCTTCACTTCACCACTGAGCCGCGTAGCCAATCACTTTGGAGTCCAGTTACATCAGTATGCTGATAATACTCAGCTTTTCATTGCTCTATCACCAATGGATCAGTTCGGCAAAGTAATAGCAGAAGAGTGCCTCTCTTCAGTGCATGCATCGCTCTGCTTCAACGGTCTTGCTATAAACCCAGAGAAGTCTAAGGTTTGACTCACGTCAACGACTGCGTTCCTTCCCTTCTCATCTTACCAATGACCTTGCTCGCACTGCTGTTTCACTAGAAACAACTGTCAGAAGATTTAGGGTCACTCAGGACAGTAATCTGACATAACGAACCTATGCATGTCCTGTTTCAATTATAATTATTTAAAGGTCTGCTCTTTAATATCAAGGAAATGGAAATCCCACAGACCATATATACCCTGCTCTCTTGTCTATCTCTCGCCTCGATTACGCCATTTCTGTGTTTGAAGGCATGTCATATCTTCATATCATCAGGAATCAACGTATCCTAAATTCCCTGGTTCGCGAGGTTCTACGAGAATCTACTCGTTCAAACTCATTGACTTTGCTCCATCAGCTGCATTGGCTTCCTGTAGAATTCAGAATAAGATTTAAACTGGCATGTCTGACTTTTTAAACCCTCACAACGTGCACTCCGACCTAATTTCAACCACTACTCTGTCCTTACATCTCCCACACAGTCTGCAGTCTTCGGTTACGGGTCTTTTGGTTGAGCCATGGACTCTCGTGCATTTCGTGTTGCAGCCCACAAGGAATGGAACCGACTACCAATGTTTATCCGTTGCTCGACCTCCTTTCAAGAAACGCCATAACCCTCATATAGGCCTATGCTATGTGTCAGAGGTGTATTAACTTTCTATGGTAGCATTGATGAAGAAAGAATTATTACCTTGCGAAAACTGCCATTGATACTGATTAGGAAATGGATGCTTCCAGTGCACTATTGAGTTTTTAAAATTACAAAAGAGGCTGCTTTCAAAACTCCAGGATCAGTTGTATTAACCGGTTGCATGGTGTCGTAATCTTCAATTTCATCAGCATCATAACTGAACGACACCGATCCTACGAAGAGAAAGACAACCAACTGAACGTAGGACTGCATCGTGACAACAATCGTCTCACAAAAGATTTCACAAGAAGGTTTTCTTCACAATGTTAAGGAAGGAACGTTAGGTCTTAAATATCGAGTTTAACAATCGATAGTTAAATAAATAGTCAATTAAATAATAGAAAGTAGTAAATAATCAACAGTCAGTTAAACTCAGCTGTATTCACGTTAATTTGGTTTCTTTCAAATTCAATGATTTCGCAATCATATGTTATTATGACTGCTCAGCTTCAGCACAAAGTCTTTTTTTTACAACTGATGTAAATTGCCCATTGTATAAGATTGATGCGTGATTTGCATAACTAGATGTCGTTATCTTATTTGCATAGATGTTTACTTTTATTCTCGAAATTTTGCTTCGTATTGACTAATTAGCATTATCTTGTGACCCGTCTTCAAATAGAATCCTGCATACTATTTTTGGTTTCAAAAGGTTACTTTTGCGTTACGCCGTATGACATTACGTTGAACTTTGACATCATAGTAAGTTGATATTGCATTGTATTCACGTTTTCTCTAAGCCCTCATGCCGCAATCTATGTTCGGACGACATATTCCGCAACCTGAGAGATCTTTATTTTCTCCGCACCTCATTGTATCTCAGGAACTACGAGTGATACAGACGTGATTTGTGTGTCTCTTACAGGGAGTCACAAAAGAAGCTATTAAAGCATTCAGAAGCAGACTAAAACACTCACGTAGGGGAGAGTGCTCCAAGGTGCCCACGCTAAGGAGAATTGTGTTTTTCAGCTGTGTAGATTGCAGGAGAAGTACAAGTTTGTACCCAATGCAAAGAGTGGTCATCAATAAAGCAATAACAGCAACTACAGAGGTTAATTCAAAAACACAATTTTTGTTAATTAAAAAAGAAGATGTCTTTAAACTGGGCATCTTGAGAACCCCATACTACAAGACGTCCGCAGATTAGGCATCTTAGAACAATGGAAAATGACTAAAACAAGTAGTGTGGCAATCCTGCAATTTTAAAGCAGTAAACATTTAAATAAAACAAACAAACCTAGGCCTAACCATAAACTAAAGACCCGACAGCTACTAAGCAAATCAAGACATGAGAAGAAAAAATCTGAACTTATGTCGTAAGATGTTATTATTATTTTGATTGTCAGACACAGTTAACGACAAAAGTCGCACACACATTCTTTTGGTGTCTCTCCATCTGTACACTTTTCGTGACACCAACCCTTACGCTTCCTGCATTCTATCCATTTCTTCCCAGCAACACTCTCACTGAAGCATTCACCACAAATTAGACATTTTCAATCTTCATCATCATCATCCTTGTGCTTGTTTTTAACTGTCTTTCTTGGCTGAGTTTCCAGCATAGTTTTCTTGCTTTTCTTCCCCTTGGTTTGTCTTGTCTGCATGTAAGTTTCTTTTTATTTTTTAGTTCCTTCATTTTGTTTTTTGCTGCAACTGTCTCTGAAAATGCAGAGTCCTTACAGCTTGCCACAGATTTTGTCTGTTTCGGCATTGTGTTAATCTTTTTCTTTCCTACCTTTTCTAGTACTTTCTTTTAATATTGTGAACTGTCTTTCTCACATAAATCCTTTCAAAAAGCTCCTAGAAAAACCAATTTTGCATTCTCACTAGCATAATAAACAAGTATATGCTGCAAATAAAATTTAGGTTGATGTGGAAACAGTGACAGACAAATACGCACACCGTAGCCCCACACAACTAAGTTTTAGCCATGTAAGAGTAATCAACGAGTAGCTTTGTAACAATAAAAAAAACTTGCAACGACTCGAATGTGTTAAGGCGCCATAAAACTGCCGTTTTTATTAGAATTAAACGTCAACAATTAATCACAAGCATCACCAAACTCAGATACCTCTTCAAATCACATGATCCAAAGATGATGCTCTAAGATACTCAAGGTATCAAAGACGCCCATGAGCATCTTGTAACCTCGGTGCTTCCTATACATTCAAGACGCAAATGGGCTTTTGTAATTTTCGACTCCCTCTCAATTGACGCCATTTTATTTCCCTAGGTTTATGTTTACAAGTTTGATAAAGCCATCAAAACAGCTAACATGGACTAAAAATAAACGTTGAAATGCGCGCCTGTGTATTAAATAAGGTTAAGGAGAAAATGAAACAGATTCAGAAATATGTACTAACATAAAAGTAGTCCAAATTGAAAAATTTAATAATCACGCCAATATCTCGAATACTGAAATGCTGCTGCCAAGGAAGGTTCATAAGATGTCGCTACATGCAAATACACAACTAAAATGCGAATTTACATCTTTCTACACGTTTTAGATGGGTGGGCATCTTATTCGCTCTGGGCATCTTGGAGCACAATCCCCTAATCAGGTTACCAGACTTACCAGGTTGCCACGTGGACAGAGATACACATATGGGCAAAGACGAATACGGAAAGAGACACAGATGGATAAACAGACGTAGCTAAGTGAGTAAACGAGTAGAGTTATCGACTGACTTCGTTAGTATGTGTATATACTGATCTTAGCATACAGGGAGCAGGAGCAGAAGGAATCGAAACCGTTAGAAATAGTACACTAGGCCTACAAGTAAAGAGTTCGTGGTTGGAGATTCGTCTTCGTTGTCGTTGCAGGGCTTTATGAATAACGTCTTCATCAACTGACGGTCGCAGTCTGTTGGACCGTTTGGCCCGGTGACCGGGCTGAGTGCCCGACACGAACTATCATCATGCCAGACTTTGACTTGGGTGGCGGCGATTACGGATCCGCTCCTATCTGCTGCATTACGAACCAGCTTGCTTAAGTTACGGCAGACTACCCTGCATTCCTTACATGCAGATTCCTATACATGCTCTACACCTCATCCACCACACATATATACATATAGACATATTACATTATTTAGCATCTCGAAAAAACGCAACCGCAGTTTCTTTTCGCGAAAAGGAACTGCAATGGATCGTTTTGCCTGAGTGAAACGTCACATTCCTAGTTAGCAATATGAGCAAAATGCACTAAAACAGATTAATATCACAAAGTAGATAATATTGTATTAATTTTGTCTGAGAGAGCAGGTGCTTCGTGATATTTGTTTTGCTATTTCTTTACCTACGCTTTGGTTCATTTCATTTTAATTAAATCGTTCTAATCAGATTTACCAGAATGCACTAAAATTCAGAAGTATAAAAGTTCAGGATTCGTCCGAATGAGTTTAATTTCAATTAATTATGAATTATCTTGTTGGTCTTCTGCCTTTATCATCAAATATTATGACATTTGTAAGCTTTTGTTTTTGACTTTTAATTTTGTTTTTCGTAATCGTTGAAAACCTTCCTCAAGAACATTCTGCTCCACATTATCGTAATAAACACTGAGCTGCAGGGGTCTCGACCAGAGGAATCATTCTCCCTTTTGGACCGTAAGAACTGTCATAACCCTGCTGTTGTCAGTGCCCGGGAAAGTCTGTACTAGCATCATCCTGTCAAGGGTTAGGAGATACTGGCTACCGCTGATACGCAGAGCGGGTTCATTCCGGGATATCAACCTTTCATGCGCTTCTCATTACCACAGACCGACTGAGGTCAATGATCGGGCCCCTTTCTCGAATGGGGTTATTGAAGTAAAGGATTAAATAGCAGACATTTGTACCTTAAACTCCTCATAATAAATGCCTCTCACTGTTCGTCTGTCAGCCACTAGTCTTTTTTGCCACCCAACAGCCTGTCCTAGTTTACTTGCTTCAATCCACTCATTAAATCGTCAATTGATTTAAATTTATTTTTGTATATCCTCTTCATCGAACTGCTTATAGTAGTGAACTTAACTGAACGCATTGTTCTCAATGAATATCTAATCTCCAACTCGCTATTCATTTACGCACCAGTCTGGTTTTATCAAGCGCCACTCAACTGAAACCCTACTGACTTCCCTCTTTAATAGACTCATCATCTCTCATCAGCAGGTCTCTTGTCTCTGCCTCCATGACATTCTGCTGCGTTTAATATCACATCTTACTATAGACACTGTCAACCTGGTTCGGTTTCACTGACAGTGCTCTCTTCTGGATTAAATTCTATCTCTCTTTCGAAACTGTCTGTTAAAACACAGGAATCCTCACCAATCATACCCTCTCACTTGTGGTGTTGTTCCACAAGGTTCTTTTTACCTCTTTGTTCATCCTTTACACACACACCCCACTCAGCTCACTAACTAAACTCGGTTGATTCACTCAGCTCATTCACTTGACCATAACCCATATGCTGACGACACTCAGCTATTCACCTCTAGATCTCCAGTTTCTCAAACTCCATAGATCATCTGCTTCGTGTGTTTATCTAAATCTGCTCCTGGATGACAGCTGATCTCCTGTGCTTAAATCCACCTAAACCCAAAATGATACTTAAAGGTCTGCGTGACCAGCTGAATTAAAGTTCTTATCCAGTTCTTTCGCTCACACATTCATTACTAATTGTTTTGTGAGCAACTTGTAGGCTCTGGGTTTTTCTATCCAAACCTCACCTTCTCAGATCAAATCATTCACCTTCTGGCGCTTGTTTAATCCAAATCCGACACTTTCTTATAAATCGCCCTACGCTTGACTTCGAAACAGCATCTACAACCATTAGATCCATGGGCCGTCATTAATAAAGGGCTGTCACTAAAACCGTGCTGTCACTAAACCCACCAAATCCCCACATCACCCCTATCCTTAAATCACTCCATTAGTCTATTGAATTTCACTGTTCCTGAAAAGAGACCACCCAAACAAACTGCCTTTAAGCTATATATCCAGAATGCTCTCGCTTGAGTTGTCACTAAAATCCCAATTACCACCACCTCACTCCTGTGCGATGCGTGGAAACTCCCCACCTAGGGGCAAATTCGGGTACTTGAATGAACCCTTGTGGAGTTCACGATTTAAAATTTTGGCCCACGTGTGGGCATTGATGACGTGCCCCAGCTTTCATATTTTGCTCCTTCTACGGTAATTTCTATCGGTGCCCGTGAACATGGCAGTGCATTGCCAGTCACCCGTATGAAGCGAATTTTAAGGAAGCATTAAACATATGAACCTTCTAGCGCCTTATCAGCGTGTTCCTGAAAGATGCTGCACAAAATACAATATACATGAAATCTTACTTTGAATGTGATTGGTTACACTTGTATGCAAACCGACCAATGATAACCTGTTACGTAGGTCACGTTCTATATATATATAGAACAAATCTAACCGAGACGTTGCATTATCTTCACAAGAGAGTATTACTTGTAATCTGAAACGTGCATTATAATGGCACAGAAAGCTGGTACTAACGTCGGCTTTTGTGTTTTCTTTGTGGTTTTAGTTGTGCCTGTTCTTGCCCAGAAATCGTGTTTCGATAAGATACGCGGTAATCAAGTGGGTGGATGGAGTGCCGTTAAAAACCCGGTGGACGATGTCGTCGTGCAACGCATTACCAAGCTGTACAACCGCTACATGCAAAGATATGCGACCTATGAACATGAAAAAATCGAAGCCTACCAGAAGGTAATCCTGATCGTAATCGTCAAATCTAAATGTCTAAAGCGTTACTGTAAGGTTAATATGCGCGTATTCGTAGTGCGAGGTACAGTTACAGTTACAGTGAGTTACTAGAGTCTTTACTGCGGGCCGGAACGTTCATTGTGTGGCTGTCGTTATACGGTTAGTATACAAAAGATGTCGGTATAATAAAACATTTCTTACATTCATGTATTCGTATAGTATTTCCTATTCATGTATTCGTATAGTATTTCTTCATTACAGCCGACCAATAGGCCTGAAATTCCACTTACTTACTTAGTATTTAGTCCTTCCGGTGCAGGTCTGCACATCGGGCGACGGATCTCCCCCACTCTCCTCTGTCCATTGCCAGCCTCTCCGCCTCCTCCCACGTCAGCTCCAGATATCTCAGGTCGGAGACCGACCAGTTCTTTCTCGGCCTTCCTCTTTTCCTTTTCCTCCAGCATACCAGTTCAGCACTTGCTTTGCTCTCCTGCCGTCGTCCATGCGGAAGATATTCCCCATCCATCTCAATCTTCTCATTCTGATGATGTTTTCCTTGGTCTTCTGTCCTGTCCTTAGTTTCTCTTACGGTCTTGTTGGTTATTTTGTCCTGTCATGATATATGAAGAATTCTTCTTAACCATCTATGATGTGCCGCCTCCAGTCTCCTGTCCGCCGCCGTCATTGGCCACGTCTGTGCTCCATATCGCAGTGTGCTTTTAACTATAGCGTTGTGTAGTCGCAGCTTTGTTTTCAGACTACACCCATTTTTCTTCCATATCTTGGCAAGTGTTCTAAAAGCAGCGTTTGCCTTTCCTATGCCCATTTTTATTTCTTTCTCACAGCTGCTATCTGCCGTCATTAGACTTCCCAGGTAGCAGAATACATCTACCTCTTCCACCTCTCCGCCATCGATAACAAATTTATCGTCCTCACTCCACTTTCCGACCTTCATGATCTTTGTTTTACCAGAGTTGATAGTGTGTCCCATCTTTGCAGCCTCTTCTTGTGTTCTGGATGTTAGTTCTTTCATGCCTTCCTAGGTATTGTCAAGCAAGGTGATACCATCTGCAAAGTCGAGATCCCTAACCTTATGTATGGAATGTATGGAATGTAACTGATGCTGCCTAAGGCCTACAGGCACACTGGCGCTGCTCACCATGCCTGAGAGGCCGTTCGCAGACCTTCTTACTGATGCTGACGTGTGATTTTATATAAAGCTGGAAAGTAAAAGAAATGAGATGGCCACAGTACATTTCCTGAAAAGTTTAGGACTGTTGCGTTTGACCAACTATGCCGACTTAGATTTCTTGGAGAAAAAAGTGAGTGGCACCTGGGAATTCCCGTATTTGA
This sequence comes from Allolobophora icterica, assembly GCA_963556255.1. NCBI lineage: Eukaryota > Metazoa > Annelida > Clitellata > Crassiclitellata > Lumbricidae > Allolobophora > Allolobophora icterica. The sequence goes on along the minus strand of OY744605.1, from coordinate 82,426,902 downwards.
GAATGAAATTTGCTTCACATGGGCCCTTATTTTAGAATAATGGCTTCTAACTGCTTTTAATGTTGCTTATGATTTCAGCTGGCGAACGGTGAGATCTACTTCTGCGTGCGGTTCACTACGGTGACGGTCGGATGCCCCAACCGGGACTGCAGAAAAGGAGTGAGTAAAGCAAGCGTAAATTTAATAATTCTGTCATTTTTGCTCAGCAGCACTGCCTTGCTACAACGGAAAACAGTTTGCTTGCTGTGCTTCAGGTGCTTCAGATGTCCACAGCCAGAAGAAGCAATGCTAGAGAAAGTCTATTATTATTGTCAGCCGTACTTCAGATAAGGTGCAGAGTTGCTTTGCCGAAGTTGCTCTGCTGAAGTTGCTTTGCGGTAGTTGTTTTGCTGAAGTTATTTTACTGAAGTTGTTTTTGCTGAACTTGTTTTGCTGAAGTGGTTTTTTCGATGATTACTATCGTTGATATGTATGTCCATCTGAAAACACCCTTGCATTTCACAGATGTAAACACAAGTGTTGAAACTGAACTAGATTTGCATTGGTGAATAATTAAGTGAAAGCCACGTAGCTTCTCAATCAATCAATCGAAATAAATGTATATTACGCCCCTTCAAACGTCTCTACTCAGATGCGCTGCCGTCCCAGGCCAAGCGAAGAAAAACAGCCTTGAGAGGCCGATAGAACGGCGAAGGAAGGATCACAATGACATAGATATCCCCAGATAATTTTGAGAAATTGCAAGTTAAAGTTTGCCGTAAGTACGACCCAACCTAATTTGCTGTGCTGCCTATAAATCATGAACGCATGAGTATAGTTAATTGCAGCAGCGACACAAATACTTGGTTAAGCATTGAACACATCCACAAAGTTTTCGTCAACTTAAATGAACAGAGCCACAAAGTTTTCGTCAACTTCATAGACTTCAAGCAGGCATTAGACAGTGTATGACATAACAAACGTGGAGAGCGATGCAATATTTAGGACTATCAGTGAAACTGACTGCTGCAAATTGACTAGTTCAAATAGAACATTAATGCAGATCATTTCTGATCGGTGATCTTTAAGCACTATATTCCTTACAGGACAGTTTCAAAAACTAATGGCAATAGCAAAACGAAACCTTTCTGAGTTTCATGTGCTTGAAGCAGACTTCAAAAAACCAATTTGTCAAATCCAGCTTAACGCCTTTCAAAGTGGTGTTATCTTAGTCCATAAAGCATTAGGTGACGGTCACTTTAAAGAATTCATAATGAAATTATGAGAACTGGACTCTTGGGAAGCTTGATCGAAATCTGATAGGTCACAGAAATCGGAAATCTATTATGGTTTAGCAAGTTGAAACAGATAAGTCTTAATCCTATAGCTGAATGACAATACATGACTGATGTAAACGTCGCAATCGTATTTGTATACTTTATATTTATAAAGCGCCACTTGTAAGCTAGGCGCAGGGCACCAGCATATTCACGAGCGTTGATAAATACATAGAACTGGACATCTGTGGCTTTCATAACAGCCAACGAGAACGCCTGAGAGCGCTAGACTGTGCCTGATCGGTTTATTTTCTGTACTACACTGAATTTTAATTTCTTTGCAGACCAAGGAAAAATGTTCGATTTTAGCGTACAAGGTTTCCAATGAAAGGGAGCCCCACATCGATCGTGAGACACATGCCTGCGTGATAGATAACAAATGACGGCCACTTAATTGGAACCACTGCAGAATTCTCCTCTTTATTAACTTTAACTTTAAGAATTATTATGTCTACTATCATTCACATGGCGAATGAAAATGCTTTAGTTACGTTAATTCACTGAATATCGATCAAATTCTGAAATTGAAACCCAGTCTTGATTCTGGTGATTCTGTTGGATGGACATTTTACTTTACTTTCTACTTATTTGTAAATTCTTCGAGTCTTCTCTTTACAAAATTACAAATTTCCAGCTAATGGGAGCAGATCTAATACTGAAAATCATTGGAAGTAAAAAATTGTTGCTTTGAGCCAGTGTGGCTATTTTGCAGATGTCAGCATTCTATTACCTGGCATCATGAAAATACTACAGAAATGAAGAACTTACTAATAGTTTTAAGAAATTGAATTGAAACCATGTGAAACAAATTATGGTGTATCATTTTTGGACTGTTAAAAATGAAAATATGAATGTTGTTGGGTTTGGCAAAATTAATTTCTATTTTATGTCACATCTTCATAGATCGAAGCTGCTGTGCGTTGGTATAGGCAAAATAAAATGTTGAAAACTGGTGTAGTGTCTGATTCTTGGATTGTTGGTTGTTGTTTGAGAACATCGCCTTCAAAGAAATTTTAACGCTTTGGTTAACGAAGTTAGAAAATAAGCAGTTTCATCTCAATGGCCATTTCTGAAAGACATATAATATAAATATTTGCTGAATGGATTTATAAAGTAAGCTGTTTGATCTCAAAGGACTGAACTTTCTGGTAAAAACAAACTCTTGGAATAGGTTGGTTTCACAGAATTTAAAACAATGAGATCTCTTTCATAGAATACTTGACTGAAAAGAAGTCAAAGCCGTTACCGAAATTTCAATATGTATTTCAATATTTAACTATTCAGCTTTACTAGTACTTGTAGTGTTTTTATTAGATAACTAGTGTATTTGCCCGTCATATTATGACGTCATATAATAGGCCTATATGTATCGTTGGTTATCGCCGTCTTCAAGACCGCCGTCGTCAAGACAACCGGTTTATGTTTCACAATAGAACAGAACCCGTTTGTGACGTAGCGTCCCCCGACAGACGGACACTATATGGATATTATATGTATAGATATTAACTTACATAATAACCGTTGTACGTCTGCCTGTCTGTCCGTCCCGTAACAAACACTATTGTGACGTCACTATACTGCCGCCTTGGCGACGGTTGTCTTGACGACGGCTATAGGCCTATAATATGACGTTATTGTCATCACTGCAATAATAATTGTTTTTTATATACCGTGATTTTTCACGGGTTACAGCTAGTATATTTATATAAACCGGTAAATTTATTTAATAAGATATGTGACATTGCAATCGGGTAGATTAGAAATTCTGCACAGAAGAAGATGGATCTGCGTTTCAAAATCTTCTATCCCAGATTCATTCGCTCTGCTATAAGGAAGGCCTCTTGGTTGTTCCACAGACAGGCCCGAACTTCCATGAATCGGCATTTGAAGTCTCACTGTGATCGGTTTGTCCCAGTGCACTAAGTTGCCTAGCAACCTGCGACATTAATTCTTCAACCTCTTTTTTCCTCTTTTCGACAAGCGCTTGAAAATTATTCTGTTTGAATGTGGTTTCGTTAAATTAGGCCGGGAACAACTCTGAGGAATTTCTCTAAAAATGGGATTCGCTATATAAATTTGCAATCACGATACATTACCGGTACCATTCCTTGTGCTGCCATAACTGGAATTCTTTTTCGGGTGTAAGCGCTTGAAAATTGTTTCTGTACTGTCACGTACCGTCTGGAAAGCCTCTGATTTATTTCTGTGGAAGTAGCGCTATATAAATTAGTGACCAGTGTTCCACACTTTTAAATCCATTCATTCGTTCAGAAATTTAAAATAACGCATCTTCAAGAAACCCACTCAGAAGCCCAGCCACGGTCATTTCATTGGCGATAGCAGGACATGAGGCCATTGTGTAATTGTAATTTTGTAATTACACTCGACTGCATTGCCTTGAACGCGTTCTACGCTCTGCTGCGCGCCTCGTTGGGCGCATCCCTAAGTTTGGTCACGTGTCTGACTACATGCGTGAAGTCCTCCACTGGCTTCCTTTTTCGCAACGCATTGTATACCGGGTTGCTTCTATTGTCTGGCAGTGTTAGCTTGGCCGCGCTCCTTTCTATCTACGTGAGCTCTGTTTTCCAGCGTCCGCACTTCTTGGTCGCCGTTCACTCCGTTCCACCGCCCGCGGTGACTTACATGTTCCTTTCGCTCGCACTGCAACCATGCAACAGCGAGCATTCTCCGTTGCCGGTCCCACTATCTGGAATGGCCTTCCTGTTGGACTGCGGTCTCTCCCTCGAGACTCATCCACCTCTTTCTTCTCTGCTCTTAAGGCTGTTCTCTTTCGTCGAGGTTGGGCTGGGAGCGCCTCTGAATAGTTGCCTTGAAGAGCGCGCTATATAAATGTCTAATTGATTGATTGATTGATTAATTAAGAACTTTTATAGCGCCACTCAAAGTCAGAGGCGCTCCAGACCCGGTTCAGTGTCTTCACTGACGAAAACAAAGTTTTTCATGCGCTTGCGGAACTGGGCAGGAGGGACAGTGAGGAGGTCAATCCTAAGAGCCTGAGGTAAGCGGTTCCAGCTGGAAGGGCCCACAAAAAGCAAAACTCCGAGACTGGTCGGTAGAAGTGCATATTCGAGGAACCACGAGGAACCACCAGGTGGCCACGGGCGACGACCGGATGGAGATCCTGTTAGACTATGCAACGACAGCATATTCTTTATTTGATAGAGGGCTACAAGCCTACAACTCTGGGTTGTATAGCTACTCTATGCTTTTGGTCATGGCGTCCTCGTCAAGGTCGAAAGGAATGATTGAACATTAGTGCCTATTAGTTGATGTTTAATTGAGCAAACAAACTTCTACTTTAACATAAATCGTTTAATCTATCAGACCCGACCAGGTAAACTGAAAACCGAAGTACAAAAGGCCTGAGATAAAGCGGAGCAGAGCTAGCAAGACAGTTGCGCATGAGGGAAAGTACTGGTGCGTTGGTTGGCGAATGGTGAAGGATCCTGCTAAGGATCGTGAACCCTTAACCCACCGGTATACAGAAAAGATTCCCAGGATCGATATTTGGAGTTGTTTTAGAAAGAGACACTCCACAAATCACCTTATACAAAAGAGGGAACGTTTGGTTTATTAGAAAAAACTCATCGTTGTGGACATTTTTTACTTGAATTTCTGTTTCAAAAACTACGAGCGATAGTCGTTAGCGGCACGGTTCTGCTAAGGATCGTTCTCTAAAATAATGTCACCCAGTCGAGATGAATTGCTTCATTGTTCTGTTCAGTGTGCAGTTATACAATACAACTGTATGTTGATATTGCCCTCCTTACAAAGTTAAGAAGTGCATACGATCGAGCATCGATGGCGCTGGGTCGCTACCCAGTGGCTTCAGGTGGATTCAAACCTGCGACCCTCCGGTTACAAGGTATCGAACATACTACAACACAACCACGTCCCCCAGGGCCAGTTATACTGCATATGTGTACAGCAATTGTTCTCAAAGTACAATTCTTTTGAGGAGTCTAGCTCAAGTCCAGACAAGGACGAATAACGAGCAACAGCACAACCTTCAACAATATGTATCATTCATTTACGAAAGTTCAGTGGGTCGTCGAATTTAAATCGTTGTTATGAATGTTTCATCTTTGTTTCATAAAATAGCAAAGAATCTTGGTGTACTCTCAAGAACTGCCTGGTTATTGCCACCCCTATCCGTCTAAAGCTTTACTACATCCTTATCTACCCTTATTTATCATATTTTACTATTGTATGGGCCTCCACATACAAACCGAACCTTAACAAATTGGCTATTCTTCAAAATCGGGTTATCCATTATATTGGCAAATTACCCCATCATCCCCATGGGGCTCATACTGATAAGAAATTCGCAGAACTCAACCTGATGAAAATTGACCAAATAAAACGTATTCAAATGGCGGTATTCGTGTATGGTCTCCTAATTGTAGTATATCATAATTTCTTCTCCCTAAACTTGGAGATTCATTAACATCAACCTACAAATCTATACTATTATCATGTACCATACTTCCACACAAATGGAAATAGCGAAAATCAGTTGAACACATCTAGAAATAAATGAAAAGCATTGGTTTCCAATTGAATCCACAAATATGCTGGGGCCCGACTATGGAACGACATCCCCATGATCCCCTAACCAATCCGCCTCCAACCTGACCTCGAGTAATTTAAAAGGAAATAATTACATTCCTACATTTTAGACGAAAACTAAAAATTGCTGATTACAAAATATCGCAGCTTGGTGAAGAGTCATTAGTTAAGCTGTAATTAAGTTTGTGTTTGTTTTCTTTATGCTATCCATGTTATTATAAATATTCCTTGTTGCTACCAGGTCACATTTTGACTATTATTACGTGGGCTTCACCCACTTTGGTATGATGTACTCAGGTGGCCATGGCTAGCGGGTCTTCGGCTTATTCTGGGTCTCCTGGTTAACCATAACCCGGCATTATTGAAAAATTGTACATTGATACTCCAAAGATTTTATGGTTTTCCGAATAAACGAATGTTGAGTTGAGTTGAGTTTCATCTTTGTCTCCCTGGATCAGTTTGAATAGTCACTAATGCTGGAGAACATTTATATTACTGATGGGATCGACGTAAACGATTCCGTTGCACATCAAGTAATTAATCTCGATGGTTGCTCTATTATAGGGACTTCTGTTCTCCTTCACTTTCGCTTCGCACGTCATATTCTAAAAAAACACAATGTTCGTTATGTCTGAAATATCTAAGAAATAAAGTGTGGCATATATTATACAGGGTGGGCCGTTAAAAATGAGAACGTCGCGTATAATCGTGTTTAATACAATATCAAATTGTGTTTTGAGTGAATCGTAAACACCCATATTATTATACGATGAACGTACTTTGAAGGGGGGGGCGTAGAGTAATGGATAACACACTGGGGTGAAGAGCAGTAGGTACCAAGATCGAATCTCGTAGACCCCGTTAGGTTTATTCAGCCTTCCACTCTCTAGGCGGCGGTGGTTAAATGAATAGTAGGCCGTGAATGACGCCCTGTTGGCTGCCGTATAAAACAGTTATATTCGACTCCTGTAAAACTGTTATCATGTGTGCTTCTACTGTATACATGTATGTAAGGCGCCCTGCGTGGCTGCCGCTTCTACTGTATGTATGTTCACTGTACAGCGCAGTGCGGTTAGCAGGCGCTTAAATAAACAAAAAGATTATTATTATTAGTATTATTATTATTATTATTATTATTACTTACCAAGTCAAGCCATAAGTCAGTTATTTCGTCAACTTCCGGCCGCCATATTTAAATTTTTTAAATATTTTTCACTTAGATTAACGGTATTTAAAAATACTAAAATTACCAGCAGGTGACCGTATTCTGAACAAAAACCTGAGAACCGAAAAACAATGGATGCTCGGCGAATGATAAAGGGATTTCCGAATAAAGCCTGGAGTCTTGTAAGCCTCAGCCAACTTATTAAACAAAATTATACAGGTGGTACAATAGGATTAAACCAGAAAGCGGTCCCCCTAAGTCTGCTAGAACAAGACCGAACATTCAGCGCGTGAGTGAGTTGATTTGCAGTCAAGGTGACGACCCCCCATATCACCAAACTCTGCGTGAAATTGAAAGAGAACCTGGTATATCTCGGGCGACAGTGCCACGTATTGAGAAGTCAGATTTACAACTTAAAGCGTATAAACGCGTGACGGGGCAGGTGTTAAACAAAGACAACGAACTCAGCTGCTACTTGAAATGTTTCCTAACGAGAGAAGTGTACGAAGCATCTGGTTAACAGATGAAAACACAGTTACAGTTGCCACGCCAGTTCATTCTCAAAATGATTGCATAGATCCGCACAAACCTACATTAAGATTTGCAGTAAGTCGACGCAGGTTGGTTAGACAGTAACGGACAGTAAAAGATAGACAAACAGACGCACGGACAGACAGACTTCCTCTGGTCTCTCTACCTCCTCTCTCTGGTCTGTCTGGCAACCGATCTATGATCTTCCCTTGACATCTCTGGACAATCTCTCGAACACGATTCACCGCTCATCAATAAGCTGATGCTCTGCGTTTAACTTTAGAAGAAATTTGGAGTTTAGGGCCTACTATTACGATTATGATTACGAGAAACAGATAGACGGACAGACAGTCAGACATATAAGCAATCAGACAAACAGAGGGACAGACAACAGGCGGAGATTCTGTCGATTACGGAGTGCATCAATGCTTCTTAAATGGTCAGTGGTGATGGCTTAATGATTACGAAGACCATAATTAGTACTGTCAATTTAAATAGATTAGAATATTCTTTAACCGAGCAATTTGATCTCACCTTTTCTGTTAGATCAATGACCGCACACAGAGTCAAACCCAGAGAATAATAATATATCTTACGACTCTCGTCAACCTGAAAAAAAGAGAGTAAGATAGTAAATACACTGTGTCCCAATTGAACTGATACCATTTTTGTTTCGGCAATAAATCTGTCAATTCTAAATATAATTCAATAAAATTTCATATATTGAAAGTGGGATAAATTATCAATATTTTCTGAAAATTTCATCAAATTCTGTCAACAGGATCAAAAGTTATGAACATTCAAATTTGGACAAACAAAATTCGAACTTTCCAACATGTAAAAAGTCATTTTTTTAATTATTTTTTATTAAAATTTAGAATTCGACAAAAACATCGACATCAACATTTTAAATTAATTTGAATCAAATGTCCTTCAAAGTTGATGTTATAAATGCCCGCCATTAGCTCGAGTACATGCTCTAAGGCATAGGCGTAATTTGTGGGGAGTACGAGGGGTACCCGTACCCCTCACTTTTTGGACTGGGGGGTACTGTAACCCCCACTTTTTAAACAATGCCAATTAATATTTCATTATTGTGCCTTCCCAGAGAACGCAGTCTCCGCCAAAAGTATGAAAATACTTAGATACACAGGTAAACCGAGAGCCAGCATTAATGAGAATACTGGCGGGGAATATGTTCAAAATGGTCACTATGCGAAAAGCGAAAGTGGAGAAGAAATTGGTACCCCCACTTTTTAGACCAAAGTATTGGTACCCCCACTTTTTAGACTAAAGTTACGCCCCTGCTCTAAGGCGATCTCGTCAATGTTCATTGATTGCACGATCAACAATTTCTTGATCAAAACGATTCCATTCCTGCACAACTCGCTCTTTAAGATGGCCATGTCGCGTATACGCGGGTTTGGGATAAACACGTTCTTGAAGGACGCTCCATATCTTGTAGTTGAGCGGTTTGAGATTATGACTACTGGAGGACCAGAGTGGGTGAAATAAAATCTGGAGTTTCTCTTGACAGCAGATCCACAGTTTCTCTTGCTCGGTGAGCTGGATACACTGTGCTGCTGGAATATGAAATTTCTTCAAAAACCTTTTTGTTCCGTAATGTTTTTCTTGTCTTAAAATTTTATTCAAGCTCAAGTCATCTTCACTGAAAACCATTTTCTTTTATTATCGTCTGCTTAAATGGAAATGAAGTCATTATGACGTCATACCTTCTTAGTAAGTAAGTTATGCAGTTTGCAAATAAAAATTATCTTTACATGTTGGAAAGTTCGAATTTTGTTTGTCCAAATTTGAATGTTTATAACTTTGGAATCTGATGACAGAATTGAATGAAATTTTCAGAAAATATTGATAATTTATCCCTCTTTCAATATATGAAATTTTATTGAACTATATCTAGAATTGACAGATTTATTGCCAAAACAAAAAGGGTATCAGTTCAATTGGGACACAGTGTAGATCAATTCAACAAGCTAGAAGCGCTGCCTTCCGCCAAAAAATACTGATTTCTTCGTCTTCAAGGCTGGATTAAGAGGATCACCTGTGAGTGATTGTCTGAATGGGCGCTATATAAGTTATGCACTACATAACAGTAAACATAGCAGCTTATACTTGTAGCACAAAGATTTACATGAGGTTACAGCTTTTTGAGAAGAGTAATGGACCAACTGACTGCGTAATAAACAAGAAACTAATTTATAACTAGAGACTCATATTAATTCAATATTGTAATCATAAAGTCTACTACTTGAGTCGATTCTATAAAAAATTGCAATCGTGTCATAAACCATTGGAGAAGCTAGGACGAAATCCGATAGATCAAGGAAATCAGAAGCAAGGCTACGGTCGTTACGATAGTTGAAAGAGACGAGTCTCTTAAGTTAGGACCAGTCTTGTTGTCCTCGAGACCAAGGTCTTGGTCTCGAGTGCACTCGAGTTCGTTTTTAAAAGTCTTGGTCTTGGTCTTGGTCTTGAGGTTCAAGGTCTTGGTCTTGGTCTTGGTCTTGAGGTTCAAGGTCTTGGTCTTGGTCTTGGTCTTGAGGTTCAAAGTCTTGGTCTTGGTCTCGCAAGACCAAGACCAAGACCGGCTGTCAATATGAACAGTTATTTAACAGAACTCAAGAATTCTGTATCAAGCCTGCTTGCATCATACGACCAATGTCTATGGATGGATACAAGTCTTGTTGATCAGGAAAACCCATTGGCAGCAGCAACAGTTATTATGTATCAGACGGTATGATTAACCATGGGAAGATTTCAAAAGGACTCACTATCTGTACATTTACATCCAGTGCTTGAAAAGCTTCTGTGTGTGTGTCAACGACTTCAGCACCTGTAGAACGTATTTTTTCACATGGCGGAATTTTTATGAGGCCCACCAGGCACGTCTTGGTCAGAAAATTCTGAACGAATTGGTTTTTATCAAATACAAAAGGCATTTGGAATAATAGTTTGCATGAAGGACTTTTGAATACAAATTCGGATTTCTCTGCAGTTTGCATTTAAAGTTAATTTGCTTGAATAAAATAAAAGACTCATGTTTTCATTAAAATAGCGAATATTCCGACTTGACAATTTTAGAAGTCTTGACCTGATTGCGATTTTTTGGGTCTTGGTCTTGGTCTTGGTCTTGAGGTTCAAGGTCTTGGTCTTGGTCTTGGTCTCGAGGTTCAAAGTCTTGGTCTTGGTCTTGGTCTTGAGGTTCAAGGTCTTGGTCTTGGTCTTGGTCTTGGTCTTGAGGTTCAAGGTCTTGGTCTTGGTCTTGGTCTTGAGGTTTAAGGTCTTGACAACAAGACTGGTTAGGACACGAGTGACATTAAAGATTTTACAGAACGAATTGAATTTGACAGAGAATTCCAAAAGCATTGGACCAGCGACGTTCTTAAATCTGAAAGCCAGTGTATACGGTAAATGTCATAGAATTATTAAAAGTACGCTCGTTTTACTCACTGTATTTCCGCAAGCGGATGAATATTTGTTCAATGTAGCATTGACGAATAAATAATGATTACCTTAAGTAAAGCAGAATTTATACTTTGTAATTGACAGAAGCTTCCAGTGCCCTCTTGAAATTCCAAAGTTACAAAGTAGGTTGCTTTCATAACTCCAGGATCAGTTGTATTAACCGGTTGCATGTTCTCGTAGTCTCCGATTCCATCAGTAGTATAACTGAACGACATCGATCCTACGAAGAGCAAGACAACCAACAGAACGTAGGACTTCATCATGACAACAATCGTTTCACAAAAGATTTCACAAGAAGGTTTTCTTCACGATGTAAACGAAGGAACGTCAGGTCTTAACTGTCGAGTTTAACAATCGATAGTTAATTAAATAGTCAATTAGTAGACAATTAAAAAACAGTTAATAATCAATAGTCAATTAAACTCAGCTGTATTCACTTTAATTTGGTTTTGGTTTCAAATTCAATGATTTCGCAATCATGCGTTATTATGCCTGTTCAACTTCAGCGCACAGATTTTACAATTTATGTATATACTGCACATCCTATAAGAGCGACACCTGATTTGCATAACTAGATGTCCTTGTCTGATTTACACAAATGTTTACTTTTATTCTGGAAATGTTGTTTAGTAGTGACTAATTAGCGTCATCTTGTGATCCGTCTTAAAATAGAGTTCTGCAAAATATTTTTGGTGTCATAAGGTTACTTTTGCGTGACGCCTTGTGACATTACGTCAAACTTTGACATCACAGTTGACATTGCATTGTATCCACGGTTTCTCTAAGCCCACATTCCGCAACCTATATTCGGACGACGTATTCCGCAACCTGGAAGAACTTTATCCCCTCCCCATTCCATTGTATCTCGTGAACGACGAGTGATAAAGACGTGATTTGTGTGTCTGTTATAGGGAGCCACAAAAGAAGCTATTAAAGCATTCAGGACCAGACTAAAACAGCCACGTATGCAAAGAGCCAGGCTCCAATACCAGGCCTTCCTGCATCTGACCGACTTACCAGGTTGCCATGTGGATAGAGGTACACAGATGGGCAAAGACGAATACGGAAACAGACACAGTGATTGATAAACAGACGTAGATTAGTGAGTAATCGACTGCTTCGTCAGTATGTGTAGAGGCTGATTTAGAAGCAGAAGAAGTCGAAACCGTTAGAAATAGTACAGTCCTACGAGTAAAGAGTTCCTGGTTGGAGATGATAGTCTTCGTTGTCGCTGTCGGGCTTCATGAATAAAGTCTTCACCTATTGACGGTCGTCAGTCTATTGGACCGTGAGGCCTTACGACTGGGATGAATGCCCGACACGAACTGTCATCATTCCAGCCTTTGTCTTACGTTGCGGCGATTTCGAATGCGCTCCTATCTGCTGCATTAGTAACCAGCCTGCTTACGTTACTGCAGACTACCCTGCATTCCTTACATGAAGATTGGGGGGCCCGATAGCGCATTGAATAACATCTGGCATAGAGTGCGAGAGGTACAGAGATCGAGTCCCATAGGCGGACATGCTTTGTAGGTTGCAATTTGCAACCTACAACCGATAGCGCATTGAATAACATCTGGCATAGAGTGCGAGAGGTACAGAGATCGAGTCCCATAGGCGGACATGCTTTGTAGGTTGCAATTTGCGCCGTGTATTGCAGGCTGACTGTTCTGTTAGTAGTTAAGGTTTATCGCATAACATGTACATGTACAGCGCAGTGCGTTTGCAGGCGCTTAATTAAAGAATAAATATTATTATTATTATTATTATTATTATTATTATTATTATTATTATTATTATTATTATATTAAGATCCCTATACATGTTCTACACTTCATCCACTAAACATAAATAGATTCATGCATACATACATACATTTATACATTTAAACATACATACATGCATGCATGCATGCATACATACATACATACATACATACATACATACATACATACATACATACATGCATGCATATACACATACATACATATTACATTATTTAGCATCTCGCAAAAAACACAATCGCAGTACCTTTCATGAAACGGAATTGCAATGGATTGTTCTGCCTAAGTCAAGCATTCCTAGTAGCATTAGGAGCAAAATGCACTGAAACAGATTAATATCACAAAGTAAATGACACTGTATTGATTTTGTCTGAGAGAGCAGGTGCTTCGTGATATTCGTTTTGTTATTTCTCCCAACGCTTTTGGTTCATTTCATTTTAATATAATCGTTCTAATCACATTTACCAGACTGCACTAAAATGCGAACGTTTAAAAGTTCAAGATTCGTCCGAATGATTTTTATTCGAATTAATTCTGAATTATCTTTTTGGTCTTCTGCCTTCATTATCAGAATGCTATGACATTTGTAAGCTTTTGTTTTTGACTTTTAATGTTGTTTTGTCGTAATCGTTGAAAGTCTTCCTCGAGACTATTCTGCTCCACATTATCGTATTCAACATTGAGCCGCAGGGGACTAGACCAGAGGAATCATTCTCCCTTTGGAACTGCAAGAACTGTGGCGGCAAAACGCTGCTGCTCTCACTGCCTGGAGAAACCTGTACTAACAACAACTATCTATATCCTTTGGTATCTCTGATAGTGCCCTTTTATGGTTCCGCTCTTTCCTCTCTGACAGGTCCATATCTGTGGTCTTTGGATCACATCGCACTCCTTGGGCCACTACCTCCTATGGTCTCCCCCAAGGCTCTGTTCTTGCTCCTCTGCTCTTCATCCTATATACTTCGGACCTCGGGGGAATTTTCCAGCAGTATGGGGTTTCGTCTCATCAGTATGCTGATGACACCCAGTCTCTAATTCATAGTCCAGCCTCTTCTGCTGTCCAAATGGTCGAACGCATCTTAGCAGCAGCCTCTGCTCTGGATTCTTGGCTTTCCTCTAATCGCTTGCGGCTGAACCCCGACAAGACTCAGTTTATCTGGCTCGGTGGTCGACTCCAACTCAGCAAGATTGATTTTGAATCTCTGCATCTTAGGTTTCTCCTCATTCAATTCTCCTGCTCTGTTCGTGACTTGGGGATTGTCCTTGACCCTACCCTCTCCTTTACTGATCAAGTTAACCTTGTATCCAGATCTTGCTTTTATCATCTACGCCAGCTCCGATCCATCCGCAAGTCTCTTTCATTTCATGCTGTTACTACACTGGTCCATGCTCTGATCTGCACTAGGGTAGACTTTGGCAATGCTGTGTACATTGGCCTTTCCTCCTCCAATATGCACAAACTCCAGACTATCCTTAATGCTGCTGCTCGGCTTATAGGTGACATTCCTAAGTTTGCCCACATTTCTGCCTTTATCCGTGATTCCCTCCACTGGCTCCCTGCTCAACAGCGAATTCAGTTTAAAACCCTCACTCTCATGCGCAACTGCCTTACTGCCTCTGCTCCGTCGTACCTAATGAATTTTTGCAACCCAGTTTCTTCCTTGCCTGCGAGGGCTTCCTTGCGATCTTCGGCTCGCGGCCTTATGCTTGTCCCTCGCATGCGATCTTCCACGGCACAATCCAGAAGTTTCGCCTATGTTGGCCCCTCTGCTTGGAACTGTCTCCCCTTGTTTCTCCGCCAAGAGCTTCTTGCCCTCTCTCCTCTCCAGTTCCGTAGACGTCTGAAAACTTTCCTTTTTGCCGGTGCCGGCATTGATGCGGGTTGAAAGCGCCGCTGATTTGAGTGGCGCTATATAAGTTTTCGGTTACAATTACAATTACAATAACATCCTGTCAACGGTTAGGAGATCTCTACGTGCTACAGCTGAGACGCCGAGCGGGTTCATTCCGGGATATCAACATATCATACGCGTCTCATTACCACAGACCGACTGAGGTCAATGATCGGGCCCCTTAGTCGAATGGGGTTGTTGAAGTAATGGGTAAAATTCGATGATGATATACAAGAATTACTTTAAATCAATTGACGATTGAATGAGTTGATTGAATCAAGTGAACGAGGACAGGCTGTTGGGTAGGATAGCAAGACTAGTGGCTGACAGACGAACAGTGAGAGGCATTTATTATGATGAGTTTAAGGTACAAATGTATGTTATTTAATCCATTACTTATTGCAGTCAACATAACTGAACCCATTGTCCTCAATGAATATTTCATTTCCATCTCGCTCATTTATTTGCAACAGTCTGCTTTTATCAAGCGTCACTCAGCTGAAACCCTACTCACCTCCCTTTGGCCTTTGCAATAGACTCGTCATCTCTCATCAGCCGGTCTCTAACTCGGTGACATTCAGCTGTCTTTGATGCCACTGATGAGATCTTACTACAGATACTGTCAACCAGGTTCGGTTTCACTGATACCGTACTGCTCTTCTCTGGATTCAATTCTCTGTCTCTTCCTGGAACTTTCTCAATAAAAACACAGGAATCCTCATTCCAATCATACCCTCTCAATTGTGGTATTGTTCCACAAGGTTCTTTTACCTCTTCTGTTCACCCTTTACACACACCCACTCTGCTCACTAATTAAACTCAGTTGATTCACTCAGCTCATTCAGTTGACTATCACCCATTTGTTGACGACACCCAGCAATTCGCCTCTAACTCGCCAGTTTTGCCTACTCCATATATCATCTTCTTCGTGTAATGATCCAAATCTTCTCCTGGATGACAGCTGATCTCCTGTGCTTGAATCCAGCTAAACCCAAATTGATACTTATAGCTCTGCGTGACCAGCTGATTTAAACTTCTTATCTAGTCACATGGCTCACACATTCACTGTTAATTGTTCTGTGCAAACTTATAGACTATGTGTTTTTCGACCCAAACCTCACCTTCTCCGATCAAGTATCTTACGGCGCCTGTTTAATACATGTCCGAGACTTTGTATAAATCGCCCTACGCTTGCCTTCAAAACCGCATCTACAATCACTACTCCATGGCCGTTGTTAATAAAGGGCTGTCACTAAAACCGTGCTGTCACTAAACCCCAAACATCACCAGTCATCACATCACTCCTATCCTTAAATCACTCCATTAGACTATTGAATTTCACTTTTCCTGAAAAGAGACCCCCAAAATAAACTGTATTTCAGCTATCCAGTTGTCACTAGAAGCCCAAACACCACCACATCACTCCTTTACGATGCGTGGAAACTCCACGCATATGGGCAAATTGGGGTACTTGAATGAACCCTTGTTGTGTTCACGTTTGAGAATTTTGGCCCACGTGTGGGCATTGATGACGTATCCCAGCTTTCATATTTTGCCACTTCTGCCGTATTATCCATCGCTGACCATAGACTTGGCCGTGCATAAATTGCCAGTCACCCGTATGAAGCGAATTTGAAGAATGTATTTAAAAAACACCTTGTCAGCGCCTTTTCGGCGTCTCCCTGAAAGATGTTGCACGATATATACACTGTATACAAAGAAATCCTGCCTTGAATGCAGGCCCGCCGACTGAAATTCCGGGCCCCTAGGCAGAGCAATCACGGCCCCTGGGCAGAGCAGTCACCGGCTCCTTAACTTAGGCTTATGAGAAAACTTAAATAATCAAATTGAAATACTAAAAGTGCGGGTACAACCGTACATAATTATATTTATATATAAAACTGTGATTTTATTCAATTGTTAATTTAAAATTTATGCTAATAAAAAAAGCATCTTTTCTGGATTTAGCTGCATCAAAATCGTTAATAAGTTGATTACGGGCTCGGCTCAGACTAAACAATCGCCGGGCCCCTGGACATTTGCCCCCCCCACTCCCGCTCCCCTCTCGGCGGGCCTGCTTGAATGTGATTTGGTGACACTTGTATGCACACCGACCAATGAAAAGCTGTTACGTAGATCACGTACTATATAACCAAACTCTAACTGAGTCATTGCATTATTTTCACAAAAGAGTTTACTTGTAATCTGAAAATGCTTTTGAGCATTATAATGGCACAGAAAAAAGCTGGGATTAACGTCTGTTTGCGTCTTATCTTTGTGGTGTTAGTTGTGATTGCTCTCACACAGTCGTCGTGTATCGAAGACACACGCGGGGGCCTGGAGCGGCTAGCTCGTGGATGGTTTGAAATTACTAACGCGAAGGACAATGATGTCATCCAAGGCATTGTGGCCTCTGGTTTGAAGCAGTACAACCAACAGTCCGACAGTTTGCACCAATTTGGGCTCTATCCATTTAGAAAGATTGACGCCTACCAAAAGGTAATCCTAATCGTGACCGTCAAATCTAAATTTCTAAAGCGCTACTTTAAGGCTAATATGCGCTTATTCGGGATACGAGGTGCAGTTACGCAAGTCTTTCTTGGGGTACGGAAAGTTCACAGAGCCGTTTTAAGGAGTTTGGGGGCCCTAGACACAACCCGCACAAACCCTAAATAACCTTAAACGTAATCCGATTTCCGTCTCAATATCTCAGTGTCAGATACAGTGTATTGCATTAGTGCATTGTACGTGCATATGTGTCATTTTGTTAAATTTATTAATATAGTATACTGTTACTAACTCATAATAACACAGCTAACACATCAATCTTTGTACTACAAGTGTAAAATAAAAGTTTAGTTTAACATACTTTACAGTTTCCATTGTTTATTTGTTATACAAACTGAAAGTGTGATTATAATGAGTACATGTTTGCTATACATGGATTGTGACTTTGTAACGACAGTTTCTTAGAAACATCGCTTTCGTGTTTTGCTCTGAGCAAAGTCTTTTATAATATCATCGAAATTAAAAGACTCCAACTGTCCAACACATCTGATTATATGCTCATGACAGACAGGCAGTTCAATCGTTCTTGCATCACACGGCTGCGAAGCTCGTTCTTGATTAATTTAAGTTTTGAGAAAGAACGTTCACCCGTACAGTTTGTCACCATCATTGACAGAAAGATTGATGACCCATCGTTGTTGTTGAAAACAAGCGACAGACAAAGCAATACACAGACTTCTGCGATGGAGAAAAGAGCAGCCACTCGCGACAAACCGATTCACCATTTCGCAGTTCACGACGGAAACAGGAACCAGTTAACCAACGTCTATGCAACTTATCTCCCGTTCGATACACGCGTTGAGTCGTACTAAAGTCAGACTCTTTATGCTGGCAACTAGCAGGACCTTTACGAATCCAATAAGATCGCAATTCCTCCGTGATTGGACTCCATAAGGCTGCATCAGTTGGATAGTCCGCTGACTCCGTAGGGCTTACATCTTGCGAAATAGGCTTCGAATTTTGGTGTTGTGACATCTGTACTTTCGACTGGTAGACCATCATCTTGTAGCGACAATAACTGTTCATCTTTATCGCAAACAATGACATCAGTAGACGAGTAAGACAACGAAAGAGTATCGTACGCCTCAACAATGTCGGACTGCGATGATGATTGTGTTTTCTGACTTTGAAAAAAAGAAGATACTTTTGGATGTTTGTTCGACATTTCAATTTCAGTTGCTTCCTTTTTTCTCTTCGCGGCATCACTCATATAATTTCTACGCATTTTTGATGGGTTGTCTGATATTTCGTTTAATTGATCGTAGGCCTAGTGATAATTTGCCAAAAGTTGCAAATCGATTTACCGTGAACGACGGTGATAACTGACAATCAGAATCTTAATCTGAATTACAAAAGGGTAGAAACTATCAAAAAAACCTCAACCTTATACATTGGAGGAGGTGGAAATGAAGTGATTTTGTTAAGTTAAATAAGTTTGCCAAGTTCACTACCGACTCAGTACCGTCGACACGCCAACATCATTCTATTAATCCCGTTAACTGTGCGAAATTTGATACGCTTTTTGCCCTTTTTATAATTTAAAGTTTAAAACAATTTATAAAATGACTAGATTATAGGACAGAGATATTTAATATTAAAAATTAATATTAACTTACCAAGACATAAAAATTCCTTGAATAGCGTTGTGAAAAAGCAGACAAATGAAAACAAACATAATAGCCAATAGCCTACAGCAAGTTGTGCGCCATCGTCGCCATGCGTTAAAATTATTGATTTATTTCTATAGCGCTCTGATTTTTTATTGCCAATAATTATATTTAACTAAAAATGCAGAACGCACACATTTGTTTAAAAAAATAATAAAAATGTGTTATTGTTCTTACTTCACTTTGCAAATTGTTACTTGTTAGAACAGAACTTATTTATTGTTATTTTGTTTCTGGGCCGCCGCGGGGCCCCCCGCTGCGCGGGGCCCTAGGCCCGGGCCTCGCGTGCCTATGCCTTAAAACGGCACTGAAAGTTCAGTGTGTGTCTGTCATTATAGGGTTAGTATCCAAAGAAGTAGGTATAACAAAACATCTCTCACATACAACTAGAGTATAGTATTACTTATTCATGATTCGCATAGTATTTCTTCATCACAGCCGACCAATAGGCCTGAAATCCAACTTAGTAATCATGAAACATATGTGGCATGCTTAAATGGAGAAAACTGCAGTGAATAACTTGGCAAAAAGCTCTGTTTCTCAGCTGTAGCTCGGTTTCTGAACATGCATAATATAGCTATGGCGGCAATAGGAAACGTCAGGAAATGAAAATTCAGTAGACAGAAAATCTGTTTCGTCATTCAGCCTAGACTGGAAGTGCCCTGTTTTGTAGAATGAATAAGTAAGAAAGTTTAACAGGACTTTTGCAGGTCACTATGAACAAATGAAGCGGTCATTTTTGCAATAAAATGATAAACTTATATTTATTCACCAAATAACAAAATTTAATATTTATTTGTATATATTTGTGTGAAATGGTGTGCAGTGCAGGGTTTACAGACATTTTCTTACCAGTAGGTGCTTGTCAGGTCAATTGCTCGAATAATCAAATCCTAGCGAAATTGGTTTAATTAGAGTAACAGTAACAAGAACTGAACAACACGGCCTCTAGATTCCCAATGTCTGCATCATGATTATGCTCGTAAATTCTTTAACTAATGATCTGGCCCTCGATGAGTCGATATGTAAACAAGCACAGTACCGGTACTTAAATTTCTTCGATTTATCACCTTTCCTAGGTTTATATTAATGATGAGGAAAAAGCACAAACACGTTATATTCCTGAGAGGTCGTTCGCAGACCTTCCTACTGATGCTGCCAAGATGTGTGATTTTTATATAAAGCTGGAAAGTAAAAGATAGCTGGTCATAGTACATTACCATGAAAAGCTTAGGACTTTTGGATTTGACAAACTGTGCCGACTCAGGGTTCTTAGAGAAAAAAGTGAGTGACACCTCTGACTTCCAGTATTTGAGAATGAAATTTACTTTACCTGGGCCCTAATTCTGGAATGATGGCTTCTAACTGCTTTGAATGTTTGCTTTTAATTTCAGATAGTGAAAGATCAGAACTTATGCGTGCGGTTCACTATTGAGAGCGTCGGATGCGTAATAAACAACAAGTATTCATCCGCCTGCGGAAATACAGTGAGTAAAACGAGCGTACATTTAACAATTCTGTCATTTTTGCTCAGCAGCACTGCCTTGCTACAACGGAAAACAGTTTGCTTGCTGTGCTTCAGGTGCTTCAGGTGTCCACAGCCAGAAGATGCAACGCTAGAGAAAGTCTATTATTATTGGTCAGCCGTACTTCAGAGAAGGTACAGAGTTGCTTTGCTGAAGTTTTGCTGGAATTGTTTGTTGAAATTGCTCCGCTACTAAAGTTGCTTTGCTACAGTTGCTCTGCTGAAGTGGGTGGAAAGGGATTACCAGTTCATCCTGCATTGGGATTTTTCTGCTGTACAGCAAAGCATGGGCTGGTATTTATATTTATATTAAGGCATCTTGGATGATTACTAAACACACTGGTCGTTGATATGCATGTCTATGTGACGGTGTCTGAAAAACTCTTGCATTTCACAGATATAAAAACTAGTGTTGATACTGAACTGGATTTTTGATGGAATTATGGGTGAATAATTTAAGTAAAAGCCATATAGCTTCTCAATAAATCAATGGAAATAAATTAATATTACGCCCCCAGGTCTTAACTCAGAGGCGCTTCCGTCCCAGGCCAAGCCAAAAAGGCCTTGTGGAGCCGATAGAACGGGGAGGAAAGGATCACAATGACAGAGGTTTCCGTGAATAATTTTGGGAAATTACAAGTTAAAGTTTGCTATAACTTAAGTTGTTGTGCTGCCTATAAATCATTAACGTTTCTGAGTATAGTTAATTAGAGCAGTGACACAAGTACTTGATGAAAACATTGGTACCTGCTACAAATTTATGTGATTATGGTTGTCGAGTTAAACTTTATTTTATTTTTTATTTTGTCTAATTAGTCATGTTCATGTACCATGTTGCGGTTTGCCAACGTGTCAATAAACGAATAATAATAATAATAATAATAATAATAATAATAATAATAATAATAATAATAATAATAATAATAATAATAATAATAATAATAATAATAATAATAATAATAATAATAATAATAATAATAATAATAATAATAATAATAATAATAATAATAATAATAATAATAATAATAATAATAATAATAATAATAATAATAATAATAATAATAATAATAATTGAACAAGCCACAAAGTTTTCGTCAACTTAATTGAACAGAGCTACAAAGTTTTCGTCAACTTCATAGACTTCAAGCAAGCATTAGACAGTGTATGACATGATAAATGTGGAGAGCGATGCAATACTTAGGAATATCAGTGAAACTAACTGCTGCAAAATGACTAGTTCAAATAGAACATTAACGCAGTTCATTTCTGATCGGTGATCGCTAAGCACTATATTCTTAATTGGAGAATTGTGCTTTTCAGGACAAATGGCAAGAGCAAAACTAGAAACCTTCCTGAGTTTTATTATCTTGAAGTAGACATCAAGGAAACCAATTTGTCAAATCTAGCTTAACGCCTTACAAAGCATTCCCAAGCTTAATCCACAGAGCCTTAGATGACGGTCACTTAAAAAAATAATAACATCATGAGAATTGGACTCTTCAAGAAGCTTGGTCGAAATTTGACAGGTCAGAAAAATTAGAAATCTATGAAATCTATGAAACAGGTAAGTCTTATGCTATAGCTGAATGAAAATAAATAACTGATGCAACCATCGTAATCGTAATTGTATACTCCAAATTTTAAAGGCGCCATTTGAAAGCTAAGCTCAGGGCACCAGCATATTAACTAACGCTTATGATAGAACACATGGAACTTGACTTCCGAAGCTTACATACCAGAGAACGTCTCATAGCGCTAGACTTGCCTGATCGATTAAATTGATTAATTATCTCTGCTACACTGAATTTTAATTTCTTTGCAGATTGTGCTAATCTGTTGGGTTGAAGCGCACAAGGATTTCGAAGAAAATGAGGCCCACAACGATCCTAAGACTCTTGCCTGCCAGACGGAGGCATAAAATTTCGCAAAGGACGATCTCTTAATTGGAACCAATTCAGAATGCTCCTCTTTTGTTTACTTGAAGACTTGTTTTGTCTACTATCTTTCACATGGCTGATGAAAATGTTTTAGTTACGTTAATTTATTGAATAGCGATAAAATTCTGCGACTGAAACTTACTCTTGATTCTGGCAAAGTCTGTTGGATGGACATTTTACTTTATTTTCTATTTATTTGCAAGTTCAAGTTCTTCAAGTCTTCTCTTTACAAATTTTCAAGTTTCTACCTAATCGGAGCAGATCTAATACTGAAAAGCATTTGAAGTACAAATTGTTGCTTTGAGCCAGTGTGGCTATTTTGCAGATGTCAGCATTCCATTAGCTGGCATCGTGAAAATACTACAGAACTGAAGAGCTTACTAATAGTTTTAAGAGATTGAATTGAAAATACGTTGAACAAATTATGCTGTATCATTTCTGGCCTGTTAAGAATGAAAATATGAATGTTGTTGGGTTTTGCAAAATAAGTTTATATTTTATGCCATTATAATGTCATATCTTCACAGATCGAAGTTTATGCAAAATAAAATGTTGAAAAATGGTGTATGGTCTGATTGTGGGATTGTTGGTTGTTGTTTGAGAACATCGCCTTCAAAGAAACTTTACAGCTTTGGTGAACAAAGTTGGAAAGTAAGGAGTTTCATCTCAAGGCGTATTTATCGAAGACATATAATATTAAAATTTTCTGAATGGATTTATAACGTAAGCTGTTTGATCCCAACGGAGATTGCCATTGCCATTGTATTCCGCCGACCATTCTGCCATTTAGGCCTTAATCGTAACCCAGCAGAGGTCCTCGTTGTACTCTTAAAAACTGGGTGCCCAGCAGGATTTTTTTACCGACTATCGAAATCCATCACCCCAAAAGCGATTACCATTGCCTGGAAGTATCCACAAATACATGATACTGCTGGAGTCCCCTGTGCATCTTTTCCACCTCTTCAATCTCTTCCACCCCCTGCAGCACATTTCTGCTACTCGAGATGACCTGATTATTTCGACCACCCGAACTTCTTTGGTTCAGCAGAGATGCAGAGCTGGATTAACCACTCGGGGGCCCCATGCTATTTATACACGGGGAGCCCTTCTCGTATTGAACATGGAATTATGGGGATGCCGTAAAGACATGACAACGTGCAGTAAAGAAGGGTCAATGCTGTGTGCCTTGCTGCTTACATTAGTAGTCAATGAATACAACACAATACAATATAATACAATACAACTAAAAGGAAACGCATGTATACAGTAGGCCTAGTTGGTTGCATGGCTGACATTTCAAATTTGCTTAGTGCAAATTCTTGCTTAAACTGAAACTAATAAAACTAAGCTCTTTCTTGTGAATAAATAATTATTTGGTGCAATAAATTATTGGCTTGCCTTGCTGTATTCCGACTCCAATACTGTAAGCGAGAGGCCCCTGCTAAAGTATATTGAGCATACTGGTTAATCCGGCCCTGCATAGATGCTTTGCTGTTGTTAGTACATCTTTCTAAGATGAGATGCCTTGTTATCTGCGACTTATGTTTGTGGCCTTCACTTGTCTCATTATGTGCGTTTGTCGAAACTATTCTATTCCAACATAGTTTTGTGTTGCCATACATATACGGAGCGCCTCTTAATTTTTTGGGAAGTGCGCAATATAAATTTGCGATTACAGTACTGCAACAATCCTAGCCTGCAAGGCATATAGGCTTTATGTATTTTATTGTGTAAATTCAACGCATAGAATTCAGAATCTTCATGATAGAAATTTCAGATATCTTTAATGAGAAAGCTGGCGAGATAGAAACTAATATTTCATTTACAACTTCTCCAAAGTGAAATACCGTAAACGTTTTGAAGTTTATCAAGAAATCAATATTATGAACGTTATGAACTATTAACTACTTAAAGCAACACAACTCCAATTAGTCCTATAAGATTTCTATTGCCCACCATTTGAACAGTAATAATATTTTCATTTCTAATAGACGTAAGAAGATATTGAAATTTTACTACACGCGTCTTGAATGCAATTTTTAAAACTATAAGGACAGTTTTGAATCAAATGCGAATTATCAGTAAAATTTGTACTAGAACTAGTTTTATTACAGTGGAGTAAGGTAACGTAACTAAAACCTTTTAGTCATTATGAAACACGTTAAAAAGCAGAAATCTCCAGGTAAATCAAAGTTGCTCCGTTGTCTTATGAAATCGAGCAGTTGTCCGAGTGTTGTTCATGCGTGAAACTTTAAGGCGCCGGTTGGCAGGTAAGAGTCGAAAGATCGGCGATCAGTTTAGTTGGATCAGAGGTAGACTGGGTCGCTTGCACGGCACAAGTCACCTTATGCAAGAAAATCACGTTTCAGTTTATTACATGTTGTTACCAGCAATTGCCTTCTGTAGTAAAACTGTTTTCAGTTTCTTAATCTCAAGCTCAGAATAGGATGTACAACGCGTAATAGCACACCGTTCAACAATCTTTCCCTAATTTCTTGTTAAACTTGTATATGTTTAACGTGAAATGAAATTTAAGTTAGAAATGGACGTCAAAGGCTATTGTGTTGTGCACTTGTGCAGCCATTCGTAATGTCACAAAGAAAACACAAGCCAATGCGCTTCCGTATCTTGGCAAGTTGCTAAAGATTTGTCCTTACTCTGTCCTTAACCTTTGTTCAAATTCCAAATGCCCATACGAAACTGTTAGGCAAATAACCTATTTGTCAAAGACAATGTGGTGCCAAGTTGCAAGCTTACGACCGTGTACGTGTGTTTGTGCATCATTTTAGATCTCCCTCATATGCAGGATCACGCCTCTGAGGATATACTACTGGTTACATTATTTGGGGTATAGCATACATATATGTAATATATATATACGCCTAGTTCGTTTTAACAATTTGATAGAGATTACGAGATTGCTCAGACTTTCTGGTCTTCAGGCAATCGGTTTTGTTCTTCACTTGGTACCTTTACAATAACCTCTGACTTGATACAGAATTACGAATGGACTGTGAGTCAGCGCTTACCTTCAAGACAGTAGTCCCTTGTAAAATTTCCGACCTTACGATTGCGATTACAAAATGGATTTGTGACTAGTAATCATTATTAATGGGTTCTACACGTCTTAGGTCTGGCTGGTCGATTCTTTCCCTCCATGAGGCGGAACGGATCAGTATTTCAATCTTCACGTAATTCAGCAACGCAACACTGAGCAACACTGAGCTTTGTCGGTGGTTGAACAATCCAGTGCTCGAAATGGACCGGAACGCACCGGAACGCCGTTCCGGTTCGTCAGCGTTCCGTTCCGGTTCGTCAAATGAATTATT
Organism: Allolobophora icterica; assembly: GCA_963556255.1. NCBI lineage: Eukaryota > Metazoa > Annelida > Clitellata > Crassiclitellata > Lumbricidae > Allolobophora > Allolobophora icterica. Next base: position 82,401,109 of record OY744605.1, on the reverse strand, counting down.
GTGGAAAATACTATGAAATTAACGTGAATGCTCCCATATCTTTGACTAGCGTTCCGTTTCGTAAAATTTTCCATTTCGAGCACTGGAACAATCCCAGTTCATAATGAGCAATCGTAAATTGTAATCGTGCACTTCAATTTCTAAAGCGCCAATCGAAAGCTATGCGCAGGGCACCAGCGTATTCACGAGTGGACAGCCTCAAGAGTTACTACACTATATGCATATTATACCAAAATAAAACTGTTATTTTTTGCCAAGGTTCAATTGTGGGCGTTTCTGAGTAGATACTCGTAGAGGAGCTGTGAATGATTGGATTGAAGCCACTGAAGTAACTTACTTTCTGATTTGCCGCATTCACAAGGTCCCACTCCACGCAGTAGATCTTCGTTCCGTCCACAGTTCCGATCTAGGGTAAGAAGCATATTTGCTCTTAGAATAGTTGTTTCAAGAACTTTATTAACTAAAGCTCCCATATCCCAAGTGGAACGTAAGAGAGGCGCTCATTTCCTTTACTCGGCCGGCATTGAACGAACCTCAAGGTCTTGGACACGGCGTCAGTGCATCCCAGGACTTGTCCTTTACTTCCCGGCCTAATTACACATTTGGGCAACTTGTCTTTTACTGAAGGCTGCTTTCCGTCATATTTTAAATCTGCTTTAGTCCGCCTTTACAAAACCTGACCTCGACATCAACTGCCTGTCAAACTTTAGACCAATCTCCAACCATTTCAAACCCACGTAAATCTTGTTTCTATTATATCAGATGACTACTTCACATAAGGTCTGCTCTTTAATATAAAGGAAATGTCAAGGATCATATATAGCGTGTACTCTTGTCTGCTTTGGCCTTGAATATGCCAACTTTGGGTTTACAGGCACATCAGGTCTTCAAGTCATCAGGATTCAACGCATCCAAAATTCTCTATATCGTTGATAGTTGTAATTTTAATCTAATATTTATATGCTATAATGATATTTAGGCCGCTTTATAGAAAAAGGTTCCAGGCTAGCGAATATGTATATGTAAATCTGCGAAATATGTCAGTATCACACAACAGCCACAGTCAAGAAGACCAGCTTAACACCGACGCTAGGCCCATATTAAATCAAATCCGCGATAGCCAGGTTGTTAGGTCCATTTCGGTATCAGTCAGTACATGAATCTGATTCTGAATATGATTCTGAATGTGAATGGGAACAGCCTAGCATGATGGGGATTGAAATGCCGCTCTTTATGAACACTGAGATGACGTACATGCACATGCACATACGTACATGACGTACATGACGTACTATGCACTGGTGCAAGACAATCAATGTATGCCTTACGGATCCTGACTACTCATGGACTACTTGGCCCCTCAATGTATGATGTGGTGACAGCTACCACAGTGGCGAGGATGACGTACGCTGCGTCCGCTTGGTGGGGTTATGTGGGGCAGAGGGGACGTGAGAGACTACAGGCAATATTTAGGAGACTGATTAAAGCTGGTTATCTTCCTGTGGACTACCCTAGTTTCGAACAATTGATCCGTACTGCTGATTCTAAACTTTTCACGGTCGTCCTTACATGTCCTACACATGTGCTTCATATGCTATTACCTCCTGTTAAGCATACTGGTTATACTTTGCGACCCCGTGTTCATAATCGGGTTCTCCCGACTGCTGACAGTCTAGCTCGTAAATCTTTCATAATTAGGATGATTTTCACCGGAATATAGGCCTTAGTACTTTAACCTGGACGTGGTATACAAAAACTATACATGTGTAAACCAAAATGCGGTTAGCAGTTGGATTAATAAAGGATATACTTACTTACTTACTTACTTACCTCTGAGCTGGTGAATCCCCGGATAAATGGTAAGTCATACTAGTGTTAAACATTTAAAAGCGATGTTCAACATCCATCACGCAGACTCATTCCAACAACACATAATAGTCGCTGTACAGATCACAATAAAGTTAGCCTATGAATCTGAATCAATGAAGACGGAATCTTACCCTCATGTAGAACTCGGGAGATGCACCTTGTAAGATCTGAAACTGATCCGCGACGTTGAATTGCTTGTTGTACTCAGCCACAGCCTGGTCCATGATGCCCTCAACGACTCCTTGTAGTGGGGGAAGAGGACCCAAGAAATTAAAGTTTACGCAAATTCCCAGAGACAGGGACTGAACAAGACTTGACTGAGCAAGAACTGCCACAGCTAAAACCACAAAGATAAAGCGCAAAGACTTGCAGCCGTTAGCTTCATGTGCCATCTTTGATGCTTAGAAAAGTGCTTCTGCAAAGTAACTACAGCAAACCTCTGTTGAGATTCTGTCTGTCAAGCCCAACACAGTCATGTGTCGTTGTTACAGGCCTATATATAGCCTACGCCAAAAACTTCTTTGGCCTACGCTGTAATAATTGACGTCATTCACAGAACAGCATTTCATTGGTCAGATTGTCTACAGGCTGCTGTCATGTTTTCTTCAGGACGTGCCCTCTATACTGTTATATAGGTGTTTAATAGTAGCATGGGCGTACTGTCAAAAAACATGAACAGAGAGAGCAATGAAAAGCTGAATCTCTGATATGCAGGAATACAAAACATTTTATAGCCCACGTCTAAACCTTCAGCAAGCTTGGTTTAAACTAACAGTTGTAGCTTCGACTCAGTTTATCTGCAAAGCGAGGCGTCTCAAGTAAATATCTTTTGTTCGGTCTAACAAACATATTTTGAACTCAACACAACCGAAAAGCTTTTTTTCGGTCACTGATCTTTCTGAACGACGCAGTTTTTTTAAATTCAAGTTCGCAAGGTGCGCTAGGGTGTTTATGAAAATCTGACAATGTAGGTCTCTTTACATTCTTCGATGTTTGTAGCAGGTCCTCGTCTCGATTCAAACTAAGAAATGATATTCATTGCACGTGCAGTCTATACCTTAAGCCTTCAAGCCTATATGACGCAACAAGAACGTAGGGATTGGCAATGACCTTATCGTCCTCTAAATGCCTACCTGTGTGGCTTTCTCCAAAGAGTTTCTATTTTTATATTATATTTATTTATTTATTTATTTATTTCGGATATTCCATAGCGCCTCTCGAAGTCAACTACTACTCAGAGGCGCTCCCGACTACAGCATTGATACTGTGCCGGAATTTTCACGCCGAAGCGCAACGAGCAATTGCGAGTGAAGGACTTGCACAAGGTCCGCACGCAGCGGCTAGAGTGGGATTCGAACCTGCAACCCTCCGGTCACAAGGCGCCGAATTTACCACTGAGCCACCACGCCCCACAATATATTATATATATTATATATATATATTATATATTCTTTATTATTTCAAACCGACAGACGCAGTGAGATTACATTGAAACGTGAAAGTACAATCAAGATCTTAATTAAACACACGGTTTGGCAGCCATGCAAGGCGCCGCCATAGAGGGGGGTTAAGGGAATCGATCCGCGTACCTTATGCTCTCCTGGCCATGAGTGTTACCATTACTCTATCCCCCCACATTATTCATTAGTCTATTGTGCATCTTCAGATTGGATATTGGATTATCCTATTTAAAAAAAAATCTAACGATGCCTCTACCTCGTCAGCGTCTGTGCAAAATTTATGGATTTATTTTGCGAATTGCTAAGAGCTACGCTTGATTTCCATACTTACATAGGCCTATAGATGTCTGCTTCATTCTATTATTTTATTCTGGTGGGCAGTGAGGCAGTCTGACGTGTTGGTTGGTTTCAAAGATTGCTATTTTTCAGATTGATTACTCTGCCTATTAAAACCGATTTACAATTAATTTTAGCTTAAAATTGTTTATCCATCTGGTTATCTTTACATTCCACGGCTTGTGATACATGATTTAGCTATTAATTTCTTGTTTGTGGTACTTTTGTGTTTATTTACTGATACTGTCCACTGGCTCAGATAGTCACTGTATTATCGCCCAACGTACGTGTGATGATTAACATCGTTCCGTGCTAGACGTTCGCCTACCCCACTGCTCTGCAATCGTTTCTGTATAAGATGAAACTAGCCCAGCTGCGATACTGTAGCTCTTTCTGCGCTCATGAGTCACCCATGAGCTCAGTACTGGGTTTTTTCTTGACTCATTTAGTTAATATTTTTGTACATGTTGAGTGGTTCGATTGGATTCCCTCTGAAATGCTGCCACCTGAAATGGGCCACGCTGTAAAAGCTGCTTGGTTGCAGAGTTCATGGATTGTGCTGTTCTGCATTGAGACTTTACATTTCTGAAGGCCTGTGTCGCAGAAGTCAGTTTGTGACGTCACACTCGTCTTCCTTGATGTCAAATTCTTCCAATCTGTTTCATCTGCCAAATCTGCGTAGATGCATTTCTGCAAATTCGATGAAAGTTCTGCTTCACCGACCATAGGCGCCGACTTCTTGGGAGCCATAGGCGCCGACTCCACAGGGGCAACAGGGACTTTTGCCCCAGTGCTCACCAAGGTTCTGGGGCGAGAGTGTATTTTCACCCCAGTACTTTTTTGGCCATTCAAAATATAAAAAATTCAATATGCTTAATAAAACTTAACGCTGGCTGGTCAGTTAAAAGTTTGTTAAGCGGTCGTTTACATGTATATCAGATGGTTTCGGTAACTGGAAGCATGCCGTTGAAAGATTCCATAGCCGCGAGAAGTAGGCCTATACGATTGTCACATAGCTGCATGCAGTTAGTAGGCCTACACTTGAATACACAGCAGTTTGTCGAAGGCAAAGCGAGATGATATGGTTGCAGCAGGGATTTCACTGCATCACATTGTCACATCTCTTGTTTACCTAACCAAGCAAGGATTGGCTATACCCCGTGATCGATCGAATCACTCGATCAAGTCGGTCGATACTCGTCCAAGTCGAGTCGGTCGAAAAATCTTCTACTCGATCTGAGTCGATCGACTTGCAAGTCGAGTCGATAAAATGTTTTGACAAGTCGAGTCGATCGTTGTTTCTCGACTTGACTCGACTCTGAAATATTTTACTTACTATTTTTGGTGGCTACGTCACCCAAGCTTTAATATTATGAGCAAGACTAGTGAAATAAGCCTAAAATGCACGCACCCTGGGGGTTCATTGCCCCCATCTTCCATTCTAGATGTTATCGCTAGGGTGCACACTCTTAATACTCTTGGTGTCCAGCTTAATCAGAAATGTGGGTTTTCCAGTCACATCAGACACCTTTTCATTAAGGCAAGACAGTCCTTCTACGCTCTCCGGGTTCTGAGGTCACGTGGGCTTTCGGGGCGCTATTCATTTGATATGATGCGCACCACTGCAGTTGGCAGGATGCTTTATTGCACAAGCGTGTAGTGGATTTTGCGAGCGGACAGGAGGACGAGCCCTAGAGGGAATATAGGCCTATAGTCAGGAGGCTGGTACCTCATTTGAGGCACTTTAATTGCAATAATGTCGACGCTAGTTTCTTTGCTAGTGCTTCTTATAAAAGAATATACTTACTTACTTAAGCTTACAGTGTTCGGACAATCAGGTCAATTACAGTTTGACAGTTTGATGGAGAGTGTGCAATTGAAACTCATAAGTAATTTAGGTACTGGGATATAAGAATGCAACTGTTACAGTCGGCAGCAATTTTGGCCAATTAAGAGACTATAGGCTACAGTCCAAGTCGACAAAGTCGGCCAAGCCGATCGTTTATATGCCAAGTCGATCGAGTGGACGAGAGGTCGATTAGTCGACAAAGTCGATCGAGTCGATCGTCGGCCGAGTCAAGTCGATCGTAGTAGCTCGACTCGATCGATCACGGGGTATAGGATTGGCTATCCGAGGTAAGACTCAGTGGCGTCACTAGGGTTGCTGTCACCCAGTGCGGTAAGCGTTTGGTGTCACCCAGTGTGGTAAGCCACGGTGTCACTCCCATGGACCTCCTGCCTTGGCCCTTACCAGACCATAGAGTATAATGACGGCACTGATCGGAGCGCATTAGAGGGTTCAAAAAAGTAAATTAGCATAGTTTCAGGTTTAGGTAAATTGATACTGATACAGTACATTAAGCTGGGTTTTAAAAACATGTTTTTGTTGTTATCTGTTATTGTTAATTTAAAAAAACTAAATTTCTGCTGAAACTCTGCACAAACATTTTTAGACGGTCATTTTTGGTGTCACTCCCTCTGAAGGTGTCACCCGGTGCGGCCCGCATCCTCTGGCGACGCCACTTGTAAGACTGACTCAACCGCCAAAGGGCTTGAGGAAAGGTTTTCTCGGGGAGAGGGAAGACTGGGCAGGATAGGCGATGGGATCATCAGCAACCGTGCGTAACTAGGACTTTTCGTTTGGGGGGGGGGGTAACCTTCGCAGGACGGAAACAGTTTACGATACACGGAGAACGGAAAGGGGTAATTTTTTACCCCAAAACATTATGTAATATCTCAGCTCACAGGTAAGCTACGATGACAAATGAAGTGTCAATTATAACATTTCCAAGGTCAAGGAATCGATTTATCATAGTGGCAATAGTGTGTAAATACTACGTTTCAAGATGGCGGCCAAAATGGCCGTCAAAGCACACAAAAATGTATATCTCAGCACGTAGGTAAGCTCTAATGACAAATAAAGTGTCAATTGCAACATTTACAAGGTCAGGAAATCATTCTATCATAGTGGCAATAGTGTGTGAATACTATTGTCCAAGATGGCGGCCAACATGGCCGCCCAAAACATAACAATATGTAGGGTATGTCTCAGCTCATAACTAATTTACAATGACAAATGATGTGTCCATTGTAACATTCCCAGGGTCAAGGAATCAATTTATCGTAGTGGCAATAGTGTGGCAATACTATTTTCCAAGATGGCGGCCAATATGTCCGCCCGACACAGCAATATGTATTTCTCAGCTGATAGGTAAGCTACAATTGCAAATGAAGTGTCAATTGTAACATATTCAAGGTCAAGAAATCGTTTTATTATAGGGGCAATAGTGTAGGAATACTACTTTCCAAGATGGCGTCCAATATGGCCGCGAAAACACAAATATATGTATATCTCAGCACATAGGTAGGCTACAATGACAAATGAGGTATCAATTGTAACATTTCTAAGGTCAGGGAATCAAATTATCGTAGTGGCAATCGTGTGGGAATGCTATTTTCCAAGATGGCGGCCAACATGGCCGCCAAAACACAAAAATATATATCTCAGCTTGTAGGTAAGCTGCAATGATAAATGAAATGTCAATTGTAACATTTCCAAGGTCAGGGAATCGATTTATCACTGCGATAAATCGATTCCCTGACCTTGGAAATGTTACAATAGTGACCGACCAGTCAGCTGATTGAGAATTCGTATTTTTATGTTTTGACGGCCATATTGGCCGCCATCTTGGAATGTAGTATTCCCACGCTATTGTCACTACGATAAATGAATTCCTTGACCTTGGAAATGCTACAATTGACACTTCATATGTCATTGTAACTAACCTACGAGCCGAGATATACATATAGTTTTGTGTTTTGGCGGCCATGTTGACCGCCATCTTGGACAGTAGTACTCACACACTATTGCTACTACGATAAATCGATTCTTTGACCTTGGAAATATTACAATTGACACTTCATTTGGCATTGTAGCTTACCTATGAGCTGAGACATACATATTATTGTTTTGGCGGCCATATTGGCCGCCATCTTGTAAAATAAACTCTCCACAATTATGAAACTGTTACAACTCAATTCCATGGTAGATTCCACACTTCATTTATAATTGCAAGTCATTTTTGAACTCATATCTTTAAAAAACATATCTGCCCTATGAACGAAAAAATAACGACGTCGACGACGAAAAGGGGTAAATTTTTACCCCAGGACACTTTGGATTGAAAAATCTTTTTCCCACCACATGGCAATTTGGTGGACGTGCAGTCAGAATATGTCATTGGTGGTAACTTGTAAACATGTGGAACGACAAATGATACCTACCTACAGTTGCTCCGCAATCAACATCCAAACTCCCCTGGGGTAATTATTTACCCCTTTCCGTCCTGCGAAGGTTAAGCAACTTCTCGTAGCAAATCTGGAGCATACAGTGTAGCCAAAGTTAAAGAAGGCTGGAATTTGTCCGCCAATGACCTCGATATGACTCACGACTATGCGTTTGGATGTTAACTTCAGTTCAACGAGTTGAACTGAAAAAACACGGAAGTAGACAGACGTACAGGAACAGCAGAGATAACGAGATAGATAGACAGACACACACAAGCTGTGTACATGAGTGCGAGACCCGATCCCTCCTAATCGGCGGTGAAATAATTATGTGAGCAAAGACAACGCATTGACACGAAAAGCCCATTTACGTCTTGCATTAAAATGCTTTAAAAGAACACCTGCTTAGAAAGATCGATGTCACTGATATTATCGCGTACATGTTTAATGGACGGCAACATTTATACAGTGTTCATACGAATTTTTAGCCGTAAGCATACAGCGGGTTGATTTGTTTGAGGGGAGCTTCAGCTTCGTTTGGGGGCTTAAGGCCCCAAACAAGCCCAACGCTAGTTACGTTCCTGGGGGTCATCCGATCACGGGATCATTGTAATGAAAGTCTTTCCCCAGTACCTTTTACTAAACGTTGGCGTCTATGGACAGATGATTGAATTCTTTTGTGTTACTGTGTTAAATCTTGCATCCCTGAATTTTGTTTACGGTATGTGTTGGCTGTGGAATCGGCAACTGAACTGGGATGGGTTGATTCGCCCAAGCTTGGGTCAACGTTTGATTGTTATTTGGCTAATCATCTTTGGGTCAACCCGTCCATCGTTTAAATATAGCTGGACTGCTGGAGAAAAGGGTGGAACTTCACATTCTGCTCGACCTATAACTCCGAAAGGTCGGGGTGGGTTTGCAGGTCAAGCATCCACGGGTTTTATGGTTAAGAAACCAAGGAGTTGTTTCTTGTGTGGAAGTCCTTCCCATCTCAAAATTGATTGCGATAAAAAATAAAAGCAAAGAGAATCGTTTTGAGGAATTAAGTAGCGTACGTCGGTTGAACACGTGTACAACTACTCCAGGCCTGAATAGGGAACAGCATAGTTATCCCAACAAGGCAAGTGCAGAGATAGCTTTGGGGGAGTGCCTACAGCCCAGGCAGGCAGGCAGTAAAAAGGGGGCGGAGCATAATTATGTTTCCAATGTCCAATGGCTGCTGCCGATGTTGTTTCAGAGGAGTTAGTATCGGCTGTCAATCAAACTGTGATTACAGAAATAGCTGATCGACCTAGATTACAAGAGGCCAATGTAAACAAACCGTTGATGTACGGGTGGCTGGTGAGCCAGGTAACTGTTTTCAGTTTTTTTCTGCGCTTGATGATGGAGGTGCTGATGTAGCTGTTGCTAAACCTAGTACTGTTGCACACCTTGGTCCTGTAGAGCGTATAGGATCAACAACTTTACGTGGCATAGTTGGTGCACCAGTAAATGCAGAACTGGTTAGGTTGTACGTTAGCCTTGATCATAAAATGTGATACTCAAAGGGCTTGTGAATTGTGTAATCATTGGATTCCAGTAACATGTGTTGTTTGTGGTGAAGCAGACGATCAACTAGTGTTAACTGCGAATAATGTTGAACAATTACAGTCTTATATGTACCAGTCTAACAACGTTATGCAACAGTTGTCTAGTGGAAGTGAGAAGAACACTAGTGTAAACATTCAATATTCTGATGTAGATGTGGAATTAGTTGAAGAGGTTCTTGATGTGTGCAGTATGAGAATTGTAGAAAAAAGACTGGGGGAGGGGGTTAGACCTTGATTCATGTGGAGTTTTGGTGTGCAATTAAGACTTTACTATGGGGTCCTAAGAAAGACTAGGAGGTTGAACCCCGCCAACCCCCCGACAATTCTCACCCTGGATGTGTGTAAGTTGAACAGTGGTATACTCGCCTCTAGACAGCGTATACTCGTGGCTGTAGTCGAGGGTATACGCAGATGACATCAGTGGTTTTGCCATCAAATACAACTTCGATTTATTTGGTTAAGCAAAGTCACTAAAAAGACCTCAGTGATCTTGTGAAACAATTTCGATTTATTTGGTTAAGCAAAGTCACTAAAAAGACCTCAGTGATCTTGTGAAACAGCTTCGATTTATTTGGTTAAGCAAAGTCAATAAAAAAGACCTCAGTGATCTTGTGAAACAACTTCGATTTATTTGGTTAAGCAAAGTCAATAAAAAAGACCTCAGTGATCTTGTGAAACAACTTCGATTTATTTCGTTAAGCAAAGTCAATAAAAAAAACCTCAGTGATCATGTGAAACAACTTCGATTTATTTGGTTAAGCAAAGTCAATAAAAAAGACCTCAATGATCTTGTGAAACAACTTCGATTTATTTGGTTAAGCAAAGTCAATAAAAAAGACCTCAGTGATCTTGTGAAACAACTTCGATTTATTTGGTTAAGCAAAGTCAATAAAAAAAGACCTCAGTGATCCTGTGAAACAACTTCGATTTATTTGGTTAAGCAAAGTCAATAAAAAAGACCTCAGTGATCATGTGAAACAACTTCGATTTATTTGGTTAAGCAAAGTCAATAAAAAGACCTCAGTGATCTTGTGAAACAGCTTCGATTTATTTGGTTAAGCAAAGTCAATAAAAAAGACCTCAGTGATCTTGTGAAACAACTTCGATTTATTTGGTTAAGCAAAGTCAATAAAAAAGACCTCAGTGATCTTGTGAAACAACTTCGATTTATTTCGTTAAGCAAAGTCAATAAAAAAAGACCTAGTAGTGGGGTAACACGGCGTTGGGGACATTACCGAAATTACGTTTAAAACCAGTTTTGACTGGCCTACAACACCCAGTTTTTCTGGTCCCCACCACTCCATTATCTCACTGAATTAAGAGGATGCCGATCTATACCATCTAGGCTTCCAGAGGGTCCTGAAACCCACGGACAATTATAGCAGGCCGACTTCCAGGGCCTCCTGAGGGCCCACGAACGCTTTGTGTGACCATTTTCATAGTTGTGACTGATAATATGGTCACAAGTGTCACAGTGTCACACTGAGCGGCTTCGGGACAGGGCCCACAGACCCTTATCAAAGATTGGTTTCCAAGCAGCGCCTATGGCTATCATGGCTTAGAAGTCTTTTGAATCGTGGTGTTAAGTGAGTCTTTGAAATCAGGCTCAATAGAAAGTCCTTTGATATAAAGACCGTCTCTAAGCCAATTCGGCCAAAGCCAAAAAATAAGGATCGTGGATTGCCCTAACACATCAAACCGCAAGAGTGTCGTTTGCTGCCGGCCGAGACCCTCCCACGAGGCCGGCCCAAACCATTGGAGTGTGCCAGTAAAAATTATAGCCCACTAATCGTACGGCGGTGGTGCGCTAGGAATAACGGACTCACTACTCCAACCACCTACGATGAAAACTTTTATTTTGAGGTTCGCGGACAAGTCCCAGTGCTGGCTAGTTTCTTTATTAGTTCCGCCACCATGTCGTCTTTGCTTTGACTCGGCAACTCTTTTTTTCCGCTCTTGCTTTGTATATCACGTTTCATCGTTCTATATTTCTCCTCCTCTCCCAGAATAAGTTTATATTCATCGTCGCTTATAGCTGTGTCTTCCAAAGCCTTAGAAATGTGGTCATGAACAGTGTTTAGCTTACTCTCCGCCAAAATACAAATTTCGTCGTGTTTTGAAGCTTTAGCAACAAACGATCGGCTAACAACATTCCCGATAATATCCAGAAAACTCGTCGCTATGGCTAAACTCTCTAGAACAATACCAGGAATAAAACCAATACCAGTGGCTAGCATAGCTGCCCCACCCACCCCAGTTCCAAGACTAACTATAGCAAGGCCGGCCGAGGCCCCATTAGCCACATCTACAACCCTCTTATACTTCTTGCATAGTTGTCCCCGACTTATCGCCTCAGACCTCAGGAATGCTTCTATTTCACCGATCTTCTGCAAGCGAAATGTTTGCGACGTCGTGTCTGACGAAATTGTTGACTCCATAAGCGGTGGGTACAAAGACATACTTTTTACAGTTGCTCTATCAGTAACGTTACGTTTAACTCAATAGTTGAAGTACTTAAAACACCTCTCTTTTTTCCTTCAATTCTAAAACCCGTTTGTCCTGGAATGAATATTGCCCTAGATGCATCAAATTGTCCACTTTGAATGTCAACTGTACGATCGATGCTACCCGCGGCTGTAATAACGCGAACTGACGCATCACCGGTACTAACACCAAACATTGTAAGCCTCCAGAATCCGCGGTCTAATGAAATAACCTCATTATTAGTTTGCAACGTAATACAGGGATAGCGTGCCGCGGTCAATGGAAGCGTTTGCCACGAACTTAGAGTCACAGTTTTGGTCGCTGTGTAAATATCGCGGCTATGGTAATCATCCGACACGAAATCGATGTGGATTTGGGGAACCGCGGCTAACATATCTGCGGTGGGCTTAGGGATAGTATATCCCCAGTTGGTTAGTCCAACCAAATCATCGAGGTTGTATTTATGCATATTTGTTTCTCCTTTTTGCCGGAGATAACCCCGAATCTTGTAGTGTGAGTCGGCCATTATTAAATCTTATGTTTCCCCGACTTTAAAATATGTATAGATCTGAAAGTGAGATATTCCAAGAGTAGTTGAAGATGATGGCTCTATTGTAACGACCTTCAGTTCGTATATTTTGAATGCGGTGTCGGTGTTGATGGTAAACTCCTGCATAGAATCAGTCAAATCGATTCGGTAGGAGTTGATTAGAGTTGTAGACCTATCAGTAGGCCCATTCCCAACGGCCCCATCCATCCTCCAAGTCTTGATACGAATAGCAGCCACCCCAGCCACACTAACCTTCCATATTCGTACAGGCACCGGACATTCTATCGATATACTAGACACTAAAGCACTATCAGCTGCAGGGGGCGTGGCCCTCCACTCACCTATGACTCCTGAGTTGAATGCCATATAAGGCGGGTAATCGGGAAGAGAATTCGGATAGGCTGTGGCCTTAAAACCCGTTTCGGAAATGTTTTTGGACAGCGGTGGAATGTGACCTGTATAGTTTAAAAATTTAAGGTTATTCACGTACTGCCTTACAGCGGTCTCTTTACTGTCTGTATATCTTTTAACCACAACAGCCTGATTGTCGACATATTGTTTATTGGCCACGTTCAAAGGCTCCGTCGGTATTTTATTTAATTTTGTCATTTTGCCGGTTACGATTCTCGTCACCTGCCCGATACTCGCCGCGTCGGTATTAGTTGTTGAGGCCCCCGTGTAAAGCCCAGTCACCCTCTTACCGCCCATAGCTAAATTTCCAGTCATTGCGTCGCCAACTTTAAGCACGCAAGCGCTCCTGACCATAGCGTCTTGTTCTTCGGCGTAAGTTTTTGCAGCTTCGGCTTTCTGGTCTGCGTACCCCCTTGCGGCGGCGGTCTTTTGATCTGTGTACAACCTCACGGCCGAATTAATCGCGGTGTCCTGATCGACCGCGTACTGTCTAGCAGCAATATGTTGAACATCAACATATTGTTTGTTAACCACGTGCAACGACTCCGTGGGAACTCTATCGAGGCTCAATAGAGCGCCGGCGACCGCTGTTGACACCTGTTTCCAACTCGCTGCGTCGCTATCAGATCCTGGAATCTCTGTTGGAAGTCCAGTTACTCGGTGGCCACCCATGACTAAACTTCCAGTCATTACACTGCCAGATTTTAGCACACACGCGTTCTTGACGATAACATCTTGCTCGTTGACGTAACTTTTTACAATAACATCCTTTTCGTCCGCATACTGCCTAACGGAATCTCTCAGCACCTCGTTCTTCTCGTCCGTGTACTGTTTGGCATCGATAAGCTTCTGGTCTGCATGGCTCTCGGCCGCGGCCGCCTTCTGGTCCGCGTACAGCCTGACGGCAGTGTCCAGCAGAGCGTCCTTATCGTCTGCGTAACGTTTAACGAGACCAGTTACCTCGGAGCTTAAGCCGTCTGCATACAACTCAGCTTGGTGCGCCCGCTCTTTCGCGTACTCCGTTATTTGTTTCCAACTCCCAACGTCGGACTCCCCCACCAATTCATCCCAACCCTCGTCTTCGCTATCAGATCCCGGAGTGTCCGTGGGCAAACCAGTCAATTTATGACCGCCCATTTTTAGAACGCCAGACATCGTTCCACCGGTGAGTTGCAGGTTGTCCTGATCTACGATGTCTGCATAAGCCTTTGTCGCGGCGTCCGTTTCCATCGTCGGCGTTCCCACATTTGTCAGCCGAAAACCTCCAGCCGAAAGAATTCCCAGCATGGTATCACCAGCCTTGTGGATGAGCCCAGCGGCGCTTATCTGCCCTCCTCCCACCCCACCTCCACCGTCTCTTCCAAATTTATCAACCGGCATTTTTATATACAAAAAGGTGATGGAAGTCTAACATAGGTCAAGCACGATATCTTCAAAATTCTTTCCGGCAGCGAGCTCTCTTAGCACGAGCAGACAGAGATGACCACATACCACATCATCGGGCCCCTGTAGCTGGAACGTTTGAGTTCTTATAGGATTTTTTAAATATCTAGAAATTTCGAGAGGCGGATCCAGCCCATAACTGTCAAAATAGACGGCTTTTGGTCCATCTATCCAATAGGCGACCCAGTGAGTACCATCACCAGAACCGGAATCCAGATTAACAACTCCACACTCCTTCTCACGAGCCACGGCGGGCAGACCATCTCGCATGAAAACACCGCGGAAATGCGGCAGCGCTCTGGCAACTTTCTCTATGTCAAAGTTGCTCAGCGGTTTTAGTTTTTTTGTCCGATGTACAGGCCGGATCCTTTACACATTGAACAGCAACCACCATAAGTCTGGCGCCCGAGATATAAACCGGTCCCGCGGACCTGAGCTTCGAGTTCGCGATTGTGACGCGCGGCCTCTGCTAAAGCCGCGTCGTCGATCCGTTTTTTCTCGGCTTGGGCCGCATCGCTGGCCTGTTTCTTGCGCAGAGCCTCTGCATCGCTGGCCTGTTTGTTGTGCACGGCCTTTGCCACCTCGGCGGCCCCTCCAGCCGCGGCACCCACCGCGGTTAACCCGCCAAAAATCAGCGGGAGGAGAGCCAGTAGTGGAAGAAAGCCGCCCATTTTTGTCATCTTTTTCAGTTGCGTTTTGGTGAATCTCAGCTCCATACCAACGCCTTCCGAAATCTTCTTCACTATTCGGGCGGCTTGAACTTTTGTGAGCGCGAGCTTATCGTTTCCGCGAAGCTGGCCATGAGTGAGCCGGATCGTGGCGCCAGTGCCGGCACGCGCAGCTTTAGCCAATGTTTGCTTTTGCCCTTCGGTCAGTGAAAGGCCGAACGCAACGTATTCAGTTTTCATTTTTGCAAAAAATATATCAAAAGAGGGCCTTGTATCTAAATGTGAAAAAACGATTTCTAGTAAACGACGTTGAATTTGCTGCCATCCGATTCAAAATTCAGGAGTCGGTCGCTGATCAGGACGGCATATGCTGTCGTATTATTTGGTACCCCCTCGTTAAAGTCCACCTTGATTTGTATGTCCTGTACAGAGGTTTTAAGTCGTTCAGATTGCCTGCGCACGTCCAGAACGAAGATCGGAAACAAATCTACAAATTCGATTGGTGTCGGTTGGCATGACGATTCACGCGCGTCTATGCCGCAATATTCTTCCTTGAAGTCACGTAGGGCCTTGTAAGCGCGAGAGGTTGTCCTCTTGGTGAAGTCGAGATTCATGTCAACCACCGGGTAGCGATCGCTGTTGAGCATAGCGAAAATGTTGCGAACCTGCACATGGTCAAACAGTGCCGGATTCTGGCCTTGATGTGCATTCTTTCCAGTCTGAAAAGCAACAAGAATCCAGCGTGGCTTTTCCGTGCCCGACTTAACGCTCAAACGCCAGGAAAAAGTCGTCGCTCGTGGCACCGCAATGTTGTCGCATTGCATGGCGCGGAATGCTACAGGTACCTTAACCTTGGCTTCAATCTGCTTCATAAGCATGCTTTTATACTCCAGAGCGGGTATTATATGCGGCATGAACCAGGAGAGTTTAGTCAGCGCGATCTGGCCATTGGCCGCAGCGGCTTCCTTGAAGATCGCGTCTGCATCCCCCTGCCGGCTCAGCAGTAAAGAGTGTTTGATCCCGTATACGACCTTGTGATAATCATCGCAAAAACCGAATAGATGTCTTAAGGGAACGATGAATGAAAATGTGCCGATGGGGACGGGTTTTCCAATGATCATCAGTCGACGGGCCTCGAAGCCGATATTCGCAGCCGCCGCCGCCGCGGTCGTGTCCTTCTGCCAACACATGTTTAAACCTTCGCCTTTGGAAAAATCATCGCCGTATACCAGCATGCCTTTCATCGTCGTGGCTTGCCCAGGTGACATGACATTCTCTATCTCGGTATTGTTAGCCAGGTATCGAATTTGAGAAAACATGTACGGGATAGCATTGTTGATGAATGACACCAACGAGTCTGCGTTGTAAGCCGCGCCAGTTGATGTAATCCTGCCCTCCACAAGAAGGTAACTCTTAGAAGGCTGCGTGAAAATGTCTTGGTTCTGGATGTCTATCTGTATGGCCTGGCCATTGTTAATAGCCGCAGGGTTTTGTGATTCATACTCGCGGTATTCAAACGATTCGATGCTATTATCATCGGGTACCGCCGAAGCGATGTCCAACATTTCACTCGGCACGTCAAATGCCGCCATTATTATAAGTAAAAAAGTTCAAGCTTCAATTATTAATCATGCTGTAAATGAAATTCATGTGTGGTGGGTAAAGCATTTTTTTGCGTTTTATGAATTAGTCGGAATTTTTTTATTTCATTTTGCGAGAAACAGACCCTTGCCGCCGCGACTCGGCTTTATAGTTTTGAAACCGGATCCAGCAATACGGCTGTTTATGTCAGCCATTGCCGGAACAACGGGTGGCGGACTCACAGCCAGTTGTTTTAAGTATTCGATGCTCTTGTCGCTGAGCGCCTTCTCCAAAGGTGCGGGGACAACGGGCGCGGCAGCTGAATTTTCATTTCGTAAATGAGCTTCATTTACGGCTGCAGCGCGTCTCGCTTTCACGGCATCAACAATTTGCCTGACGGCAGATGCTGTTGTGGCGCCGGCTTTCGCGACATTACCAACCGCCTTGGCAACGTTTGTGATTGTGCCTCTATTCGCCGAAATGAAGGAGCCTGCACGGCCAAGGAAACCCGCGATTTTGGGTATCCAGTCGAAAAGTCCACCACCCACGACACGACGCCGCTTTTTAATTCCAAGAACCAACATTAGAATATTTAAGTGTGAACATTTACGCACTGCGGATGTGAAACCTTATAGTTACTGTCTCACCGCGGAGGTTTAATTGTTCACCATTCTGGTCGGTCAGCCACACACGAATGCCCTGTACGTTACCAGCCGGTGCAACTGGTAGGTACACCAGATTTTTCGGAGACTCGATTACCTTGTAGCCGGGCGACACATCCGGGAAAAAACTGTAGATTACTGGCAGCTGGCTACCATTTCGATACGATCCAGAGATAATGTCACAATTTACCAGGATTGTGTCCACGCGGAGAATATCGACTGGATTTTCTCCCTCTTTATAACCACTACCAAGCCTCTGAGGGTTAAAACCGAGAATTTGCCTGATGGTAGATTGAGCCATATTTACCTTATATAGGGCATTCGTAATTTTTATGAAGGCGCGTAGGGTAGATGCGTTAGCTCCTATGGTAATAGGAGAATTAAAGCCGAGTGGTGCCACACCCGTCGGAGAATTTTGCTTTTCTAACTGCCTACCGATTTCATCATTAATCTGTGCGATCTCGTAGCTTCCGTCGGGCAAAATGATCGTCTTCCACGTCACACCATTGTCGGTGCTGTAGACGAACTTGTTATTTGTGCTATCGATGTTGGGAATCGAATTATAAGTTTCAAGATTGACCAAAGCAAGCTCAAAGCGTCTTTTTGGATCCAGGTACAGCGGTGGTGAGAAAGCCGTGGTCCACCCTGTAGTATCTGAGGAAACAACTATACTAAAATTTTCCTTAGGCTGTAAAAGTTCTCTAATTTCTTCGAGCAGTTTCTCCGAGCGTTCCATCTGAGCCATGAATTTTGTTTTCTATTTCTATTTCTATTTTATGAGCATGTTTCTATTCAATTCGAGTGCCAGCTCTTTGGAGATCGCACCGGAACGCAGTAACTCGTCAAGAATGGCGGAGATTTCGTTGCCGAGACCTGTGTTTCCCGCGGCCCTAGAGGCCACCAAAAGCTGCAACCTCTCTACCAGGGCGTTTGGATCGTTGTAAAATTGCACCGCGCCGCCTCGAATCAGCTGGAACTTTTTACTTTTCCGGCCATGAATAGGCAGACCAGACATCTGTACGAGTTTTTTAAAAGTTTCAATTGCTTGAGGCGAGTATTGCTTAGTCTTAACGAAGCGTTTCGTTAACAGGCTGAACAACGACTCATCGGCCGGAGATTCGAGAACGAGGTTACCACCTTTAAACACTCTCAGTCTACCAGCAGACAGCGCGACGGGATCGACGGAGAGCTCACCCAAGGCGCTACCTTGTAATTTAAGAGGAACGGCTGGGACACTGAAACCCTTTCCCTTTTTGATGAGGGTGTGGCCCTCTATCAGTGTATCGATTCGCTTTTTATATTCCCTTAGGGCTTCGATATCTGCAGTCACCGCATCTACCTTTTCTTCGTCTTTTTGCTTTTTAGCCAGCTTTTTCTCTTTGCCCAGGGTGTGGCGATTATAGTGATTGACCTCACCGATTATCTTTTCGGCACCTGCCTTGTCGGCTAGATCGAGCTCGCTCGGAGGTTTGAAACCGTGCCTTATGATTGCCTCGACGTTGAGATATTTGTTTGGATCAACTAACAGTGCGGGGGGGATTCGGGATGCTGGAAGCGCTGGAAGCGCTGGAGCAGCTGTTCCTGCTGAATCGCCGAACAACGCCGCTATCGGGTTAAAATTAGCAGACTCTGAAATCTGCGCCGGCAAATCCTGTAAAGCGCTGGTAACTTTCTGCAACTCCTTAGACGTAGCCGCCTGGGATTCAGCCGTGGCTGTGGCGATTGGTTTGAAAAGCTTTGTCGCATCGTACTGAAGGTTGGCTTCACCGAGCTTCTCATCTACGAAACGCTGTCTCAATCGATTTCTCCGAGCTAAATAATCCTGAGTCAACGCGTCTCGCTCCTGTTTAGAAGAAACCTTTGTCCACATCGTGGTTGTATGTCGACTATATCTTGTAAGTTCTTAAGTGTGACAAGTTTTACAATGTGACTGATAATATCGTCACAGCTGTCACGCTAAGGTATTTTTTTATACACATTCAATCAATCAGTAACGATAACTTTTGTCCACATCGCGTTTGTATGTCGACTATATGTTGCCTATATCATGTCTTTAAATACTTGCCTTCGGCTTATAGAAGCGATCGAACCCGCAGCGATATTTTCCATCGTACACTTTGGACGTCAAATCTATGACTGCGAATCCATATGGCTGGGCAGCACACTCGCTGAAGAACGTACGGAACTCATCGAAAGACATGTCGCCGCCTACGAACGTATCGTGAATGGCTCGTAAATTTTTGCTGTCTTGGTTGAAGAGGACGATAAGATTAGCATTGTCACGGATCGCTTGCTTGGGAATGCGGAAGTAATTTTGAGTTAAGTAGAAGCAGTCCGCGCCACCGTGTCGACCCATAGTGAAATACCTTTCGATGGGCGACTGTTTTTCAAGCATGACGTCATCGAACACTAGAAGGCTTCTGGCATTCTTATTTAATGATTCAACTGGAACTATTTCATCTGAGCAAGAGTGAAAGGAAGCCACTTCCTTCCCGGCAACTTTTTCCAACTCTGTAACCCAGTCCCGGAGGAACTGATATTTTTCCTGTCCCAGAGACTTCGAGTATAGATACAGCCGATCAAAACGCAGGTACCCCTTCTTCAACAGAAGGTTGAGTAGTAGGTTTGTTTTTCCACATCCGCTAGGCCCACAGATTATGCATCGTATGCTTGATGGCAACAACCAATGGTGGTGTTTTTTCCCATCGTCGGCTTCGAGATCGAAATTTGTTATTTCCATATAGAGACAACGAGTTATGATTGTATTCAACGAACACAATGTATTGCCTACGATGTAAGAAACATACTGAGACTTCAAATGAAACAATCGTCGAGTTACGAAACGGTCGGCCAGCCAAGAAGGGAACCTGTGCCGTCTGCGGTGCAAAGAAGAGCCAAATTTTGCCTTCTAAAGTGCGAAAGCATAAGTCTCACGAGACTTATGGAGGCTCGCTACTGAATAGCGCTCTTAATGTTCTGCCTCTGCCTGAGATGCATATGAGCCTTCCATCCGGTATGTCTTCGGAAGAGAATCCGGGAGGTTCTTTTCAGAACACGGGAAAGTACTCTTACTGTGGACCATTCACAAAACTCGACAAACGGCTGTCACAGCGATATCACGGTGTTAATCAGCTCGACCGTGCGTGCCTCCACCACGATGTGGCTTATGCAGTTCATAAAGATACCCCAGGGCGTAACCACGCAGATGACATCCTCGCTGCAGCCGCGTCGAAGATCGCACTCACCGATGAAACTCCGGATTATGAGAAGAAAGATGCCCGGCTCGTATCGGCCATTATGTCAGCGAAGTCGAGGCTGGGGATGGGTGTCAGAACGAGCCAGCGAAAACGCAAATGAAATTCATTTGTGTATGTGTTTACCTGTTTGTAATATATAGTTTTACTGAAATGTCTAAGCACCTTTCAGCCGTCTATTACAGCCCTAGAGGTTACTGGCGAGGTAAGGCTGCGGTGAAGAAACTAGCCTCAGCCGCCAAAGTTTCCGATGCGGAGGCTCGCGATTGGCTGAAGAAACAAGCTGTGTGGCAGATTTATCTACCCGTTCCACATCGCATACCGCATCCAAAGTTCGAGGAAAATCGACCAAACGCCGTACACCAAGCCGATCTCTTGTTTTTGCCTCACGATAAAGTAGGTCGAAAGACTTATAAATACGCTCTCACTGTTGTTGATGTTGCCTCACGATACAAAGAAGCTGAACCATTGATCAACAAAAGTGCGACCGAAGTCGCCGCCGCTTTAAGCCGGATCTATAAGAGGGGTCCATTGACTTGGCCTCGACTCTTTCAGGTCGATCCTGGACGCGAATTTATGGGTGATTTTACACCGTTGCTGACGAAGCACGACGTTCTTGTAAGACGCGGACAGGCCGGAAATCATCGCCAACAGGGCATCGTTGAACGCTTTAACCGTACTCTAGCTGAGCGACTTTTCGGTGCCCAGTACGCTCAGGAATTGCTCCTGGCTGCAAGGGGTTCATCCGAACGGTCGGCGGAATGGGTTCGCCGGTTGCCCGAAGTTGTAGCTGCACTAAACGATGAGCCGACGCGTTTGCTCGACATGAAGCCGGTTGAAGCGATGAAAGCTACTAAAGTGACACAGAAGCCCTCTCATTCACAAACTAAAGGCCGTTTATGGGGCTTGGATGAGCCTGTTCTCGGGCACGACGTTCTCGTCCGATATTTATACGCTCCAGGCGAGCTCGAAGGTGGAAGCAAACGTGCCACCGATCCTAACTGGTCGCTCACCATCCACGCTATTTTGGATGTTGTTCGGCGGGCTGGCCAACCGGCTTTATACCATCTAGTTGATGGGCCTGGCCGCGGTTTTGTACGTGAGGAGCTGCTTCTGGTGCCTATGGGCACTGAGCTACCTCCCGATAGAATACTCAGCCGTTGACGAGTTTGTAGTGCCCGTATGCCAGCGTTCTTATTCCGTCCGGAGATATCCACTTTTTTGTGTCTAATGGAGAGAGGCTGATCTTATTCTGCTCGTACACTCCGATCTGGTGGTCGTGGCTTCTAATCACGACTTGTGTGTGCCGCATCTCTTCTCGTTCGAACAGGCACTCCTTGTATAGCTCGTGGTGCAGATCCTTCTTCACAACTGCTCTCTGAACGCCTTTTGCTTTCCTGATTTCTGAACCACCCGATTTTAAGATCGAGTACATCTTCGGGCGCAGTCCCACGAATTGGGCTATGGCAACTCCGTTACATTCATCCTTGAACTTGCCCACGACTTTCTTGTTCTCGACGTCGTAGTATGGGCTGTCTCTAGGAAACTCGGAGAGGTCGAATAGGTGTTTTTTATTCCACATATCGGTATAGGCGTTCGGAGTCTCCACCTGAAATAAGAGGCTATCTGTGTCTGTATATAGCAACTGGGCTTTTTCTCCGTACTCGTTTTTCACATCGTTGTACCAGAAGTCGTACATCAGATGCTTGCTGAGGTCGAGGACAGCCTGGCCGACATATACAGGTCTGTTTAACTTGAGCTTGCTCTTCAAACTGTGAATCGCGGCGAGTTGGTCGTTGAAGATTTTGTGCGATATGTAGGCCGGGTCCGCAATTAGTTTACGAAGTTTGTCAATTTTTGAGGTCGGGACCAGGTTGACCCTGATTCTTTTTCTAAGATTTTCCATGGTCTTTCCAAAGACCGCATTATTAGCCAGCTTGAAGAAATCCTTCTCAAATTCTGACGTTGCGTTCGCTCTCAATTTCGTATTCATCTCGATATATGGAGCCATCCATGCCTCCTGTCTAAACTTAATGACACGATGAATTTTAGAAACTCGTAGCCCTAACGAGTGGTAGAGTTTGAGATTTCTATAATGGACCACATACCGCTCCTTAGGTCGTAGGCTTGGTACTAACTTCACATGCTTTGTGAACTTGCCTCCCAACTCGTTCATAAGCACATTCTGATAGTCACTCAACCACTCCTCTTGGACTGTCAGGGTCTCCGGTGCTAAGGGATAGTCGCTATGTGATTCGTGGAGGTGCTCCGGGTACCCGAGATCGACTTCAAGTAGGAAGCCTTCAGGCGCGTCGTCTGGAGTTTCCAACACTTCGTCGAGAGTTGGACTTTCCCAGCTGAATGCTCCAACTGGTAGTGACTGTTGCATCGCCCAGCCGTAAAGATTATTCGCGTCGAGATACATGATCCAGTTGTCTGGCTTCGTGGTATCATGATCTGGACATAGTGGGTTGTTGGCCTTTGCGAATCTCTTGGATACCATCGAAATTCCGCCTCTGAGGCCTTTCTCTACAAACAAATGCATGTCTATATCAGTTAAAAGTTCGAGTTCGATCTTCGTCTTTTTCAACAAAGCGTCCCAAGCCATTCCTGGTAGGCTAAAGTAGTTAGCCGGGTCCAGACTGTAGTGCTTCATCGATGTGGATCTGAAGGTCTCGAATACATCGGCTAGTAGGAGTACATCCGTACGGAGATACAAGTCATGATAGTCGCCCAGAGTTTTACAATCGAATTCATTCCATACTCGTTGGGCGTGTTCATAATCCGCATCAGAAATGTTCTCTCGGGAGAGCCTGCTGTAGAACGCTTCTTTGGGTGGAAGTCGATCTTCTTCGAAGCGGTGGTAATCATGGATGTATTCGTAACAATAAACGCCCTTTCGCCTCAACAGATCTAATTTTAACCGTTCGTTATGAACGAAATTTTCCTTTATATACGCCGTTGTGACTTTGAGATCCTCTAGCGACAGATTTCCTGATAATTTATCCAACGAGCTGTTTAGAAACTGGAGGCTGTCGATGAACTGTAGTTGTCCTATGTTGAATGTCATGTACTTCTCCATATTGTTTGGAATACAGTTAATTTCAGTTTCCTCATCCTGTGCGGCCTCGCAGCTACCTATCGCTTGCATTATGAGGTGGCTGTCGTAACCTCGCAGATTGTGGAAGACCACCGGTACCTTACACTTATCTGGATATATTCGAAGTTTGAGGTTGCAGGCGTTGTGAGCGGCACCTCGGTACTTACCGGTGATGTGACAGTGGTCGCGAACTCTATCCTCTTCGAGCGCTTCTCCGCAGATATGACATTCAGTAGCCTCGCGGAATGATTGGCGATCGGCCGGTGACATAACCATCTTAGCTGGGGTGGCCAGCCTTTGTTTGATAGAGGCCAGCTCGCCTTGTAGTCGCTGCAGGAACTCTGGCACAGCGTTCTCTCCACGATACAGCACCGGCTTCTTCGTGCGACCGTCGCATCGAACCACTATGTAACAGAAGCTGCATGGTTTCTGCTCAGCTATCTGTCTAGTGTTGCTCTCGTTGGGGTTCATGGCTGCACCTTCGACTGGTATGTTTAGAGCCTCGAAGTCTGCGTAAATGATATACGGAGTGCGCATCTGTTTGTGATGGCTCTGGAATTTTAGGATATTTTCATCCTCTTTTGGCATCTCAATCCGCTGAGGCTTCTCACTGATACCCTGGCAATCTTTGATATGGGCATCCAGCAAGTCTTGTCTACAGAATATGTGTAGGCAGCGACGACATGGGTGTTTCTTGCTTTTGTCTTTGCTATTTTGATTAAGAATTCGGCCAAGGTCTTTAATCCAGACGTAGTGGTAATTCTCACCACTGACTAACAGTAGAAGATCGATATTATAGTCTCTATTGGTCTGCTTTGAGACATAAATTGGATACAAAGCTTTATCCCACCCGAAGACTGAGACGCTTATATTAGGGTTCTGACGTTCGAACTTACCGATATCTGTGACCTTCACTGGAAATTCTATACCATCGAAGTTTAGCTCGAGGAGGTGGCCCCGATACTTAGTTGGGCGATCTGGATTTTGTCCATGACCTACTGGATACATAGCACTTAATATGGCCCACTCGAAGCATCGGTTATCTTTATTCTTTACATTAATAACCGTACGAGGGGGTATATACTTTGGTGTAGGAAAGTAGCTCCTTGCACGAAATGGTTGATATTTTGCAACGCTGAGGTCTACCGCCACGACCCGCCTCACCCTCCAGCCTGACCCCTCATTGGTATAGTCCTCGAGGCTTTTTAGTACTTCGGCCTTGGCCTTTCGTACAGCCCCTTGGATTTTACTCGCATTCGTAATTGGCGCTGCTTTGCTTCGAAAGTAGGCCGTATTGGTAATAGTACCCGGGGTCGCGTTTCCGTCGTACAACATGTCAACGGTCGGAGCCAGCTTTTCCAACTCAACTGTCAACACTTGCGAGTATTTCAGACCGTCTTGTTTCAACAGCTCTTCGTTGAGTTGCGCCTCAATGTTATGCTCCATTGCACTCAAGAAAGCCAACGCATCTCTTTCCAGCCTGTGGTTAAGAGGTACTTCTGCACGGAAGTCTCTCAGAAGCTGATTGGCGAGCTCTTTGTGTACTAGAAATGGCGGTGGTCCACCTCTATCCTGCTTAATTAGGAGTGGGTCGAATTGTGCTAGAAGGGATTTACGTTTTGCCCCTCTATGCTTGCGCACTGGAGGAATTGGCCTTGGAAGCAGTGGCTGTAGTAAGCGCCTTTTGACTGCATCTGGGATAGGTTCGTCTAAGATATTTTTTAGAACAGCTCGAAGAGCTGGGGGGCCAGTAAACTCACCCAACAATTGTGCAATTTTTTCATTCGTAGACAATGCCATAGTTATAAATTATTTATACTACTGTGGCAAAGTTTTCCTTAATACAATAACAGAATCGTTTGTTTAAAATGAAATTTTGTTTACTAGATATTCGATTGTCGCTTGCCCATCTGTATTATCTCAATACAATAATGGAATCCTTTCTTTAATAGAGAATTTTTTACTCTACTACTATGTTCGCTAGTCTTTTCCATTCTTTCTCGAATTCACGGGTTAGTCCGCAGCGTCGAACTCTTGATTTTATGACGTAATAATCACAACGTATACACTCACCTAAGTGGTTTTTGATTCCCCTTCCACATTTAGCGCACGGTCTTGTCTCAAAACCATTTCGCAGCTGTGCTAAATGTTTGAAACAGTGCTCCCCAATACATCTGCGACAGCACAGATTTGTTTTACCTATAACCAACCACTTGCAGAAGTTTTGCCCCAACATTATGTTTTTATACATACCACAACTGATTCTTTTATTTAAATTGAAAAAATATTCAAAACAAGGCTAATTATTATTATTATTATTATTGTTATTGATTTATACTCCTTCACCGTATGAGGCGCCACAGTACATAGATGCCATAACCAAAATAATAAGGACTTCCAAGTCTTTAATTATACAAGTCCTTTAAACATGATTTATACTCCTTCACCGTATGAGGCGCCACAGTACATAAAAAATAGGCCACTGTTGGATTTAAGGCTTACAGTCATCGCCTGAAAGTGCACGGCGTCGATATGGACGATGATCGGTCAAAATCCTTATTATTTTGGCCTGTGTTTATGGTTCGCTTGTTGTAAACCCAGACCGCGGTGGATGGATGGATGGATGGAAAATGGTGGATAGATAGATGGAAAGGATGATGGATGAACTTTACGTAAATGTAATGTAGGCCTATATCCCCGAGATTTCTCAGCGCTAAACAAAGCCACATCACGTGAAACAGGATGCTTACTAATGGAATATAATACAAAGCAATAAATCACAATTAGGCGGTTGTCAAGGACCGCTGCACTGATGGAAAATAATACGCATCTGTTTTATATCAAGCGTTGAATGATGTAGCCTAAAGCCTCTGTGGGTACAAAGCAATAAATCACAATTAGGCGGTTGTCGGAGACCGCTGCACTGATGGAAAATAATACGCATCTGTTTTATATCAAGCGTCGAATGATGTGGCCTAAAGCCTCTATGCGGGCATATGTCTTCCTCTGTGTGTGTGCCTGTGTGCGCCTCTGTGTGTGTCTCTGTCTGCGTCTGCGTTGGCCTGTGTCTGCCTTTTCGGTTCTCCGCACAATGGTTAAGTCAAAAGCTATAGTTAATATCAAGTGTCTCATAAAAGCACAAATAATTTGTATGCATGTATGTATGGATGTATGGATGTATGTATGGATGTATGTATGGATGTATGTATGGATGTATGTATGGATGTATGTATGGATGTATGTATGTATGTATGTATGTATGTATGTATGTATGTATGTATTCATTGTATTGTCATGAATCTCATGTGTCGTTGCTGGCTAGCCTTGCGGCTCTGTGCTAAACTTTGCTGGCTGGGGTAGCCGCGCGCCTGCCAGTCTCTGTGCGAGTCTTAACTATCGACTTATATGGGCCGTCGCAAAATTTGGTCGCTGGGCAGGCTGTGCGTAAGAGTCTCTGCATGCTTACTATGGAAGTGGGCAGGCAGGCAGGCAGAGCAACGTGGGTGTTTATATATAGGACCTGCTCAGTCTGGATTGACATCCCATGTGTCGGAAGACGGTTGTTGAACGGTAAACGTGCTATAATCATTCGGAAATGGACAAGGAACAGAAATTTTTGCGAGCTTTAGCTGATATTCCATTTAAAGAGGTTAGTAAAAAAGAGAAAATTAAATCTGCAGAAATGCAGCTTAGAAGAATAAATCAAAATTATAGAAAGACGAAACAACGGCTGAATGAATCAGCGTTAAAATTAAAGCAGCTCGCAATTAAACGGAAGTCGCTGCGTGAGAAAGTTAGCGGGCTAAAGGTAGGCGTAAATGAAGATTCAGATTCTGAATGTGAAAATTTACAACTGCCTCAACAGGTAGAAGATGCAATTTTAGCAGCCTTGGGTGAACCTGTCGTGGAGAATATGGAGGACGATGATATTAATTTGTAGTTGTTAAATTCTCTAAATTTTAATTCTTCCTTACAGCCTGGCTATTACGAATTTTGAGCTCATACGGCGCTGTTATAAGGCCGGACCCCTAACATGGTAAATTTTTTCCTTGCAGCCTGGCTATTAAGGCTTTTGAGCTGCTGCGCCAGTATAAGGCTGGGTATAGCGTAGCTCTGTGAAAATTTTAAAGATTTATATTGGCATAGTTATCAGGGCGCGGTGTGTGGCAAAGTGGCGTTTGTCTCATAATTAAAAAACCGCAGGAGCCCTTTGACAGCTTTGCGACGTGGCGAGTTCAGGCCGCCATCAAAATAAGCCTGTGCCCCACAGCTTTTTGTGGGTTATTTGTTTGTTTTTCACTAAAAGTTTAGACGATTCCAATACAGGCAACACAATAGACCCTGAAATATCATTACATAGTATTTGTCGTTCAACAATCGTGTTCTACACATGGGGGCGGAAGACCAGCAGTTAGCTGGGAGGAGGCCGTCGGCGTGTAAAACACGTCCTGACGAGTCCAAGCAGGGGTCTTGTTGCCCTTGAGACCAAAAGTCTTGGCATTGGTTTTGGTCTTGGTCTTGAGGACAATTCTTGCTGCACAGGACGAAACGGAAAACCACCCAAGAAAAAACCAATCATCTGGTGAGTAGTGATTCTACTTCTTTCTGTATTAAGCGAAAAAAGTATATATTACTGGTGTAATGATGATCATAGGCGCCGACTTCTTGGGGGCCTTGGGTGCATTGCACCCAGAGAAAAAGTTCGGTGGGGGCCTGGCCCCCAGAGGAATTCGGACCTTAAATTAAATTTTGGGGTATTCCTAAAAAGGTCGTTACATTTTTATGGGGATGAATTCCTAAAAGTCGCCAAATTTTAGGAGACATGGCCCCCCTTTTTTGACGGATAACTAAAAAAATAAGCCTTCTGGATCCGCCCCTGACTGGCACCCAGAGACAAAACCAAAAGTCGGCGCCTATGATGACGATTATGATTATGATTAAATAATGTCTCTGTCTATCTCTCTACCTCTCTCTCAGTCTCTCTATTTCCATTCTTTCATTCATTCGTTCTGTGAATTTAAAATAGCCCCTTCAAGATACCTACTCAGGAGCGCCGCACCGTTTTTATATATTCAACTTGGCGTATATTCCTAATTTAAATAGTTAAAGCTGTTATTACGCTCCTAGCTTAAACGTGACAGATGTGACAGATATTATGGTCACAACTATGAAAATGGTCACACAAAGCGTTCGTGGGCCCTCAGGAGGCCCTGGAAGTCGGCCTGCTATAATTGTCCGTGGGTTTCAGGACCCTCTGGAAGCCTAGATGGTATAGATCGGCATCCTCTTAATTCAGTGAGATAATGGAGTGGTGGGGACCAGAAAAACTGGGTGTTGTAGGCCAGTCAAAACTGGTTTTAAACGTAATTTCGGTAATGTCCCCAACGCCGTGTTACCCCACTACTGACCTCAGTGATCCTGTGAAACAACTTCGATTTATTTGGTTAAGCAAAGTCAATAAAAAAGACCTCAATGATCTTGTGAAACAACTTCGATTTATTTGGTTAAGCAAAGTCAATAAAAAAGACCTCAGTGATCTTGTGAAACAACTTCGATTTATTTCGTTAAGCAAAGTCAATAAAAAAAACCTCAGTGATCCTGTGAAACAACTTCGATTTATTTGGTTAAGCAAAGTCAATAAAAAAGACCTCAGTGATCATGTGAAACAACTTCGATTTATTTGGTTAAGCAAAGTCAATAAAAAGACCTCAATGATCTTGTGAAACAACTTCGATTTATTTGGTTAAGCAAAGTCAATAAAAAAGACCTCAGTGATCTTGTGAAACAACTTCGATTTATTTGGTTAAGCAAAGTCAATAAAAAAAACCTCAGTGATCCTGTGAAACAACTTCGATTTATTTGGTTAAGCAAAGTCAATAAAAAAGACCTCAGTGATCATGTGAAACAACTTCGATTTATTTGGTTAAGCAAAGTCAATAAAAAGACCTCAATGATCTTGTGAAACAACTTCGATTTATTTGGTTAAGCAAAGTCAATAAAAAGACCTCAATGATCCTGTGAAACCGTGAAAAGCCAACAGTCAGTATTATCAGAGACTATTTTTTTTACCAGAAGTGGTCTCCGAGATGAAAATGCTTACTTTTTAACTTTATTCACCAAATATTAATATTTCTTAGATGGAATTGTTCACCAACAATAGCCATAGGCTTAAATCCCATAACTCAGAAAATAACTCAGCATTACACACATTTCAGCATCTCATTTTGCCTACCCCAACGCAAAGCAGCTTTGACACATGTTGACAAAGCATCATATAGTAATTTATTTGCTAAACCCTAATAAAATTCATATTTTCATTTTCACAGTCCTAAAGAGATACAGCATACTATTTTCTACGTGTCTTCAATTCACTCTCCTATAACTATATTCAGTGCTTTTTTTCAGCCAGAACGCCGCCAGTGGCACCTTTTTTCAGTTACTAAAAAATTATTTATTTATATTGATAATAAAAACAATAATTTGGTTATTTTAATTTAATTTCAGTGTTGTGAACTGTTTACAGTGTTTATTGAGACCCCTTCCAACCCCCAATACCGTTTTTCTCAGGATTTTAGAACTTCCGTAATTGTTCAGTTCCGGAACCTTTTCTTCTAGCACAAAGCACTGACTATAAAAATTATTTCATTTTCGATAACATTCTTCTGATACCAGATAATGGAGTTTAGGATTACGATTCAGCGCTCGCGAATAAGCTGGTGCTCTGCGATTACCTTTTGAGTAGCGCTTTAGTAATTTGGAGTTTACGATGGAATGCTCTCCTGATCTGGTATACCCTGGAAATCGGACTTGGACCTCTTTTGGACTACTCTTTGGAAACCCCTCTGATTTGGTTTGGCCTTCTGGAAACTGGACTGGGACCTCTTTTGGACTACTCTCTGGAAACCCCTCTGATTTGGTTTGGCCTTCTGGAAACTGGACTCGGACCTCTTTTGGACTGCTCCCTGGAAACCCCCTCTGATTCGACGTAGCGCTCGTGAATAGGCTGTTGCCCTGCGCTTGGCCTTCAAGTGGCGCTTTAGAAGTTTTGAGATTACGATTACGATTACGAAATCTGCTAAATCGCCGCGCCGGCTCAAAATGACAAACATTTCCACCTCATTACATCATTTTATACTTCAAATGCTTTTCAATATTAGAACTGCAGCCGCCCTGAAAAGACAGAGACATTTTTCAGGGCAAACTTGAAAACCTTGCAAAAAAATTAAAAGGTGAATTAAAATATCCATCCCACAGACCTTGTCTGAATCCTATGTGAGTTTCAGTTGAACAAATTAGTCATTGTGCGGTAAATTAAAGTAAAACATTAACTAACTAAAACATTATTTTTTTAGACATGTGCAGATAGGCCTACTGCACAAAAATCTTCAAGTTAACGAAAGAGGCACAGCAGCAGTAGTTCCTAGTGATCTTCATGCGTGATATTTCATTAAACCGCCGTACAGGCAAGTTGCTTGATGTGAGCTTCTGGTTCACGAAAAGACTTCGATGCAGACAGCGAACAGATCACCTTCTACAATTCAATTAAATTCTTGTATTGGGGCCTTTCGAAAATTATCACTCATGCATAGTTTTCGCTCTCGGATGTTCTCGAATACTAGTATAAAAGCTTTGATGCTGAGTTCCATGTGTTCTGCCAGTTATTAATCAGACTATTAGACTATTAGGAGCGCACCTGAGTAGATAACCTTGAAGGAGCGCTATATAAGACCTCAGTAATAATAATAATAATTTATTCAGCTTTATATTTAATTCATCTGTATCAGTTTGCCTAACCGCTATAATCTGATTTCTCCGATCTATGTAAACTTACTTAAGAGGTTCTCGAATGGATTTTATCGAGTGTGTAAAGTGACAATCAGATTATGTCTTGTGCGATAGGAGGCTATGTCAAAGGGCTTATGGCAATCATTATATTGAAATCCATCTATCACTTTCATTTAAGTCTACTTCAAGAACACAAAACTAAGCTAAGAAAACAAGATTTGCTATAGACACTATAGATCTCAAATTCACTATCACTAAAACTGTCCCGGTCATAACTACATTGGTTAGAGAGCACATCAAGGCACCTCTGTCCGTGCAGCTGCCGGTTCATTTATGGCTATTCCGAGATTCAAGTCGTATTTAAGTTTACTGATTGTGGCTGATTTCAGAGACATGAATCTCCGCCTAGCCACGATCTGTACACGGGAACCTTAAATAGCGCGGCACCCATTCAAAAGGGAAGCGGTGGTGAAGGATCTCTCCCGATTAACTCATGGAACTGTGAACAGAGTCGAGGCCACATGTATGGAATTTCTATAACGTTGCGTCTTCCAATTATGAATTCTACATGCCCCTCATATCACAGCTCTAAAATGCTATCCTTTGTCGCAAGACAACGTTTCTAAGAAATTAATTATTGAATAAATGTAAGCCAGCTCACTCACTTCAACTCCGGAACAATCGCCATTCGTATCGTCTTCGCATTCGCCGCTCACAAGAGTGAACTGCACGCAGTAGTTATTTCCGTTCGCAGCCTGAAATGAAAAGCAACATTCGAAGCAGTGACAAACAATCATTCCAGAATAAGAAGAGCTTAGGTAAAGAAAAGTGCTATACAACGCTTCGTTCTCAATACTGGACTGCATGGTTGTCTTTCACCTCATTTTTAAGGAACTTGATCCAGTAAACGTCTAATCCAAAACTCCTAAACATGGAACCAGAACATTTCTTTTCCTGTCCAGCTTCAAATCAAATCAGACATACACCTTGGCGACGGAATCCGTTGGTGCATAAACAACAGACAACTGCTCAGTTGTTACACTTTATGCTCAGAAGAATCAAACCAACGACCATTAGCTCTCAGTGCAAGCACATTTCTGCACTGCACACCATGTCACACAAATGTACAACTGCATGCTTATTGAATATTTTTAATATAATTACCATTATTTATTAATATTTTTTTTATTCTTGCTGTTGTTGTCATTATCATTATTATTATTATTATTATTATTATTATTATTATTATTATTATTATTATTATTATTATTATTATTATTATTATTATCATTATCATCATCATCATCATCATCATCATCATCATCATCATCATCATCATCATCATCATCAACATCATCACCATCGTCATTATTGTTACAACTATTATTATTATTATTATTATTATTATTATTATTATTATTATTATTATTATTATTATTATTATTATTATTATTATTATTATTATATTTATTATTATTTTTATTATTATTATTATTATTATTATTATTACAACTATTATTATTTTTTATTATTGTTGTTGTCGTCGTTATTACTGTTATTCACGGGAGGTCTTGTGCTAATGTGCTTTATTCAAAATAAATACTGTAAAGTAAATAGGACAGAGTTGACTACAAAATATGGTCGAATTCTATTATGTTGATGAAATGGCAAATGCGAAGAAAACGTTATATGAATGTTGGGTGTCGAGAATCTGTCGACATCTACGGAACATAAAGGTAACAACAAACTACGGGCTAATGTCTATGACGTCCTCACGTTGTACGCGTTACTCGAAGCAAATAAAGTTAAGCTTCCTCAATATGCCGCGGTGAACCTTGGGGCCATCCATATATTACGTACGCAAAAATATACGGATGGCCCCCTCTGCGTTTGCCGATAACTGGCGTCCTATCGGCTGACTTTGAGGCCTTCGCAGCGGATGTGTCCGAACTGTGGAACCATGTCGTCACTCAGACCAAACGGATGGACGACAACCAAAACGATAAGGATCGCATGGCTCTCAACCCGTAGAACTTCCGTGCCTCTGAGTAGGTCTCTTGAAGAAGCGCAATATAAATTTCCAGAATAAATGAATGAATGATGTGTACCTAGGACGCCGAATTCCACCGCCAACAATTCAGAGGACAGTTTCGGTATAGCTTCTGGGCTATGTTGAAAACATAATGCTTTCTTCAGAAGATTGTATTCGTATTATTTGAATTTCACTTGTACAGCTGGCAATGCTGGTTTTCTGCGCTGTAAGAATGCTCTTGGTAGATTATCTATTGCACATTGTGATGATTTTGTCGTGACTCATAGGTCCTACTTAATGAAAGTCTTAAAACAGCTTCTTTTATATTTCCAATTCCAGTTTGCGCTACCTTATAAAAATTGTTATCAGTGACTCTAGGCAAACCTAAATGATCACAGACCTGTCAGACCTGGCCCAATACCATTTTCCCGACCAACTGCCTTCCACACAGCAATGGAAGCCAAGTAAGAAGACGCGCTACTCAGCGATTTTCATGGCTATGGGATAAGACATAATTACTACTCAAGCGACTAGGATTCAGTTATCCACCGTATCCAATCTAACTTTCTCCAGAATATTTTATGGTGTTACTTTGGTCAGCATTTTCTTTCTGATTCCGAACTCTTCGTCATTTTGAATAGTAAATCTAATTTCATAAATGACACTTACGAACATTTTCGCAGTTTGTACATTTGACAGTTTGTTTATAAATACAGCATTTCGCATACATGTTGTACAGTTGTACTGCTGCTGTGACGTTTGATTTGCTCTTTCTGCCTTCGAGCGTAATGAAGTGCTACAACGCCTGGGTCAATTTCGTCTCGCAGAGGAGAATCGACGCGGTACTTCGGATTGACCTCGATCATTACATGTGGGGCTTCGATCTACCCAGCGGCAGGCGTCGAATACCTCTTCTACGTGCACCCGGTGGTTCGCGGGATAGCCGGATGTGCGTATATTCTCCACTTACGAGGGACTGCCGAGCGGAAACAACGTGGGCTGCAAACGCTACCGAACGTCTTCGCCCCAGACTATCGATGCACCTTGGTCTAGAGACTTTGAACGTGATGCCATCCGTCAACTAGTCAACTGTTGATGGGAATCGGTTGGCTGGGTTCCCGTGTGTGTGTGTGTGTGTGTGTGTGTGTGTGTGTGTGTGTGTGTGTGTGTGTGTGTGTGTGTGTGTGTGTGTGTGTGTGTGTGTGTGTGTGTGTGTGTGTGTGTGTGTGTGTGTGTGTGTGTGTGTGTGTGTGTGTGTGTGTGTGTGTGTGTGTGTGTGTGTGTGTGTGTGTGTGTGTGTGTGTGTGTGTGTGTGTGTGTGTGTGTGTGTGTGTGTGTGTGTGTGTGTGTGTGTGAGACAGAGACAGAGACAGAGAGAGAGAGAGAGAGAGAGAGAGAGAGAGAGAGAGAGAGAGAGAGAGAGAGAGAGAGAGAGAGAGAGAGAGAGAGAGAGAGAGAGAGAGAGAGAGAGAGAGAGAGAGAGAGAGAGAGAGAGAGACAGAGAGAGAGACAGAGAGAGAGACAGAGAGAGAGAGAGAGACAGAGAGACAGACAGACAGACAGACAGACAGACCGACAGACAGACAGACAGACAGACAGACAGACAGACAGACAGACAAAGAGACACAGACAAAGACAGAGACATACAGAGACAGACAGAGACAGAGACAGAGACAGACAGCACCAATGGTGACGCTTCTAGTTTTATGTGCATTGTTCTTTTCTCTTAATGATAGTTCTGTCTTAAAATACTTAAGATTGGCAAGGCCGTTTTCGTGATGTAGAGTCGACGCCACTTAAAGTGCAAATCCTCGGTACTGTCTTGAACCTATGCACTTAACCGACTTGTGCATATTGAGATAAGTTCGCATGTACTGTGTAAAATTGGCTAAATGTAGGCCTACTGCTACTTAATAACACAGATTGAGGCTGTATACCTACTATAATGCCTTCAGTAACCATTTGGCCTGCACTATTCGCTCTGCTAAGCGTCAGTTTTACAGACACGCCCATCCATTTAACGTTTTACAGCTTAAACGTGTCAAGTAAACTACAGGAAAAGCGTCAATGACAGGTACTAAACGGGATTTATGTGATACGGTTTGCAGATTCCGGAATGTCGTCTGGTTAGTGGTATCAATGTTACGTCACCTGCTGATACGGACCAGAGTGCAGTTATAAGACAGACCTCTGAACAGCCGGAGTTGTTTGTTGTCCTAAGCTGCCTATGCAATGATGCAGCGTTGATATACACGTATGCCCTACACAGGGCAAGGCCTAACGGGTCTGTAGTCGACTATGCACATACCCGGGTTGTCTTCCATTGAAATATCCTCTAATAAAGGGACCGGCCAGCT
The DNA here is from genome assembly GCA_963556255.1 of Allolobophora icterica. Lineage (NCBI taxonomy): Eukaryota > Metazoa > Annelida > Clitellata > Crassiclitellata > Lumbricidae > Allolobophora > Allolobophora icterica. The sequence goes on along the minus strand of OY744605.1, from coordinate 82,365,241 downwards.
TCTTTGCACATAAGTGAATTATACACTAAACCGTTATACACTTAAGTGGCGTCGACTGAACTACAAAGGCGCTATATGATATGTTCAGAAACATGCATGTTCAGGTACACGAAGAGTCAGTAGTCAACCACTGAATCGACTTTGTAGTTAGACTTCGACAAAGTGGTCCATAGTTTGAATTGCGCCACAGCTGAATGAAGGATCAATGTATTGTTCCTATCTTACAAGATCGTGTGCATAGCAGCCCTGGCTTGTCTGAGATCGGTTTAGTGCTTGTTTGGGGAACGGTAGCCGATTGGTTAGAGAATAACGCGTAGATTAAGGTTCGAGCCCCCACTGAGTCGGTCACGGTGCAGCGGGTGTAAGGACTTTGAGTAGGTCATTCACGTACAAATGCTGAGTCATCGATATTCTGTCGTATGGTTGTGGACGCAAGGAAGGCAATATCAAATGCAATTGTGTTGTAGCCTACTGTATTGTATTTATTATGAACCAGAATGCTGGCAATTGTTGTAATTGTTACTTTTTAATATTATGCTTATATTCTTATTTTTATTATTATTAGTCCACAGTGTAACCAAGGACATAATTATTGTTTCGCTATGTATTATTGTATCATTGTTTTTTTTCTCTCTGGGTGGTTACCGAATAAAACTGAATGGATGAATGAATGAATGGATTATTTTTATTTATTATCGAAAGGGTTCTTCCATATTTTAAAAGAACATTATCACTGCCACTAGGCCTATTGTCTGAAGTGCCATGCCACAAGGTACGAAACACGGTGGTAATGTCCCGGAAAGACAGGAAGCGTTTCTTCCTGAATGCTTATTAACTCAACTTTCTTACTTGTTTACACTACAAATTAGATTCTTCGAGTCTAGGCTGAATGAGGAAGCAGATTTATTGTATCGTGATTTGTCAATTGTGACATTTGAAAACTATTTTCTCCATAGGGGCCTATTATACATGCACAGAAAGCGAGTAGGAGACAATTGAAAACAACTTTTTGAAAAGTGTTTTCAATGCAGTTTTCTAAATTTCCAGTAATTGCTAGGCTATAAGTCGTCTGCTATCGTCGAGAGAATCTCTTACCTGTAAATAGGCTTCGACTGTTCCATTTTCAAACAGTTCAAATTGCTTCGAGTCGCTGAACTGTTGGTTGTACTGCATCAAACCAGAGGCCACGATGCCTTTCACGTCCTCGTCGTCTTCCGGGTTTTCAACGGGCCACCATCCACCCATACCCTTACCACCCCCTGGCCGACTCTGGAGCTTGTGTATCCTATCTATACACGATGACTGAGCAAGAGCAGCCACAACTAAAACCACTAAACCAAAGAACAGACGAAAACAGGCGCTGCTGCAATCTTTCTGAGCCATCATGATGTTCGAAAGCACACTTAAGTTTACGACACAAAACTAACGTCTACCAAATCTTGTTGTCAAAATAATGCAACTTTCCGTGTTCCGTAAGAACTATATATAGCAATATTTCACGTGACCAACGGAACAGCTTTTCATTGTTCGATTCGCGTACAAATGTCACCAAGTCACATTCCAGACGTGATGACCTTGTGTACTGTATTTCGTTAAGCGCCTTAAAGAACGCCTTAAGGGGCTGGAATTTGTCGGAGGTATTATGTGTTGACACCTCTGACAAATGCACGTGATCAAACAGACAAGTGGAAATGTAGGCCAACTCCCACGTCCATTGGCACCCACAGAAATTAGTGCCAGAGGGACAACACGTGAAAGCCCAGACGCGTCATCACGATCTATACGATGTGGGTCAAATATTCTGGCATGAATGCCATAAGGGTTCAATACCCCAGTTTGCCCCATGTCAGGATGTACACGCATGACCGAGACTTTAAAATGGATGACGTCGGACACGCCTGGATGGCGAATATTTAGAATAGCGTGATGCACGAAACATCGTAAATATCATACGTCAAACGGATGTGTATTTTTAACCGAAGAAGGTCAGAAAGGTCAATACAGAGGCGTAGGTAAATAATCCGAAACAGAATTAATGACTTACGTAGGACATATGAAGTCCGTATACGACAAAGCTCTTTATGTGCTATATATCCAAACAAATATGCTACCATATGTATGTATGTATGTATGTATGTATGTATGTATGTATGTATGTATGTATGTATGTATGTATGTATGTATGTATGTATGTATGTATGTATGTATGTATGTATGTATGTATGTATGTATGTGTGTATGTGTGCATGTATGTATGTATGTATGTATGTATGTATGTATGTATGTATGTATGTATGTATGTATGTATGTATGTATGTATGTATGTATTTATGCATAGCGTAACTGCGGCTCTTGCAACTTTAAACGGGATATATATCTTTCTTAAAATGCTCAGAAAACACAGATGCTCATTTTAGGCCTACTTTAGAAAATCGGTTGCCAATCGGTTACCAGGCATTCTTTCTCCTGATACTTCCAACAGATCTCCTCCAATTTGCTCATCCTCCTATCTCGCCTGTTAATTTCACCTTCCTTCGCTTGCACTTTCCTCTGCTGCTTTCCGATCACAACTGCAAAACGAACTCTTCAAGCTCTCCTATATCCTGATTCTACTCCTGCGCCACCACACGACCACCATCATCAACGACTACCACCGTAGCACCATACTGTCTCCTCGGTTTGACCTCCCCGAATTCTGACCTGGCACCGGAACGCACAAAACAACCAATCTCGGTCTACTTTTTGTATTGTATTGCATTACGAAACTTATAAAGCTCCTCTACAGTGCCCAACAAGCAGAGCTGCTTATAGTGCGAAAGTTCTGGGGAATAAAGGCAAGTTTTAAGACAAAGAAAGGCTGTGGCAGTCTGGCAGGACCACCAGGTAGTAGTGCAGCCCGGACCGAAGGAGGAAGCAGATTCAACAATGAAGGGCCAATAGGCCTACTAACAAAGGAACGAGACTGGGCCATCGCCGTTCTCACTTGGGGAACAAATAAGTCAAGTCGATCAGAGGAACGAAGAGGGCGAAAACAGCCAGCCAGCTGAGGCACGAAGACGTAATGAGTCACAGAGGTATTTAGAAGCAAGTTCTAGGTAAGTTCGGCAAATAGGCCTTTAGTTGGATACGGGAGTAAGAGGAAGCCAGTGAAGATGTTCAAACATGAATGTAGAAATATGGGAGAAGCGTGGGAGACGGGCGATTAGTCAGAATGTAGAAATATGGGACTGTAGATACTCTAGCTACATTGGTGAGTAAACATATCCGTTAGTGTTGACCCGCAATCACACGATCAGAATAACAACCTAGGCAGTCAAACAGCCAGACTTTCAGCCACACAGGCATCAATCATGATAAACTGGCTGTAGGCGTTATAGATGAAAGCCCATACGCAAGAACCATGAATTGAAACGGAGGTCACCCTCACTCTCCGCGATCCAAGAATCCCAGTATGTAGGCCAATGCACAAGGTTTCTTACAATACCGTATAATTATAGTCACGCATATAGTCCCCACACATTGCACGATCAGCAGGGGCGTCTATCCCCCCTAAGTCATTGGAGCAACGTCCCTTTTCCCCTCTTCTTCCGCCCTTCCCGTTCCTCCCCCCCCTAAAATGGTGGCACACACACTGACAGATCCCCCCTATTTCTTGGATGGAGCATTTGCTCCAAGGTTTCTATGGTGTAGACGGCCCTGACGATCAGTAAACCGTAAGACGAAAACAAGTATAGGCCTACTGTTTGTATTTCAAAACTTATATAGCGCCTCAACCTAGTGCCCACCAATCAGTACTCAGGTAGTAATGTCAATATTAATGATAACACTTGCAGTTGTTCAGGTTAGCTTTCATCAGTCTTGCAGTATAAATCCTATAAGAAATCATTGAAAGTCAGTTATGCCACGTTCAACTCATGATAACAAATTTCTCAAGTTGGCTCAATCTTCAATTCCATCGGGGTAGGTATACGAGGAGTAGGCCTATCATTGTTGTCGGTTGAATAGCTGTCTCGATTATGATGACAACATAATTAAAAGTAATTATTATATTTAGAGGGCTTCGGAGAAGCTTTTAACTAAGTTTAAAGGGACGTTAATGCCTATATAAATGCTGTGTTGCAATAAATAGAAATGATTAAAACTGGCTGATTTTCGTTAAAACAAGCGACTCCCATGTCCCACAAAATCATGAAATATCTTTGCGACCGGGGATTTAAATTTATGACCTCTTTCTGATAGTCCAACACGCAAACCACTAGACCCGTGCTGTCCAAAACGCGACCCGCGGGGCTGATTTTAAATGGCCCGCCCGAGCTGAAGACCAACCGCAAATAAAAAATTGCAAGCACAATTCAAAGCCAAATATCTCAATAAAAGCGTGCTTCGACGTGTATTGATGTACTTCAGGCGCTGAACTATTATAAAGCATTGATCATTGCATAATTATTGCCATAATACATTTTAATATAGTTAATAATTTTTAATACATTTTAGTCGTTGCTTTTGAGTTTACTGGAGCGGCCCTCGGCTTCAAGAATAATTGTGTCGTTGGCCTGCGGTGTCAAATAGGTTGGACAGCACTGCACTAGACTAATGCGTTCCCGTAGTACCGGTAGGCTATATTTGATATCATGATTATCGCATTGTTATTAATGTTTATGCCCAAACAATGACGACGACGACGACGACGACGACGACGACGACGACGACGACGACGACGACGACGACGACGATGACGATGATGATGATGATGATGATGATGATGATGATGATGATGATGATGATGATGATGATGATGATGAAAATAATACGCTAACAATAACAACAAATAACAACAACGACAACAACAGCTTTTTGATGTTGTTTAATTAGTAAAACTGCCAAACATTTTAGATAATAGTTATAGTTTTAAATTTCTCTACTATTATGATGCTTTTGATGTAGTGTTATTAGCCTAGTAATATTTAATTTTTTTAAAATTTACACTCCTTTTTTCAAATATTATTATCTTCTTATTACTTCAATGTTTCATATTTTTTTCTATACTTGTTCACCAATGTGCGGTTCGCTTTTGGTTCTTCAATAAAGAATATTAATAATAATAATAATAATAATAATAATAATAATAATAATAATAATAATAATAATAATAATAATAATAATAATAATAATAATAATAATAATAATAATAATAATAATAATAATAATAATAATAATATTAATAATAATAATAATAATAATAATAATAATAATAATAATAATAATAATAATAATAATAATAATGATAATAATAATAATAATAATAATAATAATAATAATAATAATAATAATAATAATAATAACAATCCGGGGAGTTGGTGGGCCCTGATAGCCACCATGGCCTCGTTTGTAAATTGGTTTTCGGACGATCTCTTCGTCATCATGTCACCAATGACAGCCTGACGGGCTCTTCAGAAAGCTGGTGTCCCAAGTACTAAAGAGACATCAGGTTTATTTCGCTCAGATGTCAAGAGACCCAACAATGGTTCCCTGGGTGGCAGGTAAATAAATATCTGGTGTAGGACGCCACAGTTGTGCATACTTGTGCGGCATTCTATATTTCAGGGCGGGAATTGTCGGGTGTTCAACCCCCTAGTCTTTCTTAGGACCCTCCCCCAGTTAAGTCTTCACTGCACACCCCAGGCGGTCGTTTCCAAATTGGCACCACCCGAATACTGCAGCAGAGTTCCCCCTCCCCCCGAAGTTCACAGGGCCCTGGCTAATGTGCTGAACATAATGTGTGTAGGGGTCTTTATTCAGCATCAACGATTCTTTCTCGTTACCGACGGCCCACAGTGGTACATGGACCTTTAGAGGTGAGGTGAGGGGAGGGGTAACGAGAGGACTGGCCTACTTCAGACTTCTTGATCCCCTTGTCGCAGTTGGCATTAACCCCCTCGTCCAGTGGGACATTATGGCCTAGATTAGGCTGCCCTGTTCATCTTGCAGGGCCGATAGTGCAACGGGGTGGGTAACTGTACACGTGATCCTGACCTTGGGACAAAAGCACTCCAATTAGATCTAATGCAACACAAACTGTCCATGCACTGTCCTCTTCTGCTTTCCACTCACGACTGAAAACCGAACTCTTCAAGCTATCCTATCCTGATTCCATTCCTTCGTCACCACACAACCGCCATCATCACCGATTACCACCGTAGTACCCTGCTGTCTCCTCGGCTTGACCTCCCAGGACTCTGACCTGGCACCGGAACGGACAAGGCGGACATGGCTATTACGGACTTGAATCGATATAGCGCCGGTGATTAAGCTGGTCTCCCTGACGTGGCTTTTGTGTGGCGCTGAGAAATTTCGGAGATTTACATTTACATACATTACAAACTGTCTGACTAAGTTACTTTTAAGGTTGTTGATGAACGGAAATTAATACACGGTAAATAAAATTTAGATGCGGATGTCCGCACTGGGCATAAGCCCAGGGGCGTAACTTTGGTCTAAAAAGTGGGGGTCCAATTTCTTACATACACGAAGCAAGGCGGAGACTGCGACCTCTGGGAAGGCTCAATAATAAAATATTGATTGGCTTTGTTTAAAAAGTGGGGTACGGTACCCCCAGTCAAAAAAGTGGGGTACCAGTACCCCTCGTACCCCCACAAATTACGCCTATGCATAAGCCCATGTCCATTGTACAGGGGCGTCTATCCCCCCTAAGTCATTGGAGCAACTTCCCCTTTCCCCCTTCTTCTTCCCCTTCCCCTTCCTTCCCCCTAAAATGGTGGCACACACACTGACAGATCTCCTCTCCCCTATTTCTTGGATGGAGCATTTGCTTCAAGGTTTCTATGGTGTAGAAGCCCCTGCTATTGTGCGCATTTGTAATTATTATTATTATTATCCATTATTATCTTAATGTTTCTTGGCGTTTCTTTGTGTTTCTTGAATGAATGAGTTAATGAACAGACGGAAAAAAGGAAAGAGGGGTGATAGATAGTTCAAAGAATGAAAGAATGATTGAACGAATATAGTGAAGGGATGAATAGATAGCTGGATGAATGACTGGATCGATAGAGGAATGCGTGGATAAATAAATGAATAACTGCTTTTCGTTTATGTTTGTTGTACACCATTGGATAACATCTGGCGTAGAGTGCGAGAGGTACAGAGATCGAGTCCCATAGGCGGACATGCTTTGTAGACTGCAATTGCGCCGTGTATTTCAGGCTGTCTGTTCTGTTAGTAGTTAAGATTTATCGCATAACATTTACATGTACAGCGCAGTGCGTTTGCAGGCGCTTAATTAAAGAATAAATATTATTATTATTATTATCCAGAATCTTTGTCAGAATGACCAGTCATTCAGTTTTCGTCAGCATTAAAAGCCTCTATCAATGTCTCGACAAAGAATTGTCAACAAGTGGTTCTCGTTCAGTTTCTGAGTAGCGGTTGTGGACTAGCGGATGCCTGTTCGTCGATGATTTGGGATTTGATTCCACATTGTAACTTTTCCTTCTGATCCACTCTTCCATCAGCCTCCTTCTTATCCCACGGCTCATTACAACAAACGGCAAAATAAACCACGACCAAATAAACCAAACAAACAACACACGACAAAATAAACAACAAAACAAACAACACACGACAAAATAAAAACAAACACACTACAAAGCATTTAGATTTTGCATTTGTATTTAGTTTAACGACAAAACAAACAACAAAACAAACAACAAACGACAAAATAAACAACAAAATAAAAAACAAAACAAACGCGAAAGTAAACAACAAACGACAAAATAAACAAAATAAACAACAACACAAACAAGACAAAAACACAAAAACTACACAAAGGGCTTACGGGAGATAAAGCCACGCCAGGGGCCCCCCTGCCTTAACGAGCTTACGGGAGATTAAGCCACGCCAGAGGCTCAGCAGGGGTGTAGTTTTTGATTATTTTGTCTTGATTGTTTTGTTGTCTATTTTGTTGTATATTTTGTCGTTTGTTGTTTGCTTTCGTGTCTGTTTTGTTGTTTACTTTGTCGTTTACTTTGTCGTTTCTTGTTTGCTTTGTTGCTTGCTTTGTCGTTAAACTAAACACAAATACAAAAATCTAAATACTTATAAAGAAATAAATACAAATACACTACAAAAAACTAAATACAAAAAAAAACTAAATACAAATCGAACACAAACCCCACATACAATCGCGACAATACGGAGCCGCAGTGCAACCATCCCATCGCCCTTCGCCCTTCGAGCAGAAAACTCCAAAGGCATCTATCGAAACACAATAAAATAACGAAGGTTATTATTATTACACGTTACGACAAAATAGTAATATGAAATGAAACAAAAATTCAAGTCCTTTTCTGGGGCGAGCCCTGTTGGTCGGCATCACACTGACATACATCAAGAAGTTTTATATTCCAGTCTTAGATCGACCAGGTCGCATTTACCCAAATCCCAACACGTATCTATAGCAGTTCATAAAATATTCATAAATTTATTCTTGCGGCTATTGGTTGAGAATAAACTATGAAATTTCTGCAATGAATATATCCGGCTTCCATGCGCACGTATAGCCTTTTTGTCCCACAAATGTCCAGCTTCCACACGGAGGTATAGCATTTTAGTCGTTTCTCACCCGAATTAAATTTTTGCAATGAAAATATCCAGCTTCCACTCGCAGGTATAGCCTTTCAGTCGCAAAACTACCCAGCTTCTACTCGTAAGTATAGCTTTTTAATCGCGCAAAATGCAAAGGCTATGCTGACCCTAACCCTAAGCCCCAAGTATTTATGAACTGCTGTACGTGTTGGGATTTGGGAATATGCGACCAGGTCTTCGATCGTTGCGCTCATTTGCATGTGGAGATATGCAGGTGCCTCGCATCCATATATAAACTCAAGCCCATTGTATGATCTTATCATGACTCGGATCTCTGACTCTAGGAACAGTCTTCAGCTTTACATACGTGCTGCTGCGCTTAGCTCTGTTCCAAAATGTCTTAAAATGCACTTAAATGTCTACACCGTGTCTCAAAATAAACTGTGCAAAATTGTTTCTGTCAGAACTTCGTCAAATTTCCACCAATTTTAATAATTTTTGGTAGGTAGATGGAAAAATGGCTGAAATTTTATGCTATACATAAATTTTCCACCTCACCTGACTCATGTCACCGCACTACCTTGTTAAACACAGATGTACCAATTTCTTATATAACATTTAAATTTTAACAACTAGAGTGCTCAGATTTTGTTCATCAATTCGTTAGAGGGCGTCATATATTATTTATTAAATTTCTAATTTTAACTAGTCTACCCTCAGAATAGCTGGCAATCATTATTTACGTATTAATGACGTAACTGTTTCTTTTAAGCTGCGCTATCGTTGATTAAAAATGGTGTTTTCGAAGGAAGATAAGATTTTGATTAAAAGTTTACGAGAACTGAAGGGTTACAGTTCTACTCGTTTTCTTCAAGAATTTCAGACCAAAAACTGGACAAGACGAGGTTTGGATTATTTGTTGGCGAAAATTGATCGCAGTGGATCGGTTGATCGCGTGGCGGGCAGTGGTCGTCCCCGCACTGCCCGTACTGCTGGAAATATCGCCATTGTCGACGACATGGTATTGAGCCAAGAAGACGCTCCATGCACTCACCGCACTGTCCGACAGATTGCACGCGAGTCTGGCATCCATCGGTCGAGCGTCCACCGTATCGTGAAGAAGGAACTGCAGCTCAAGTGCCTAAAGAAGACCAAAGCCCAAGAACTAACAGCAGCTAACAAACAGGCGAGAATGACTCGAGCTCGTCAGCTTCTGGACAAGTATCCGAGCCACATGGTGAACTTCATAGTTTTCACCGATGAAAAGCTATTCACCGTCGCTGCCCCAACCAACTCGCAGAACGATCGTTTTTACGTCCGTCCAGGTACCATAAAGAAGGCCGTCAACGAAAACAGGCTCCTTCGAACAAGACCGACATTCAGCAAGTCGGTGATGGTGTCGGTCGGCGTCTCGAAACTTGGCTGCACTGAAATCCATTTCATCGAGCCGGGTGTCAAAGTGAATGGGGCCTACTATCGCGACAACCTTCTTGCCCAGAAGTTACTGCCAGACATACGCCGGATATCCCAGGACGAGTTTTTTGTTTTTCAACAGGATGGCGCCCCGGCGCATCGAGCACGCGACACTGTCTCTTTTCTGGAGCGAGAAACGCCCGACTTCATACCTCCAACACTGTGGCCGCCGAATTCACCGGATCTTAACCCAGTCGACTATAGCATATGGAGTGTGCTGCAGGAAAAGGTTTACCGCTCCAGTATATAGCCAACGTGGACGAACTCAAAACGCGTCTGATCGACGAGTGGGCGCGCTTAGACCAGTCGATTGTTGATGCTGCTATCGGCCAGTGGCGTCGTCGTCTAAGCGCTTGTGTCCGTGTAAGAGGGGCACATTTCGAGCACCAATTCTAACACTTTTAAGCAGATCTGTCATAACAATTAAAAACTCTGCTAAGTAAACCATATTTTACTTTACTGCGTGCTAATTAAGTCGTCAGATAGTTTGTTTCATGTAATAAAATTTAAATGTTATATAAGAAATTGGTACATCTGTGTTTAACAAGGTAGTGCGGTGACATGAGTCAGGTGAGGTGGAAAATTTATGTATTGCATAAAATTTCAGCCATTTTTCCATCTACCTACCAAAAATTATTAAAATTGGTGGAAATTTGACGAAGTTCTGACAGAAACAATTTTGCACAGTTTATTTTGAGACACGGTGTAGATGAGTTAGATAGTCATGCACGCATTGCCTTTGTGAAGTAGCCGACTTAAAAGGTGTTATATTAAGTGGCTTAATACAAGAAAACAAACAAACATACATACATAAATACACACATACATAGGGCCTACATGTATATAGAAGCAATTCTGTTAAGTACTGATATAATTTGCAAATTTATATAACATCGTTTCAAGAGGGCCTACATTATTATTATTATTATTATTTTTTTTTTTTTTTTTTTTTTTTTTTACCCGAGGTATCAGTGATCCCTCAGGATTTGGAAATTATTATTATTATTATTATTATTATTATTAATTAGTAACTTCTATCGCACCGGTATCTAATGCAGACGGCATCAACCGATTGGACATCAAAACCTATATGTAGGACATATGAGCCCCATATAGAAAATTTATGCATGTAATGTCATATTCTAACTCTATCTTCAACATATCAACGTAGCATTGGGATGTAGTCTCAAATCAACTTTAGCAGCTTTCTAGAGCATTTAACAATTCACAATGCATAAATACTTAATTAAATATAAGTAAAAATGCACATATATTAAAATAAGTTCATACCACAAAATCAGAATGGAAAAGACATTCATATTCATTTTCTGACTGAGAAAATGCTCATGACATTCAGGACAGAATCAACTCGGATTACATCACAGAAAAAACGGTAAATGTAACAAAAGCCAGCGACAGACCTGGTGAAGATGGTGATCTCCCTCCTCTTTGTTTCTCCTGTCTTTTGTACAGACCAAGATCCAACTGGACAGTTGAACCAGGATTCGTCACAGCAGAAGACATGCATTCTCCTCCTCCTCCTCCTCCTCCTCCTCCTTTCTCTTACCCCTCCATTCATATTCAATGCTGCTGAATCTGATTTATCGAGAGATCCAGCAAAGACAAGTGGGTTTCATAGATTCTTCCAAGGGGGAAGGCGACATTTCTTCAAATCCGCTTGACTGAACTTGACTTAGAATGTCCAATTCCGTTAGTCCGTGGGATTGATACTCTCCCATTCCTTCACACTGTGAAGGTTTTTTGTCTGTTCACTTTTTCTTTCTTTTTTTCTTTTTTTCAGTTTTCACATTGTTTTCACATTGTGAAGGTTCTTTGTTTCGTCAGCTGAATTGCTACATCTCCAGTTCCCTCACCACGTGAAGGTTGAATAATACCAGGCACCTGGGGTGATAATCTAACCGAGTTCGACACCACTCCTTGTTGTCAGTGAATACGAAACACCAGGAAGACGTGGTAGTGGTCGAACCAGTCGTCCGGATACTGTCCGTCGTCAATGGCAGAAGAATTCCAGGCGGCTGTGGAGTAGGGCATTTCTTGGATGCAATTGCAACTGGGAGGCAGTTGCCATGATGCGTATCTGTCATGAAGGTGATGCAAGCATCTGTGTGCTCGCAGCTGGCTGTGAATTCCAGTCCAACTGTGACTCTGAATTTATGAAGTATTCGGCTCTTATTTTGATAGCGTAGCTGTACTGCCAGAGTCTATCTGGTGTAAGTTCTGCATAGAACCACCCTAAATATTTAACAAAAACAGAGGACTCTTATGCGTGTCTGACTGGGGAGAGAACAGAATACAGAGCTATGCAATGCAAAATCCAGTTAAACCATTAAATTTTTTGTGCATAAAACTCATGCAACGTGTCAGACTTTGCTTTAAGAATGTCTGCATTGCAACACATATAAAAAATATTGCATATTGAATAGTCAAATGCAAACATGCATAATTTTATCAATTGTAAACTGTACAAATGTATCTCTGTATATTAGGGTGGCCCTTAATATTTCATTTTCCAAACTCTCAACCTTTCAGATGGTTTCATTTCAGTAAAAACATTTCATGTAAAATATAAAGCAGATCGATCTGCGTTTAGACGTGGCTCACGGGGGCCAACACTCACTAGCATAAACACTCGATCAAAAATAAAGACACATGCAGTTCAACAACATGTTTCTAGATGCTTCAAAGTATGATTGAATAATCGCTTAAATGCTACACATGCCAATATCCCCAAGACTATTGATTCCTTTGCATACAAGTTCACTTTAAGCATGTCACAAAATAGTTTCCACAATTAATCCAATTGACAGGTTACTCCAACAAATTGCCTCTACCATCAATTGATTCTCCCAACACCCACCTTAATTTCTCATGCACCGTGTGGATGCATCGTACAAGTGGTGATGGTTACTGGCTTCGGGCTGGTTTCTTCGAACTGACGTCATTTCTTTAGGCTGGCTTCCTGTAACAGAAGGCTGGTTCCCTTCTTTTTCTGAAAGTCTTTTGTAGGCAATCTGTATAGAAGAGTAGGCCTATTTTAGTTGATTGTAATGAAAGATTGAATGAATGAATGAACGAACGAATGGAATAAAAAAAATGAATCGCCCTCACCACCATACACATCCTCTACCTCAACATTATTCCACGAAATCAGATCTGGCCAACATTATCCCAGTAGGTACAGGAGTACAACTTAATTGCCGACTAGCAGTACCGCTGCTATGATATGAATTAGATTGTGTTAAATTCAATCAATCAATCAATCAATCAATCAGTTTATTGATCCACAAAGCAAACGTGACAATATACAAGAAAATATAATAATATAATATTACATAGGCTACTTGATTGTTTGAGATTAAGCTGCATAATATTCAAAGCATGCATGACCCCCAGGCCCGCCGAGAGAGGGTGCAGGGGGGGCAAATGCCCAGGAGCCCGGCGACTTTTTAGGGGCCCGGGCCGGGCCCGCAATCAACGTAATATGAAAAATATTATAATCAGTTATACAAAGTTTTTGATTTATGCCTTTTTAAATCTATTATCTGAGGCTTAACTACAATCAGTTTAAACTTCAAGCATCTGAATAAAATCATAGTTGTATATAATATATATAAATATAATATTGTACGGTCGTACACGCACTTTTATTATTTCAATTTGTGTTTTTTTCGTACGGCCGTACGATATTATGTTTATATAAAGCCTAAAGATAGTTTAGAGGCCCATAACTGCTCTGCCTAGGGGCCCGTGACTGTTCTGTATAGGGGCCCACGACTGCTCTGCCTAGGGCCCCGTGACTGCTCTGCCTAGGGGCCCAGAATTTCTGTCGGCGGCCCTGATGACCCCTGAAAGTAGGCCTAATTAATCGATTTATTGATCATTTAGTTACTTTATTCATCTGTCTTCAAGAGGAAAATTCTTACGTCTGACTTCGAATTTCTAGTTCTTTCTGAAACGATGATTTTTCTGCTTGAGATGATATTAGCTCGAATCAGTCAGTCGTTGCTTGTTCTGTGCTTTAACGTAGCACACTTCTCCAGACTCCAGTAGATCATCCGATTTCTGGCTCTTTTCATCGAAGATTTTCTCTTCGGAACGACCTTAATTCCTTCCCATCGCTGCAAACCCGCCATTCCAAATGAAATGAACTTCGGTTTATGCCCCGCTTGTATCCATGACTCGCAACAATCGGTGGAGGATGACGTCATCTCAACTCAGATACGACGTCATTGTAACAAAAGATGACGTAATCGCAACACTCGCAAACACTGATGTGTATTAATAAGCAAAACCATAGACGTCTTGTAATTGTATTGTATTGTATTGTATTGTATTATATTGCATTGTATTGTATCTAGAAATTTATAAAGCGCCTCTCGCAGAATAGCTATTCAGAGGCGCTCTCAGCACAGAAACAGAAAACAGAAATGCCTCTAGGGAACACAAGACCGATGAGGAAACGTTTAGTTTGGCCCTGAACAGAGGGGGGTCATTCCAGATCGTGGGACCCACTACAGCAAACGCCCGGTGCTGCGCCAAGGCAGTTTTAGCCCTGGGAACAAAAAGATCAAGCCGATTCACAGAGTGCAATGAACGAGAAGAGAGCGGCTTTCGCAGATAGTTCGAGAGTTATATCGGGGCAGTAGGCCTACCGTGCTGAGATTTAGAGACAAGGAAAAGGATCTTATAAAGGATGCCCGCAACAATAGAGATCGAGCCAGTATAAGATGCAGTGGCGGCGCCACCATTTGAAAAGTAGGCCTAGGACGGCAAATTAGAGGGTCTGGGTAAGTGTAGGCCCTATGGCAAAATTATGTTTTTGCCGTAAAACCTTAAAAATTGCAACAAACATACGCGGCGCCGCCACTGATATGTCTATGCGCAAAGCTGACGTTTTCAACCACCAAGAAGAGAACAAATTTACTGAGTATACGCCAACAGTACTGTATCATTCATATTGCACATGGTTTCTTTGACCAATGTGGCTATGGTAATCGCTTTTTACTTGCTTTGTTGCTGGACACAAAATCATACAAAATGTTGGTAGAATCCAATGTAGGCCTAATGCTAATCGCTGAAAATTCTAGACACGACATAAAAACTAGGTCACGATACCAGCCTCTTACCGGGTTTAGTGAAATCATGATAGGCCTAACCATAGCTGTTTCGCCTCTCTGGACCAAATTCCCGCCATTACGCCAAATATTTATCATCAAAACCTCACCTCTTGCTATCTCTACACAGGTCTTTCACTCAAAATCGGAAGACATTGCTCTTTCACAAATCATGTCCTGACCGGCATAGGCGTGATTTGTGGGGGTACGAGGGGTAACCGTACCCCCAATTTTTGGACTGGGGTATCGTACCCCCAATTTTTGAACAATGCCAATCAACAGTGAGTAATCTAGACGTCTTTGGGGGGGAAAGTTCCCCCCCCCCCAGGATTGATGTTTCCCCCCAGAGGCGAGGAATATTACAATGTACAGACCGTCAGGGGAGGAAAAATCCCCCCCCAGGATTGATGTGGATACATGGTTTCCCCCCCCAGAGAGATGGATTCCTAAAAAAAAAGGTCATCAACTTTTTTGACAGAGGAAAAAAGTAAAAAATTGGGTGAAGGACTAAAAAAAAAAAAAAAAAAAAAAGGTCATCAACTTTTTTCGAAGATGAAAAGTGGAAAAATTTGGGAAAAGTCTGAAACTTTTTAAAGATGGAAGACAAAATTTTGTGTCAATTGTTTGCTCCCCCAGAAACCTGGTTTCCCCTCCCAGACGAGGGGGACTAGATTAAACACTGGCCAATCAATATTTTATTATTGTGCCTTCCCAGAGATCGCAGTCTCAGCCTTGCTTCGTGTATGTAAGAAATTGATACCCCCACTTTTTAGACCAAAGTTCAGGGCCGAATTAAGACTAGTGCGGGCCCGGGTGCTGTGACTGGCAAATTTCATCACAGAGAAATTTTTGATGACTTTTGGGGAATTCTTCTTACACAAACTTTTATGACCTTTTTTGGGAATTTTGATTACCTTTTTCTGATAATTTGTTCTTACATTAAAATTTTTTATGTACTTCCGAAAATGCGGGCCCCAAAATCTGCGGGCCTGGGTGTTGCAGCACCCTTAGCACCCCCTTAATGCGGGCCTGCCAAAATTACGCCCCTGCCATGGGCGGCGATCATGGGGGTGTTAAAGGTGTCCCCCCCCCCCACCTTTAACAGTGGGGGACACGCCATACATCCCACCACTTTTTGAAGAAACCCCCAAAAATGTCATCAAACTTTTTCGCACGTAGCGCGAATATTTGTTTACTTTTTTTGACCAGATCAGTTCACGGCGATAAATTTTTTTACCTCTTTTTCACCATCTCAGTTCAAAACTCATTTTTTGACCAGATCAGTTCAAAAATGTCCCCCTCACCTGTCAAACAAGATCGCCGCCACTGCGCATTTGGGTAAACCCTTCTTTCATCTTTCTTTTCTGAATTTCGTTGGACGACCTCCAAAGAGCGGACAGCGTTGCCTGCCAAGTACACGTTGTACTTTCAGTGACCTGAAGTCACTGTCCCACATAACCCATGTTATCTAATCATTTTCGTGATCAATTCCACTTCACTGAAACACACATCGGACATCATGGAATCGGGGAAAAAACTGTCGAAACATGGGCGTCCGGAGGGGGCATTTGCCCCCCAGGATTTTGAAAGTTGTCACGTTTTTTGTGTTCGTGCAAAACGTCATTTTGCCCTCTCCCTGGAAAAATGTTGCAGCAAAAATTCCTACGGACGCCCATATTTCGAAATAATTTGCCGCTTTCACCAGGTTACATTCACGAGGCACCTCCCCACGGGCGCCTTTTTGTATGCCGACGCATAGCCCAAAAGGATCGACTGCATGATGTCACTTTGTTAGGTCTGGAGCGCCTCTGACGACATTCTCTCGAAGTTGCGCTATATAAATGTGCGATTACCATACATTACCATTAGTAGTGCTACCATCATTTCACGTCATGACTTGACATGACACCATGATGTGATGTGACATGACATGAAATGATGGAAGAACCACTAACGTAATGCATCGTAATCGCAAATTTATATAGCGCCACTCAAAAAGAAAGTCGTCAGAGTTGCTCCCGACCTAACAGTGACAGAATGGTCTTCAGCATGGGCGGCGATGGGGTAAGACAAGACCCCACCTTTAACAGCGGGGGGCACGCCATGCATACCCCCACACACACACACATTTTGAAGAAACACCAAAATGTCTTCAAATTTTTCCTTTTTTGACCAGATCAGTTCACGACAATACATTTTTTACCTCTTTTTTGACCAGATCAGTTCAAAACTCTTTTTGACCAGATCAGTTCAAAACTCTTTTTTGACCAGATCAGTTCAAAACTCTTTTTTGACCAGATCAGTTCAAAAATGTCCCCCCCCCCCACCTTTCAAACAAGATCGCCGCCACTGGTCTTCAGGTACTTGCGTAGAGACAAAACGGCTTAGTTCATGTTTCAAGTTAGGCCTATTAGACACCTTATGCCAGGAAGACAACAGAACTATTTTTATACTGAACCATGAAAGTTCGGACTTGTGGAACTAAGTCGCCGTGCGCAGCAGAGCAGATCTACGACAAGAGCTCTCCTGATCTGGTACCCATGAAATCGGACTTGGACCTCTTTTGGACTACTCTCTGGAAAACCCCCTCTGATTTGGTTTGGCCTTCTGGAAATCGGACTTGGACCTCTTTTGGACTACTCCCTGGAAAACCCCCCTCCGATTTGGTTTGGCCTTCTGGAAACTGGACTCGGACTTCTTTTGGACTACTCTCTGGAAGCCCCCTCTGATTTGACGTAGCGCTCGTGAATAGGCTGGTGCCCTGCGCTTGGCCTTCGAGTGGCGCTTTAGAAGTTTGGAGATTACGATTACGAAGAGCTGGAAGATAATGAAACATAAAAGCTCCCTTCAGGTAAGACAGCAGACGATTTATGGAAAAGCATCACGATCTTCAACTCTAAGTGTTTTTACATAGGCAGTATCATATAGAATTATAGATCCACCTTGTTCCGTACAGAATTTATAACGCAGAGCAATATAAGACATCTTCATCAAATAAAAACGGATTCGTGAATACAAGCAATAATATATTACCACTTCCATAACATATAACAGATTGCAGTTCGGCAGGAAATCGGTTTCAGAAACTACTAGAAACATTAGTAAAGCACTGTGAAAGCTGAACAATTAAATATTGATTTACATACTGAAATTCATGTAACTTTGATTTTTTCAGCTAAGCAGACTATTGAAGAAAGCTCAACAATTACGCGCAACTCTATGAAAACTAACTACAACAGAAATGTATTTTGTATCAGAAACTTTAGGCCTTTGA
Organism: Allolobophora icterica; assembly: GCA_963556255.1. NCBI lineage: Eukaryota > Metazoa > Annelida > Clitellata > Crassiclitellata > Lumbricidae > Allolobophora > Allolobophora icterica. The sequence goes on along the minus strand of OY744605.1, from coordinate 82,346,758 downwards.
GATCACACTGTTTGCTTTCTAAATCCATTCGGCAGGGAATGATAGTATTTTCCAAGGAACAACTATCCAGTGTTGGGCACTAAACTAATTTTTTTTAGTTAAACTAAAACTATTTTCCAACTAAAAAAAATTAGTTTAACTAAAATTGGCAACTGATTTTGAAAATTAGTTAACTAAACTAAAAAAAAGTAGTTAAACCTTTTCCAACTTTTTACGACAAACATTTTCACAATAACAAAGGTTAAGTGAACTGTAACAATGCAGAGCGTCAACGACAATTTCACCTTCAAACTATGCAATGTGTACTGTTCTAGCAAACAGTTACAGACGCGTACTGTAAGTGGTGTATGAATTTGAAAACACAGGCTGTAAATGCTGAACCATGCACTGTTAATCGATAAGATTCGCTTTGGGCTGTTGACAGTGTTTAATGTTCATTGAGGAAAATAGTTGCGTACTGCTGATTGTTTTAGTTAAACTTTTTAGTTAGCAACTAAGTTTTTTTAGTTAAACCATGGTTTTAACTAAACTATTTATTTTTAATTAAACTTCATCCTTAACTAAAAAAAATTTAGTTAAACTAAAAGTTAGCAACTTTTTAGTTAACTATTGCCCACCACTGCAACTATCTAATCTAATCTAATCTAATCTAATAACTTCTATGGCGCCGTTATAATGATTAATAATGCATCAGTTGATGGTCACTTCTAGTCAAATCGCAGTCAAGAGTCATAATCTGTTGGAGAACCTATAACAGGGGCGTAACTTTGGTCTAAAAAGTGGGGGGTACCAAATTCTTCTCCACTTCTATATTCGCATGGAGACCATCTCTGGGAAGGCACACTAATAAAATAGTGATTGGCATTGTTTAAAAAGTGGGGTACGGTACCCCCCGTCCAAAAAGTGGGGGTACGGTATCCCCGTCCAAAAAGTGGGGTACGGGTACCCCTTGTAACCCCACAAATTACGCCTACGAGTCAAAATCCGAACAGTTTACATGTCTTTACAGTAGATTGGCATTACCACTTCGATTTTTGGCTAAGCAAAGTCAACAAGATAATTTATTTATTCTTTATTTATTACGAACATTTTAACGCGTGCAAAGCCACACACAAAGGCGAATCTGAGGGCGGTTAGTCAGTCGCCAAGTGAAGAGCAGTTAAATATCAAGATGTTTGAAAGCCGGTGAGAAATAGTGAGTTTTGAGGCGTTTCTTGAAAGAAGTAGAAGAGGTCGAGCAACGGATAAACATTGGTAGTTGGTTCCATTCCTTGGAGGCTGGAAAACGAAATGACAAGAACCGATGTCAGTGCGACATCTAGGCTCAACCAAAAGATCCATAAACGAAGGCGGCAGACTGCATGATGGGACGTAAGGAGAGAGTAGTGGTTGAAAGTAGGTAGGAGTGCACATCGTGAGGGTTTTATTGGTCAGATAAGCCGGAATAATAATATAATTTTCGTTTAATATTTTAAAACTGACAATTACGCAGTATGATTACAAATCACTATGAACGGATGATCACAAGTTATTACAGGAGTCGAATTTAACTGTATACAGCAGCCATACAAGGTGCCCATCACGTCCTACATCTCATTTTTAACAACGCGCCATCTCGCGAATGAAAATAGGCTGAGTGGACTTTTTTTTAAATGATCAGGCTAAGCTATGAAAATCCAACACCCAGTAACTACTTTAACCAGAAGTGGTCTTTGAGATGAAACTGCTTATTTTCTAATTTTATTCACCAAGTGTTAATATTTCTTAGATGGAACTGTTCACCAACAACAGCCACAAATCCTGAAACTCAGTATGACATTACTTTCAGCAGCTCATTTTTCCTACACCGCACAGCAGTTTTGACCTATGTTGACGTGACATAGCAACGTATTTGCTAAACCTCAACGACATTCATGTTTTCATTTTTTTGTGCTGTCCTGAAATGATACAGAATAGGCTTCATATGTTCTCAATTTCAATCTCAAACTATATGCAAATTCTTCATTTCTATAATATTTCCATGATACCAGGTAATGGAATGCTGAAATCTGCAAAATATCTGCACTGCCTCAAAGCAACAAACATTTACATCTCTTTATATCATTTTCATACTTCAACTGCTTGGCAGTATTAAAACTGCTTCTTTCAGAAAACATTGGTAAATTCTTTTCAGGGAAAATGTAAAAAACTTGTAAAAGCAGCTTTTAGAAATTAAAATATCTATCTCAAAGACCTTGCCTCAATCCAGTGAGTTTCAGTTGAATTTTATCGCTATTCAATAAATTAAAACCAAAACGTTTTAGCTAGATATATGAAACATGTGAAAGACATTACACCAAAAATCTTCAAGTTCAACAAAGAGCAGAATTCTGAAGTGGTTCCAAGTGATCTTCATAAATGACATTTTATGCCACCCCCATACAGGCAAGAGTCTCAGGACTGATGCGAGCATTCGTTTCCTGGAAAGACTTGTATGCGGACACCGAACAGATCAGCTTCTTCTACAACGAAAATAACGTCAGAATATTAGAGAAAATTAGTCGATCAGGTACGGTTTAACGCTCTCGAGCATTCTCATTGGCTGGTATGAAAGATTTGAAGCCGAATTCCATATGTTCTGTCAGTTCTTAACCAGGCTTCTATTATTTTGTTATTCAGCGACTTGTGTGCTTCAACTGCTGACTTCTGTTACCAATGACCTGTCAGATTTCAAGGTTTCTCGAATGGATTATTTTTTTAAGTGGCCATCAAGTGTTGCCTTGTGCACTGCGAAAACAGCGCCTTAAAAGTTACTACATTAGAATTGACGAAGTCCCTTCCTTAATGTCTACATCAAGTCATTAAACTAAGCTACGATCAATAGCCATGCTAGTGGCAGTACTGGGATTGCGACAGTGTCATCATCATCATCATCATCATCATCATCATCATCATCATCATCATCATCATCAAACTAAACTGTTGCAATCCCAGTACTGCTAGTGGCAGTACTGGGATTGCAACAGTGTCATCATCATCATCAAACTAAGCTACGATCAATAGTCATGCTAGTGGTAGTACTGGGATTGCAACAGTGTCATCATCATCATCAGCATCATCATCATCATCATCATTGTCGCGATACATGGGTCAGAGACCCATAGGGTGTCCAATGCGCCCATCATCACTTGCTTCCACAATCCCCGAACCTGTTCTGCTATTCTCAGGCCGTACAGATCTTGTTCACACCAATCCTTGACAACATCTGTCCACTCCTATTAAGGCCTTCCTCGTTGCCCATTTCCATCCATAATTCCCATCATCACATTTTTTAATTTTCTATTGTCGTCCATTCAAAATATATGCCCAAAGACTCAATTTCATTTTTATTTTTTTTACAATAGATCTTCCTTTATTTTCAGCTTCTTTGCAACTTTATAATCTTTATTATATTAGGTATCAAACTATAAGCACCGTAGAATTTCGCTTAAATACTTTTATTAATTTTATTATGATGTCCTGCATTGAACAAATATTAATTGAACATGCCCCCAAGTTGCCTTAATTTGAAGTCGCGTGTAGCGCTGTTTATGCAACTGACCAAATCATCTAAATATTCATCCCAACCAGTTATATAGGAGGATTTCACTGAAGACAGCATCAAAGATACATTGAATACACTAATGCTCATAATGTTGACAACAACAAATTAGGATGGGTCATACCTATGGCAGAGGCGGATCCAGAAGGTCGATCAGGGGGGGCCAAAAATTTTTACATACATGTCCCAAAAAAGTTGATGACTTTTTTTTTAGTCATTAACCCTTTTTAATGTCTTAAGTGTACGTCTGCGGGACCAACATCCTGTGTACATCTGACTCATCCCCGCCTACGGGGGGCCACGCCTGTGTAACCATCATAAAACCCCCATACAACGCCTGTGTATAAATAAAGAAAAATTTCAAATGGGGGGCCATGGCCGGATTGGCCCCCCTCCCCCTGGATCCGCCCCTGACCTATGGCAATACAATTCCTTAGAAGACCAATAATAGACCTACATATTTAAATAATGGTAACTTGTTACTGTTTGTGATTGAAACCATTAATTATATTATTCAGCAATTACAGCCCAATCCAGTTCAGTAGCAGCCCCAGTTTTGATTAAGTTGGACTTTGTAATATCTCACTGTCCCACTCCCATTGTGTCTAGTAATTGTACACAAATTCACCATAACATGAACACAAATGAATATTTTACTGTACTGTGACAATTGCTTGTAATGGGTAAATTGGTCTTTCATTTTCAACAAGCAACAGTCAGGGCCTTCTTCTCTTCAACTATGAATGGATTTCCTCTAGGGAGTAACTGGTTATTGGCTCGGAAACCGATAAGCACCGATAACTACTTCAAGTCCCATTATCGGAAAATCCGATAATTCAATCACCGATAAAAAGTTCGAAAAATCGTAATTTTTAAGGGGGTGCGCTTCCTGAGAAAGCTAATGAAAGGGGTGCGCTTCCTTGAAATGTGCTTAAAATTAATCTAAAATTCTAAATTGATACATTTTCAGAAATAACTTTGCTGATGTAGTTTTTCATGGACCGCAATTTTCTGCAACTTCAGCAAGGCTATCGCAAAATACATAACGAAATGCCACAAATTTTTAATTTATCTGTATATAATATATATTTTAACATAACCATCATATTGTGATAACTTCACTCACAAGCTCAACAAATATTTGCGATTATCGGTATCGGTATCGGAATCACCAATAAAATGTGCTAAATTATTGGTATCGGTTATCGGAAGAAAAGTGCTTATCGGTTACTCCCTAATTTCCTCTACCTTTTTTCTAACTACACATCACAGCCTAAGTTTTTATCCACTATTTAAAGGCTTGGCTGACAGCGTTTTGGAGCAAAAATTTACTGAATGAATAAATGTATGCCTGCATCACTCACTCCATCTCTGCAATAATCGCCATTCAAACTGTTCTTGCATCCGACGCTCACTAGAGTGAACTGCACGCAGTAGTTCTGACCGTTCACCAACTGAAATCAAAAGCAACATTCAAAGCAGTTAGAAGCCATCATTCCAGAATTAGAGCAACACGAAAATAGGTATATAAAGTTTCATTCTCAAATACTGGAACGCACGAGTGCCACTAACTTAATTCTCTACGGAACTGACACAGGTCATATCAAAAAGTCATAAACATGGAGCCAAAACATACCCTTTACTTTCCAGCTTCACATCAAATCATACACCTTGGTGACAAAATCAGTTGGTGCATAAACAACTTCCCATATGTGACAGCGGCCCATTCAAAATCGGTTTACCAGTTTATTATTATCAAACAGATTCCTGGTTGCTGTTATTATTACTGTTATTGTCATTATTATTTACAGTTGCTATTATAATCATCCAAATTCTCTCAGGGTTTCCTTCCATATGTTGCCAGAAAGTTGGTCTTTGTGGTACAGCTTCCCAAACCTGTGATGAACTCCAGACCTTCCTTACTCCATGCGCTGCTGGTCTCCAACGCAACTGCCGAAACGGTGCAAGCACCCGTCATGGTGGTGCACTTATTAAGTACTACTGTATAATTAGTATTATATTATTACTATTGCTATCATCATTATTAAATCTGAACTAAATTGTCGACCATTCCATGAAGGTGCCATACAAGCTATTTTATCTATTCACGGTGAAGTGCAAAAGTCTTGGAAAACTTTACTACTTATTCGCACTACAAAACCGAGTTGCAGGCAACTGAAAAATAACTTTTGGGGCAAGTTTTTCACTGCAGTTTTCTACAACTCACACTGCCAAACGTGAACCGGTAAAACAAGACACATACATTAGTCACCTGAATATCAGTGAGATATTATATCTCTTTCATATATAAATAAATGGTAATTTATCTTTGTTCTGGACATGTGAATGAGGTTTTCAACGTATAATGACCGTACAATGAAACATAAAAATGGTTCGGAACCCCAGAAAGACTCGAGTTACTGCTAACTCGTCTGCCACGTCGAGAGAATCTCTTACCTGTGTATAGGCTTCGATTTTTCCATTTTCAACCAGTTCAAAATTGTGCAAATCGTTTGACTGTTGGTTGTACTGCTTCAAACCAGAGTCCACAATGCCTTTCACGACGACCACGTCCTCCGGGTTTTCAACGGCCCTCCATCCACCCATAAGATTACGACCCACGCTCCCGCGTGCCTTATCGATACACGATGACTGGGCGAGAACAGCCACAACTAAAACCACAAAGAAAACACGAAAACAGGCGTTAATGCCATCTTTCTGAGCCATTATGATGTTCGAAAACACGCTTCGGGTTACGACACAAAAACTAACGTCTACCGAAATTTGTTGTCAAAATATTGCAACGTACGAGCTATATATAGCAATATCTCACGTGACCAACGGAACAGTTTTTCATTGGTCGGTTTTGGTACGGTATCACCTGGTGTCACCAAGTCACATTCTAATGACAAATAATGGCACTGTGTAGGCCTACAGTATTTCTTAGAGCGCCTTTCGCAAACACTAAATGCGCTGGAATTTGTCGGAGGTGCCAGGTTCTGACACAGAGGCGTAACTTTGGTCTAAAAAGTGGGGAGGTACCTATTTCTTAATACACGAAGCCAGGCTGAGACTGAGATCTCGGGAAGGCACAATAATAAAATATTGATTGGCATTGTTCAAAAAGTGGGGGGTACGGTACCCCCCAGTCCAAAAAGTGGGGGGTACGGGTACCCCTCGTACCCTCCACAAATTACGCCTATGTTTTGACACGTCCTTCAGTTGCACAGATCATACACGTAAGTGGAAATGTAGGCCTACGGTGGTCCATGGGCACCCACAGAAATTAATGTAGGCCTAGGCTAATTGTGCTCTCTTTCCACAGCCACCGTATGGCCTCGACCGGGGAGTAGACCATGCACAAGTATCAATGAATTAATTGGGTACAGGAATTCTTTCACCACCGTTGCCTGTTTGAATGAGGGTCACGCGTCTTTTAAGGGCCCCGTGTAGCCTACGGACCGTACTAGCCCGAGAATTAAATTACAATATAGGGCCTAGATCTCTTAAATGTGCCACCAAACATCTAGGCCTACTCAGTCGTTCCTCATAACACCTTTTTGTATCTCGAGCTCCATGGCACTATCTTCTCTTAAATTCTGCAACCTCTCCTTAATCCACGTTGCTCCAGCTCTTTGGAACGAACTCCAAAACGATCTTCGACAGTTCGCTCACTCCCCTCTCTCGTCTGCAAATCTTATTTCTCCTTCGTTTGCCTTAATTCTCTCTGCTTCAGATGCCTGCTTTCCCCTCACGAATTAAAATTCAATCCATATCGTATCCTGGGTAATTCTACCCCTGCGCCATCCTACGGCCACCATCAGCAACTATTTCCACCGTAGGCTACATCAAAGATGTTATTAAAATCTTTGGGCTACATAGCCAGGACATAGAATCCTTGCGTACATATATAGGAGCCTATATATAGTAACATAATTATATTTATAGCACCATAGATACATCATATAATTTTTTATATTATGCTGGCTTAGTGGCTTCTCGGTATAACCTAGTAGCTCCCGAAGTTTTACCTGGCACCGAAACTGACCAAACATTAGTCAGGCGCTGCAGACCTGCAGGTTCCGGCTGTGGAGAACCTCGTAATCGTAATCGTAATCTCCGGTTTTCTAAAGCGCCACTGTAAATTTAGGTCCACTCAGCCTTTCATTCGCAGGATGGCGCGTTTGTTAAAATGAGATGTAGGACGTGCTAGATGGGCGCCTTGCATGACTGCCGTGTACAGTTAAATTCGACTCCTGTAATAACTTGTGATCATCCGTTCATACTGATTTGTAATCATACTGCGTTATTGTCAGTTTGAAGATATTAAACGAAGATTATTATTATTATTATTATTATTATCATTATTATGATTATTATTATTATTATTATTATTATTATTATTATTATTATTATTATTATTATTATTATTATTATTATTATTATTATTAAAGCCAAGCGCAGAGCACCAGCTTATTCACGAGCGCTGCATCGTATCCGAGGGGTTGTCCAGAAATCGATGTCCGTTGGTAGTCCGAGTCCGGTTGCCCGAGAGACCAGGGAGAGGCAGAGCAGCTGTTGCGGAGTGTTTCGTTGAGGACGAGAAAGCTTGGAAGGCAGAGGATGCCGGTTGATGCCGACCTGATTCAGGCCGGTGAATAAGTTTGGCTTCTGGTGTGGTTTTTGTGTGGCGATGGGAAATTTTAATTCGTATAACTGCTGCTCTGCCTCTCTCGATGTGGTCTCTATGTTTGTAATCGTAATCTCCACGCTTCTAAAGCGCCACTCGAAGGCTAAGCGCAGGGCACCAGCCTATTCACGAGCGTTACGTTAAATGAGAGGAATTTCCAGAGAGTAGGCCTATGGTCCAAAGGAGGTCTCTGGAAACTGACTCGGACCTCCACTGGACATCGATCTCTGGAGTCTGGACAACACCTCTGAAACGACGCAGCGCTCGTAAATAAGATGCGCTTAGCTTTATAGTAACGCTTTAGAAATTTGGCGTTTACGATTAGGGCCTACGATTACAATGTTTGCATTACATTGCACTAGGCCCACTGGCGTAAACTTGTCCAAAATATTGGGGGGCATGTGGTTGATGCATTGGGTGTACATGCAGTCCATCTCAATTATTGGAGGGCACGTGCCCCGGCTGCCCCCCCCCCCGAGTCTACGCCTATGACTAGGCCTACATTAATTAATTACAACCGGCAACCGCAAGCACTGAGGTGCGTGGATGTAGGCCTACGGTCTAACGAATGTAGCTAACCGCAGGCAAATTGTAGAGCAGAATGGGCAAACATATGAAAACTGGGATACGTAGGGGGCTACGCCATCACGGCCTACATGATGTGGGCAAATTATTCTGGAAGGAATGCCATAAGGGTTCAGTGCCCTTGCCCCATGTGAGGGTTTCCACGCATGAGTGCGCCCTCAAAATATAGATGACGCGGGAAACGTTTGGATGACGCACAAACATCGTGAGTATCATACGCCGAACAGCGCTGTATATATCTTAACAACAAAAAGTCAGAAAAGGCCAATGCAGAGGCGTAGGCCTTCGTAGCCTATGCATTAATCCCCAACAGCGTCATGCATATCTATATATCAAAGTGTATAGAAGGCCTTCTATACACTTTGTCTATATATATATATATATATATATATATATATATATATATATGTATATATATATGTAGACTATATATATATGTAGACTAGCACATATGGAGATTGGAGTATATATATATATATACATATATATATATATATATATACATAAAGTATATATATATATATATATATATACTCCAATCTCCATATGTGCTAGTCTACCTTAATTATAGGGATCATAATATATTTAGTACTATAGTACCTTGGCCAGAGCTATCACTTAAACTCCAAAATAAGATCACAAATGCTGCCCGACACCTTTTGAATCTTGACCTGGAACCGATTTTTGCACCCACCCCCCGGCCTGGCCTCTCTATCGATTTTAATTGACTAAGCGCCTGTGAATAAGCTGATTCCCGTGACTTCGTTTTTTAGGCGTAGAAATCTTGAGATGATGATCAATAGGCCGATACTTAAATCATTGCATTGGCTGTCCACAGAAATCCACTTCTTGTCTTGGACCTAGGTCAGGGCTGCAAAACTACAAGTTTCTTAAGTTAATTTCCAGACGAAAAGTGTTTTTTTTCTTTTGGTAGTTTTGGTTTTGTCACTTTTGTGGGTTTTAATTGGCAAAGGAGACAATTGACGAAAGATATTAGTTGATTTGTGAGATAACCATAGGCGTAATATAGGCTATGGGGGTACGAGGAATACCCCATCCCCCACTTTTTGGACTGGGGGTACAGCACCCCCACTGAATAATTATATGTGACTGTAACTATTCGACTCCAGGGCATCAATTAACTTGAAGGCGAAGCTGAGTAATGTCTGCGGACTGTGCCTGCATGTGACTGTCACCGACATTGGTGCATGCAGTGCCAAATAGTTCTGCTTGGTTGAACACATAAATTCGCTGTCCATCATGATTTGTCATGATTTTCGCATTCATGATTTACTGATCGAGATTTAAGTGGACCAAGTTTACACAGTCTTATCCAGGTTTCGAGGTTGCAATCGATGAGTAGAATGCTATACCATCTGCTCGTGCAAAATCAATAGGCCTAGCCGGCAGAACTTATGAGAAGTATGATCATCAACGATCGAACAGAATCACTTTAAGTCTCGACTTATGCCCACGATTAATAAATGCGTCCTCGGGTGAATAATGCTCAAACAGCTGGAAAGCAGGAAAAGCTCCCATTATTGGCAGGCTCGTAGGTTATCTGCCATTTCCAGGTCAGCAGTTGAGACTTGAGCACTTATAATTCGAAATTATGATTCGGATTCCGCATTATTCTGCTGATTAATAAATTATGATGAATTAAAATGTTTCATCTATAATGATCAGTCGTCTGTCGTTACGCGCCATCTGTTGCTGGGTCCACAGTGATGTGAATGCTGGCATGAGAAGTTGCAAAGATGGCTGACACTGGTTTGTTGTGGTTTTTGTAATGAAGTAGTTAATGTTCTAATAAAGAGGGAACTTTTCTAATAATTGGCCTAGGCAATAGCTTTCTTGTGCTTGATTCTTTTATCAGTCGAGCATACTGCTTTCGGTTGTCAGTGGGAGAGCAAAACATCTTTGAATGAAGACGAGTGAGACCTTTTGCATGAGCACCCAAGCCTAGAACGCAATCCTGTGGCAGGTTTAGGGTTTCATTAAGGATGATGGGAATGGGATACCCTGTCTTTAAAATTCCGCTACTTTGATTATGAAGTAACTTATGCATTCATATTATTTAAATCTGACGAAGTCGCCAATACTCGGTCACAAGTTAACGGCACCTAGGATTTAAGGATAAAAGTCGCAACATTGGACTCAAAGCATTTTTGTCGAAAAGCTAACTTGCGAGAATCGATTGGTTCAAATGCACTCACTTGAAACAAAAGGCAAAGTTTTCTTGTGTCAATATCCGTTGGGTGGATGGGAAGTTGCGGAGATGCCTTTAGGCCTATACTTGTGGCTGACCCCAAGGAACTTCTGTTAGACTGTTTCTGCCCTCAGGGAATTCTTATTCTATTATATGTAATTGTGAAATGTTTGAAGGCATTAGGACAGCGTTTCAGTTTGCATATTCAGTTACTTTATCAGTGACTTCACAGTTACTTATGCATTTTTCTGAGCAATAAGTTGAGCATATTTAATAATATTTTCAGTACAGCTTTTTCAATGAATTTTATTTTGAATTGTCAAATAGGTGCAACAAATTAAGTTGCTTAAGTACAAGTGCAAATCTATTTAGGAACATCAATGCAGCAATCAATGGGGTTAACAATATATACAGCGTTAGCAACATGACCTGGAATGGGCTCCCTACCAAGCTCCGTCAAATACCAATTGGTCATTTCACCCTGTTTCTTACTGTCCTTAAAACTATGTTGTTCGACCGTAGTTGGGTTGGGAGTGCTCCTGAGTAGGCAGTCTTGAAAGGGCGCTATACAAAACTGCTCTAATAATAATAATAATAATAATAATAGTAACATATTTTTGGACATAAGTTTCACATATATATTCAATGGCAGAAGCGCAACATGTTAAGCGATATGGGTAAAATTGTATGGTTTGTTGATTAGTGTAAGTTTACCACCATTTCCCTCACAAAACAAGTGTTGGCATTGTCCAAGTTTGTTGCCTGGGGTGATGAACTGTAAAACGAGAGGTCAAGGGTTAAAATCCCTGCCAAAGCAGAAGCAGAAGTTTGGGATGTTGGCCGCATCTGTGCTACTGGCAAAGTCTGCCATAATGAGTACGCTAACCATATAATGTCGGCTGGAATATCAGGTGGAGAGGAGAGGACTTGCTATCCACTTGTAAAGTTGCTAGCACTTCATTCTAGTGCTGCCTTCTAGGCTAGCTTGAGGTACTGGTAATCTTTTTCTTAGAGTTAGTGGTACTTTGCATTCAGAATGAGTGGTGCATTGTGTTCAGAGTATTGTATTGTATTGTATTCGGATATTTATAAAGCGCTTCTAGCGGGAGGGCCATTCAGAAGCGCTCCCAGTGCGATAGACCCCGAGAGAAAAAGCAAGTTTTAAGAAAGGTAAAAGAGGAAGAGACGCTACCTGAGAGAATAGAAGAACGAACAAACGGAGGAAGCCCATTCCAAAGAGCAGGGCCAATGGAAGCAAACGACCTAGATTGAGCCAGTGAAGTCCTGACACGGGGAACGAGGAGGTCCAAACGGTCAGATGAACGAAGAGGACGAAGAGAAGCCGCAGAGTGAGGGCGATGAAATAAGTCACATAAATATTTTGGAGCGAAACCAAGCTGAGCCTTAGAGACAAGGATGAGGACCTTAAATTGGATGCGGGCAGAAAGCGGGAGCCAGTGGAGTTCTTCTGCCATAAAGGTGGTGATATGAGAGAATCGAGGAAGACGGGCAATTAATCTAGCAGCAGCATTGAGAACGGACTGAAGAGGAGCAAGACGGACTTTGGGAAGACCAATGAGGAGGGAATTGCAGTAGTCAAGTCTAGAGCAGACAAATGCATGGACAATTGAAGTGAAAATTGGAGATGACAGAGAGCGACGGATAGCTCTAAGGCGCCTTAGGTGAAAATAGGAAGTGCGAGTGAGTTTGGAAATGTGTTCAGTAAAGGTGAGAGAATTGTCAAGGGTCACTCCTAGATCACGAACGCTAGACGAGAAAGTGAAAAGCGGAAACCTTTGAGACAGCACAGCAAAGTCGAGTTTTTTAAGTTGCTGAGGAGTGCCAAACCAGATAAACTGGGTTTTTGACGAATTGAGGGAGAGGCGATTGCAAGACATCCAGGTATGAAGATCACGAGAAAGAGCTTCGATGCGCTGAACAAGAAGAAGTTGAGAGGAAGGAGGCCCATGGACATAAGCCTGGACATCGTCAGCAAAGAGATGGCCTGAAGCCCCATGGATGGGGAAGAGAGAGGGGATACCAGCCGTGTACAAAATAAAGAGGAGAGGGCCCAGAACAGAGCCCTGCGGAACACCGAGTTTAATAGGGACCCACAGAGTTCTAGATTCACCAGAGATAACCATCTGAGTGCGATCAGACAGGTATGACCGGAACCACTGGAGAGGGGGGCCCTTCAGACCACAAGAGGTCTCAAGACGCTGTAGAAGAATGGTGTGGTCCACCATGTCAAAGGCTGCAGAGACATCATATAGTGCCAGAAGGGTGAGTTCGGACCTATCAACAGCTGAATAAATTTCAGAAAGCAAGGAAAGGAGGGCAGTTTCAGTGGAGTGGTGAGCCCTAAAACCTGACTGAAAGGGAGGTAGAAGCCCAGATTGTTCCAGATAGGGAAGAAGTTGAAGAGAGACAAGGCGTTCAAGGGTTTTAGATAGAAATGATAGATTAGAGATTGGACGGTAGTTTTGGCAGAGGTTTGTGTCAAGATTGGGCTTCTTGAGTGAGGGGAAAACAATGGCCCGCTTTTGCGAGGCGGGGACACAACCTTCAGAGAGGGACCTATTAAAGAGATAAAGCAGAAATGGAGCAAAATCATCTAAAATGTCACTAAGAATGAAAGGGGGAAGAGGATCTAGAGTGATGGTACAATACATTGTGTTCAGAGTGAGGGTACAATACATTGTGTTCGGAGTGAGTGGTACCTTGTGTTCAGAGTGAGTGGTACTTTGTGTTCAGAAACAGGTACTGGTTCCCCGGCGTCTGCACTGCAGGTAGTCGTGACCGAAGATGATCACACGTTTTCCTTGAACGAAGAAGCGCTCGAGCGAATCCTTTTAGACAAACGCGTTCGAGACAAGAAAGTTATTGTCGTATCGGTCGCTGGAGCGTATCGCAAGGGAAAGTCATTCCTTCTGGACTTCTTCTTGCGTTGCCTTAGCAACAAGGTGAGTTGCTTTAAACAATACAACTGAAACCTTACAAGGCCCCATACAAAGTTCTAAAGTGGACAATGATGCTGGGCAGCAGGAAACGTCAAGCACAAACCGCACCAAAGAGGAATTTTCAGTGTAGAGTGAAAGGTGTTCTTAGTAAGAGAATTGCAAAACAAAGGAGGTTTAGAGTTTCTAATGGTGAGACCAACAACTCTGAGTGAGCGCTGAATGGAGATGAGACATGTACCAGGAACAATGTACTTTCAGAAGATGCTGGTTGAAGGATCACTCACCCTTTAATTAACAGTGATTGTACACTGTTGGTGGGGAAGAAAATGAAGTCACTATAACTTCATACCCATGGCTGCCTCTCGGGCTAGCTCAAGGGACTGCTCTTCTTCTACTAACTTCTGCAGTGCTGTATTCATAACCACTTGACGTCTGTCAAGGGTTGTTTAAGTGTAAACAGATTGGTTTATGCCTTGTGCTTTAGACACTGGATCACTAGAAGTTTCCAATTACATTTAAACCATAAAAATCATTATTCATTGAGAAGTCCATTTGAAATGTGATAAGTTAGGGAAACGATAAGTCTGCCTACAGTGGCCAGCATCTGGACAGCATGGCTTATGACCACCTGTTTGTTGTTTCAGGGTGGTGGCGATTGGCTCGGTGATCCCAGCCAACCTCTGAAGGGATTTCCATGGAGAGGTGGATCAGACCGCAATACTTCCGGTATCCTGATGTGGAGCGAGCCATTTGATGTTGTCCTTCCAAATGGTGAACAGGTGAAGAAGCTTTCCTTAGGACTGTCCTCATTCAGAGACATTCGTTAATTCCTGTTATCATTTCTCCTCATTTGCGTACATTAAAAGTTAGTTATTGCTTGCGCTAAGCTATTATTGAACTTTAATGGTTGGCTGATGAATATTTTTCCGATGGAAATTTTCAAATATTTTACATTGCTTTATACAAATATTTTGTGATATTCCTAAAATGCAATCAGTTAGAGGATCAGTTAGATAAGCATGTGTGCAGTGCTTCTGTGAGGTACCATAAAATAGGAAACGCTATATTAAGTGTCTTAATACAAACTTTCATATATACATACTTACTTACATATGTATATATGCATACACATGCATGTGTAAAGTTTTGGTACTTCTACATATTACATGCATAATTTATGAGATGTTCCTCTGTGTCCAAAGTTTCTGTGCATTCTCTATGTGTATGGGGTTTCTTTGCTGTTCTTGTATGTACAGTGTCCATGCTATCCTTTTATGTAGTAGTAGTTTCAGTTTAACAACACTGTGTGAAAACAAAGATCATTACCGTCACCCTACTTCTGTCTCCAGGCTTGGGACTGGCACTGCCAGAGTATGAGCAGTGGCGGAGTTTTTCTGAGATGCTAAATTTTTGGGCTATTCATTTGTGTATACTGTTCAGTTCCTGTAATACTTCTGTGTGATATTCTTTTGTATACAGAGTTGTGTGTTCTGTGTTTTTACGAAGGCTTGCGTGTTGCTGATGGACACGCAAGGTGCGTTCGACAGTCAGTCAACCGTGAAGGACTGTGCAACAGTTTTTGCCCTTAGTACGATGCTTAGCTCTGTCCAGATCTACAACATCATGTCTAATATCCAGGAGGATGATCTTCAACACCTACAGGTCGTCTAATCGGTTCTCAGATAATGAATTCAATTGCACCATTGTCACAGCGCACAGTGCATCGGTTGATGGCGACTTCACGCCTCAGTTGAGGTCACAGTCAGGAATCGTCGACCACTGGAGAGTCTAGTTGAAATCAATATTATTATATGAGGATTATACAGCACATGTTAATGTAACTAAATATATTGCATATGTGCTAGTAGCAGCCTGGCCGAATCAGATGACGTGAATAAGCAAGAGCTGAGAGAATGAATAGAACTAGGGAGTGAATTTCAAGTCTTTGGGCCAGCTACCAAGAAGGTCCGAAAGTGTGGGGCTTAGCAAGAGTCTTGGTGTCCATTGATCGGAGTGTAATATTTGTTAGCTGTGAGGATTGAACAGAGGCTACTTTATTAGTAGTTATATAACAACATCTATAACCACTATGAGTGCCTATGCAATGTAATACATAACATGCGACAATATAATAGGTAACATGTGACACAGTGTAATATGTTACATGTGACACAATGTAATGCGTAATGTGCGACACGTCTTCAAGGTACATACCGGTAGTTAGCAGCCCTCCAAGCCAGATCCAAGAGAAAGAAGAAAGTAGGCAACTGAGAGAGGCATTGATCCGTGGACAGTCAATGAAGTTATCTGGTTCTGAATTTGAAATACTCAATGAAATTCTTCCAGCTATCTCTTCTTGATAATGGTAATTGTAAATTTATATAGAGCCACTTCAAGAGACTCGTCAGCGGCGCTCCTGACCTAACACAATGAAACCACGATCGAACCAAATGGTCTTCGGAGCGTTGTGGAAAAGAGGCAAAGAGAGGCTGAGAAGCTCGTAGCACAGGTTGCTAGGCAGCCTGTGATGAGAAGGCAGAGGAGAATGAAGAAGTATAATAATACTTGCTGCTGATTTTAGTGAATAAGGAGTGTGCAGAGTTTGTCTGTGATCCTCTGTCGGTCCCAAAGAGGATAATGATGAAAGAGATTCAAGTCATTAGACAGGCGTCAAACTTCAACAGGTGTCGATGAGTTCGGAAGAGTTAACATCTTGTGGATTTTATTTTTATTTCTGCTATTCCACTGCAGCTTTTTACGGAATACGGAAGACTGGCGCTGGAAGCCACCACAACAAAACCCTTTCAGGTCAGTAGCCTGTTTAGATCAGCTAAGTGGCTTTTTATGCTTAGCATTTTTTAAATATTATTATTTACCTCATGTACTTATGATTCCTCAAGATTTCATAAATTATGAATAGCATCATTATTATTATCTAAATTCTTTTGAACTTTTTCCTCCATTTGAACAGAGCATTATCACTGTCAGGGAATGATGTAATGCCCTGGAAAGAGCGATGGTGTTTCTTCGTAAACACTGTGCAGTTTTGTTATTTATTATATGAAGGTTTATAAAGCGCAAGTTAGTATAACTAAATACATTGATAGGCACAATATAATTACGTGATTACAATTATGAATTACCATAAAGAGTTGGTTATAAGAGTTTTTCTTTACCTTTGATTGCGTCTTTTCTTTGAGAATTTGAAAACCATTCTGTTCACCTTTGGTTTTGTGTTAGCTTGCGAGCACCTCTGACAGATTTCTGTATAAATTTGAGATTACAGATTGCCATGAAGAGTTGGTTATATACATGCATTTACATTTGCATAGTATTAAAAAAACAAAGGAATATGTGAAAGACTGACGACTGATGATGTGGTGTTTTTGACTGGTTTTGTAGCATCTGCACTTCCTCGTGCGGGACTGGCCATTTCCCTATGATTATGAGTACGGTAGCGTTGGAGGATTACGACTTCTCGACCAACGACTTCAGGTATATTTTCTTTGCTTTAACATCGAGGACGAGGAGCTGTTTCTCCCCAGCACTTTATAATCTTTCCACAGTGTACTGCTGATGTACTCATTTATAGCCGAGTTCAGTAGAAGGGTGCTCGATAGTGTAGTGGTTAGTGTGCTGGACTGTCGATCGAGAGGTTGGGGGTTCAAATCCCTGCAAGGGCAGAAATTTGCTTTGAGATTTCTGCTCCACCTGCACTCCCTAGCCAATTCGGCTATAATGAGTACACTGTTGGTAGGAAGATGAGATGGCGAGGGAGAGGACTGGCCATTTACCCTTTTATGCCAAGGCTAAGAAATTGAAGGTGCTAACTCTTTATACCCAGGGCCAGCTTAAGGGACTGCTCTTCTTCTTTGGTAGAGGTGCAAGTGTAATATAAATTTTAAAATATCTTTCTAACCTGGTGGGAATTTGAACACCAAATGTCTGGGTTGCTAGTAGCATGCTAACCACTACACTCTTGCACAAACAGATCAGTGTTTATATAAAAGCTGTTTCTGCTATGTCATAAATTCATCATTTGCTCCCCAGAAATTTGAGTAAATGGCACGACTAAGAGACGAGATTCTAGAGGTTGGGCTAAGTGGTTTTGCCATATGATTCTGCAACAGATAAATGAGAGCCAGCATACCGAGCTGCAGCAGCTGAGGAATCACCTGCGTTCGTGCTTTGTGAAGATCGGATGCTTCCTCATGCCGCATCCTGGACTCACAGTCGCCACGATGCCACAGTTTGATGGCCGCTTGTCAGGTATGCCTTTTTTACCTGATTCTCCTGCTTTTCCAAAACGTTTGTTTTCTTTTTACATATTTTATTTTCATTTTAACTTTGCTACAACTGGCTGTCCTGTACATTACCTACCTGTAAGCAGGTAATGTACAGGTATGTAATGTGCTCAGGTGGACTTCATGTTGCATCTGTTGCACTTTGCTTACCTGCCATTGCTTGATTTCTGGTTTTTCTGATGTATCAGATTGTTACTTTGGCTACGATTTCAGTTGATAATGGAGCTATAATAGAAGTCATTAAATTGAAGTATTATTATGTTGCCACTTATTATTGCTGTTATTTTAAATTTTAGTATTGCCATTATTGTATTTTTAAGATATCTTATCCAGAAACTTCTATAGCACCTTATCAAAATGTACATGGCATCAGTCGATAGTCACTTGTGATCCAACTCACCTTCCAAAATCTCAATACACTGGACAGAGCCTTGCAGTCAAAATCCATGAGGCCCTTCAGATCACAAGACAATGGGCAGGTAAGCTGTGAAGACTATACCTGGTACTACATATAACTCCTTGAAACTGGTGCCAAGACTCGTGTAGGTTTGTAGGTGTTCATTTGCTCCTGTTATGCTGTTCCTGTCAGCTTATTACTTGGTTGTTATTTATTTATTTATTTATTAATAGTTTATTATTAGTTTTATTATTTATTTTTTGACTATTATTAATTATTTATTGCGAGAAATAATTTTATCTTATCTGTCTGTTGTGTATAGACATTGAAGATGATTTCAAGCTTAACGTAAAGGAGTTTGTTGGTTCACTTCTGAGTGCCAACAACCTCGTCGTTAAAGAAATCAATGGCTCTCCTATCACTGGCAGAGAACTTATCGAATACTTCAAGGTGACAAACTGTTTAAAATGCCATTTCCACATCAATAATTCTCTGTAATAATTCTCTGTGGTAATTCTCAGCAATAATTCTCCATAATAATTCACTGTAACTACAACCAGAATTTCATTGACGATATTTACGAACGTTGTTGATGTGAAAGTAGAGTATATGAGAACTTCCTTACAGCACACTATGTTTCATTCGAATATTTTGATTGTGATAATATGTGAAAACTTTATTATTAGTAGTATTATGTGTTTATTAAGCACCAATAGCTAATGACCAAGAATCAATGACAATGAACAATTGTGGATGAAGAATTTGCTCACGGTCCATATACAGTAACTGTCACAGAGAGGCTCAAGCCCATACTCTTCGCATTACTAGGTGAATATTCTTCACATTACAAGGCAAGCTCTCTAACCAATCGGCTACCATGTACCACAGTGTGAGAATTTGTTATCTAGTTGGATTATGGATGTCTATTCTTGTTAACCTTAACAATATAACATAGCGTTGCATTGTAGCATGATCCCAGGTGCAACATCAAGAGGTAGTCTCATGGCAGATCTGGTTTTGCTGTTCCTCAGAGGTTTCTGGTTTTCGATATAGAATTTAATTGATGTTCAATGCTACAGTTGATGCAACTTCAAAGGTCTGGTTGCCATCTCTGCCATGGGTTAGGGTTAGTTAATTTTAATGTGTACAGGTTTCACGTGGACTTAATAATTGCTTGTTAAACTGTTGCAGGCATACATGAAGATCTACCAAGGAAATGAGTTACCTGAGCCAAAATCTATGCTACAGGTAAGTTTTCTCGTTACTGCTGATTACTATAAATTACACTTAATTTTAATAATTACTGCTCATTACACACCCTGATTTTTTACTTGGATGTTAAAAACTGAGCAGTTGAGTTGTTTTTGTTACAGGCTACCGCAGAGGCCAACAACCTGTCAGCAGTTGCCAATGCGAAGGATCTTTACACCAAAGAAATGGAGAAGGTAAAACTTCTGATGCTTAGTGTTATTGTTATTATTAAATAAATTACTTGCACAAGGTCACATAGAAGAAATGTGCATCTGTTAGTCAGTCACCAGGTGAAGAGCAGTTAGATATCAAGATGTTTTGAAAGCCAATGAGAAATGGCGAGTTTTGAGATGTTTCAATGCTCGTGAATGCTGCTCTGAGCTTAGCACTTTGTAGTTTATGATTACGTTTCAAGCATTGGATAAACAATTAAACATTGGTAGTCACAGAAAAGTCAATACTCCTCATCTATGGGATTTAAACTTGGCTTTCTCAAAGAATTCTAGCTTTTAATTGTGATTAAACTCAGATCGAACATTGACTGATGTCTTGGACATTACGAAAATGGCAATATGGAAGTAATTGGATTAGTTAGTGATTCCTTAAATTAAGTTCTTAAATCTAATGAAAATTAACACAATTTCATCTTGAAAAAAATCTATTATTCATTAGATAATTTTTGTATAAGAAAGATGTATGCCATACAACTAATTATTGTTAAAACTATGCATGATTATCATTGCAAGTTACATGCTGAATGGCTGCATCACTTTTCCATGTACTATTCTCTTCTTTTGTTGTTCATTTTTAATGTTGATTCTTTTTTTTTATTCCGGATATTTCTATAGCGCCTCTCGAAGTCAACTACTACTCAGCGGCGCTCCGGACTACAGCATTTGATACTGTGCCGGAATTTTCACGCCGAAGCGCCACGAGCAATTGCGAGTGAAGGACTTGCCCAAGGTCCGTGCGCAGCGGCTAGAGTGGGATTCGAACCTGCAACCCTCCGGTCACAAGGCGCCGAACTTATCACAGAGCCACCACGCCCCACGATTCTGTTCAATATGCAATTAACAGCTGATCATCATATCAACAAAACGATAGAGCTACTTACTAACGATGCAAATTCATCAAATTATGCTCAAAAGCACTTCCAAAAGAGTCAAAGTCCCGTAACAAGCGTATAGCTCCTTTCATGTAACTAACAGTATTGTTTCAATGAACAGTCGAGAAATAAAACACCTATGTTGATTTTTAAGGTCTGTGGCGGCGATAAGCCATACCTCCATCCTGACCTACTCAACACGGAAAACCTTCGCTGCCGAAAGCAGGCAATGGAACTCTTCAACTCCACGCGCAAGATGGGCGGAGAAGAGTTCAGCAAGGTCTACGCAGCTCAGCTCGAGGAGGAGCTCGAAGCAGCTTACGACAACCTCCTCAAGCACAACATCGCTAAGAATGTCTATACAGGAGTCCAGACGCCAATGATCATTTTCGTGACGATCTTGGCGTTGTACATTATCGCAACTTTGGTGGGAATGCTAGGACTGGAGTCCGTTGCGAACGTTGTGAACCTGCTCATGCTCGCACTGCTCGGTGTGCTTGGGGTGTGGGTGTACACGCGGGCAACAGGAAACTATCCTGAAGTTGGGAAATCGATCGACGTTGCAGCTGCTACGTTGCACGAGGTGAGTGTTTCCGGTTGTTGTGCGTCTTTAACTGAGTATGGCAGCTGTCAACCCATGGATTGTTAGTGAGGCTCAACACGTGTGTGAGATCTCCCAAGTGGCGTCTTTTCTAGTTATCACAGCAGTATTTGTATACAGATTAAGAATATGAAGCTGTGTACAAAATTAAGTTTACAAAGATTTTGGCTGGCAATGTCGTTGAAGATGTCGTGGGATGAGGCAGGAAGACTGGCAGTGGAAAGTCATGAACAGAGAAACTGACTTGCACATTATTCACCTGTGCCATACATGTATTTGAGAACAAGAGCTTATCTTTTAAACTAGCCCCTGGGAAGTAGCCTTGGGTATGAAGTGTTAGCGACTTCATTTACTTAGCAGCGGCATATGACGGTGGGTGGCCAGTCATTGCCCTCTCATCTTCCCGCCAACAGTGTACAGTCAGTGTACTCATTATAGCTGAGTTGGCGAGGGGTGCAGGTTGAACAGAAATCTTGAACCAAATTTCTGCCCTGGCGGGATTTCCAACACGCTAACCGTTACACTTTTGAACATTCCCAAGCAAAATATTATTTAGCTGTGTTTTGTGGTTTTTTAGTTGGTACGTCCTGGCAGTTCATCTCCAGTGCCACAGGTCGCCGCCGATGCAAAGAAGAACCAGTAACAAGTGTTTTGTTTGGCTTTTGCCTTGGGCTCTCCATTGACAACTGAAATCTCTCCATTTTTGTGGTACCTGGTGGATGTATTGGATGAACAAAACAGTTCAGATCTTCAATTTCACTTTTTTGACATAATTTTTAGTGCACATTTGGTTAATTTTGTTTCAGTGCTTGCCTTAAAATTAGGTTAAAAACTGTAGTTTTCACTGAGTAGGGAACCTTGAAGAAATCTTTAATGCACACCTGCTGGCACTACCAGTCAATGTGCTGCCTAGATGATTTGCTTTACCCTGAGGAGTAGGCCTATAGAGTCCCGATGCATGGATTGCTGGTTCAAAGCAGTGGAATTTTTTTGCTGGCTGTTTCTGTCAACTTTGCAAATCCTCTGATGTCATTCTGGTCTGGTTAAAATCTCATTTTCCTGTTTATGAATCTTGGACTTTATGGATCTCGACTGTCAAAGGATTGTGATTTTGGAAATCAGCTTTGCTTAGAAGTGATAAATAAACGATGCAATATGATGACTGGTCACGTGCGAAACCCATTTGTTACTCGTTAATTATTTACATATAGGAAATCCTGTTCAGTTTAATGAGTGTGTATTGGCATTAAAATTTTAAGTAAAACCTGTCCAATTTTACTTTAAAATTGAGGTTTCACAACCTGTTTACGTCCATGACTGCTATGATTTTGAATAGCTTTAAAATTGTTAATAAACTGTTGCTAGAATTTTATCATCTAGTTTCACGTGCGTGTAGTCTAATCACACAAAGTATAAATTACAGGATTACAAATGAAGAACAATATGTAAATAGTAATTTAAATGAAATGAGAATTTAAAAGCTAATTAACATTATCAATTAGCAATATTTAACCATGAATATTCTTAAACAATGTTTAGTAATTGGTAATGCGTAGTTTTTCACTAGGAGTATTTAGTAACAATATAACTTCTTTAAAGTCATGAGCAGAAAGAATACCTCGTTATTTGGAATTTTTTTGCAATTTTCTGAGATCGTCATTCTTAGCTGGTATTGTTCATCGAAAGAAATGCATTGACTTGACGTTGGTAATAGGTGTGGTAAGAAGTAGTTAGTTAAAGTTTATCCAGTGTTTTAGTTGTAGGGGGATTCAACACCCTAGCTCTTCTAACCCCTACAGCTAAGTAAATGAAAAGATGTTGTGTTCATGAAACTAAAAACCCTCATGAGGTGTCAGTTGTTTTGTGTGCAACATATTAACGACATTAGATTTTGACCTGTATTCATGTTCTTGATAATCTGTAAAGTTTTCAACTCCGCTAACTTTTTCACAACTAAAACCCCAAGTTTATCTGAAATGGACTATCTGATTCCACGAGTGTTGCTTGAAAGGCAATTGCATTGAAATTAGCATAGTAATGCATGTATAAATAGTAAATAATTATTGGTAAATACTTATTAGGGGCCATCCACATATTATGTACGCACTTAGGGGGGAGGGGGGTCGGATTTTGGCGATTTTGCGTACGGGTGCGAACGGGGGGGGGAGGGGGGGTAACAAAATGTGTACGTACCCAAAATAAATTTCTAATTATGACGTCCACATTAGCCTATTTATAACTCTGTATTATCCTATAGTCGTCCCATGGCATTTTATTACATTATATAAAAGCCATGTGCAGTTATTCTGTGCTGTGAACGACACCTATAATTTGTCTATATTGGCCCTTCAATAATCTGGCCTAAAGTGCAGACAGGCTGCCTGGAGACACTTTCTGCAACTGGTCATCGGGGGGGGGGGGTGCGTCAAACGTACGTACTCAGGGGGGGGGGGTGGTGGAAGAAAGTACGCTTGCGAACAGGGGGGGGAGGGGGTCCAATTTTCCCGGATTTTTGTGTACGTAATATATGGATGGCCCCTTACTGACGATAGTCACGATATGTATCCAAAAAAATACTAATAATAATGACCTGGATATATAGTTGCATGGATTCTACCTGTATTTACAACCGACACATTTCATTATATGATGCCAGAAATAGCGTTTCTGTAAATGACCAATAATTATTTGTTATGTGGATGTACATGGAAGTTTCTATGGCACCTTTTCAAAACCTCACCTTTTCAAACCTCCCCACCTGTTGTATGTTAATCATAGTTTGATTATTCAGGTATTTTTCATTGTAATGATACAGTGGATTTTTTTAACTCGGTGATGTCACAGGACATGCTTCATGATACTGTGTGTAATCCAGGGATACGTAAAAAGATAACGTTTGCCGCTACACTGCACTTTGTGTACTACACGTTAACCATGATAAGCAAATGATAAGCTCACAACTTGGAGCACATAACAGCACTTCACATGTTCAACAGAATGGTGCGTAAACAAGTCCACAATGTACGTTGCAGAAAGATTCAACCAGAGCAATCTTTGAGCAGTAGAAACGTGTACTTGATAGCAAAGCACAAATGTGGACCATTCCTGTTGCATGGTTTGTGATTGGTTTCTCTGTTTCACAAATCAGGGAACCTTGATTTTGGTTTTCCCACATTTGGAGCAGAAAGGTTACTTTTGATTAATGTAACAATATCAACGGCAGCATATACACATAGATGTACATATATATATACCGGTATACACAATACATTATATATATACATTATATATATATATATTTATATATATATCCTGCGTTTCTACAAATTGTTATGCTATTAGTGAACACTGTGAATGTGATTTTCAACTTGTTATGAGTTTTGTTTGTGCACTCTTTAGCTTCTTAAAAATTAGTTTAAACTGAGTCTGACAAATTCTGTTGATGAACTCTTGTTTATATATTTACTAAAACGTTTTTCTCCAAATCCTAATCGTCAACAAACCTACAAACTGGTCCAGAAATGTTGGCAAACATTAATGTTCAGAAAACCCATCCCTCGATCACACCAAAAGAGGCAGCCGTGGGTGTAAAGTGTTAGCGACTTCATTTTCTTGGCCTTGGCACGCAAGGATGTGTGACCAGTCGACTGATCTTCCCCACAAACAGGGTGCAGTTGGAGTGGTCATTTTAGGCGCTGGTAGAACATAAATTTTAGCAGATCTTCTGCCTGGTCAGGATCTGAACCCCAGCCTCAGATCTGACAGTCCTACAGCCTAACCACCAGACTATCTGACACCCTGCAATCATGGGTAAAGCGTTGCAAACGTTAGGTAACCAGTGTGTCCTTGCATTTGAATGGCAGGCATTGCAGACTTAAAGACGTAAGACGCCTTGCATTTTGCGTGGTTTTGTAAAGTCGCTCCTTTACAATCCGAGCTTTTATCGCCATTAGCATCATCATCTTCCATGATCTTCTCTTCATCTGAAACATCCTTTGATGCTGCTTCGTCGAGTTTTAACTTCTTGTGTGGGAATTTGTCACGCAAATCCCTTTTATCTCGCAACTCGATTTCGACATGACCGACGATGGGTTTGTCGAGTGTCACAGATGGTGGCTGTTTCTCGGACGCATAGCTCTTTCCGGGTCCGTAGCCAAGATCTGGCATCGGGACGACCATTGTTCGTGCGTCCAGCGGCCGAAGCAGGCATTCCATTGTGTGGATTTCTGTAAAGCCGAGGTCCATCATCGTCTTACAAGCACGCTGTACCTGTTCGATGCATGGTGAAAATGAGCAGATGCGCCCACCTGGATAAAACATAAACATACACAATCATTGAACAGCTCAAAATGAAAACTGCATATACTAATCACTAATTCGTGTTTATTAACAAGCTCACTGACAAACCACATTAAGTAACATTGAAAAATATGACCATACAATTATCAAGATCTTGTAGAACACATGTCTTGGCAGCCTGTTAGGCGCTCACTCATTTTACAGCGGCCCTCTAGGGAATGCAAAGCTGAGTTGACCTATGGGAGCTTACAGGTATCGAACCAGTTAGGTATACGATATACCTAACAACACAATGCTAATCTAATATGGTAACTGCTATCATGCCATTATCCAATAAATGTTTTGTAGCTGAGTTCTTGATAACTGTTTAATGTCATGCCTTTTGGAGAGGCACTGTATAAATTAACTGAACAAATGAGTTAACTTGGGGAGCAGAAATTTTGAAAAAATATTTCTGTCGTGCCTGGGATTTGAATGCCCACCCTCTGGGTTAACAGTCCAGCATACTACCACTAGAATCACTGAAGATAAGCAATCCCAAAAGTTTGAGCTTGCTCTAGGTGACTAATCCTGATACTGACCTAAAACAAACACAGGCAGTACTCTACCCCAACAAAGATGCACCCACAAAATCCCTAACACATACCTGGCAGGAGGGCTCTCTTGGCAAAAGGTAGTGCCTCCCAGGGAGCGGGAAGGTCAAGAAAGACGGCATTGGCTATCGTCTCAAGTCCAAAGCCCTCTTTGCAGACGTCGCGATGTGCAATGGTCACCAAATCGGCTAGGCCATGTCGCTCGAATTCTTCTCGTGCTTTTTCCACTCGCATGGCGTGGAAGTCAAATGTGTAAAGATGTCCACTGGGGGCAATCGTTCGAAGCATGGAATGAGACAGTGATGCGCTCCCTGTACCTGCGTGGAAAAAACAAGACAAAAAATGCAATGTCATCAAGAGGCATGCGTACATATGCATATTTATGTACGTGTGTATGTATTTACATTTGAATATGCATGTTTTGTATGAATACATGTACATGTCTATATTTGTATTTAGATAGCTGGGCCGATTTGTAGTGCTTTTCAAGTACCTCAGTAAAGTGATTCTTGTTAGCCTAGCTGATTGGACGTAGATTTTTGAACTCTTATCTCCCTGTATCCGTTCATTCTGCTCAGTTGCTCATGACATTTCATTCTCAACTTATGACACCTTTTCCAAATTGCATAACCACCATAGGCTGCCTCTCTCTCTTAGCAGACTACTGACCTGATTATGGCTTGGTTTTGCTGCAACATCGGTTGATGCCTTGTGCATTAGACACCCGAACAATAGCAGTTACTAATTAATAAAAATAATTATTCCAAACTTATGTTAGAGTTAGAACTGAAGAATAGTAAGTTCATCTGCACATGAATGATGCTTGTGTAGCTTTGAGTTGACCTCCACAGGCAGTCTCAAGCACACACAATCAACCAACTGCCACATGGATGCAATGGGAGACTAGTACACAGCAAAGATATCGACAACCTGCATCTTCGTCAGTTCTCGGAAGGCGCTATAAAACTGTTCAGTTGCATAAACACTCCTCAGAAGCACATTACTAACAGGACACATTTAAAAAGTAACAAGCAGTGTTGTATGGGTGGGTAAATTTGAAACATTCACTTCGTTTGTTCCAGGTCACGTTTTGACGATGACCTGCAAGCTGCCAAAAAGACCGAAATTCAATTACCCGACTCTACAACAACTGATCCAGGTTTCAGTTCCAGCTGGAGTGTAATGACGCTGATGTCCGTAGCGTACAGGATTTGAGTTCTGTGGGGTAGATTAACCGTCCACAGCTCCGGAGTCGGATGTAAGACATGGACAAACCCTTTTGCACATTTTACTTTACTGCCGAACACAACGCCGACCAGAGCGTCGTGCCGTAAAGCTCCAAACTTCGTCTGATGAACTTTTCCCTGCTGCACTTCAAACTGAAGCATGCTTTCAAAACCCATGTATACTATAACCGTGTCCCCATAATCGATTCGATCTTTGTAACCGGCAAAACTCATTTTCAGTCTGATCTCTGCTTAACTTAAAGTCACGTTTCTTATAATTTCGAAACCGGAAGCTGCAAACCCATCCGTGCGTGTGTAAGTAAGAGAATACTTTAGCACCCGCATTTGTTACATTGTAATGTAAACCGCAGAAATTTGCCTAGCGCTATACTATTGCAACATCAAGCACTTAATTCTGTTAATCATATCCTAACGCGATCTACTGTCGTAATATAATGTGTGGTTAAATTATCATCATTGATGCGTTAAATAATGAGACATCAACTTTGTTTTAGTTTTGCAACATCTGTAAAGCACACAAAAATTGAAACACACACAGGCACAGAAGAAAAACAAAAAATATCCGCATACAGAGACAAAAGCACCTTACTAATTGAAAGTAACTGCCTCGCATAAGTAATTAAATAAGCTTACCTTGCACAACCATCTGCCCGTGGGAGATTTTAAATGATGAGACACTAGAATTCGAATATGGATGCAGAAGTGAAAGCTATGCACACACCATATTACATGTAGGGCCTACATCGGGTTTCGTCAGAGCCTTCGATTATAGAATTGTATATTAATGATTATAGATTATAATTGAAGGCTCTGCGGCCTCTGCCATATGGGCTTCATAGATATAGCGAATTGTGCCGTATGCCTATTGGATAGATAGACAGAAGGATCCGTGGAAGAGAAGGAAGGTCTCACGAGCAGCTAATTAGCGTCAGTAGGCCTAGGTAGAGCCCTGCGCCGACGTCATAGTGTCGGCGGCGGCGCGCCGGTCATTTTTGGTCGGCGGCGGCGGCGGCGCGCCGACGAACAAAAATCGGCGGCGGCGGCGCCCACAAAATGTCGGCGTCGGCGCGACGCGGCGCGGCGTGCCCTTGTCAGAAACATGAGTTACCATGGGCATGCAGGAATTTTTCCCGAGGCGGGAGGCAACATTTTTCTAAGGGGGCAAAATTTTTCCAGGGGGAAAATGACGTTTTTGCATGGAAAATCTATTCACAAATTCAGGGGGCAAATCCCCTCCTACTCCTTCGGACGCCCATTTGAGTCACTATGAGAGTTGATCAGCCGTTGGTCCTGTGACCAGTCAAAGGGCCAAGTTCTCTAAAGCCACTCCATCACACTGAAGCTCAACTACATATAAATGGACTGAAAGAGAAGACACCTTCAGACATTTTCCTTACAAATATGAACATCCTTAATTACACTGCACATCTGTATAGGTATTGGCAAATTTTAATCAGATGAAGCAACATGCATTTGCATATTGCATGAATACACTAAGTCTTGTATATGCACTGATACAGTGTAGGCCAACACACCAAGTCTCATGGCAGATGCTGGACAACAGCATCCTAGCAGTAAGAGAGGCTACTGAAGCCATGAAGTGAAATGTAAATATACACGTTTTCCTATATGGTAATACACTGTCCGAGTGGCCTCACTCCTGTTAATTTTTCAATGAATTTACCAGGTGGTCTGCTGCCCGTTTGAATTGGTGCCACGCCATTTAAAATTTCCACATATAGACCATTGTTTGTATCAGACTAAACTGAAAAAGACCATTCTTGATACTATACGTACTAAGTAAAAACCTGTGTCAACTGATACTGTTTACCTGAATAGATTCCAGCCAAAAGTATTAATCAATAATACCTTCCCTTATGCAGGATTATTACTTAAATGGCATATCTTGATATTAATAGCACTCATAAACTCCTCTAATCTTACAACATTAAGCCAAAAATAAACACCATTGTACTAAAAGCCAAAAATTTACACCATTGTAGTAAGACCACAGATATCAAAGACAACAAATCAATAAGTTATAGAAGCTATTCAACATGAAGGTAACGAATGAGGGAATACTGTAGTACTGTAGTACACATACAAAGACATGCATTGCATATTGCTTTTGTTGTCAAGGTATTAAGGAAATGACAACAGGAACAGGTGTATCAAAACAATGGTTACTTGTAACAAGATATCGCTTTAAATGACTGTGTCTATCATGGCACAAAGACAGGATCATCAAAGTATAAGGAAAACAAATTTAGTCAGGAAGACAATGCATTCTTGGTATCAAGATAAAGACCACAAACACTCTTTATCTTCTTCATTAACACACGAGTTGCTACCAATCAAAGTGCCATTTCTGAGAATAGTTTGCTTATCTTTGCAATATCATGCAAAACATGAAAAATGCAACTATAGCAATTAAGCATATCAAACTGGCATCGGCGGCGCGCCGACAGATTGTCGGCGGCGGCGGCGGCGGCGGCGGCGCCCACAAAATGTCGGCGGCGGCGGCGCGGCGCGGCGCGGCCGGCGCAGGGCTCTAGGCCTAGGCATTCTTCTACAGAATACGGGGTAATCTCCAAACTTCTAAAACGCCACTCGAAGGCCAAGCGCAGGACACCAGCCTATATAAAAAGTGTTATCTTTTTCGGGTAGGGTAAATTTATGCGGTCTCGCTCTAAAGTTGTGAGCTGTGACAAAGGACATGCAGGTTGAGTTTATGAAAGCTTGCACCGGTGAAATGAACGAATATTGAATACGTTTTCTTTGATGCCATTTAACCTATGATTTAGGACGAACTTGTTAAAAGCGATATCTGATCTTCAGCTTCGTAATTGCAAGTAATTGCGGCATATCAGATTGTTTTCATCAATAAACGAATATTGTATTGTAGACCTATGTATGAGCGAACAAAAGACTTAGGGAACCAGCGCAAATCGGACCGTTTTCCACCTCATTGACCCGACGCGAGCACGTGGCCCACAATTGAAGCCCTACCAGCGAGACCCAGCGTGTTCAGTGGTCACATATATCAGGTTCAGAGGTCAACGGCTGGAGTTTATGATAGACGTTCCTCAGGGTATTTTGGAAATCAACGGAAATGGCTGGTGAGTATCCTGTCCTTACTTTGAAACTGGCGCCTCGTAGCCACCTTATTGTCGCAGATGACTAAAGAATGCGAGTCGCGCCTTCCAAATTTAATATTTATTTAGAAAGGTGTAGGGTAACCCAGTGCATCACCCGCTTTCTAGGCCAATGATCATGTCTAGTTTCTTATTTGAAAGTTGACCCCCTCCCCCAGTCCCGATATGATAATTTACGCAGTTAAAATTCATTTCCACGGAGATGTGGACGAGTATAAAATTGCATTTTCCCTCCACTAAATACAATTTTGGTGATTGTTTAATTTTGTAATTCTGTAAACTGTCACTGTTGTAGTTAGAAAATTATATAGCGCCACGTCGAGAGAAAGTAATCAAATGCGGTCTCGACGTTAGCTTAAACAATGCCAGTTGTTATCAAGTTCAAAATGCGTCAAAATAAAAGTTAATAAAATTATCAATGGTAGATAAGTTAATATTTACATCAAGTCATATGATCAAACTGCCCCAATGCTGAGGGAACCAATGACCTGAAAAAATTGGGAACTGTCTTTAATTGTCACGATATTCATTTATCTGTAATAGAAACAAACTAATTAATGTGCAGCATATTATAATGGCAATGACCTTTTTATGTTAGATTAGATATAATTTCAATCCAAAATGATTGAATACTTCCTACAGTCTGAGAATTTTTTCTTCTTTCCAGATTCAATGTCGCACGAACTTGCAGATAAAATTAATGAGGGCAAAACAAAAATTATTTTTGCCGTGAAGAATGTTCCTGGTCTGGTGTGGATCCAGTCAAAGGATCGAATCACAGCTGGAGATGGTGCTAGAGCTCATGACATGGAGGGCAAGGCTGCCATTTCTACCTCGACCACATCGGACATCTTTAAGATGTTGAACAACGCTGGTAAGATGTTCAAACTACCCATGAACAGAATCTAGAGATTTATAGAGTCTTGAGTAGGAATTAGTATAGAGCTGAATTTCAATTCAAATAGAGAAAATGGACTTGTGTGGTACTGCAATTAAAATGGTATTGAAATCAAATTGCAAGGTTGAAATTGGATTAAACCAAACGAAGCAATGAAACTGGATTAAATTATTTAGTTATTTAGAAGATTTCTGAATTAAAGTAGAGCATTGAAATTGAATCATTATAAGGACACTGAAACTGATTTACAATTTTTTCCAGGCGTGAAAACTCATTTTATTCGTCAGCATAGTGAGAAGGAATTTATTGCTCGTCGTTGTGACATGATTCCGATTGAGTTCGTGACACGACGCGTTGCAACGGGGTCATTCCTGAAACGAAACCCAGGCGTGGCGGAAGGGTTTAGATTCTGTCCACCGAAGCTCGAGTTCTTCTTCAAGGTGTGTAACTGAGTTTTATTGTTGAGGTTAATTTATTAACCAGTACATTTAATTGTCTCTTTAATGACGAGAATGCATGTCAGATGTGAAACAAGTATTACCCTCACCTTTACATTTCTGAGGAGTTCCTACACAGGTGTATTGTACACAGGTGTGTTAGGTATACCTTTCAACTTCTTAGGAGTTTCTGTAGAAGTATGCAAGCAAGACTGGTATCTTTAAACAATTTATGTGTTACCATTGCGTTTGCTCTTCTTGGGCGTTTCATGAGAAGTTTGTAAACAAAGTCTTGTAGTATCTGTATGCTTGCAGAATTTATACGAAGGAATGTCGGAAGAAGTATGTTACTTCTTCCTTCTTATGTATGGTAGAGTAAATGTCCAATACATCTGTCTAGTGCATTTATGCATTTGCCCAATGTGTCTGCATTTGTCTAATGATTTTGTGCATTTATCTAATGCATCTATACATGTGTCCATTGCACTTGTGCATATGTCCAATGCATGTGTGCATATCTCCATTGCGTATGTTCAGTTTTCCAATGCATATGTGCATTTGTTGACAGGACGATGCCAACCACGATCCGCAGTGGTCCTACGAGCAGATTGTTGCTGCAAAGATGAACTGCGGTGGAGTCGTCATAGGTGCAGATGAACTTGATATCATCTGCAAGACAACCACCTGTGTGTTTGAAATATTGGAACGTGCTTGGGCATCTTTGGACTGCGCCCTCATCGATATGAAGATAGAATTCGGCGTTGACCTGGAGAAGAGTGAGAACATCTCTAACTATTTTTTACATGATGTTCACTTGTCACTATTCAACGAGGTCTTCTGATTATCTTGGTCTGGTCATACATAGATCAAGAACTGTTCTTGGTGAACGACCTTTTTCGGTTGCTGAACCTACTTTGTGCAACGCTCGCCCTGTGTCTATGCGCTCTGTTCAGTCGCTTCGTTTTCAACTTAAAGTTACTCTTTCAAATTGCTTATACACCATAGGGCCAGGGATGGCGAACCTATGGCATGCGTGCCCAAAATGGCACGCGTGCCCAAAATGGCACGCGTTGAAATTTTTTGGGCACACAGAATTCAGAGCATCCCCAAAAATTTCAAACTTAGAAATACAAATCCCTGTTTGGTAGGAATCTACATTTTCTTTGTTGAAGGACTTTATTTTAATGCCATTCAAAAACGATCTTTAATTCATTTTTGTACTCTTTGCAGTCTTGTTGTCCTCGAGACCAAGGTCTTGGTCTCGAGTGCACTCGAGTTCGTTTTTAAAAGTCTTGGTCTTGGTCTTGAGGTTCAAGGTCTTGGTCTTGGTCTTGGTCTTGAGGTTCAAGGTCTTGGTCTTGGTCTTGGTCTTGAGGTTCAAAGTCTTGGTCTTGGTCTCGCAAGACCAAGACCGGCTGTTAATATTTACAGTCATTTAACAGAACTCAAGAATTCTGTATCAAGCCTGCTTGCATCATACGACCATATGGATGGATACAAGTCATGTTGGTCAGGAAAACCCATTGGCAGCAGCAACAGTTATTCTGTATCAAACGGTATGATAAACCATGGGAAGATTTCAAAAGGACTCACTATCTGTACATTTACATCAAGTGCTTGAAAAGCTACTGTGTGTGTGTGTGTGTGTGTGTCAGCGACTTCAGCACCTGTAGAACGTATTTTTTCACATGGCGGAATTTTTATGAGGCCCACCAGGTACGTCTTGGTCAGAAAATTCTGAGCGAATTGGTTTTTATAAAATAAAAATGGCATTTGGTATAAGAGTTTGCATGAAGGACTTTTGAATACAAATTCGGATTTCTCTGCAGTTTGCATTTAAAGTTAATTTGCTTGAATAAAATAAGAGACTCATGTTTTCATTAAAATACCGAATATTCCGACTTGACAATTTTTAGAAGTCTTGACCTGATTTCGATTTTTTGTGTCTTGGTCTTGGTCTTGGTCTCGAGGTTCAAGGTCTTGGTCTTGGTCTCGAGGTTCGAAGTCTTGGTCTTGGTCTCGAGGTTCAAGGTCTTGGTCTTGGTCTTGGTCTTGAGGTTCAAGGTCTTGGTCTTGGTCTTGGTCTTGAGGTTTAAGGTCTTGACAACAAGACTGACTCTTTGTTAACTAAAACCTATGTGAGAAAAATAATTATATACTGTGCAAAATTTTGAGGGGCACGCGACTAGCAGCATTTTGGCACACGTCTTAAAAAAGTTCACCACCCCTGCCATAGGCTGCCTCTCTCACTTACAGATGGCTCTTCTGGATATTGACCTGCTTACCGCTTGGTTTTGGTGTGCCATCGGTTGATGCCTTGTACATTAGACACTGGCACAATAGAAGTTACTAATAATATTATAATTGCAGTTTTGTTCAATTTATTGTCACGTTAGTTTAGATTTAGATATTTTCTTTGATGAAGGGTCAATCAAGTCGGCCAAGATTCTGGTATTACCTACCAAATAATCACAATACATTGGACAAAGCCAAACCAGATTCTTGAGACCCCAGAGACTGGTAGACAGGCTATGGAAGTTAAGGAATATGTAAAAGATGGGGCTTAGACGCTGGCCTAAATGACATCACAGAATTGACAGAGTGCCCAGAAACGGGGTAGCAAATTCCAGAGTTGTATTCAAATTTAGCATCTTTAATTCAGTTCGTGGTGTTTGTGTGAAATTTTTTGTAATTCTGCTGAAACAGATTCAAATGTTTTTTTCCAAATAAGTAAGTAAGTATGCAAAGAAAGCAATATTCAATAATTAGTTATCTTCAATTCTATTCACTGCTTAACAGTTACATTTTTCATTTGATAATTCTGATTGTTTGCAGAAGAGATTCTTCTTGCTGACATCATTGACTCTGATTCCTGGCGTCTGTGGCCCTCTGGTGACCGTCGTTTGATGAAGGACAAACAGGTCTACAGAGAATTGGCCGAAGTAACGCCAGAGGCGTTAGAAGTTGTGAAGAAGAATTTTGCGTGGATCGGAGAGAAAGTTAAAAAGGTTCGTTATGTTGGGGTTTCATTTGCTCCAATGAAGCAGTCTTTGTGGTATGAAGTTTTATTGTTTGAACTGTTTTAATGACTGCGAGTATGTGAGGCAAGCTTTGATGGAAGATGATTGGAGCTTGTTGAAGATATATAAGTAATAACAAAGATTTTCTAACCAGAACTTCTTGTTCAAGAAGCCAGATTTCTGCAATTTTTTATTTGAAACAGTTTATGCACTGGAAGACATGATAGCGTACTGTTCACTTGTAAGTAACCCGCTTCTTTTGACTAAAGTGCTTTTTGCTAGAATATGGATCATGTACAGGTGGTGTGAGGATTTTTCGTTCCTTGGACTGAGCTATAACTAGTTGTTGACGTTTTCGAAGTTTTATTCAAACAAGAAAACACTTAATACTTACATCAACGCAAATCTAACAAAAAGTCAACTATATACTCCATATACCCATTTGTTAATCTCGGTCTGTTGAGACTAACACCAGCCTCTCGTCTCTGTCTGCTGAGGTAAACATTGACTACCCTGCTTCAATCTAATTCCTTCCGTCGTGTCCTACAGCACCACAGTTCTGATGGACCACGTGCCCTCTGATCTATTGGTTACAGTCAATATATAAATAGCGCACAACAAAGCATGCATTCATAAGTGCCTATTTGCAGGTGAAAAGGGCCTAACCGTTTATTCAAGGCCCAACCACTACTAATTACAACCGCTATTCGTCACAGGTACTGTGAAAATTTAACAAATTGTTTCAGCTGGCCGAGCAGACTCCAAGTGGACGCGTAGCTGTACTGATGGGTTCATCGTCAGACAAAGAATTTGGAAAGAAGATCCAGGACAAGTGTTTGGCTCTTGGCATTGCGTGTGAACTGCGAGTGTCCTCGGCTCACAAGGGTCCAGACACGACCCTCAAGATCCTGTCCGAATATGAAGGTAGGTTCCACAAACGCTACGACAAGAGTCTTTTTCGTTAGCGGTTGAACTGTAAACTTTACAGATTAGCTGACTTTCGAGTCGGACTTAATCGAGTCGTAATCTAGTAGTTCTAATCTAACGACTGATATAGGTCCATTACCATAATGCCTCAGGTATCAATCGATGTCGTTCAAATGAAACTGCAGTCAAAACTCATAATCCATTGGAAACGATGTCTGTTCATAGATGTTTACTAATTTTCTTCTAAATACAAAGTTGAACTGTTCTGTTCCTGGACTCATTTTCTCCATGGAATGTTCCTGTGTCATCTCGGTCATCCAAAACTTTGTTATTGAATGAAGCTCCCCGGAATTTTGCACGTGTACTGGTTTTGCTGCATTGAGCATTAATGCAGACAGTGGTGCTATATAAACAGGGCTTAGTAGTGGTCATTATTTATGGGTATCTATTTTGTGCTGCATAGAAACCTGTGAAAATGATTTTGATGAATTTTCAGTGTAAATTGATCAGTTAGCTTATTTCACAGAGATCTTTTTACTCTTTCCAGGTGATGGTATTCCAACTGTGTTCGTAGCCGTCGCAGGTCGCAGCAATGGCCTTGGACCAGTTCTTTCCGGTAGCAGCACATGGCCAGTCATCAACTGCCCTCCTCTGTCTGGTGAATGGGGTCCTTACGACCTGTGGTCCAGTCTTCGACTGCCTTCTGGTACGAATATATGTTCAGGACTTTCTTCTTTTACAAATTCTCAGTTGCACTATTGTGGACTCCGTCCATGCTAGTTCAGAAAAATGTTCCTTATGGGGAAAATCCTCCTTTGCTGCCCATTAGCTGTGGGCCATGAAAATAACTGACAAACTATTTCTCGATTTTGAGAATTTTTGCTATGTAATGCTAGCACTTGCCCATAAGCCAAATGTATTTTTGCTTGTCCCAGATGAGTTTTGATTTTCCTTTTTACACTGATTTAAACTTACTATTTATTTCTGTGTCCATCTATGCACATTTAGAAATCATCGTGCTAATACCACACCACCTTAAAATGACTGTCAGTCAGCTTCTTTCAGAGTAACTGAATTTATTGTTGGCAATTTTTCTTTTTGAACCATTTTTACAATTTTCCACTTGCCTCTAGTCATTACTTCCTCCTGCTTATAACTCTGTGCGCTGTTTCATACTGGTTTATAAGGACTAAAGTTTACAGAGGCCTGTAATAAATGGAGTTTTGCCTTGGTCTGCCGTGATCTACTTGCACTGCCTTGTTTCATCTTACCTTGACTTAACTAGTACCGTAAGGTATTTGAGGCAAGGCCCAGTTTTAAAAGTCAGTGTTTAATGACATCTTATGACTGCAAGGACCTTACTTACCTTACCTTGACTTAACTGAGCCATGCCTTACCTTACCTTACCAAATTTACCATAGCATAAACTAGGGGTCAGCCGGGTAGACATTTTCCACCGAGTACCGAATCCGAGTATATGGATGTACTATTTGCGGATCCGGGTACGAACCGAGTACCATTTGTTCCGTATGCGAAGCTTCACATTTTCATGTGATGAAAAATTATCGAAATAAATTTCTGTACTTGTAATAACTGACTAATACATTTTGAATTTTAGAAATAAATAATCAATTAAATGGACTTGACTTCCGGTGTTGGTGTTTTTTGGTACTTTTCTTCTTCAAAGTGAATATACTAGATGCAGCTCAAAGCTGATATTATGAGCCTACAAATTCCGACATGTGAGGCAGACAAGCAACTATTTGCATGTACAGTATTTGCCGAGGCGAATACTTCCGAATAGTGCCAAAAAACGGGATATTCGGCCGAGGCAAATGTCCGAGGCGATTTCCGGCTGACCCCTAGCATAAACAGGCGTCACTACTTTCAACGCAACAGTACAATGAAGCAAATTGGTTTTCGGCCTTATGTGTTTCCTATTCTATGTCTCTGTCGCTGGGTTTTCACCATTTACCATGAAATAAATTTTCAAAATGTGGAAGAGAACTGAAAGGGGTAAAAGTGAAAGAATGGGTTTTAAGATGCTGTTGACCAGGAAAAATGAAATCTTTGTGCTGTCTGAATTTTCCAGGCCTCGGATGTTCTACTGTACTCTCGCCCGAAGCTGCTGCTCTTCAGGCTGCACAGATATTTGCATTGAATGATCATGTGATCTGGAGCAGATTGCGTGCTTCACAGCTCAACACATGGATCGGACTTCGGCGTGACGACTCCATGATCCACAAACAGTGATCCTGGAATTATTTCTTGGATAAAGCTGTTACGACTGTGCCACTCACTAAACAAATGAAGCATATCTACTAGCTAGTTCCTGTTTTTTCCATTAAATGCGTATTGTTGCAAGGAAACAGTGGGAGTCCTTACTCCCTTCGTAGTTTGGTAATTTTTCAGAATTATTCCGTAAAAGATGTTAATAAAGGTGCGAGATCTGATCTTTTGGTTTTAGCAATTTTAATTTCTGTCAATAGTAGGCCTACCTGTACACAATGACAGTTTTGAAGGATCTGCACAAGACTAGCATTCACTGTGCTGCCCAATAAAGATTATCGCACAACCCCCAATGCTCTAAATGCTGGGGACTAATATAAACTTTCATCTCGATAACTCGTTTGCCTGACTATAATGTTTCTATTGATTGAATGTCTAGCACGGTCCATACACAGTACCTTAAATGGCGTGGCGCCCATTCAAACGGGCAGCAATATCTCACCCTATTAATTCGTTGTAAATGAGCAGTGTCAAGACAATACTGTCGCTATATAAAAACATTTACATTGCCGTGCTTTTAATCGGCGCATATAATAATAATAATAGTAATCTTCTTTATTAATTGAAACTGACAAGTACGCAGTAAGATTACATGAAACATATACCAGGTTGCTAGTTAAAATAAATTGTCGCTGTAATTTAACGCAGAAGTCAATTCTTTGGAATTCACTATCAAGTTCAGTTCGAGCTGGTAACGTGTGATATCGTTTCAAACTTGAAGCTCATGTACCATGCATATCCACAGGGGCGTCTATCCCCATAAGTCATTGGACCATCTTCCCCTTAACCCCTCTTCTTCCCCCCCCCCAAATGGTGGCACACACACTGACCGATCTTCCCCTCTTATATTTTGGATGGGGCATTTGTTCTTAAGGTTTCTATGGTGTAGACGCCCCTGCATATCGACTGTAGCCAGGCTTCTCGCTTGTCTACAGGATTTCCACTTGGCTTATGACCTGTTGATCAGTGTTTAATCTTGTCCCCCTCTTCTGGGAGGGGAAACAAAGTTTCTGGGGGACCAACGAATTGACTTATGATTTTTTTGGTAATTTCATCCATCTTGAAAGAGTTTAAGCTGGGATTAAGATTAGTAATCTTAATCCCAGGTTTAAGACTTTTTCAAATTTCAATTTTTTTTAGCCATTCGTCCAACTTATCATAATTTTCTCATACAAATTACTCTCAAAAAGATTGATGACCTTTTTTAGGAATTCATCTCTCAAAAACTATGTTCTTCACTTTCTCGGGGAGGACAAACTTGTATCCTGGGAGGGGATTTCCCTCCCCAAAAGGTCTCTGCATTATACTATTGCTGGCCTCTGGGGGATACATCAATCCCGGGGGAATTACCCCTCCAAAAGGTGTCTAGATTAAACACTGACTGTTGATTGCGATTTTAATTGAAGCGACCATCGATTGATGTAACAGGCATCATGATAACGACGCAGTGAAGTCACGGAAAGTCATTAGATTAGATTAGATTAGATTAGTAATTGGGCTTATATTATTCGATAGCTTATCGAATAATTAATTTATATTTATTCAATCATTCACGACTAGCGCTCCATGCCAAATGACATCATCAGTGGTACGTTGAACTGGAATCTGATCTCGTGTCTGTGTTATGAGTAACAACATTTAGTCGAATTATTTGTTTATAGAAAAACTCGTTTTTAAAATTTTAATGGCCGAGTGGTTTCACAGAAATCCTCTGAAGGCCACGGCTTTTGTGACCTTTGAGTTGCGTGGAGTGGCTACTAACGGAGCTGCTCAGAAAATATGCAGGTTGAATAATATTTCAATGTTTACTTCAACTCTCACATGCCTGATATCAACGTAAATTATAGTTATATGAAGTAAATGGGATTTCGTTTATAAAGGCAAACATCATTTATATATAATAATCTTTTCTTTATTTAAGCGCCTGCTAACCGCACTGCGCTGTACAGTGAACATACATATAGTAGAAACGGCAGCCACGCCTTACATACATGTATACAGTAGAAGCACATGACAACAGTTTTACAGGAGTCGAATATAACTGTTTATGTGACGAGTCTCAATAGTAAAGTGTTCACGCGCACTGACCTCCAAAGTCAGATTGGGCAACTGGCAAGAACCGGTCAGAAAATTAATTGTACACGTAGTTATGGGGGACACAGAAATGAAATGTAGTAAACATAAAATGATCGAGGTGTTTTGGATGCCTATCAGTGCACTGTAATGGAAGAACTGTAGACTGTCGTTATTATTATTGTTAACAGAAAATGTAAAGAACGTCATATATGATATATGTGTTTATTAAAATATTTATTTAGCACTCTTTGAGAGCCTCATAGAGGCGCCAAATGTCACTGATGGTTGAAGGCTTGTATTTCAGTGAACTCCGCCAGACTCGTAACCAACTCATCGACTCGTTGTCTTATCCGGGCAACCAGACAGATGTCGTTGTTTCAATGTTGAACAACTACCTCGGACTTCTGCATGGTTTTGTTGTGTCACTGGACGAGGGTGGAGGAGAGAGCAAGTTGCGACATGCAATACCATTTCGCTGGTCAAACACACTGCTGGGTAACGCAACTGTGTAGGTGTGAAGTTGTTAGAGATATATATATTTTTTTAATGCTTATTATGTGGGTAAAGCCAGTTATTCTGCATCTGAGATGCTGGGGCCAAGACAGAGGCAATAAAATGTAAGAGTAAAATTGTGAGTCTTGACAAGGATCATGCTTTACACAAGCTAAGGCTTTATTTAAGCTAAGGCTTTATGTAAG
Organism: Allolobophora icterica; assembly: GCA_963556255.1. Classification (NCBI taxonomy): domain Eukaryota; kingdom Metazoa; phylum Annelida; class Clitellata; order Crassiclitellata; family Lumbricidae; genus Allolobophora; species Allolobophora icterica. Next base: position 82,305,437 of record OY744605.1, on the reverse strand, counting down.
CTAAGGCTTTGTGTAAGCTAAGGCTTTGTGTAAGCTAAGGCTTTGTGTAAGGTATGGCTTTATGTAAGGTATGCCTTATGTAAGGTAAGGCTTTATGTAAGCTAAGGCTTTGTGTAAGCCAAGGCTTTGTGTAAGGTATGGCTTTATGTAAGGTATGCCTTATGTAAGGTAAGGCTTTATGTAAGCTAAGGCTTTGTGTAAGGTATGGCTTTATGTAAGGTATGCTTTATGTAAGGTAAGGCTTTATGTAAGCTAAGGCTTTTTGTAAGGCAATACTTTGCGAAACATATGGCATTGCTTAACGTAAGGTTTACATAAGGCTTTGAGGCGTGGATTTACACAGTATGAGGCTTTTTGAAGGCGTAATGTAAGATGAGGCTTTATATAAGGGAAGGCTTTATGTAAAGTAAAGTTTTGTGTAAGCTAAGGTTTTACGTAAAGTAAGGTTTTACTTATGGTAACATATTCAAGTAATGTGTAGTGTTTTCAGTGTAATACATGTAATGTTTTGAATGGTTTCAGTTGCTTTATCTATCACATACTCATTGTTTGAATTGACAGCACTGTTCAGGTTGAATGAGTATGCATCAAATATAAGTTGTATTGTATTGTATCTCAAAAACTTCAAAGCTGAAGTCAATTTGAGTTTGTCATGCGTAATACAATTACCGTTGTGATATTACGATAATATGGACTTTATTACTTTGTAGTTTCTTATGACAAATGCAATACATTACAGTATGCTTTCAGTTACTTCACTTACTGCTTATGCATGCTTACATGTACTTTCTGTATGGGACATTAATTTTATTTGTTTTATTAATTTTATTTGTTTTATTAATTTTATTTGTTTTTACTGAAGCGTTTGTGTAAAACCATTGCTTGTTTATTTTGTAGCATGCAGAGTGATACAATCTATGAGAAGGCCTGCATGCTGTTCAACGTGGCGCTCTGGTTTTCAAAGCACGCAGCATTTGTTGCAGGAAAGGACGAGTAAGCTCAGAATTAGTTGAGGTTACAGCAGACATTAGCTGCGGTCACAGTACGAGGCATTTGCAGTGTGAGAATTGTAGCAAAAAGACTGGGGCGGGGGGTCAGACTTTGATGAGTTTGATCCATGTGGAGTTGGATATTTTATCCGTATTTTGCAAACTGATAAAATTCAAGAATGCAATAGAAAGCTCAAACTCTTTAAAGTGATGACATCACCAAATTTATTAGTATGCAATTCACACCATCACAACTCTCACAATAAACAAGAGCATTACTTTATTAGTAACCCACAAAGTGAATTGTGAAAGAAAATGCTAAAATATATGCACAGTATAATCACACTAGCACAACTTGGGGGTTGGAAACAACCCTCTGGAGTGTGCAGTAAAATCTTAACTGGGGGTGCTAAGAAAGACTGGGGGTTGAACCCCTAAACCCTTGACAATTATCACCTTGGGCGTTTGTGATTTCCGCAGAGTGTTCTTTATTCAATCATTAGAGGAGGACTTTTATAGCGTCCCTCCAAGATAGTGAAGATACCTACTCAGAGGCACTCACAGCCCAACTCCGGCAATAAATAACAGTTTTCAGATGCTCGTAAAAGGTGTATGCAGATTCTGTGGTTAAAAGAAGGAAGGTCATTCCATGTGGTTGGCCCAACCACTGAAAAGGCATGACGTTGCATCTTTGACATGCACGCAAAGGGAACTACGACAACTCTAGCACATTTTAAGACGAGAGTGTCCTAAAAGTGACTGGGAAGCCAAAGCAGTGCGTCGATAAAGTGTTCACAAAAGCGCTGCACACTTGGCTGGCTGATCTAATCAAGTGCATTTTTATATGCGTGATATATGGCATATGCATACATGCATGCATAAGTAAATACACGTGCATTATATCTTGTATAGCAGAGATATTCCTCTTTGTGTTTGCTCAGGCTTTGTTTTCTCTGCATTACAATGGTTTTGTCTTTTTTTTTGGAAAGTCCCAAAATGGAGGAAGCCTTACAAGTTCACAAGTGCCTGAGAGTTGCTTCAGGGCTGTTCACTCTCATCAAGGTATGCTCAGGATACTGTGTATTTATCTCAATATGAGATTGAAACACGGCATGTAACTGTACGCATGTTTCAATAGTGACTGTATGACCTCAACCATACACATTTCTCAATGAATTGATTGGGTAAAATCCTTCAACTGAGTGGAGGCCTGAATCCATACTCTCGACATAACACCCGAGCCCTATGTCCACGCCGTTACCTTGCCCACAGCACTGGGCTAACCTGCACCCTTATATTAATAAAAATTCCAAACATGTTATAAACATGTTATAAAATTCCAAACATGTTATAAATTAATTGGCCAAAAGTCTGATGATGTAAAAATAATTCCAATGGTATTATGATAATTTCCTAATGACGTTAAATTGTTATTAACTGGACAAAATCTTTTTTATCACTATTTTAGCTTAAAATTAAGATTCAGCCGATCATAGTGACTTCCAACATGTGTTATTTTTTTCTAAAAAGAAAGAGCTGATTGGCCAGTTGAATGGACAGCCGACGCAGAAGGCAACTGACCTTGACCCAAACATTCTTGATGCCTACATTCACCAATGTACAGCCGAGGCACAAGAAGGTAACACAGTTCACGTTCTTTGACCTCTTAGGAATATTTGTGGGTGGCGTAAGATAAAATAAAATAAATGCTCATTTCTTCGGATTTTTATGTCTGGCTTCCTACTTCGAAGTGTTTATCTTCTCTTTTAAAACAACAACAGTGTAGAAGTGTAAGTCTTACGGGCACCATTTTTACACATTACATTATTAGGATGTTACATTGCTTGCTTGTTACATTATGTGCACATTACATTATTTGTGTATTACATTAGCCACATGTAACGTTATTTGCGTACTACAGTAATCACATTACATTATTTGTACACTACACTATTTGCATATAACATTATTTACAAATTACATTACTTGAATATTACATTATGTAATATGATTTGAAGAATTTAGAGTCATTGCTTGTGTTGCATTAGTCACATTGCATTATTTGCTTATCACATTAGCCGCTAATTAGGTCACATTTCTTCTTGTTGTTTGCGTATTTCAGTGACAATAGCTCGTGCAATTGAGCTGAAGCACAACTCGTCGATCATTTCCTGTTTAGCTCACGAAACTGCCAAACTCTATCAGCTGGCTGGTGAGAAATAGCTTGCTTCTTCCAAATTTTCAAAATCTTACTAAGAAAGCCTTTAATTCTGAATATCACATGCTTGTAAGTTGAATGGGTTTTCATGTCAGTAATGGCTTTTAAAGAACATTTCTTAATTATTGTATCTGTATGGCTGAACCAAGTTGAAAACCAATAATCTAAAAGCTTTGAAGTTCTATAGCTCCACTCTAATCATAATCTCTAATCATAAATTCCATGACCTGGAATGGGCTTCCTACCAAGCTCCACCAAATACCGATTGATCATTCACCCTGTTTCTTACTGTCCTCAAAACTGCGTTGTTTGTCAGAGGTTGAGCTGGGAGTGCTCCTGAGTAAGCAATCGTGAAGGGGCGCTATATGAAGTTCTGCTTTAATAATAAGCTAAGCATCATTTTGATGATCTGAAATCCAGCCAGTTCCAAGGGCCAGTCTGATTAGGGAAAAAGGCGAGCCGAAGGAGGATGAGCATGTTGAAGCGAAAATTTGTTAATTTGAGAATAGAGAAAGGACATAGAACTGTGAACAGACTAGAAGTGTGCTCTAGAACCTTCTAGATCAGTAAAGTTCCTGATGCAAAGAGGGGCTTTTCGTTTGAGGCGTGGCAACGGTGAGGCAAACTAAGTTAGTTAACATCTGACTAGTGTTTGCTTGCGTCTAGATGCAGCGCTGACTTCTGTGAGTGACCGAGTTTGCCTCAAGTGGCAGAAGTACTTGCAGTTCAAAGCTGAAATCTACTATGCATACGTGAGTTACTGTTTTTTTTAAAGGACTATTCCGAAGATTCTTTTTAAGGATTGCATTAATTATATAATTATACAATTGTTATTTTTGTTAATCAGTCAACTTACATGGTGCCATTAGGCAAAACGAGAAAAGCAATTTTAACTGACAGCGTGTTTAGACATATTCAGGATCTGTTGTCAAATTGTCTACTATGTTGGCCTTTAGATCTTGAGTAAAGACCCGAATGTTTTGGGACTTGTTTCTTCCAAAGGCTTTTCTGTGTCTTCTTGGGTTACCGTCATGGCTACTGACCAAACTACGCTGAACATTGGTCTGCACACAAAACTTGCTTAACAGCAACCATTGATTGAAGGGGGTCCTGTGTAGCAACCTTGAGCAAGTGCTTCAGGCACAATTGCTCGCAGACATCGATGCTTCTGTCGTATGGTCATGCTGAGCATGTCCATCATAGACAGAGAAGCTGATAAATAATCAAAGCAAATAAGTTTAGTCTAATTGTATTCTGCATTTTGTGGTGCTCATTGGAGTATCTGTCTGAAATCCTAAAGAATCTGCTTCTGGTGTTCTAGGCATACAGCTACCACGGGGAGACACTTCTAACGCAGGACAAGTGTGGAGAAGCGATCAAGTGCTTACAAGAAAGCCAGTCACGTGCGGAAACTTTCATTCCTGTCTCTTCGTACAATGAGTTTCTATTCTGGAAACATCTGTAGCATCTCGTTATCGTAAAATACAAGGCATGATTCTATGGTCGGTTGCTGCATTCTCTTTAGGTCTTACATACTTATTTACTTTGCTCAGAAGTGCAGGTTACATGTTGTTGTTATTATTATGACTATTATTAGTAGTAGTATTAGCATTACACATAGCATAGTGAAGAGTACAGTACAAAATAATTATTTATTAATGCCTTCAGAAGTGCAGATTGAAGCTGGGAAAACATTGAGGACCGTAAACAGATTGGAAGAGATAAGTTTGGAGCTGAGAGCAGAGTCGGAAAAAGGAGGTAGAGAGTTCCAGGTGGAGAGACCAGCAACTGTGAATGAACACTGGCCAAAGACAAGATACCTGGAACAACTTACTTTCAAGCAGATGCTGATCAAAATTATCGAAATAAGTTACTGCAACAATAGGGAGCCATGTGTATGAGGTGCTAGTGACTTCATGCTAAGCAATAGGCCATCACGCAACCCTCAATAACAATGCATCAATGGCTTTACGCTTGTGTACATACAATTTTTTTACAATAATAATTGTTATTGCATGTACGTAAGCATTATGATAATACATTTATTATTCTTGGGTGAAATGAAGTAAGATACCACAAAGTGGGTTAAATATTAAAATTATTATTGTTAATTATGATGTCTTGTGCCTAATTAGAGTTGATTAGATTGTATTAGATTGGGGTTGTTTAGATGTTTTGATAGCAACAGGGAAGATGTTATTATCTCAGTTGGAAACTGCTGCAAAGATTACATAGGTTGTTGTGGTTCAGTTATCACACAATAGTGCTGTAGAGAAACATTGGCTCAATGGTGATTTGTTCTGTTGTTCAGATTACAACAAAGCGACGCAAGTAGTGAAGGAATACTCATCTGCCAAGGGTGCAGGAAAGACGGCTAAGCCTCAGGATCACCTGTTCTTCCGACGTCTTGGACCCATCGTCCAGAGGACGCTCGATAAATGTGTCCACGAGAATGGGTTCATGTCAGTTTCACGAGGCTTTACAAAGTTTCACTGCAATAATCTGATCTACATGTACTCTAATATAATCTAATCTGTTGCCGTTCTTCTAGGCTTTTTGGTATTGCAGATCTTGTTGAGCTTTGTTTCAAGGACTCTGCTTTCTGTTTGCTACTGTCCAGAGTCAGACGGACCATTTTGAGGGCCTTGCCATCTAGAATATTTGCTCGAACTCTATCTCTTCCTTTAAGAAAGGCCTCAAAACTTGCTATTTCTCACTGGCTTTAAAACACCTGGAAATCTAATTGCTCTTCACTTGGCAACTGACTAACCATGCCTCAGATTCTCATTCCTATGTGATTTTACACGTGTTAAAAATGTTTGTAATAATAGTTTGTAATAACGACGCAGAATTAATTCCTTTCTCTCCTAGGAACCATGTGTGCTGAAACGAGAGGGTCCCATGTGCCATGGCGTGTAGGCACAACGGCCAGTCCACCACTGCTACTCTCCCATTATGAACTTTGTTAGAGAATGAGTACAGTGTTGTAATCCTTTGGGTAGGAGACCAGGTGTCGAGGACAGGACTGGCCACCTGCAGTTTTAGATTTCGGCGATGGTTCCTCCATTCGATTATAATTTTCTATTGCAATTTTTGCTTGAAGAGACCATCATTTCTTGAACGTTAGAATAATGGTGCCATAGAAGTGTTTATTAGATTAATGGTTGTTGAAGAACAAACAGTTATACAGATAAACAAGGGTAAATTAGGGTACAAACGGGGAAGAGCAGATCGGATGGATTGAGATAACGGGCGCGAATTATATTAGGGAGAATTAGAGGAGAGCAATATGACATATGAAAAGGAATAATTTGCCAAACTTGCCTGCAGATATTCTGCACAGGATGGGTTAGCTATTATTCTGTTGTAAGGGATTAAGCATCCCAGGGTTTGCGAAATCGATCCAGAGCAAAGAAAGTTAATCATCTCCTATTAAATCTCCTACTAAGATAGACCGAAGTTGGGTGATAATCAAAATATATAAACTCTTATTATTGAGAAAATTAATTCTTTTTCCAGTTACCACCAGAAGGTTCCACCGACGACGCCTGACCTCGGAGAGAAGGCAGCATATGGTGTTGCCACTCCCGAAGAGTTCCAGATGCCACCAAGTCATTCCTTGTGGACGGTTGACACATACAAAGCATTTGATGTAAAGAAATTGCCTGCAAAACAGGATGTGAGGGAACGATGCTTTACTCATAGATGCTGTATATAAATTTTATTATATTTTGAAAGGTTAAAATTAAATTTATATAAATGTAATGTAACGTAAGAAAACACTTGTGTAGTACCTTTTAAGCTCCTTCCAAAAATGCGGCTTGCATGGCTCTAACTGATCTAAATGAGGGCGACTTTAGGTAAACAGGAACTGTTCTTTGAGGTGAACCAGCTGAAACGCTATGTGTATATATATATATATATATATATTGTATATATATATATATATATGCAGGAAGTTTGTCACAAGAGGAAGTTCCAGTGCAGGAGAGAGCACATTCATTTCTGGACGAAGAGTTTAATTTTCTAGTTAATGGTTTGTCAGTAAAGGACAAATGTCTTATAAGTTAATTCGTGGGTTCACAACGCTTACACCTCCAGGGGAGCGTTAGTTTGAATTTTCGTTTGGTTCTCCCATGTGAAAGTGTTTTTGTATTTTTTTCGTTTTTCTGTTCATCGTGTTTGGTCTGTTCTGCTTTGTGCTAAATAAAGTATATATATATATATATGAATTCATGTATATGTATTTATTTATCTACTGAACTTAAGGCCAGACAACTGAATCTGAGGCACTAGGCATTCCATGGTCGCTCAAACCTGCAATTGTTGATTACCTGATTTGAACTTCGATTAGTTTCATTTAGATTAGATTAGGTTGGATTAGAGTACAATGACTGCCTGATTTGAATGTGGATTGGATTTGATTAGAATGAGTTCATTCGATTTGAACTTAGAGTATATTTATTAGATTAGATTAGTTTTTTAAATTAGATTCAGTTAATCCTGCCTTATTTCAATGTTTTTTTTTTGTTTCAACCCAGAAACCCACTGCTGCTGGTGAGAAGGCTGAACCGGAAGTGGCTCCAGTAAAGGAGAAGGAAGTTCCTCAGCCGGCTAAAGATCCGAGCACAAGCAGTGGTTGTACATTGTCCTAAGCTAACATCTGCTCTGAAATTTCCAATGACGTGATCATCTGTGCTGCTGTACGATCTGTGCCAAGTCCTCTTTGTAACACACACTATTATAATGAAAAATTCTCATGTACTCAGTCTTGTTGTCAAGACCTTAAACCTCAAGACCAAGACCAAGACTTTGAACACCAAGACCTTGAGCCTCGAGACACAGACCAAGACTTTGAACCTCAAGACCAAGACTTTGAACCTCGAGACCGAGACCGAGACCAAGACCCAAAAATCACATTCAGGCCGAGTTTTTTCTTACAAAAAATTGTCAAGTCGGACTACTCGCTATTTTAATGAAAACGTGAGTCTTTTATTTTATTCAAGCAAATTAACTTTAAATGAAGACTGCAGAGAATTCCGAATTAGTATTTACAAAAGTCCTTCAGGCAAAATGTTATCCCAGATACCTTTTGTATTTTATAAAAACCAATTCGCTCAGAATTTTCTGACCAAGACGTGCCTTGTGGAGCCTCAAACATTTCGCCATACTTTCCATGGGTGCTGAAGTCGCTGGCACACATCGTAACTTTTCAAGCACTGGATTTAAATGTACAAATATTGAGCCTTTTTATAAATCCTCCCATGGTTTATCAGATCGTCTGGCTCAGAAAAGTCTCTGCAGGGCTATAGCATAACTTAGTTGCTGCTGCCAATGGGTTTTCCTGAACAACAAGACTTTGTATTTGTCGTAGGCTATGATGCAAACAAGCTTGATAAATATTTTAATTCTTGAGGTATGTTAAATGACTTCATATCAACAGCCGGTCTTGGTCTTGCGAGACCAAGACCAAGACTTTGAACCTCAAGACCAAGACTTTGAACTTCAAGACCAAGACTTTTGGTCTCAAGACCAAGACTTTTAAAAACGAACTCAAGTGCACTCGAGACCAAGACCTTGGTCTCGAGGACAACAAGTCTGCATATACTTCAAGATATTATGCAGCGTGGAACATGGCTCTGTGTTTATTTCAGCTCTGGAGCGTCGCCTTTTATAAAACACCAACCTCATCGGTGCAATTGGAGCAGAAATCTCGAAATAACTTTCTGCCCAAACGCGGAATTAAACTCCTGTCCTTTCATTGACAATCCAACACGCAAACCGGTAGACAATGCACTCCCAAAATTTAGCAAGAAAAGTTGGTTGGTATTATATGTGACCTCGGCCGAGAGAAGGGACCACTTGTCGCAAATGGACTTTTTAGCAGTTTCCACATGCTTACACCTTAGGTAAAATGAGGAAAAAATTTCAGAACGTTTGGCCCATAATTTATGCACTTTTTTCACAAAAATATAAAATATCATTTGGCGGGAAATCGCATAAAAAAATTTAATGTTTCTCTATCCAATGCATTAATGCCTAAATTTAGCCTTAACGCATCAAATAGCATAAGATTCGTTATCGCACAGCGAGTCCGAGCTATAGATTGACTAATTAGACACAAAAATCAATATAATCGTTTAGCGTAAAAACGCGTTTTCCGGCTAATCTAGAAAGCGACAAGTGGTCCCTTCTCTCGGCCGAGGTCACATATATGCAGAAAAACTGGTTACACGCTTGAATGTAGGTGCAGATATCTAATCTGAATTACTACAGCAACACTTACTGGCTTAGGATGTGCTACATGTATTTGTCGGTTTTTACAGGTTAGTATGATAAAATATGTATTTTTTCTTACATTTTTACATGGGATGTTAAAATTACCTGTTTGAAAATTTCCACAGTTGTAGATGGAGTACCAGTTTTTCTTACTCACCTTGCCTCTGTGTCATTTGTGTAGTTTTCACTATTCACTGAAAAGACACAACTTTTTTCAGTTGGCTTATCCACTATACTGACTATAGGCTGCTTCTCTATTTCAACTTCTGGGTATTGTCCTGGCTGTGGCTTGATTTTGGTGCACCATCAGTTGATGATTTGTGCATTAGACACTAGCTCTATACAAGATTAGCTGTTGCTTGAAGTGGTGCTTTATGGGTGTCGGATTATAATTAGAAACGTGCTAATTACGATTTCCCACCTAACAGAAAGTTTCTTTGTAGCATTTGTGAATTTTTGCAGTCTTGTAAGTTAAAAGGAAAGCACTGAATAAGTGAGGTATGTTGGTACATAGTGAGTTGTGAACAATTTCTTTTGATCGAATGCTGTCAACGGCCATTTTACAGTGTCGCGTAAGACTTCAGAGAGTTATCTATATAAATAAAGCGAGAATTCTGTGTGTCTGTCTGTCTCTCTGTTTGACCGGGATTAACTTCTACAATTTTGCACCTTTTCACTCGAAACCTTCACTGCTGTGTCGGCCTCGGCATCGGACACCCAGTGGAGGGGTTCGCGTACCCCCTTTTCACCGCTAACATGGTGAAAATCCCCAAAACTCTACCCAACCGATCGTCCCTCACGCCCCAGCTCCCCTCTTCCACTGCAAAGCGGTTCTATTTATGGCGCCGGTATTCCCCAACGTCATTAATAATGCGCATAACGACACCGTCCTTCACGCCCCAGCTCGCCTCTTCCACTGCCAAGCGGTTCTATTTATGGCGCGGGTATTCCCCAATAATGCGCATAACGACGTTGTTTACTTTCGCACAAAATATAATTACGATCGAATCGAACTATATTCATCGTTTTACAGCAAAATTGTATGTTCAAAGACTCTGCTTTACTAAGGGCAGTGACGGCTAGATTTCTGGCGTTTTCTTTAACCCGCCAACGCCCGGTTCACCCTCTTCGACTGCGAAGCAGTCAGTCCACGGGAGACTGCGAAGCAGTCGTCGCCACAGGGCGACTGCGAAGCAGTCAGTCCACGGCAGAGGTCGCAAGACGCGACAAGGTGTATACAAGACTGTGAAGCAGTCTCCGCTGTACGCAAGAAGGCGTCTACAACACTACAAGACTGCGAAGCAGTCTCCGCTGTACGCCAGAAGGCGTACACAAGACTGCGAAGCAGTCTCCCCCCACAGGTCGCCTAAATTTCTTCCTTATTCGCTACACGGATTTAAACTTATACCTAAATTTGTTGCTTATTCGCTACAGGGATTAAACCAGCTAGTATAATATATGTGATGCGGGATCCCAAAACCAGGCGGTTCGTAAAAATTTACAAAAACTAGGTTTTAATATATATTTGTAGATCTTTTCAAGATCTTTCCAAGATGCTAAGGGTTTTTCTGATGGGTCTAACCGTTACGAAGATATGCGGTTTGGAAACCATGCCCTATATGAGAAATTATTTAGAGAAAAATGCCAAAAACAGAAACGCATGTAATCTATTATAAAGTCCTTGATTACGATAGGTATTGCTTGAGCTTAAAAGCTGAAATTTTCACAGGTTATAAACACACATGTCTGCCAATATTACAATATTAAATTATGCTATTATTTTTTGTTTTTATTTAATAATTAAGAAACTTTTGGTAACTGACTAAGCTTTCATTCCACTCCACGCAGATACAAAATAGCCCGAGATGCAGCGCGCGACCTTGTTTTGCCCAATCAGGACTCTAGCATTCGGCATTTAAATGATCACGTCATACCAACCAACGGGAAAGAAGATTTGGGGGACCGGAATTTCTTTGCTATTTATGGCACAGGAATTAATTATTCAGCCACGAAAGTCGGCCAGTCGGTTAAAGGGAATTCCAGGCTTTCAGAAGATGTATGACATCATGGGTATTTCTCAGTCGCTATTTATAACCGCTACGCGCAAAACAATGAAATTGACCCGAAAATGAAATCATATTCTTTTACAACTTTGCAATGTTATTCGAATTTGTATGAAAACAACCAATAAATAATCATAAAGACTGCAGAATTATATTCTTCAAATATTAAACAATGCAATTATGATATAAAACGCTTTTCGCTAAAAATCAAGATGAAGCGCTATTTTGAGAGATTACTCGTAATAGGTTTTGCCGACTTCCGCCTGGTTTTGGAAAATTACATCACATATATGCAAAACATTAGCTTGTGATATTTCTATGTATCCATGCAATCAAAAAACTTCTATAGCCCCACTGGTGCCCTGCGCTTGGCCTTCCAGTGGCGCTTTAGAAGTTTGGAGATTACGAGATTACGATCACTGGCGTGAAGAGCAAGCGGTAGCGGGAACGCTTCCCGCAACCCTCCTAAAAAGGTCTACTCAACCTATTTTCATTCGCGAGATGGCGCGTTTGTGAAAATGAGATGTAGGACGTGATGGGCGCCTTGCATGGCTGCCGTATACAGTTAAATTCGACTCCTGTAATAACTTGCGATCATCCGTTCATACTGATTTGTAATCATACTGCGTTATTGTCAGTTTGAAGATATTAAACGAAAATATTATTATTAGTACGATTACGAACGCATACTTTTATTCAATCAGTCGTTGAATGGCGCTCTAGGCCAAATGACATCATCAGTTGTGCATTGAACTGGACATCGGATATGTTATCCGTGTTTTGAGTAACTATTAGACGAATTAATTTGTGTAGGTCTGTATAAAAAGACTCGTTTTAAAAATTTTAATGGCCGAGTGGTTTCACAGAAATCCTTTAAAGGCCACGGCCTTTGAGACCTTTGAGTTGCGTGGAGTGGTTACTAACGGAGCTGCTCAGAAAATATGCAGGTTGAATAATATTTCAATGTTTACCTGAATTCTCACATGCCTGATATCAGCGCGAATTATTATAGTAATTTGAAGTAAATGGGATTTCGTTTATATTATACAGCCAAACATCACTTGCAACGAGTCTTAACAGTTAAAAGTGTTCACTCATACAAACCTCCAAAACCAGATTGGGCGACTGGCAAAAACCGGTAAGAAATTGTACACACGGCAATGAAACGTAGTAAACATAAAATGATCAGTTGTTTTAGACGCCTATCAGTGTGCACTGTAATGGAAGAACTGTAAACAGACTGTCATCATTATTATTGTTAACAGAAATTTTAAAGAACGTATATGCGGTGTATGTAACTAAGTAAATCCTTTACTGAACCAACCGCTAACCGCACTTAGGTGTACATTAAAGTTTAAAGTGTTTATTAACATATTTCTTTTTGCACTTTGAGATCGTAATAGAGGCGCTAAATGTTCTGATGGTTGAAAGCTTGTATTTTCAGCGAACTCCGCCAGACTCGTAACCAACTGGTCGACTTACTGTCAAATCCGAGCAACCAGACAGATGTCGTTGTTTCAATGTTGAACAACTACCTCGGACTTCTGCATGGTTTTGTTGTGTCACTGGACGAGGGTGGAGGAGAGAGCAAGTTGCGACATGCAGTACAATTTTACTGGTTACACACACTGCTGGGTTACACAACTATGTAGGTGCAGCCTCTGTGAAGTTGTTAGAGATATATTTGTTTCTTTAAAGCACTTATTTTTAGGGACCTGCAAATAACAAATTTTCAGTTGAATCGAATCTCGAATCGAATAGGGGTAAAACTTCGAATTCGAATCTTGAATCGACTCAGCGGGTACCAGTTTGATATTTATGAAGCTTGATTGCACAGGCGTACCACTGTATCAATAACTTTTCTGCCGTTTAAAATCAGTTAAGTTAAACATTAAGCTAAATAACAGAAGTAAAAATTAACGAGTATAAGCCAGAGCTTCTCAATCGAGGCAAGCGATTGATCGCTTTCCTTGGTCGCTCGCCCAGCAAAGGTACGGGCAAGCGGTTAATCGCCGCGAAGGCATTGCACCGTTGGTCGGCGCTCGATAAGTTCGAGTTAGACTCCAAGACGATAGACAGAACTGGAGCCAGAACATTATTTTATTTATGTAATCTACATTACTGTAATTTACTTGCGGCAGCGGTGAATGCGTGCCATGACCTAATGACTGCTGAGTGATCACTATAATTTCGTGCAATAGGATTAGCCATAACACGGTCGACACCTCACGCTGCGTGACATAATTCGTAATGTCGCTAATTATATGCAGCTATACGAATACGATACACAAAATATGCTGGACAATGTGCACAAAAGCTCTAGAGGTCGACTGCGCCTACTCAATCCAGCATGATCGATTTTCAAATCACGTACTAGTTTCAAATGAGAAGCTCTGAGTATAACGTTATAATTATTTACCCTTTTCTTGCCAGAGGGTTTGCTGTTGTCACGTGCCATGTTGCACGCAGAAATTCAACAACCAATCCACGTGCAGTAAACAATGCAATTAGTTTACAACAAGGTGCATCAAAGGGCTAATCATTTTCCCGAAAAATTATTCGAAATTTTTTCCAATCATGACATCATTTTTGAATTGTCCGAAGCTTTGCAGGTCCCTACTTATTATGTGGGTAAAGCCTGTTATTCTGCATCTGAGATGCTGGGGCCAAGACAGAGGCAATTAAATGTCAGAGTAACATTGTGAGTCTTGACAAGGATCATGCTTTACATAGGGTAAGGCTTTATGTAAGCTAAGGCTTTATGTAAGCTAAGGCTTTGTGTAAGGACAGTAAGGTATGGCTTTATGTAAGGTAAGGCTTTGTGTAAGATAAGGCTTTTTGTAGGGCAATACTTTACAAAACATATGGCTTTACTTAATGTAAGGTTTACATAAGGCTTTGAGGCGTGGCTTTACACAATATGAGACTTTTCTAAGGCTTAATGCAGGATAACTGGATAAGCTAGGCTTTATATAAGGTAAGGCTTTATGTAAAATAAAGTTTTGTGTAAGGTAAGGTTTTACATAAAGTAAGGTTTCACTTAAGGTAAGGGGCCATCCATATATTACGTACACAAAAACATTTTCATACCCCCACTCCCCTGTTGCACCTCATACATTTTGTGGACCCCATGCGTGCGTACAACTAAGCTTCTCTAACCCCCCCCCATACAAAATTTAATTAGCTAAAGTAATCTATAAGCCATATATTTTACTATAGGCTACTATTTATTTTTGTTAAACATCATATTTACTAGCTATAAAATTTGTGAACTGCTATGAAGAAATAAAATACTAACAACACGAACACTTACATTTAAAAAAGTTTTAATACTACATGAAATTGATAAAGCAGGAATATAGTCAGTAGATGTCATAATTATAAATTTATTTTGCATACGTACACTTTTGTTGAGACCACTCCCCTCGCCATACGCACCCGTACGCAAAATCACCTAAATCCTTGCGTACGTATGGATGGCCTGTAACAACATATTCAAGTAAGCTGTAGTGTTTCAGTGTATTGTGTAATGAAACATTCTGGCCAGTGTATTGTGTATGTTTTCAGTGTAACATGTAATGTTTTCAGTGGTTTCAGTTGCTTTATCCATCCAGACAAGTGTTTGAGCTGACCACAGTGCTCAGGTTGAATGAGGTTACGCATAGGCGTAATTTGTGGGAAAGACTAGGGGTACCCGTACCCCACTTTTTGGACTGGGAATACCGTACCACCCACTTTTTGAACAATGCCAAACAATATTGTATTATTGTGCCTTCCCAGAGATCGCAGTCTCCGCCTTGTTTCATGTATGTAAGAAATTGGTACCCCCCCCACTTTTTAGACCAAGGTTACGCTCCTGAGGTTACGTCTTGAAAACTTCAAAAGCTGAAGTCGAGTTGAGTTTGTCTTGCGTAATACAATTAGGGGCCTACCATTGCGCTGTTACAATCATATGGACTTTATTACTTAGTTTCTTCTGACAAATATAATACAATACAATGTGCTTTTATTACTTCACTTACTGCTTACAAACACTTGCATATAATTTCTGTATGGGACTTTAAAATTATTGGTTTTTACTCACGCGTTTGTGTAAAACCATTGCCTGTTTATTTTGTAGCATGCAGGGTGATGCACTCGACGAGAAGGCTTCCATGCTGTTCAACGTGGCTCTGTGGTTTACAAAGCACGCAGCAGTTGTTGCAGGAAAGGACGAGTAAGCTCAGAATTAGTTTAGGTTACAGCAGGCATGTTTTTTCAGCCACAACATGCCGGAACGGCGTTCCGGTGTCACGAAATAGAGTATCCCCCATACATGCGTATCCCCCTTAGCGAAATGGAGTATTCGGTTTAGTTTGCATTATTGGCGGTTTCTAAGTGTATTCAGTCGTACTGTTTGGATTTATTGCACACATAAAATTTTTGAATTGCGTATCTTTAGTTTGTACGTCGACCTGAAATCAATTTACTTTGTTTTTGGCGATTTTGACTGGAATTTCGTCGAGGCTATCATGATGCGTATGACGAGGGGGGGGGATAGAATGGTTCATCCCACCGGATACTCTAAACCGGTTTATTCCATCCGGGGGGATACGCTTTAGGGGGGATAGAATATCTCGGGACACCGGCACATTTTTTCAGCTACTAAAAAATAATTTATTTATTTTAATAATAGAAACAATAATTTCTAAAGTTATTTTA
Organism: Allolobophora icterica; assembly: GCA_963556255.1. Taxonomy (NCBI): domain Eukaryota; kingdom Metazoa; phylum Annelida; class Clitellata; order Crassiclitellata; family Lumbricidae; genus Allolobophora; species Allolobophora icterica. The sequence continues at coordinate 82,289,187 of OY744605.1, read as the reverse complement.
GAAATTTCAGTGTTGTGAACTGTTTTCAGTGTTTATTGAGACCCCTTCCAAGTTCCAACCCCCAATCCCGTTTTTCTTGGGATTTTAGCCCTTCCATAATTGTTCAGTTCCGGGACCTATTGTTCAGTTCCCGAACCTTTTTTTCTAGAAAAAAGCAATGCAGCAGACATTAGCTGCAGTCACCGTAACAGGCATTTGTGATTTGTTTATAGCAGAGATATTCCTCTTTGTGTTTGCTCAGGCTTTTGTTTCCTCTGCTGCCATGACAATGGTTTTGTCTTTCTGTTTTGTAAAGTCCCAAAATGGAGGAAGCCTTACAAGTGCACAAGTGCCTGAGAGTTGCTTCAGGGCTGTTCACTCTCATCAAGGTATGCTCAGGATACTGTGTATTTATCTCGATATGAAATTGAAATACTGCATGTAAATGTACGCATGTTTCTATAGTGACTGTGTGACCTCAACCCTACACATTTTCCAATGAATTGATTGGGTAAAATCCTTCAACAGAGTGGAGGCCTGAATCCGTACTCTCCACTTGATGGACGAGCCCACAGCACTGTACTACTATGCACCCTTATATTAATAAAAATTCAAACATACATTTTATAAATGAATTGGCCAAAAGTCTGATGATGTTAAAATAATTCTGATGGTATTAGGATTATTTCCTAATGACATTAAACTGTTATTAACTGGACAAAATCTTTTTGTATCACTATTTTAGTTTAAAATTTAAGATTCAGCTGATCCTATAGTGACTCAATGTGTTATTTTGTCTAAAAAGAAAGAGCTGATTGGCCAGTTGAAAGGACAGCCGACGCAGAAGGCATCTGACTTTGACCCAAACATTCTTGACGCCTACATTCACCAGTGCACAGCCGAGGCACAAGAAGGTACCAAAGTTCATGCCCTTTGACCTCTTAGGAATCTTTGCGGGTGGCATAAGATAAAATAAATGCTCATTTCTTTGGATTTTTATCTGAAATTCTTCTTGATGTCTGGTCTGGACCTAGTGGGTTTTTAACAAACATCTCTAACAGACTGTAATTTCTTAACTGCAGTTTCATGTAAAGCGATCGTGGAGAAGTGCTGTGTGCATTGTGATCACAGTGCTGTAAAAGTTATTATAACTTCTCGGAACTCTCTCTGTGTCTGTTCGCTCTGCTCAGTCACTTGTGTCATTTAAACTTGCCTCGTTCAAATTGCGTATCCACCATAGACTGCCTCTCTGTTTTTCCAACTAACCTGGATATTGATTACGGTTTGATTTTGGTGTGCCATCGGTTGATGGCTTGTGCATTAGACACTGGCGCTAAAAAGGTTATTAATTGCACGTACATTGTATGTCTGGTAGTCTAAGGCTTGCTGGCTTCCTACTGTGAAGTTTTTATCTGCTCTTTTAAAATAACAATATCTACTCATTTGTAAGTCTAAGTGCTATTATCTTACTCGGCACCATCACTACATGTAATCGGATATATTGTTTGCGTATTACATTATTCACATTAAATTATTTGCACATTGCATTATTTGTATATTACATTAGCCGCAGATAACATTGTTTGCATATTGTATTAATTACAGTTTTTGCACATTACATTATTAGGATATTACATTGCTTGCCTGTTACATTATGTGCATATTACATTATTTGTGTATTACATTAATCGCGTTGCATTATTTGTGTATTACATTAGCCACATGTAACTCCATTTACCTATTACAGTAATCACATTACATTATTTGCACACTACATCATTTGCATATCACATTATTTTCTTATTACATTATGTAATATGATTTGAGGAAGTTGGAGGCATTGAATGCATTGCATTAATCACATTGCATTATTTGCGTTTCACATTAGCCGCTTATTATGTCACATTTCTTGTTGTTTGCATGTTTCAGTGACAATAGCTCGTGCAATTGAGTTGAAGCACAACTCGTCGATCATTTCCTCTTTAGCTCACGAAACTGCCAAACTATATCAGCTGGCTGGTGAGAAATAGCTTGCTTCTTCCAAATTGTCAAAGTCTTACTAAGAAAGCCTTTAAGTCTGAATATCATACGTCACATGCTTGTAAGTTGAATGGGTTTTCATGTCAGTAAAGGCTTTTTAAGGACATTTCTTAATTCTTAGATCTGTATGGCTGAGCCAAGCAGAAAACCAGTACTGTCAAAGCTTGGAACTTCTATAGCTCCTCTCTGAACATAAGCTAAGCATCTTTTCGATGATCAAAAGTCTAGCAAATTCCACCCTTATACACAATTGTCTTGTTGGCTGTGCTCCATCGTACCTTGGGGACTTCTGCATTTCAGTCTCCTCGATCCCGGGTTGTGGCACCCTTCAGTCGGCTGCCCATGGACTCCTGACTGTCCCTTGTATGTATACTGCTAGAACTCAGTCCAGATGCTCTGCATATATGTTGGGCCCACCAGATGGAATCGCCTGCTCAGTTTGTCCCTCCACAGTTTTACAAGCACCTGAAGTCTGTATTGTTCGATAGTAATTTCACTGGTTCGGGTTGGGAGTGCCACTGATGAGTTTTTTCTTGAAATGGGGCTTTAGAAATGTCAGATTACGATTACAATGGTCGGTAAGACAAAAATAGGCCAGCCTAAGGAAGATAAGAATGCTGAAGCGAAAATGTGTTAAGTCGAGAATAGAGAAACAAAGACATAGAACAGTTTGTATCAGTGTGCTCTAGGACCTTCTAGAACAGCAAACATCCTGCCACCAAGAGGTGGTTTTCATTTGAGGAATGGCAAGGGTAAAGCAAACTAAGTTAGCTGACATCTGATTCTATTGTTTGCTTGCATCTAGATGCAGCACTGACTTCTGTGAATGATGGAGCTTGTTGGAAGTGGCAGAAGTACTTGCAGTTCAAAGCGGAAATCTACTATGCATACGTGAGTTCTTTAAAGGCGTACTTTGAAGATTTTAAAGAATGCATTAATTAATTATCAGTTGTTTTATTATTTTTATTATCAGTATAATTTATTATTAATTAATATTTCTTAATCAGACAACTTACATGGTGCCGTTAGACGAAATGTTCAAGACAAAGGCGCCTAAAGATTAAAGCAATTTCAGCAGACGGTGCTTAGAATTGTTCAGGTCCTTTTGTCAAATTGTCCACTCGAGTCATGTCAGCCTTTATTCTTTAGGACTTGTTTTTTTAAAGACTTTTTCTGCATCTTTGGATTACCCTCTTGGCTACTGACCAAACTACCGTGAAAGTTGTTGCGCACACTGTGCTTAACAGCGACCATCGATTGAGGCGGTTCCTGTGTAGCCAGTGTTTAATCTAGTCCCCCTCTTCTGGGAGGAGAAACAAGGTTTCTGGGGGAGCTAAGAATTTACACAACATTTCTTTCATCCATCTTGAAAAAGTTTGAGACTTTTCCTAATTTCATCTTCCAAAAAAGTTGATGACCTTTTTTTTAGTCCTTCGCCCCGATTTTTAACTTTTTCTACACAATTACTCTCTCAAAAACCTTGATGACCTTTTTTTATGAATACATCTCTCTGGGGGGGGAACCATGTATCCACATGTATCGTGGGGGAATTTTTCCTCCCCTAAAGGTCTCTACATTGTAATATTGCTGGCCTCTGGGGGGAACATCAATCCTGGGGGGGACATTTTCCCCCAAAGACGTCTAGACTAAACACTGCTGTGTAGCAACCTTGAGCAAGTGCTCAGAGACATCAGTGCTCTGTCATGTGGTCATGCTGAGCAAGCCCATGACAGACGAAGGTCCCTGGCAAATAAAGCAAATAAAGCAAATAAATCAGTTTAGGTTTATTCTAATGCATTCTGCATCTTCTAAAGAACCTGCTTCTGGTGTTTTAGGCATACAGCTACCATGGGGAGACCCTTCTGGCGCAGGACAAGTGCGGAGAAGCGATCAAGTGCTTACAAGAAAGCCAGTCACGTGCGGAAACTTTCATTCCTTCTCTTCTCACAACGAGTTTCTATTCTGGAAACATCTGTAGCGTCTCGTTATCGTAAAATACAAGGCATGATTCATTGGTCGCTTGCCGCGTTCACGTTAGGTCTTACATACTTGCTTACTTTAATCAGAAGTGTGGGGGTCCATAGAGTAGTGGTAACATCACTGGCGTGAAGAGCAAGCGGTAGCGGGATCGCTTCCCGCAACCCTCCCAAAAAGGTCTACTCAACCTATTTTCATTCGCGAGATGGCACGTTGTTAAAAATGAGATGTAGGACATGGTGGGCGCCTTGCATGGCTGCCGTATACAGTTAAATTCGATTCCTGTAATAATTTATGATCATCCGTTCATACTGATTTGTAATCATACTGCATTATTGTCAGTTTGAAGATATTAAACGAATATGTTATATTATATTATATTATAGGTTGTTTTGTTGTTATTGGTATTATTGTTTTTATTATTACTATAATTGTTAGCCCTGAGGTACCTCAGATCCTTCAGGGAAAAAAATCGAGTTATTGAGATAAATTACTGCAACAGCTAACCCACTAGGGCACTAGGCTATCACGCAACCCCCAATAACAACGCAACAGTGGCTTTGTGCTTGCGTATGTACAATAGCGATAATATTGTACGTATGTAAGCATTATCATAATACATGTATATCCTTGAGTGAACTGAGGTAAGATGTATACCACAAAATGGGTTAAAATTTAAAATTAGTATTGTTGATTATTATAGCTGATATCTTGTGCCTAATTCCATCCATGCTAGTACTAAATTGATTAGATTAAGATTAGTTTGGGGTTGTTTAGATGCTTTGATAACAACAGGGAAGATGTCGTTATCAGATGGGAGAGGGATAGATTAATGATAACACTTTGACCTGAAGAACACAAGGTCTTGAAAGACGTGGTTCGATACCCGTAAGCTCCTTATAGGTCGACTCAGCCTTCCACTCCCTAGGGTTAGCGTAAAATAAGCGAGCGTCTAACAGGTTGCCAAGATGTGTGTTCTATAAGATCTTGATAGTTGTACTGTCATATGTTCCAATGTTACTTGCTGCACGGTTTGTCGGTGAGCTTGTCAATAAACACGAATATAAATTATTATTATTATTATATATCAGTTGTAAGTTCTGTTGGAAACTTATGGAAAGATTACTTAGGCCATGTTTCAGTTGTCACAGAATAGTTCCGTAGACTAGGCGTAGAGAAACATTGGCTCAATGGTGATTTTGTCTTGTCATACAGATTACAACAAAGCGACGAAAGCGGTGAAGGAATACTCGTCTTCCTGGCTTGGTGCAGGAAAGACGGCCAAGCCTCAGGATCACCTGTTCTTCCGACGTCTCGGACCCATCGTCCAGAGGACGCTCGATAAATGCGTCCACGAGAATGGGTTCATGTCAGTTTCATGATGCTTTACAAAGTTTTACTGCAATAATCTTATCTATGTGTAATCTAATATAATCTAATCTAATCTGTTGTCATTCTGCCAGCATTTAGGGCCTTGCAAAGCTTGTTTCAAGGACTGTGATTTCATGTGCTTCTGTTCGCTGCAGTCCAGAGTTGGACTGGGACCATCATGGGCGGCGATCCCGGGAGGGGCGGGGGGTCGAGGGGACAAGACCCCCACCTTTAACAGTGGGGGGACACGCCATACATCGGACCCCCCAAATTTTGTAGAAACACCAAAAAAAGGTCATAAAATTTTTTCTGCCTCTTTTTTGACCAGATCAGTTCAAAACTCTTTTTTGACCAGATCAGTTCCCAAATGTCCCCCACCTCTCAAACAAGATCGCCGCCACTGGGGACCATTGTGGGGGCCCTGCCATTTAGAACTATTTCTTTTCCGTTAAGAAATGCCTCAAAACTCGCTGTTTCTCATTGGATTTGAAACATCTGGATATCTAATTGCTCTTCATCTGGCGACACCTCAGATTCACATTTCTGTGTGACTTTGCATGCGTTAAAATTTTTTAAATTAATAATTGTAATAATGATGTATAATTAATTCCTTTCTGTCCTAGGGGCCATGAGTGCTGAAACCAGAGGGGCCCATGTACCATGGCATGTGGGCACAACGGCCAGTCCACCCCTGCTACCACCCATTATCAACTTGATTATAGAATATGTACAGTGATTGTAATACTTCAGTAGGAGACCAAGTGTCAGGGAGAGGACTGGCCACCTGCGGGTTTAGCTTTTGTCCTGGCTTCTCCATTCGATTATGATTTTCTGTTGCAATTTTGCTCAAAGAGACCATCATGTCTTGAATGTTAGTATGATGGCACAATAGAAGTGTTAGATTAGATTAGTGGTTGAGGAAGAACAAGAACAGATATAGAGATGAACAAGGGTAAATTAGGATAGAACCGGGGAATAGCGGACAGGACAGATCGAGGTATACCCTAAGGGCGGGGATTATTAGGGAGAATTAGAGGGAGAGAAATACGGGCGCCTTGCATGGCTGCCATACAGTTAAATTTGAGTCCTGTTAAACTTGTTATCGTCTGTTACTACTATATCGTGTAATCTTACTGTGTACTTGTCAATTTGATTTAATAAACGAAGATTATTATGAGAAGTAATAATTTGCCAAACTATAGCCTGCAGATACACGCACAGGATGGATTAGTTATTATTTTTTAGGAATAAGCATCCCAGGGTATGCAAAATCGATCCAGAGCAAAGAAAGTTAATTTCCTATCTCTATTAAATAATATAATCTAATATATTAAGATAGACCGAAGTGGGGTGATAATCAGGGCTGTAGTCGAGGGTATACGCGGGTATACAGCGTAAACTCACCTCTAGAGACCGTATACTTACCTCACAACATATTTATATTTATTTATATTAAAATACTGTAGCGCATACTCGCAAAATACTGTAGCGTATACTCACCTCTAATTTGTTTAGGAAAACTAACCGGTAGCGTATACTCAACTCTAATTTTACCACTACAGCCCTGGTGATAATCAAAATATATAAACTCTTATTATTGAGAAAATGAATTCTTTTTCCAGTTACCACCAGAAGGTTCCACCGACGACGCCCGACCTCGGAGAGAAGGCAGCATTTGGTGTTGCCACTCCCGAAGAGTTCCAGATGCCACCAAGTCATTCTTTGTGGACGGTTGACACGTACAAAGCATTTGATGTAAAGAAATTACCTGCAAAACAGGATGTGAGGGAACGATGCTTTACTCATAGATGCTGCATATAAATTTTATTATATTTTGAAAGTTTAAAATGAAATTTATGTTAATGTAATGTAATGTAAGAAAACACTTGTGTAGTACCTTTCCAGCTCCTTCCAAAAACGCTGCTTGCATGGCTACCTAAACAAGAGTGACTTTAGGTCAACGGAACTGTTCTTTGAGGTTGAAACAGTTTTTCTGTTTTTTATTTAGTTTTTCTGTTTTTTATTTAGGTTTTTACGTTTTTAACAACTATGGATTAGAATGAGTTTGTCAGATTTGAACTTAGAGTAGACTTGTTAGAATGGATTTCTTTTGATTTGAACGTCCTCTGCTTCTACCAAGAAGCCTCCTGCTGGAAACTGATTTAAGATTTGATTTGATTTTGTTAGTAGTTTTTAAATTAGATTAAGTTAAGTCTGCCTCATTTGAATGTTCTTTTTCGTTTCAACCCAGAAACCCACTGCTGCTGGTGAGAAGGCTGAACCGGAAGTGGCTCCAGTGAAGGAGAAGGAAGTTCCACAGCCGGCTAATGATCCGAGCACAAGCAGCGGTTGCACGTTGTCCTAAGCCACCATCTGCTTTACAAATTTCGCGAAAACGTGATCATCTGTGCTGCTGTACGATCTGTGCCAAATCCTCTTTGTAACACACACTATTATAATGAAAAATTCTCATATACTTCAAGATATTATGCAGCCTGGAACATGGCTTTGTGTTTGCTCCAGCTCTGAAGTGTCGCAGTTTTTATAAAACAGCAACCTTATCGGGGCAATTGGAGCAGAAATCTCAAAATAACTTTCTGCCCAAACGTGGAATTAAACAATCCAGCATGCAAACCGCTAGACAATACACTCCAAAAGTTAAGCAAGAAAAGTTGGTTGGTATATATGCAGAAAAACTGGTTACACACTTGAATGTAGGTGCAGTCGATGCAGGTATACATCTATTCTGAAATACTACAGCAAGACTTATTTGGTTATTACATGCTACATGTATTTGTCAGTTTTTGTTACAGGTTAATAATGATGAGTTGTATTTTTTCTTAACTTTTTACATGGGATGTTAAAATTACATGTTTGAAAATTTCCAGATTGTAGATGGAGTACAGTTTTTCTTACTTGCCCTGCCACTGTGACTGAAAAGACATGACGTTTTTCAGTTGGCTTATCCACTATACGCTGCCTCTCTGCTTCAGCAGACTAACTTTCTGGGTATTGTCCGGGCTGTTGCTTGATTTTGGTGCACCATCGGTGGGTGATTTGTGCATTAGACACTAGCTCTAAGTATAGAAGATTAGCTGTTGCTTGAAGTGGTGCTTTATGGGTGTCGAATTACAATTAGAAAGGTGCTAATTGCCATTTCTCACCTAACAGAAAGTTTTTATAACATTTTTGAATTTTTGCAGTATTGTAACTTGTAAAGGAATGCACTGAATAAGTGATGTATGTTGGTACAGAGTGAGTTGTGAACAGTTTCTTTTGTTTGAATGCTGTCAACGGCCATTTTACAGTGTAATATATGCGAGCCGTCTGACAACATTTAGCTTGTGATATGGCTATGTATCTGTGTAATCAAAAGACTTCTATAGCACCACTGTATAATTATGCTCAAAGCATCAGTCATTGGCCGCTGCTAAGCAAAATCGTTGTGCGTGAAATTGTTGGGCGAGTCCAGTCGAAAGCTAAGAAGGGAGTCCAAGAAGGCACAGGAACAGACTGCAGAGAGTGAACTCGAGATACAAGTATAGGCTATAGCAAAAGCGGCGCCTATCAGTATGGTAGCCAAACGGCGTAAAATTTGGTTAGATTACGACAATAATCTAATCTACCCTACGAACTCACCAAAGTCTCGCCTCTTGCTATCTCCACAGTTCTTTCACTCGAAACTGATCTTTCAGACTCGCAAATCACCCTGATTTTCATCTTCCTCTACCTCCCTTGCCGTTTCAAATCTACATGTAAACACCATCCACCTAAGTCTGCCTGCCTTACTCTGCCTGACCCCTTTGGATCCTTATCTGGAACCGATTTTTACCCTACCTGTCTATCGATTTTGTTTTGACTAAGCGCCTCTGAATAAGCTGGTTCCCGCGACTCCACTTGGGCGCTGTAGAAATCTCGAGATTACGATTATAACAGTTACTGTTGTATGAGTCAACGACGCTATGAGTGTACGGTATGACCACTAGTTCTTGGAACGGATTGACATGTTGGGCTATTTTGAAACTATGTATTTTGCGCAGGCTGAATTTTTATTCCATATCAACGTAAAATGGACGCACATCTAAAAGGTCAAATAAACAACCAAAATGGAGACGAAAGCGGCGAACGTTTTGGTGTTGCTCATGCAGATATTACGTTGTTGACTGAATGTGAAAATCTAACGGAGATTGTAGGTAATGCTTTGGTACAGTCTCGCCTTTGGTTGGTTGTCCGTTTTGGAATCAGTGGTTAGGTAGTGATGTCACTTCCGGAATATGCGGGACCGTTTACAATTTAATTACATATGGCACTGAACATTTGCAAGCAGATAACTTCCACAGAGCCGAATTCTGAAATACAATGTAGATTTTTGTGTTAACTCCTTGCACTTCTCCCGTTACAGTTCCGTAAGCTCCAAACTGCAAACTTTGACCAGTCGGTGGAAACCAAATTGTCCGTAGCAACTCAGTATACTATTAATTAACTCAAGCCACTCTATCACTCCAGGCTTTCCACTCAGACGTCAAATCCGAGAATCTCAGTAAATTTGGATAATCTGTAATTTGTAGGCAAAGTTGAAGATGATGGTCAGCTGGTGAATGGTTGTACTGCTTTTGGAAGAGATGAATATGTCAGTCTGTCGACTATGATGGACACAAAATTGACCAAGTTGCCCAAATTTCACGAGTGCCTTGGATCAGTTGAAGGTTGTTCTCAGCTAAAGGTGCGTTCATTGGCTAAATAAACATCATAGCAGTACAACATACATGCACTCACTGTATAAACATAATGTCAAATGCACAAACTGCGAAAATGTTCGTAATTATAATAATGGTCAGGTAGATATTTTAGCTATAATAGGCTAGGACAAGTTCAGATGAGGTATTATTACATATGTGTACACACACTTCACCATAAACATCGTGTGGAAAATCCTCTGATGCTTCTGATTACCTACCTTTTCGTCTGGTGCTATTCATGAGATGACACCTCAGCTGTATGTTGCTTTCTCTAAATGAACCACCAACAGTCTTTCGGATATTGACCTGATTATGGCTTGTTTTTAGTTTGCCTTCAGTTGATGCCTTGTGCATTAGATGCCAGCAAAATAGAAGTTACTAATTACAATTATTATTGTGTTGATTTTTGAGTAGTGATGTAGCTTTTCCGGAAAAATATTTTGCGGGAAATTTTCCGGAAATTTTCCAGAAATTTTCCGGAAATTTTCCGTAGATCCGGAAAAATACATTTAACTCATAATGTCCAATTTTCCGCATCAGAAATTTCCGCATTATTATTATTTCCGCATGTTTATTATAAGACAACACTAGAAAATTTCTGTTTTTTTAAGTTATTTTATTTACAGTATTTCTGTTAATGCAGGCAACATTCACCTTGAAAGAATTAAAATAAACATTAAACCCTACATTAGCGTTTCAGACTAGAGTAGCCTAGTTCAAACTAGTTGTAGCCTGTATGTCTGCAGTCTGCTCTGTTGCAGGAAATGTTTAAAAGAATTAAAATAAACATGAAACAATCTACCAATTGCTGTTTTTTCTCATATTTTCATAACTAAAAAGTATTAAGGAGACTAAATCATAAAAAATATTTTCTTTAAATTAACAGTCAAGTTTAATTGCAATTAATTCTTAAATGTATTGTCGTTGTTGAATGTTGAGCTTGTGAACACTGAATAGTAAGCACTAACAATGCTATCTATTGAATAAACATACAAGTTATATCTACATAAGATAGCTTAGAGTGAGTGATGTTAAAACATTGATGCATTTAAATTCTTATTCAGTAATATTATACTGATGGAAAAATATGGAAAATTTTCCGGAAAAATACACTGGAAATTTTCCGACATTTTCCGGAAAAATATGAAATTTTCCAGACAATTTTTCCGCCTCACAACACTATTTTTGAGCACATCTATCTGTATCACTCATTTCTTATGTGATACTGCACTGCATTGCAAGTCTTAATTAATACATTGTTGGCTTATTTTTGCTTAACGTTGTTTGTTGATGCAGTCAATCCTGCCTTGTGGGTATGACTATGTTATTTGCAACCTGCTTCCTTTTGAAACATTTGACGGCGAAGATCGCTTTTGCTCCGTCTTTCGTGTTGCCATGGGAACTGCAGAAGAGGCAGAACAATGGTTGTATGAATTCCAGTCATCGTCGAAGACAACGTGGCGAGTGGACAAGACATATCCTGACCCCCAGACGAAGGTCGTTTTCAAGGTAACTCGACATTCTACCATAAGCTTGAAAAAGATTACATGCAAGTTTGACTGTTGGCATGTTTTTTTGCCAGTTAGATCGCTCGCCTTGTAACGCAGAGAGTGCGGGTTTGAGCCTCCCCTGAGACGGTTGCTGTGTAGGAACTTTGAGCAAGTCCTTCACTCACAACTGCTCAGCACAGCTAGTGGCACTTAACAGATGCAGAAGTAATATTAATGGTGGTGGCAGTGATGATGGCAATGGTTTTAATGGTAATAATGCATTCTTAGCGCTTTTATGATGTTCATAATGCTAATTGCGAATATGTATTGCACCGCTTCAAGAGAGAGCCATCAGAGGTACTCCAGACCTAACACAATGAAACTACGATTGAAGAAAATGGTCGTTAGCATTTCCGGCAAAGAAGCAAAGAGAGGCTGAGAAGCTCTTGTCGCAGGTTGTCAGGCAGCTTATTCCAGGAGGATGGGCCGACCACTGAAAACCTCCTATGCTGCATCGTGGAATTCCGGGCCGGTGGAACAACCAAGTCGCCATGCGTTGCATAGCGAAGAAATCTGCAGCCGGGGAAGAAAGATACTAAAACGCAAAGATTCTTCTGGTAAGATGGAGCTCAACCTGCCAGGCAGTTACACATAACTGGTAAATTGGAATAAACAGAAAACTTAAGTTGAAGTAAATAAATTATGCTGATGATGAGAATGAATATTATAGTATGACGTTCAATAATAATGCTATTTGCTGTTGTAGAAAGACTACCATTGCCAGCACAATACACGATCGACGAGTCACAAAGATCGCAACATCCAGAATTCGCACAAGAAGAACACTAATTGTCCGGCCAAACTGACCATCACTGTCAAGAAATTTGCCAAAAAGTGGGCAGCTTCTTATACCTGAAAATCTTACTCTCAGAGTTGTTTAAATTCATTTTTTACAGTTCTTATCGTTTGTTAGTTTAATTAAATTTATTTAAATTATTAATTTCAAATCAGCCAAACTATCTCTAATGGTTCTCAACAATCCGCCCTCCTAGGCCACATTTTCTGATGCCCCCATATTTATGTTCCAAAGTTTTGAACTTTAACTGATTGTAAATTTATTTATTGTTGCCAGTTTTAATATTAAATTTAATGCTAACTTTATAGTTTTTAAGTTATGCTACCCTCTGGAATGTGCCGCCCCTAGGTTATGGCCTTGTTTGTTCATATTGTAAATCTGGCACTGATTTTGACTTAAGCCAATGGCTCTGTTGCAGAACAAAGAGTGAAGATCCTCACGCAAAAACCCACGCGACATTGGTTTCCCTGAAACAGACGCACAACCACAGAGTGATGATTGCCGAGGCACTGCGTCATCGACCAGTCTCTGATGACGTCCGCCTCCAATTCATCGAACTCTTCAAGAGCGGTCTGACGCCACCGCAGGCACTTGCCAAGCACCAGATGGCACTGAAGGATTGCTATGGCGACCGGTACAACGAGGTCGTCGTCGACCGATTTCTCTGTCCCGACATACACTGGTGTTATCGGCTCTATTACAAGCTATACAAGACAAAGAACGGCGTCGCTTCGGAGGCGCAGGAAGACACGATTGTCACAGAGGCCCAGGCGAGCGAGGCGGAGGCTGCGCTGCGGAGGTTGACGGACACCATCTGTCGAAAGCTCCGACAAAAGCCAAAGATATTTGTTCCGGTTGTCGAAAAACTCCTCGCCATTTCTCAGTCTCTGATGGACAGTTCAGACGTAGCAGCGAGGATTTCGGCCGACTGTCTAACGGATGACGAAAAAAATGGGGCTGTTCCCCCTCGGCTGAGAAATTACCCTAATGCAAAACACATTAACCGGACTAAGCGCGATTCGCAGCTCGATCCTAGCGAACCGGTGCCGAGAAAACGCGGTCGCCCAGTGAAGTTGGCACACACGAAAGAGCACGATTATTCATCTATTCGGCCTGCAGAGGACAATGGCCTCAGCACGGACTCCAAGGCCTTTGCACAGTCCATACTGATTCCGGCCTCGTACGGTCAGAGTGTGGTGCTTTCAAGTGATGTGAGTCTCAATGCGCTTCCCGAATCTTGGGGAATCATGTTCGGGCCGCAGTGCGACCTTCCTGCCCATGTGGCGCACTTTGAGAATGCACAGCATGAGGGCGTGGTGACCGCCCTTGTGACCTCACAGGACCTCAATGACCCCACAGTGAAGGAAACGATGCTGGACGTTTCGATGCAATACGATGTTGACCCAAATTCAACGCAGACATATCACTTCATCTCCGAGGACAACACGCACGTCAACATCGTCCACGTCAACGGCAACCAGGGCAACGACGTTGTAGGGAATGTTGTGCCCGACTTAAAAGAGTTTCTTAAATGTTTCTGATGCGCTCATTGACTTCCCTCCCTTCTACCATTTGCAAACTGGTTGTAACTATCTGAACCACTATGTAGTTGCTTTAAGAATAAGTCAGTAGGATGAGAAGCAGGTGACGTGAAAAACACATGGCATGTCCAAATGGTTGTACACAACCACAACACCAAGGGTCCCCATGGGCTATTGGGCACTGAGGTAGCTCAAAATGGGTGCGTAAGAATACGTATCTATGGTGCACCTTTCGGTATCCGTTAGCTTATGTAGCACCTTCTCCAACGTCAAATTCACTGAAGATGACTATCGAATGATCCCAAAACCTATGGACCAGAGAGGCATTGTTGTGGGAAAGCCTGTGCACCAGCAAGCATGTTATGGGTATCTTTATCCACAAAGGTGTGTCTTGAGAGAAGCTGGTATCCTTGCGTTGAGCCATTTCTGCCAAGAGAGTTGTGATTTTCAGGACAAAAGGGAGCGCTGCACATATATATACTGTACCTGAGTTGTTGAGAAATGTAGGACTATGTAAAGCCCACTTAAATGACGCCACGATCAGTACAGTATGCGGTAAAATGCATAGGTAACTAATAGACATACCTGATTGCCTGAGAAGTCAATAGCAAGTCAGTAGGGTAGGTCAGTCAAGTCTAATTGACTTAGTTGATAAACATGTGACTTAGTCGACTGAGTTGTTAAGTCCGTCGCGAACTCCTTGGTGACTGACTCCGGGTTTTACTCTTATGTGGTGCTGATGATTGCAACCAAGTGGCTTCTGGAGTCTGGAGACAAAATTTGCTAGGTTTTGTATTGTATTCATGAATCTATATAGCTCCTTAGCGAGAACTGGGTGCTCAGTGGCACTGCATTATTGGTGTTCACACCTTGAGCATCAAACCTACAACATTCGCATTATTTGCACAGCATTGCAAAATATATATATATACATGATTTGTTATCTGAAATTTTGTATTCTAATTGTTCAGTTACTGTGTAATTTTTCGTAATAGAGGAAATGCAACTAATAAACAATTTGTGCCTGTTATGAAACAAGAAAAGGAATTAATTAATTTAATTACTATCCATTCACATTACACCTACCGGTAATTAATCTGTTTTCTGGTGACTGGCTTTGATGCTTTCATTGCAATTTCGCTGAAAGTGACCATCAACTAATATCTTGGGCTATAGAAGTCATTAGCGTCGCCTTCCTCCTTCATGCAGGCTTGGGACTGGCACTGCCTGAGTACGAGCAGTGGCGGAGTTTGTATCCATGAAGCCGATTGGCAATTATGTATCCGAGACTGGCTGCGTTTTAAAGGTGTCTAACTGAAATCATGGATTTAATGCAACAGTATTTATTATTTAGCGACATCTTGTGGGTTAACGCCGACCTTAACCTACCAAACATTTGGGAAGTGATCCAGCGATTAAACGCGATTGGTAAATATATAGCTGTGATTGTCTACATTTTAAAGGTGTCTAACTGCAGTCATAGATTTAATGCAGCATTATTGGTGTTAATGGACATAAATATGTAGGGGCCTATTTATGTATCTGTGGTAAGTTCCTATGTGTGAGTATGTATGGTAAATACCTATATGTATGTAAAAAAAATATGGGGAATATCTATAAGTATGTATCTGCGGATACATACATAGGCACACACGTACATCCATACATACATCCATCCATCCATACATACATACATGCATGCATACACACATCCAATTCAAGATCCTCATCCTTGTCTCGATATATTTATGTGACTTAATTCATCGCCCTCACTCTGCTGCTTCTTTTCGTCCTCTTCGTTCCTCTGACCGTCTGGACCTCCTCGTTCCCCGTGTCAGGACTTCACTGGCTCAATCTAGGTCTTTTGCCTCCATTGGCCCTGCTCTTTGGAATGAGCTTCCTCCGTTCGTTCGTTCTTGTATTCTCTTCCTCTGTTACCTTTCTTAAAACTTGCTTTTTCTCTCGGGTCTCTCGCACTGGGAGTGCTTATGAATGGCCCTCCCGCTAGAAGCGCTTTATAAATATCCACATACAATACAAAACATTAGTGCACTATCAATACAATCAGTAAACTCTGCAGAAGTGTTCCCAATCTGACAATACGACTGCAACAGGAAAGTCATATGAAGCTCGTATGGTAATGTTACCAACTTACCGTATAGGGTACGCGTGCCCTACATGCGGAATCACTGTTGGGAAATGGTCTGGTGCTTATGGATAAATAGATAAAATTATCTGCACCCAACCCCAGTTGATTGCTATGCTCTGTTCCACTCTTGCCTTAAGACTCTTGTTTGACTGGGGTTGGACTGGGAGCGCTCTTGAGTAGATAAACTTTAAGGGTACTATACAAAACCTCTGTAATAATGATAATAAAGGCTTGTCGCAGGCAGCAATATAGAGCCTGCCATGGTCTAGAGGGGTCGACCACAGCTAAGATACCATGTTTTGTTAAAGTAAGGCACAAGGGAACAAGTTCACCTTGCACTTCAGAGCAAAAGATATCGTAATCTCCAAACTTCTAAAGCGCCACTCAATGCCAAACGCAGGGCACCAGAGGACCAGATCTGCCCGCTCATCTCGTCCTCTTCGTTCCTCCATCCGACTTGATCTCTTTGTCCCTCGATCATGGACTTCCCTGACCCAGCATCGGGCCTTCGCTGTAGTGGGTCCGTCACTATGGAATGACATTCCCCGTGCAGTCCGTAGTAGGATTCTAGAGGGGATGACACCTGCTTCTTTTCGCTGCCTAAAGACTTGCTTGTTTACGGGCCTGTCACGTTGAGAGCGCTTCTGTATAGCCCTGCTGAGAGAAGCGCGTTATAAATGTTCAGATAAGATAAGATCAAGAGAGAAGGGAGAAGACTCAGATGAGCTATTAAGGCAAGTGTTTAGGGCGAAAAGAATTTGAAGGAGTATCAGATAAGTCAGAATAGGAGTTCTTGAATAGCTGAGACTTCAGTTTTGAGTGGAAAGCCCGGGGGTGACAGACAGAGAAGAATGAGGAGGAGGACGGGTTGCAATGGTGATGGCAGAGGAACCGAGAATCTGCAAAACTCGAGTGGAGATCGTTCCAGAGGCGTGGTGCTGTGTTGGATATGGCTCGGTTGGAGAACTTGAGATGAGTATAGCGACCGGGGGTCGAGATAGACTGAGATATACCACAGTATAAATATTATTTATACTGTGGATATATGTAGGAGGCAGTCTTGTTGTCAAGACCTTAAACCTCAAGCAGGGATTGTTTTAACGTGCAATGAAGCACAAAATGTGCAGCGATAAATTGAAAAGTGCAGTGATGAGAAGCTGTTTGTGCAGGAAATGTATTGCAATTTATAATTATTTATGATTTTTATTATTGAAACCCACTATAGACTCGCGATTCTGTGCAGTGATAAATTTTTCCTAAAACATCCCCTGACCTCAAGACCAAGACCTTGAACCTCAGGACCAAGACCTTGAACCTCAAGACCAAGACTTTGAACCTCAAGACCAAGACCTTGAACCTCAAGACCAAGACCCAAAAAATCTCAATCAGGACAAGACTTCTAAAATTGTCAAGTCGGAATATTCGCTATTTTAATGAAAACATGAGTCTTTAATTTTATTCAAGCAAATTAACTTTGAATGCAAACTGCAGAGAAATCCGAATTTGTATTCAAAAGTCCTTCATGCAAACAATTATTCCAAATGCCTTTTGTATTTTATAAAAACCAATTCGCTCAGAATTTTCTGACCAAGACATGCCTGGTGGGCCTCATAAAAATTCCGCCATGTGAAAAAATATGTTCTACAGGTGCTGAAGTCGCTGACACAACACAGAAGCTTTTCAAGCACTGGATGTAAATGTACAGATAGTGAGTCCTTTTGAAATCTTCCCATGGTTTATCATACCGTCTAATACAGAATAACTGTTGCTGCTGCCAATGGGTTTTCCTGACCAACAAGACTTGTAGGGCCTATCCATCCATCTATATTGGTCGTATGATGCAAACAGGCTTGATACAGAATTCTTGAGTTCTGTTAAATGACTGTTCATATTGACAGCCGGTCTTGGTCTTGGTCTTACGAGACCAAGACTTTGAACCTCAAGACCTTGAACCTCAAGACCAAGACCTTGAACCTCAAGACCAAGACCAAGACTTTTAAAAACGAACTCGAGTGCACTCGAGACTTGGTCTCGAGGACAACAAGACTGGTAGGAGGAGGATCGGGTGGAGCGGGTTGCCTTGATGGTGAAGAGATCGCTGAGGTACTCGGGCTGGGAATATTGTAGAGTGTTGTAGGTTACTGATAGGACTTTGAAGTGGATTCGCTCTGTAACTTAGCCAATGGAGTGATTTCATGATGGGAGTTATATGATGTTTGGTCGTTCTAGAGATCGGTGACTTTAGGGACAGATGATATTGAAACTAGAATAGAATAGAATCTTCTTTAATAGAACCAATTGCAAACCGCATTTTGGTGGAAAAAAACAGAGCAAAACTTTTATAAACGCTTCTTCGTTTATTTCTACAAATCATTTCCCCGTGTAGCCATATAGGCCTACCCGACACCTGCGTTAATTCGATTTACATTAGGGCCTACATTACACTCCGGATTCTGTCCTAACACCAAAACCAAGCAAACAACCTGCGAACTTGATTTGATACAGGACTGGGAATAGGCTAATATTTTGTGTGGTTGAAAATTTTCGGAGAATTACATTACATATGTCAGCGGCAAAAAGGGACACAATATTATGTTTAAAGAACTCTCTAAGTAGGCCCAGGTACAGAAATGCCCTTCTAGCTCTTTGCGAACGTAGATATGAATATAAACACTTGTTCGCATAAATCAGGGTCCATTGTCCAATCAGAATGATCGTCTCACGAGGGATTAGCGGTTAATCGTATATCGTTGGTCCTCTGGCCAATCAGAATCGTCGTTTCTTAAACATTCGGACGTGTTCTGTGCAACATGACAGTAGTCGTATGTCCTAGTTATCTTTAATTTTAGCAAATTTAATGGAAGATTTTGTATTCTTAATTATTATTTACTGAATCAATTCTGCTGAAATGCTCGTTCTCGAGCCCCTATCACTTGATGTTGTAAGCGCTCACAGTATCTTGATCATAAAGTCCTGTGACGAGTCGACGTCGGTTTAATATTTTTAATAAGCAGTTTTTATTGATAACAATAACATTTGGTCTGAGTAGGGCGGACGAATGGTTGGGGTGGAGGGTGAAGGTGATCAAGCAGATTCGAGCTACGCGTGTCAGTGAGATCTAGGATTTGTTGAGATGGTGTGTGAAAGGAACGCGACAGTTAGTGACCTTTGCTGTCTATCAGTTGGACCATGCTGTTGTGGTTGTGGTGGATATTTGTCGGCTTAGTTTAGCAGCGCACTGGAAACATTAAAGTTCGAGCTACATCGGTTTCCGGTTGTTTTTGGAATGGAGAGCATCATGCTACCCATTGATTACACCGTTCTTTTCCGTTGTCGTTTTAGTTACTTGCACCCACTCGCATGACGCACCCGTTATTTTACATTGGAATTTCGTACATCAAGACGAGGCTGCTGCTTGCATTGGCACACTGTTCTCAGAGTTCCGGTGGAGCTTGTCCACTTTGCAGAACACCCTAGGTGATACTGGAGTTAAAACTCACCACGGGTGGTACAGCCTCAACAGGCATTCCCTTAGTCAGCTATTCATCCGTTGAATGACAAACAGCGATTTTCATAAAACTGAAAGCTCATTTGAGTCTTCTGTCAAGATGGACAAACAAGAAATTCAAAGAACTAAGCCTGTTATCGAGGTTTTATCCGTTACTTGTCTAACCTAAGAAAAATGCAGAGTAGTGGTTAGAAATGGTTCAGAATCAAATAGAATTGTTTGGAATAATACAACACCACATTTCTAGTAATTGTATTAATAATATTACTAATTTTCTATTTACAAAGTAATTATAGTAATAATAATAAAAACAATAATACTACAAGAATACACTATTAATGTGTCACTTTACTAATGTTTCACTTATAGCTCTCACTAGCAGTTACACATTGCATGGTCAATTGGTAAGCCAGTGGTGAATTATATGGTCAGTCGGTAAGGCCAATCGCTTTGTATTGTAATAGACTAGGGGCAAGTAATTGTCTATTCGTTCTTTGTGGGTCATCCATAAAGGACGTCCTCAAATGGTGACCTACTTTAGACCTTGCCCTCATTCATCCATGAATCTGATTGGATGTGGGCCTTGATACCTGAAGATACCTGTTTACACCTTTACAGGTAACTGATCGTTTAATCAATGGAAACAGATACTTTGGTTCGTGCCATGGATGGCATTGAGTTGCATTACAAGGCTGTTGGGAGGGAATCCATCAATTCCGGGTCCGACAAAGACATGAATGGAACTCCAGATGACAATTTCCACAATGCGCCCATCGTCGACAAGTCTCAAGGTAGGAGACTAAACTGTCTTGTGAAGCTTCGAGTATCATTTTAGAAACTTTGAGTGTACGATTATGATTACGAAGATTCAATTTCAAATAGAGCTCGATGATTTGATTTGATTTAAACCATGGAAGACATAAATTTTGAATGAACCTGTATATCTTCTGTTTTATTGAATCCAGAAACTTCTTGCAGCACTATTATCAAAGCACAAGGCATCAGCTGATGGTCAGTTTTAAGCAAAGTCACATTCCAAATTCTGTACAGAGTCTGTTTAATATTATTTTTATTAATTTAATTTAATTATTTTCATTAATTTAAAAAAAATTAATAGAGGAATGCATCCTTGCTATTAAATTAAGCTTGAGAAATAGTTGTATATGCAATGACTTGAGCTCAGCCTGTGAAGGAAATGAGTCAAGGAAGAGGGGTATTTAGTAGAGGTCTGAAGACCAAACAGACTGCAGAACTGAAGAACTGGTGTATTTTTGTAAATTGTAGCTGTTAAGCTTATCATGGAATGGTGGCCGTCTGAAATAGGACTAGCTGTAGTATCCTGTACATTATTAATTGCAAGTTGAATTAATAATGTAGGCCAATCAGCCCATTAGTCTTTTGTTAATGATACTTAAATAGTCTTATTAACTTACTTGATCAACATAATGGTATTCAGAGAGTCTTATTAACTTACTTGATGAACATAATCGTATTCAGCCATGGTCTATGTTCAAGCTATGTTTGCTATGTTTGAGCAATGATGAGCTACGTTTACTATGTTTGAGCTATGTTGAGTTATGTTTTGCTGTTTGCTGTGTTTGAGCTATAATTTGCTGTTTGATATGTGTGAGCTATGAGCTTAGCTCGCATAGTACTGCGTGTTCCACTACGAACAAGCTCCTCTGTCCTACTCCATCAACTGCATTGGCTTCCTGTTGAGTTCAGAATAAAATTGGCCTGTTTGACATATAGAGCCCTCAACACCAGCACAACTCCCTACCTTCAATCACTACTAACTCCTTGCATCCCTCCCGTTGCTTGCAATCATCAAGTACGGGCCTTTTAGCTGAGCCACGATGCAGAACGGTTATGGGCTCGCGTGCATTCCATGTCTCTGCCCCCAAGGAATGGAATCGACTGCCAATCTCTCTTCGTAGGCCAAATTCACTTTCTACCTTCAACAAGAGGCTCAAAAGTCACTATTTCTCCTTGACTTTCAAACACTTGGATGTCTAACTGCATCTTCTCCTGGCGGCTGACTATCCGTGCCTCAGATTCACAATTCGGTGGGACCACGCACACGTTACAAATTTAATTAATTAATAATAGTAATAATATGATTGATAAGCTATGTTTGCTGTTTGCTATAGCAATGATGAGCTATGTTTGCTGTTTGCTGTGTTTGAGCTAGCAGAAAAAATGTTTTGTTCTTAATGCCATTTAACATAATATAACCTATCACAGAAAGCACCTCTGATTTCTTTGCACTCTGAACAGTGCTATATAAATGTTCAATTACAATTACATACCTATTACATTTACAATTACATTCCTACTGTTCCATAATCCATTGAACAGTAGGCATTGACTTATGTGGACAGGTTGTTCCCTGTTGATAGATAGTTCAGCGTAGGAAAGGCTGTGTTGTGCACACGATGTCGATGTAAGGTAATGGTAAACACTGAAGTCATTGCCGAGTGCACCAGCTGCTGGACCAAGCCTAAGCACAGACAAGATGACACAGCACGGTGATGCGATCCCAGACAGTACTGACATTAGTAGCAGCAGCTCAACTGAGCATATTGATTGGAGGTATATTTACTGATCTGGAGATAAAGTATACCGGCCGTAACCTCTTCTCATGATATATCTTGTTTATCAATGTTTAATTTGCTGTAACTGTCTGCAGTTTGTCAGACTGTTCCAATAAACGAATATACATAACTTGGTTTAGGCATATATCCAGGGAGGAATTTCACTGTTTGCCGATGCACATAGCATTTGGTTTAAGAACTTACTGCTTATGCTTACTTTGCCTTGTGGGCTGTACTCGATCTTATCTTGTCTCGATCTCATGTATTCCTGGTTGCGGATTTCTTCACCCTGTTGCTTAGGGCGACTGGCTCTTCCCCGGCACGTGTTTCCACGGAACAGCTCATAAATTTTGCTGTGGTTGGTTCAACTTTCTGGAATTGGTTGCCCAGCACCCTATGACATTAGCTCTTTGGTTTCTGTCTACCTCTGTTCTGTAAGTGTTGTTCGATCCTGGTTATCTGTTGTTAGGTCAGGAGCGCCCCTGATGAGTTTCTGTTGAAGAGGCGCTATATAAATCTGATTGCAGGTACAATTACAATAAGAATCTTGCAGATATGATCTGCATCAAGGTGTGTCATAATGTTACAACAGAAGCTACTGTTAATACAGATCTGAAGAAACCTTTGGAGAGTCTGATACATGATATCGTAGCACCGCGGTGTCTCCCCGGATTCTGACCTTGCACTGATACTGATTTCATAGAGCTCTGATGAATGAGTGGGTCTTCGTGACTCAGATTTTGTGGCATACAAAGAGTTTTGGAGAGTTACATTTACAGATGATGAATAGATGCTTCTATGTTTCCTCTACAGTGTAATTACTTTTGTCATCACTTCATCTTAAGTAGCTTGTTAACCTGAGCAGAAATTGCAGCTTCCAGTGTGTCTGAGCTCCTTGAGTCTAAGAGAGATCTCACACTGTAAGATAGAAAAGAGTTACTGTACAATTTTAAATGAATTGTAGGCACTGGCGTAAACTTCTACAAAATATTGGGGGGCATTTTCCCGAAAAATTTCTGAATTTCGAAAATCTTTTCCCGAATTTCATCTTTCAAAAAAAGTTGATGACCTTTTTTTTAGTCATTCGCCTCTTTTCTTTCTTTTAGGAGCTCATAACAGACACTAAACACTGTCATGAACACTTTATTTACCGATTCATCCTCACACTCACACTGTCATGAACTTTTTTCCGATTCGTCTCGAAAAAAATTTCGTTAAATTAAATATACCTTCATATTTTTTTTTTTCGTCTCGATTATTGGGGGGTATTGCCCCGGCTCCTCAATTATTGGGGGGCACGTGCCCCGGCTGCCCCCCCAGAGTCTACGCCTATGATTGTAGGTTGACTAGGTTTGATTTGCTGGGAATGAATGGATGGATTCAGACAGTTTAACAACATTTTATGGTGTCTCAGGAAATGAAGTGTTTTTGTTACTGTATATTACACTACGATGGCCGTTGACGTAGACAGAGAAACAAAACAGTCTGGGTTAATTTACGATCTACAGTTTGCTGGGTGTTGTCTTTAGTTTTTAAATCAGTACTTAGTGCTCAGTTTGTGATGTATTTATGTGGCTTTAATTAGTAATTCCAGATTTACGTTAGGTTTAACTTAGGATTTGATTTGTTATTCTGTAGATACAAACCTCTGTAATATGTAGTGTCCGTTTTAACTTCAGAAACTGTGGTTAAAGTTCTGCAGTGTATCACTTCAGCAGTTGAATGAGGTGTATTTTAACTGGAGGGTGCCTTTCATGTCTACTGCCCTGTTGTAGCCAGAGGGGCTGACTTTACTACCGGTGCCCTATAAAACTCTCTTTAATTGTGCTGAATGCTAATATTGATTGATTGAATACTGGTGCCCCACCCCCGCTTCCGGCCCAGAAATCACCATGGCTAATGGCCATTGTGTATGGTTGGACAGGTATCTGTAGCAGTGGGTGTGTAGTCATGATCAGAGCACAGTACCAGTGTCCAGAGCCAGAGAGAAAGAGAGACAGAGACAGAGACAGAGGCAGAGGCAGAGGGAGCGGTGACGTTGTGTACTATGACCAGAAGTTGTCTACATTATCCGAGCACACCCCTTGACAAGAGTCTGGTTCTGTTGTCTCTTCTGCCGGTGTGCGACCTGCAGTGCATGGATTATGTTCCACTGTCACTTCGGACCTAAGATATTTATATATAGGGTAATCGAAAGGCGGCTTCTTGGACTAATGGACGATGAGATAAGCTGTCACTACAGTAGTCAGAATTTTCCTGAGTTGAGTCTGATGTTGAGGTTGACGTACTCCCAAGTGACTGTCTTGAGATGAGTCTGCATGCTACAGTCGCATCTGAACATTGATGAGTAGTCTTCATCATCGTCTGTTGCAGATTCACTTCTTTTGTTTAAATAGTGATGCTGAGGATAAACAAAATCATTTTGAATCGTGTCAGGTGCCGGCAGTTTCTGTTTTGCACCAAATTTCATCTGTGATGGCGAAGAACTTAGTCAACTGCTACTCCAAGTGAATGACATTTGTAGGAAATACTATGACTCTGGTAAAATGGTGTTGGTCAATGCAGTGAGCTGGTATCATGTATGAGGAGATGGAGCGATGTGGGAAAGGATTCTGAGGCTGAGAATCCTTGGGTGCAGCAGATAAAACAAGCTGCACCAAGTACTCGGGGACAAGGAGATAGGTGACTCAGGTGCCCTGCGCTTGACCTTCAAGTGGCGCTTGAGAAGTTGAGTAAAGAAACTAGCAGTTTCAGTTAGTACTTTCAAAGTCTCATGAATAATGGATTCGGCACTTGCCTCGGATGTAGTCGGTTTGAAGACTTCTGCTCCCGAAACCGTACAGTTGCAAGGGTTTCCAGCAGAAGGGAACACCAATGTTTTGTGCAACAGGGAAGTAGAATCCAGAAGGTCAGAATCACTTGTCTTAGATGATGTGAATGCCAAAAATTCAGAGCTGGACTCGAAGGTGTTTTCACGTGATGAAATTACTTCAAAACAGCGAGGAAAATTTTCCGATAAGGGTTTCAAAGGAAGGAAGGATAAGGATAGTATCATGACAACTGGAACTGTTTCATTGAAAGGTAACGGTAGACATTTTCTCCTTTCCGACCGCTTTTTTCTTTTTAAGCATATATCATTTTCAAATTGGATATCATGTCCTTGTTGTTGCAACTGGTATCCAGCACCTCGAGTGGTGTTTGTTTTCAGCATTTTAAGTATTACATTTATTTTACCTGAGATCTAAACGAGACTATATAGGCCATGCGATCCTGCGTTTCGTTCCCTACACTGGCTTCCTGTTTCTGAGGGTGTCTGCTTTAGGGTGGCACTCCTTGTGTACAAAGCATATGCAAGTCATTTGCCATTCTGCGTATCATCAATGGCTACACCCTGTAGCTCTGAACAGTTGATCCTCTCTTTGATCAACATCTGCTTTCGATCTAGCATTCATTCGCAGTTGCTAGTCCTATCTGGAAGTCTCTACCTCGAATGAGAAATGCTCCTAAGGGTGGAGACTTACCTCTTCAAGTCCATTAGCGGTTCTTAGTGCTTCCTGTTGCCCAGCTTTAGTGTTCACTTCTGAACGCAGTAAAGAGGGAATTGTCAGAATACAGTTGTATTGATATGTAGTGTGTTGTATTAGTATTACATCAGTAATAATAGTTGATCAGTATTTTTTCGTATTAGAATGTTGGACCACAGGACCAGTTGACGTCTACTATTGGTCAGATATAGGCCATGTGATCTAACTGGAAGGCTATTATTGGTCAGATATAGGCCATGTGGTCTAAACGGAAAGCTACATGGACAGTCCATACGATCTAAAGTGAAGGCTACTATTGGGCAGATATAGGCCATGTGGACTAAACAGAAGGCTACCAGTGGTCAGATATAGGCCATTCGGTCTAAGTGGAATGCTACTATATAGGCCATGCGATCTAAACAGAAGGCTACTATTGGTCAGATATGGGCTGTTCAGTCCAAGTGGAAGGCTACCGATGGTCAGCTATAGGTCTGGTACCGGTATTAGTGTTGTGATGTGACCAGTAATTCCATGTAATTTTTCACTTGTAACTTGGATGCATTTGATTAAACTCCACTAGGAACTAAGGAATGTTAGGAAACTAGCCAACCATGATAGCTTCGGCGCATAGTTTCAGTTGTACTGTATCTGTTCAACTGACTTAACTGTGGCTACTGTTTTGATAATGTAAACGTTAAATGAAGTTGAGATGGTAGTAAATAAAACATACTTACACATTATGGTATGAATTTTACAAAATGAATGTGTTTTTGTGACACTTTAAGGGATATGACACGTGCTATCTTATACTTGCACACTCCAATTCCCTTTGCACAAGGGTATTGGACCATGGAATTGGACCATCGCTTTCTTCTCTGCTCTAAAGACTGTTCTCTTTTGCCGGGGTTGAGCTGGGAGCGCCTCTGAATAGTTTCCTTGAAGGGGCGCTTTATAAATGCTCAGTTGATTGACTGATTGTTTGATTGATTGGTGGTGGTATACTAGATGACAATACTACTCTACTACAGTATGATACATATGATATTAGTATATACGATACTACACTACTACAGTAGAATAGATACGATGTTACTATATTCGATACAACGCTACTACAGTAACCTCACCTTTCGGCAGTCTCATCTGCAAGGACTGCTTGACTGTTTGCTACAAAGCATGGACTCTAAGCAGGGTGTTATCTACCATATCGGGATGGAAATCTGCCAATCCGTTTCTTAGACTGTACGCATATTTGAATAGTGTTTTAGTTATTTGAGTGCAATTTGCTTACTGAAGCACTCTGTGGGGGCATGGTAGCCGATTGGCTAGAGCATTCGCTTTGTAATGCGGACAGTGCAGGTGTTGAGCTTCCTCTGAAACAGTGTACTGCATAGGGACTCTGAGCAAGTCCTTTACTCACAACTGCTCAGTGCCGTCGATTGGTGCTTGGTCATTAGATTATGGTGCTTAATAAAGGTATAATGCTACTACTACTATACTGCTGTTAATACTACTACTACTAATAATAATAATTTGTTTGTTGCAAGTGAACTTTAGTACCACTGAGGTATTTAAATTGTACTATATTAAATGTGAATATAACTATTAAGCACAAAATTAACAATTGACCAAAAAAAAGGCTCAACTTGTTAACTCGATATCATCTTCTGACTCACTTAACAAGATCCTTTGTCTTGGCATTTCGCAAACATTCACTTGTGCTTCAGAAATTTACTGAATTTGCATGAGCATTTTCTGATTGCCTTAAACAGACAAAAATTATGCACAGGTTCGACGAATCTGTTGGACGCGCTGGAAGACCTTCCGCTCGGAATCGGTCAGTACGATGACTTCCACACGATCGACTGGCTACGAGACATCTCAAGAGACCGGATGCGCCACAGGCACATCGTCAAGAAGAAGCAGGAAGGATGCTTTGAGAAGCTGAAGGGAGCTCATGACGCCTGGTCTGGATGGGTCTGCGTTCTGCTGGTTGGATGCGCGGCAGGTACTCGTGTATTTATGTTTGTATCTATGTATATGTGTAATATGTGTTTGTGTGTATTTGTGTTATGTGTTATGTATGTATTTACCAATATATATATACATGTATGTATATATGCATGTATGTGTGGATTATGTATGTGTGGATTTGTGTTATGTGTATGTCTGTATCTATGTATGTGTGTACCTGTGTATGTTTGTATCTGTGTATGTATGTGCATAGCATAAGCAGTACTTCTGTGAGGTACCATACTTAGAAAGCAAAGTAGTTAATGTCTACATGCTAATATACATACAACAGTGTCTGGGTCTTAGAAAAATTGCTCTCTGAAGAGTCAGTGAGTTTCCTATTTGACTGATTGTTGACTGCATGGTGATTTTGAATGATTGAATTGAAAATGATACAAGTGAAATTGAAATTGTTCCATGTGCGTTGCAAGTGTAGATTTCTCGCTTGGCTTGAGCAGGCATTGATGCGGATGAGTGAATCTTCCAGGTGTTTGTGCGGCCGTAGTTGACATTGGTGCGACCTGGATGTCTGATCTGAAGGAAGGAGTCTGTTCGGAGGCATTCTGGCTGAATCGTGAACACTGCTGTTGGGCAGCAAATGATACGACCTTCGATCAAGATGGTTGCTCACAGGTTTTTTATTTATGTTTACTTACTTATGTATGATTTACTTAAAATGCTTATTATACACTCAAAGTCAGTCAATCTGAGGATGAACATTTGCCTGGGGGCCAAGACAGAGTCATGTAAATGCCACTGTAAAATTGTGGGTCTTCAATAATTGAGTTAAATAATGATAGCGAGAGTGCAGGTAGGGTTATTGTGGTAGAAAGGGATAGGTCGGTTGGAAGGGTTGATGCTGACTTATGGCAAAGTTGGAAGTTTGGGTCTCTGCTCTTGATGAACAGAGAACAGAGGCTAGTGTTTTTCTCTCTCGGTGGACTGGGGTAGTTTTCATAGTGTGTGTAGTGGACAGAGAGTAAACATGTGACTGTCTTTTCTTTTCTGTTGAGGGTCTGAACGATGTTCGGTTTTGTTAATACAATTTCAAAGACATCAAAGCCTCATTACAGTTTGGACCAAGATACAGAACATAGGCTCAGTTAAAAGCCAGTATAAGGAAATTGCAACAGTCTAGGAGGGCAACAGGCAAGTTAGCAATGTATAAAGATTGCTTTGTGTTTATCATCATCGTCATCAGCGTTTTACATCCATTTCTTGTTCTGTATGTGTTTAGTTGATTTATTTAGTTGGATGACCTGCTCTGAAACCGAGTGTGTTTCGTTGTAGTGGTCAACGTGGCCTCAGCTGTTTGGCCTGACTTCATCCGGAGCTGGGCCGTACATCCTAAGCTACTTGCTCTACATCATCTGGGCGCTCGTATTTGCCGTCCTCGCTGCAATGTTGGTCCGAGTCTTCGCTCCGTACGCTTGTGGTTCGGGAATTCCAGAGGTTGGTTGATTTACAAATTGACCGAACTAGCCTCTGCTACAGAGGAAAGGGATACAGATAGCAGTGCTCATAAATACATATGTGTATGTATATATGTTTCTGGCCGTTTGAAAGGCACCTTTTCAGAACCTCACAATGGCACTTAACGTGGCAATCTAACACATCTGAAAAGGTGCATCGTAAGATGGCTTGAAAATGTTTCTTGAACTGTCTGTAACAAAATAGACTAAATTTCACACGGCTGCACTAAAAATGGCTCCAGAGCACGCCTGCCTTATGCAGACTGAAGTTCAGTATGATAGCATGCTAACAAGTGCAGCCAATGTGTTGTTGATGTGTGAATTTTGCTGACAAGTGACGTTTAAACCAATACTAATGAAAATGTAAACAAGTTGCGTCTGTGACAGCCTGTATTTATCAAATAAACGAATATTGAATTGAATTGAATTGACTGATGGTGCTATATAAAAACCGTCGTTATTGCAATTACCATTTGGTGTGTGTAGATCAAGACGATCCTGAGTGGTTTTATCATCCGTGGATATCTGGGGAAGTGGACGTTGATAATTAAATCGGTTGGAATGATGCTATCAGTGTCGTCCGGACTCAGCCTCGGAAAGGAAGGTCCGTTCGTACACATCGCTAGCTGTTGTGGCAACGTTCTCTCGCATCTCTTCCCAAAGTACGACAAAAATGAAGCCAAAAAGAGAGAGGTTAGTGCTCGTCTGTGCATTGCCGTTTTAAACTACCCTCTGTCGTGACCAAGAAATTGTGGAGTTGTGTTTATTTTTATGGCACAGGAAGAGTTGTGAGACAATCAAAGATGTGGTGGTCATAAAGATGGGACATGATCAGGAAAGAATCTCTTGAAATCATGTTGTGTCAAGATTGTCAACTTCAGGATGAGCTCATGATGCCGTCCACATATTCATTTATTCACTTATTATCTACTTATTCACTTATTATCCTTTTATTCACTTATTAGCCACTTATTATCCACTTATTCACTTACTCACTTCCCTTATTCACTTATTATCCACTTGTCCATTTTGGCACTTATTATCCACTTATTCACTTACTCACTTCCCTATTCACTTATTATCCACTTGTCCATTTTGGCACTTATTATTCACTTATTATCCACTTATTCACTTATTAGTCACTTATTAGTCACTTATTCACTTATTAGTCACTTACCGGTATTCATAGAATTGTCATCATTTTTCATTTGTGGAGAAATATTTGTTTATTATTTGCGATAAATGTTTTGTTGACATAAAAAATATTTATGAAAAATGTACGTAATATTTCGTATGGTATTCTGTTCAGGTCATATGAAGTTATTTATGTGAAGTCAATAAATGTTGCAAATTGTTTTATTCTTTAATAAATTCTGGAGATAAATTATGTTTTCTGTCAGATTTTGTCAGCAGCAGCTGCGGCTGGAGTGAGCGTGGCATTTGGGGCTCCAATCGGAGGAGTGCTCTTCAGTCTGGAAGAGGTAATTACTGCCTCTGTCTCTCTCTCTCTCTCTCTCTCTGACTGTGCCTCTATCTGTCTATGTTTCTCTGTCGATGTGTCTCTGTCGATGTGTGTCTCTCTCTCTGTGTGCCTCTATCTATGAGTCTCTATCTCTGTGTTTGTCTCTCTATGTGTATCTGTCCCTCTTGCTATATGCTTATGTCTCTATGTGTGTATCTGTCTAACTGTGTCTCTGTCTGCTTGAGTATCAGTCTCTCTTCATGTCTCTTGTCTCTTTCTTTGAACTTGTCTTCATCTTTGTCTCTGTCTGTCTTTGTCTCCGTCTTTGTCTCTCTATCTCTGTCTGTCTCTCTGTCTGTCTGTCTCTCTCTCTCTCTCTCTGTCTATCTGTCTATCTATCTATCTATCTATTTGTCTATCTATGTATTTGTACAAGTCTTTCTCTTGTATCAAGCTGTCAGTGCCTGTGTCTTTTGCTCCACCTCTTGCTCTCTTTCACTTTTCTTTGCCTCTCTCTGTATCTGTTTTGCTGTGTCTGTCTGTCTGTCCGTCCGTCCGACCATCTGTCTGTATGTCTGTCTGTCTGTCTCTCTTTATGTGAAAGCTGAGTTCCATATTTCCTGAACATGGTCAGAAAGTGACGTAGTTGAAAAGAAATATTAGGTCCAGACTGTATGCATAACAAACTCATGCAATGAGAAATCCACCCAATTGAACAGATTTAAGTCAGTCAACTTTGTTTCCTTGCACATTATATCGTGGCACTGTGTAAGCTATTGGATTAGATTAGTTTGACTGGTTTTGTTGTTGTTGCTCAGGTGAGCTACTACTTTCCGCTGAAGACGCTCTGGCGCTCGTTCTTCTGTGCTCTGGCAGCCGCTTTCGTCCTGCGTTCCTTCAATCCATTTGGAAATGACCATCTTGTCATGTTCTACATCGAATACCACAATCCGTGGTATCTGATCGAGTTGGGCGCATTCATTCTGCTCGGCGTATTTGGTGTAAGTCTGCTTTTCTCCTAGATTGGCTGGCTTTTACGCCTTTTGCAAAGGTTTTGTAATTGTAATTACAACAATTTTTGCACTCAACCTCTGCACTCTCCCTCTCATCTGTGTCTCCCTGTGTCTTTCTCTCCCTCTACTTCCTCTCTGTCTTCCTCTTGCTGTCACTTTATCCTTCTCCCTGTCCCACTTCTGAGTCAATTGCAAAGAAGTACTCTGTTACGATATCATGTGAGAAATGGTGCAAGTGTTGTATGTTGTCTGCTTTAAATACACAACAAGCAACTTATCTTGACATTCTGTTAAGTCTAGATTGTCCAATTTGTGTGGAAAGATTTATTTTTGTTGGCTTCAGTTTAATGAGATAAATAATATCTAGGGTGGATGGACAGACAGGGCAAAACAGATACAGAGAGACAGAAAAAAGAGAAAGAGAGCAAGAGGTGTGAGCGAGAGACACAGGCACTAATAGACTGATACAAAGAGACAGTCACAGAGAAAGACTGATAGAGAGAGAGAGAGACTGGTACTCAGCTAGACAGAGGCACAGACAGACAGATACACAGACACACAGACATATAGCACGAGAGACAGATACACTTAGAGGGACAGACACAGAAACACAAAGAGAGATATAGGCACACACAGAGAGCAACGAAGGCTGTAATCTTCTATCTGCTCTGGTTTTGCAGTAAGAGTGAGTTTGCTTTTAACCATAAAACCGATGGCAAGAAATCTCAACTGTGTTTGCTTAGAGGGTGTTGTATTTTGTTATAATGTCAAATGACATCGCGTTCTGTAACTACTTTCAGGGAATCTGGGGAACGATTTTCATCCGAGCGAACATCCGCTGGTGTCGTTTCCGCAAGACGAGCACTCTTGGCAAATATCCAATCACGGAGGTGAGTCTGATGGGTCACTGCTGATAGCAGCGCCACCTATTGTTGTACTGAAGCAGCTTGCTTTAACACGTCTCTTCAGTACTGGGTGCAGAAATCTACACATTGTTTTGTGTATTGGTGGGGATTTGAAATCCAGATCTCTCGGTTGACAGTGAAGCATTCTAACCACTAGACTATTGGTCAGCTGTTGCGTATTTACATGCAGTGTGAATTGTTGTTGTAGGTGTTGGTGATAACGCTGATCACAGCAGTCATCGCTTATCCGAATCCATACACACGGTAAGCGCAGTTTTTCATCTTCCTGTAGCTATGTTGAATCTGGAATCATTTTAATACATAGTTGGTTAGTTAGTTTAGTTAATTAGTAACTTCTGTAGAGCCGGTGTCTTAATGCAGAAGGCATCAACAGATGGCACACCAAAACCAAGCCATGAACAGGTCAAGATCCTGATCAGTCCTCTAGGACAGGATACTGGTTGTTATTATTATTATTATTATTATTATTATTATTATTATTATTATGCATTTATTAATTACCGCTATCTGAAGTATCAATCGATGGAGCTGAGCAATTGTAAGTGACAACTTTGCTCAAGGTCTGCATGGTAGCTGTCTGAGGGCAGGAGACTCGAACCCATACTCTCCACCTTACAAGGCAAATCAGCTACCTATTCACTGTTGCTGATTGAATATCAAAGACTGTTAATTTATATTCTATGATTGTTGGTATTTATGTTTGTATCAAGACTCTTAGTATAGCACATTTTTAATTACCTTAATAACGGCCCTATATAAATGCCTTCATTCACAATTTGTTACTAAAAGTCAGCATGTTGTTGATAGTTGTCAAATGCTGTTTGTTGTCGTACCCTTCTTCGATGTTTTGTGGCTATCAGAATGAACTCGAGTGCACTAATCAAACAGCTTGTCAGTCAGTGCAGACCAGAAGATGAAACGGCGCTTTGGTAAGTGCACAATCAGCACTTTTTCTGATGCAAATAAGGCACTGTTTGTAGTGCTCCTTAAGTTGCAGTTGTTTTGATAGATCGATAGCAATGATTTTGGGATGTCTAAAGGTACTGTATAAATGCCATGATACATGCATGTGGGATGCGGTAGTGTAGTGGTATGTTCTGTGCTTTGTAACCGGAGGGTCGCAGGTTCGAATCTACCTCAAGCCACTTCTTAACGACCTTGGACAAGTGGCTCACCCACAGTTGTCTGTGAGGAAGGAAAACAGGAAACCACCTCACTCATCTCATCCCACTAAACCTACTTTCGGGCAGAGAACTCATCATCATCATCGCTTGCATACATACTTACATAAATACATATGTACTTAGTATGTAGTATGTATAAGTTTCTCCGTGCATCCTGCGTGCAGTCTGCAATCTTCAGTTACGAGTCTCTTGGTTGAGCCTAGATCTAGCACTGCCATGGGCTCTCGTGCAATCCGTGTTGCAGCCCCAAGGAATGGAATCT
Organism: Allolobophora icterica; assembly: GCA_963556255.1. Classification (NCBI taxonomy): domain Eukaryota; kingdom Metazoa; phylum Annelida; class Clitellata; order Crassiclitellata; family Lumbricidae; genus Allolobophora; species Allolobophora icterica. Next base: position 82,255,087 of record OY744605.1, on the reverse strand, counting down.
CCTACCAATGTTTATCTGTTGCTCGAACTCCTTTTCTTCTTTCAAGAAATACCTCAAAACAGGGAGCAAACGGCGTTTGTTAAGTGCCACAAAAAATGCCATTTCAGACCACGACATGAGCCATGAAGACGATGCTGATGAGGAGAATAAAGAGAATTGATTTGAGTTGTTTTGAACAGTTGCAATGTCGTTTCTTGGCTTACAGTGACTATTCTAAGGTTAACGCGACAGCGACTGATGCAACATCGGATGTCGTGAGCGCTCCGCTCGGCACGAATGCCATCAACGCCATCTGGCTGCTGTCTCTGGCGCTCATCTTCAAAATGATCATCACCATTTTCACATTTGGCTTGAAGGTAACGACAAAAAGAACCTTTACTTAAAGTCTTTCATTGTTTGTGGATCCGTATGAATAGCAATAACTTGTATGTATGTGGGTATTGTTATTTTGTTATTATCATTTTCATTATTTTATTATCATTGTTATTTTATTATTATTATCATCATCACATCATTATTTTATTATTATTATTATTATTATTATTATTATTATTATTATTATTATTATTATTATTATTATTATTGCTAATGTACTTGTGAAAGTATATAACGTGGACAAAGGCAGAGGAATGCGAATCTGATACAGAGTTACTTAGTTGACAGGTGAAGAACAGTTTGACGTCGAGATGTTAATGGCCAAGGGGAAATAGTGAGTTTTTTGAGGCATTTCTTGGAGGAAGAAAGAGTTTGAGCATCACAGAATGTGCATCTGTATGTGTATTTGTCTCTGTGTATGTCTCTATGTATGTATCTATGTTTGTACCTATGTACAGGCGTATGTATTTGTGTATGTGTGATATGTATCTATGTATGGCAATTGTGCATTTGAACGATCGAATCTAAACATAGGAATCACTTAACGTCAGAATAATAATAATAATAATAATCTGTTCTTTAATTAAGCGCCTGCAACTGCACTGCGCTGTACAGTGAACATACATATAGTAGAAACGGCAGCCACACAGGGCGCCTTACGTACATGTATACAGTAGAAGCACATGATAACAGTTTTACAGGAGTCGAATATAACTGTTTTTTAAGCGGCAGCCTCACGGGCCAATCATGGCCTACAATTCACTTAGCCACCGCTGCCACCTAGCGAGTGGAAGGCTGAATAAACCGTACAGGAGTCGACTGGGTTCGATCTTGGTACCTTCAGCTCTTCACGCCAGTGTGTTATCCATTACTCTACGGGCCCCCGAGTGATTGTGATGACTTGGCTTGTGCTAAGGTGATTTTCATATGTCCACTGATTGCTTTGGTTTCTTTGTTTCAGGTGCCAGCTGGACTGTTCATACCAAGCATGGCAATTGGAGCCATCGCTGGGCGACTTGTTGGAATGGGAGTGGAGCAACTGGCTCTGTAAGTTCTGCAACCTATTGTATTATGCAAATTGCATGTGATTTAAGTTCAGGCATAATAGCATCAGATGAGATTACACATGTTATGTTGTGGAAACTGTGTTTGACTTTGCAGCCATTATCAGTCGCACTACATCTTCAAGGAGATGTGTACCAGCGGCCACCCGTGTGTCACTCCTGGTCTATACGCGATGGTCGGAGCATGTGCAGCGCTTGGAGGTGTCACGCGGATGACAGGTGAGTTGCAGCGTACTTGTATGGTCTCTGCAAAAGTAATATCGGCGAGAACGGAATTACAACAGTCGAGTCGGCTAGAAAAGTAAGTAAGTAAGTATAGTCTTTATTAACCAGGTGTATTGCTAATCGAACTTTGGTGTACAAACGTCTAAAAAACACAGTTAAGAAGTATATAACTTCCTAACAGTAAATGTTTTGCAGGCTGTTGGCTGGGGGGTGGGATTATGCAGTCATGGGGACGGAAGGAGTAGTAGGCGGGTTTGGTTGTGGGGTAGTAGTTGATGCAGGAAACAAGGGCATTTGGGTAGTGGGATTAAATGTGGAAGCAGTTGACATCATCTGCCATATGTAGAAGTTCTTGTGTTTCCCTGATTCATTGATCATCGTCTGTTTCATTGTAGTGTCGTTGGTGGTCATTATGTTTGAGCTGACTGGAGGCCTGCAGTACATTGTTCCTCTGATGGCTGCGGCTATGACGGCCAAATGGGTCGGCGATTCTCTGCACAAAGAGGGAATGTATCCTTTAGAAAACTGTTGCTCTAGCCTACTGTCGTGTGTGTATGTTCTAGTATGTATGTGTCTGGACTTTGGTAAAGGTCATTTTATGAACCCTTTACAAGCTTTGTGAACTTGGCTGTCTAAGAGAGCAAGCAGGGCCATCCTAACTTAACCATCCTAACTTAACAAGATGAAAGTAGCTTGAGCACAGTGAAAACGGACAGTTCAAATGTTCACAGAAGGTTGTTCCAAAAGGATGATCAAACGTCTATTCACTGTGAGACTACTAAAAGCGACTGGGAAACCAGTGTAGCTCGTCATTGAAGTGTTTAGGGGACTTTTGATTCTAACATTGAAATCATGTGAAGGGTTGCAGCAAATTGTCATTTGGCCAAAAGGGATTGACAACTATTGAACAAGGTTCAAGATACTAACCCTACGTAGATGGTCAGCTTTGCAGTCAGGGCGATGAGATGTATCTGGCAAAGTGAAGTCCTCTGAGGATGGTTCTTATAGGTTTATGCAGTCCTCTGAGGATGGTTCTTATAGGTTTATGCAGTCCTCTGAGGATGGTTCTTATAGGTTTATGCAGTCCTCTGAGGATGGTTCTTAGAGGTTTATGCAGTCCTCTGAGGATGGTTCGTATAGGTTTATGCAGTCCTCTGAGGATGGTTCTTAGAGGTTTATGCAGTCCTCTGAGGATGGTTCTTAGAGGTTTATGCAGTCCTCTGAGGATGGTTCTGATAGATTTATGCAGTCCTCTGAGGATGGTTCTTATAGGTTTATGTAGTGAATGAGTTATTTACGATTAACTTTTGAGTCAGATATGATGCACATATTCATCTGAATGGCTATCCATACCTTGACTGCAAGGAGGAATTTGTTCATACGACTCTTGCAGTTGACGTTATGAGACCACGGTTAGTGCATTGCGTTTCTCTCAAAATCTAACAAGACTTGATCAAAGCAACATTGTCCATGGCTTTCAACTCATGAGGAATAATCAAATTTATAACAGTAATAATAATTTGCAATATTTCTGGGGGTGCAAAATTGTTTGGGGGATTTTTATAGGGGGCAAATGACGTTTTTTGCATAGAACACAGTGAACACAGAAAACGAGACAATTTTCAAAATCCAGGGGGCAAATGCCCCTTCCCCCCCCCCCCCTCCAGACGCCGATGTGTAGCAGTGATGTCAGTTCACAGGGCTTCAACCATTAGTGCACCAAAACCAAGCCGCTATTGGGTCACATTCCAGAAAGTCTCATTTAAGTGCCTTTTTAAAACTGATAATAACTTTGGCAGTTTTAAATAACCAAAGCCAACTGCTACATTTTTCCAGTCACTTGCCTCCATCTGTTTCAGTAGCATCCATTGTTTCTGTGTGTTTCAGTCATGATCAGCCTCTGTGTGTAGTAACGCAAGACTCCATGACGGTCAGCGATGTTGGTAAGGAAATCTCTCTCCTCTGATCGATTGATGGGAGGAAATGTTTTGATAGAAGTAGTAGGAGAAAGGCCAATGCTTTGCCATATTGAGCCCTGAAATAGCACATTTCGTTTACAAAATGCCCACAACAATTAACAGCATCAGTAAGAATATCCCTCATTGACCACTAGGGCTGTGAATGAATGTAGAAAGTTTTCTTTACGGTGACATGTCGAGAAATTGACTGCGTAATGTAACTGGCATTTGCATAGCAGGTGTCTAGATTGGGTTGAAGGCGTTCTATTACTAAAGCATGCTAGAGCTTATGAACAAGGTCCAATTTGTTTCATTCTTAGATGATCACATCAATTACCAATTTTGAAGAATTTTCTTATCTGGTAGATGTGTAGCGGATCAATGATCGCTTTATCATAACTTTAGTGACAGGTAGCACACGTTCATCTGTAATCTAGTGATTAAGAGTCCATGGGTGCTGAGTGGACACAATGGAATGACCTTGGACAAGTTGTTTGTGCACACTCTCATCTATGTCGCAATATGGTATAGTTGTCTTAGGTTACCATTCCTTAACTTACCATGCCTTAGGCTATCATGCCTCAAATTACCATGCCTTAGGTTTCCATTACGTTGATTAAAGATTATGTTGCAGTGATCAAGTCTTTTGCTTTTTGTAGAGAACTTGCTTCGAGAGACCGATCATAATGGATTCCCGGTGATTGTTTCCCGTGAATCTCCGTTTCTTGTCGGCTTTGTGCTCAGGCGCGATCTCATCATTGCCATTAGTAAGTACTCACTATTTGTCATTACCATTAATAAGAACTAGCCATTGTATATTGCCATTTGTAAGTAGTCACTGTTTTTCATTGCCATTAGTAAGGACTAGCCATACTGCAATGCCATTAGGACCTACATTTACTAGGCAACTTGCATTGCCAATAGCTACCATTGCCATTACTAAGCATCTGCGAGTAATCTAGCATAGAAACTATAATGCCATTATCACAGCTGTGATTGACCTTTGACCTTCTAATGCATAGTTGACCTTTGACCTTCTAATGCATAGTTCTTCTGTTTGTTTGAAGGTAACGCGCGGAAGATGCACGAAGGCATCGTGAGCAAATCGCTCGTCTACTTCACAAACACTGTTCCTTCTGGTGGAGCTTCAGTTGGGCCTGAGCCACTCAAGCTCAAGAAGATCCTAGACATGGTAAGCATAACAATTGGCACTGTTGAGGGGTTCCTAAAGTGTGCTTTATAAAAGTCCTAATAAATACATACTTACGTACATAATCATCTGAAGTGCTACTTAAGTGGAATAAGCTGCCCAGCAACCTCTGACGTGAGCTTCTCAGCCTCTCTTTGTCTCTTTCCGCAAACACTTGAAGACCATTTTGTTCAATCGTTGTTTCATTGGGTTAGGTTGGGAGCGCCTCTGATGAGTATCTCTCGAAGTGGCTCTATATAAATTTGTAATTGCCATTACTTTCAAGTTAAGCCTGGGGCACCAGCGTATTCACAAGCGATGATTCGTATCAGAGGTTGTTCACAGATACCAAGTCCAGTTGCGGAAGGCCAGGGAGAGAAGACAACTAGGAGCTGCTACGGTGGGTTTCATTTTGGATGAGAGAGATTGGATGACCGAGAAGCATCTTGCACTCTGCTGCGCGCGCCTTATTGGCCAAGTACCATATTTTTGGCCATGTATCAAATTATATGCTAGAGGTCCTGCATTGGCTCCCTGTACAGCAGCGCATTGAGTACAGGATCGCCTCCTTGGGTTGGCGATGTCAACTGGGTCTCGCACCAAAATACCTGAATGATCTCTTCCAGCCTGTGTCAGCTTCTCGGACTGCTTGAGTCCTCTGCTCGGTGGGGAGGGGGATGCTCACCGTCCCGTTTGCCCGTACTGCTATCATGCAGACCCGCGTCTTCTCGGTGGTCGGCCCAACCATATTGAATGGCCTTCCTCCTGAGCTGCGCCTACATCCTAGGTCTTCCTCTGGTACCTTCTATGACCGCCTGAAAACTGCTCTTTTTCGCCATGCTGGAGTCGGGAGCGCCTCTGAGTAGTTCCCTTGAAGTGGCGCTATATAAATTTATGAATGAATGAATGAAAGTGGGTGGATTTTGGTAGCAATTCTTGAAAGGTGGAACAGGCTGTAGGCAGGATGTCTGTGCATTTACCTGTATGTGCATTTACATGTACATTTTATATAGAACCTCTTGAAACCCTGTCAAATGGGTGAACCTTCTGGTTTCTGCCAGTTTGGACCTTATAAAAATTACCCAAGTACTGCTTGTTACCAACTGGACTTTCCATTTTTAATTAACTTTACCATCATCTAGGGTCAGCGTAGAGAGCACCTATGATTAGGATCTCATGAAATGGCGATATAAAATTTCTTTATTACAATGGTTACTGTATGCTTGTGTTGCTCCATTGCTGTTGTTAGATTTCTTGCCTTTGTTTGTTTTGTATCGTAGTCTCCGGTTACCGTAACGGACCAGACACCGATGGAAACTGTTATAGATATGTTCCGTAAACTCGGTCTGAGACAGACTCTGGTCACTTCAAATGGGTGAGTAAATGCAGGCATGGTACAGTCTGAACTCATTTACATGCTTCCAGTTTACATACCATTCTGCTTAACACAAACTAGTGTGTGTCTTCCAAAGCCATTAACTTAATGCATCATACTCGTTAACGCACTAGCTGCACTAAATACTTCCTCTCTTTCTCCCTCTTGCTCTCACTCTATCCTTCTTCCTGTCCCACTTCTTGGCTGTTATCCAAGTACAGCGCAGACTCATTAACACGAAGTCATCATGGGACATGTCTTGTTATAGAGCGTGTAAACCAGGCCTCGTATAAAAAGGGATAATGCTGAAAACAGCATTATCCCTTTACACGCTTTAACTTAAGGCATGTTCCCCATAATAACAGCACTATAAAAGTTTATGGATTAGATCGATTTATTCGGAAGTTTTGATATTAATGAGACATGGTACCCAATTGGTTAAAGTGCTCGCCTTGTAACATGGAGAGCGGGTTCGAGCCTTCTCCAATACACTTACTTTGTAAGGACCTTGAGCAAATCCTTAACTCATGGTTGCTCAGCACCATCGATTGATGCACGGTCATTAGATAGTGTTGCTTAGTATATGCGTAATAATTATAGCTTCCCATGGCTAGTTCATGGTCCCATGCTCTCGCATGTTGGCGCGAGCTGGGCGCACCTTTTCCTCTTTGGTTTCTCTTTGGAACAATCTGCCAGTGGACATACGATCACTAGCATAGACTTTAACAGTTCAGAAAATGTTTTCTGCTCGTCTTAAGACATATTTGTTCGTTGATTCCTAGGCAGCTGTGCTGGAGCACCCTGGTGAGTTACTTTAAGGATGCTACACAGGTGCTCTGATACAGACATACATAGCAGTAATGAATGGTTGTTGTGCTTTGTTGACGAATGTTTTTGATCAATTACAGTCGTTTGCTTGGAATCATAACAAAGAAGGATATTCTACGCCACATCGCCCAGCTGGAGAACGAAGATCCAGCCTCCATACTCTTTAACTGACAGCCTGGTTCTCTGCTGACTGACAGTCTGGCTCCCTGCTGTCCTGTCCTGGCCTCGACGGCCATGTTTTGCTCGAAATGCTTGTGTCCATGCGAGAACTTCAACGGGACATCATCTCATAGTGAGACGTTGGGCTGAACTTGAGAACGAGATTCTATCCTAGCGTGCGATCGGCTTCTGATGAGAACTGTCTTGCAGATGAATTGGACTTTATCAGTCCTCCTGGATGAGTCATAGTTGGTCGTCATCAACGTCGTATTTATTCCACTAGTGACGTGACGCTTAACTCGGTTTGATGTAACTTTAGTAGCTTTAGTTGTAGCTGTTTTTTTGTTTATTTGCCAAGGCGCCCACATGAAATATGTCGCGTGGTGGATGTCGGACATGGTAGCCGATTAATGTGGTACTTGATTGCCGATTGGTTATGGCGCTTGCCTTGTAATGTGGAGAGTACGGGTTCGATCCTCCTCGTCTGAGACGGTTACGTGTAGGGACCTTGAGCAAGTCCTTCACCTGTGATTGCTCAGTGCCATCAATTGATGCTTGGCCATTAGACAGCAGAGCTTATGAAATATGTAATTTAACAATGATAGTTATAATATATTCCTTTGTGCAATTCTTAAAAGGTTCTATATAAATAGACCGGTTCATGTGTACAGCTGTGTAGCGGTGATCTCTTGTCGTTGGGTGTGTATGGCGTTGCGTTGGTGTTGGATGCTTAGCTTCATCCTACGTTGCAGAATTTTTGGTCCAGTTTTTTGTAGTTTGTGTCCGTAAGGAGAGCTGTAGCCAAGATGGCTTGGAAATTGGAGCTCCATAGTTTGATACTTTGTGTATTTTGGCCAAGTCGTCGTAAAAGTTGTCGTTGGCCGACTTGCGATTTTGACCCATTTTGTTTCCTTTGATAAAACAATTGGAGTAAAGACTTTGTAGAATGAATGAAATGTCCTAAGACTTCATCATGTACTCAGTCAATCTGCCTGCTGTGTTTTGTTTAGCCATAGGCCTGTCATAGGCCTTTTTTTGTGTTGCTTGCCATTGTAGTCCTGTAGTAGGCCTTTTATTTTCTTGGGTTATTGGTCATTTGAGGTCTGTAGTAGACCTTTTTATGTTCTAGGGTTGCTGGCCATTTTAGGGCTGTATTAGGCCTTTTTATTTTCATTGGTTATTGGCCGTCATAGTTCTGTATTAGGCCTTTAAGTTCTTGTGTATTTTGTTTGCTTAGCCTTGGTTATGTCGATGTGGGTGTGTTTTCTGTTTTGATTCGACTGAAGGGAGTCGAGTTTTCATTTCGTCAGATCAAAACAATTTTTTTGTTGATCAAGTCATAATCAAGAGGTTTCTTGTTCCGAGTCATTTCGCTGTGCTTGTCATCATAATCATCATCTTCATCAACTCATCGTCATCATCGATGTTGTCATCTTGATCATAATGATTCAGATAAATGTATACACTGTTGATAAAACGTATCAACGGATTTGGTCGGCAGTGATGGGCAATAGTTAACTAAAAAGTTGCTAACTTTTAGTTTAACTAAAATATTTTAGTTAAGGAAGAAGTTTAACTAAAATAAAATAGTTTAGTTAAAACCATAGTTTAACTAAAAAATTTTAGTTGCTAACTAAAAAGTTTAACTAAAAAAATCAGCAATATGCAACTATTTTTCCACAGTGAACATTGAACAAAAAACATTTTAACAGTGCATGGTTTTAGCATTAAGAGCCTGTGTTTTCAAATTCATACACTACTTACAGTGCACATGTAACTGTGTGCCAGAACAGTACACATTGCATAGTTTGAAGGTGAAATTGTCATTGACGATTTGCATTATTACAGTTCACTTAACGTCTTTTATTGTGAAAATGTTTGTCGTAAAAAGTTGGAAAAAGTTTAACTACTTTTTTTTAGTTTAGTTAACTAATTTCCAAAATCAGTTGCCAACTTTAGTTAAACTATATCTTTTTAGTTGGAAAATCGTTTTAGTGTAACTAAAAAAAAAATAGTTTAGTGCCCATCACTGTTGGTCGGTGGGTGGCAGTTTACCAGCGATGTTTTACGATCAACAAATGATTATCTGAGTCTGTATGTTGAATTCTGTTGAGTTGACTAAAGAACAGAACTTTATTATTAGCCAAGAGTCACTGGGTGGTGGGTGGGTGGTGGCTGATGTCATTCAGTCAGTCCTCAACCTCGTTGGTTCCCCCATCTTCTGCCTTTTGCATCATCCATTACAGATGTCCATAAGGATGAAGAGTTAACCTTATTGTGGACAAGTGGATGAGGTTATACCCAACATGGATAGTCCTTCCATGCATTTCTGCGCATTGTCCATCACCAGTCCTCTGACCTCGTTCTACAACATCCCCAACCACCTCCAGTCATCTATTATGGTCTCTGGACAGTTTTCCCTTGGTCTTCCACTTCTCCTTTTCCACTCAGCAATCCAGGTTATCACTTGGCTGGTTCTTCTATCCTTGTCCATACAAACTACATGTCCCATCCATTTTAATCTTCTCTTTCTGATAGTCTTCTTATATCCTATTCCCTCTTTGTTTTGGCTTCATTCGACATTTTATCATGCCTTGATACATGGCAGAATTCTCTTCGGCCACCTGTGATGTATCACCTATTGTCTTTCTTTTGTCGCTGTTGATCTGAATGTCTGCCTGTAAATTTGGCACATATAGGTGTTTCGGTGCAGGCTAATTATACCAACACCAACTTCATTATGCAGCAGACGTCAAATAATTAGAATTTAATTACAATTTGATTAGAATATGATTAGAATATAATTAGAATATAATTAGAATAGGATTATAATATGATTATAATATAATTATAATATAATTATAATATAATTATAATATAATTGCGAGTCCCTTTGTTGGATGCGGCTGTACGAAAGGACCCTGCCCTCGTAGTAAAGTTAGCCTTGCAAGTTCAACAGGATGCCCTCAGTACTCGCTTGGAGTGCAGGCATTCGCAAAGTGTGATGGGGAGGCTCATGCCAAATGCGGAAAGTGGAGGGGTCAAAAGCAGGTTATTTTTGCAAAGGGTGACAGGGAGGGTCATGCCAAATGCGGACAGTGGAGGGGTCAAAAAGCAGGTTATTTTTGCAAAGGGTGACAGGGAAGGTCATGCCAAATGCGGACAGTGGAGGGGTCAAAGCAGGTTATTTTTGCAAACGTCTGTCGCAGAAGACCAGTTTGCTGACCATTTGAAAACGTGGTATTGTAACGGGATGCTCATTGATTTATATTTTGTCATTGTAATTGTGATCTGACTTTTATAAAGCACTACTTCAAGAAAAAACTCGTCAGTGGCACTCACTTTATGCTTCTTGAAGGAGTTTCCAGCTGTAACTGGGACGACTCGCTTTCTTCGATTCTCGGTTTATGAACTTTCTTGGAAATGGATGCAAACTGTTTAGGCTTTTTATGCAAATAGGGATTTTATTTTTTAGTGAATAAGAGATTTATGTACGAGAAGCCAAAAACTTTAATCAGAGATATGGCCAGTCAATCAGGGACAGGAAATAGTCGATGACGAGGTCTACTCATTTGACTTAACTCACTTAATATATATATATATATATCTATATACATTTATATGTGACGTGTATAGCGTAAGTGTATTGGGAACGATGTTTTAACTTGTGGCTGACTAACAGTGTCTCAGATTCACATTGCTTGGCGATTTTGTGTACATGATGATGATAATCATAACAATAATAATCATAATGAGTGCTTCTTGATGTTCTGCTTACACTGAACGTGATTGATAGGTGTTTGAATGCTCGTACTTATATCCATACATACATGCATACTGATATACATTGATACATGTACATACATACATACATACATATTATTTATGTATATGCATACAGACGTACATACATAAATACACATACGTATGTATACACGCACATTTACGTATGGGTACATACATACACACACGTGTACATACGTGCATACATACGTACACAACATGCTTACATACATACCCTACATACTTACTGATTGTGTAAACTGGCATATGAATATTTGTAGTTGAGATTTATGTTGTTGGGGCTTTTAAAATGGCTCGACTTCAATGTTCACTTGCGATATGCTCTGTCTGGCAGATATTCATGTAATTGTAAATATCTTCTGAATACTGTAAATATTGCTCATGTAATTATATATACATATATATACATATATATTCTTATAAAAATTTATGTATATATATGAATATATATATACACATATATATACTTGTTTATATCTGTGTTATTTAAAGTTGTTAATGCATGTGATGTACTGATTGTAGTTCTGCATAATCTACAAATTAAATGATTTGAACAATGGCGACTCATTAGTTACCCATCTACATGATTTTTAAATTACTTTCCAACATTTTTATTCTAAGCAATGCATGAGTTATGTGTGTGTGTATGTATGCATGTATCTGTATGTATGTGTGTATCTGTATGTATGCATGTATCTGTATGTATGTGTGTATCTGTATGTATGCGTGTATCTATATGTATGTGTGTATCTGTATGTGTGTATCTGTATGTATGTGTGTATCTGTATGTATGTGTGTATCTGTATATATGTAATATGTATGTGTATATCTGTGTATGTGTGTATGTGTTTGCATGCGTGTATGTATGTGTGTGTGTGTATGGAAACCAGACTGACTTGCTTTGGACTACTCTTTGGAAAACCCCTTCTGACTTGTCGCAGGTCTCGTAAATAAGCTGGCATTATATATGTGGCTCATTATAAGTTTGGAAATTATGGTTACGATTACCAGTTGCACAATGCAAGCTCACTGTGGGCGCAATATAAACGTGGCTGTTTGGGTTTCTGCCATTCCATTTAAAAGAAATCCACCGTAGTCATCTGGCCTTTTCATCTAGTCTAAGACTCTACACCAAACCTGACCTTTGAATAAACTGTTTCATATAAATTGGTTATGATCGAAGAAATACTAAGACCACGAAACAAAAGAAATTAAATTCTGAACAGAAGGCGGAACATAATAGGACGTCCTATTCCAGCATTTCTGTAGGCATTAGGTGGGACCCATGAGGGCTCTTAATTATAGGTGTCAATTCGAGGCTGCTATTGAGGAGAAACTGGTAAAACTGCTGGCTTCACATTGTTTTGTTCTGGTTCCAAAATTGAAGGAGGAAAACATAGGAGAACCACTTGGAAACTTTCATTAAATATTTTGCTACATCAATATTTATTCATGAAATGATGAAAGGATGATAGCGCTAGCCAAATTTGTTAAAAAATTATTCAAATTGTCTGGAAATTGTAGCAGTGTTTGTTATTCAAATTTCGAGGTACTCGATTGACGTTCAAAAACTTGCTCGCATGAAGAGCGTTGAATAATTTAACGAACGAAATAAATGAAAGCGCTACAGAATTCGAGAGTTAAGGCGCTACAGAAATCAAGAGACGGCCGCCAGTCGCATCTGCGGCACCATTCTTAGTGCGGCACTGTTTTGTTTTTCTTGTAACGATGGCGAGTGTAAAGAGAAAGAATCCGTGCAAATACGGGGCAAAATGCTATCGAAAAAATACCAAGCATCTAGAAGAGTATAGTCACGATGTTGCTGAGACCGAAGAGGTAATTATGTGAAGGGACTGTGTGGTAACATTGCCCAATCATGACACCTCATTGTTTTCACTCCCGGTTTTCGTGTCAATATTTTTGGCGCGCATCATATAAATATTATCCTCAGTAAGATCTTGCTTGCGGGCACACCTTCATCCCTCCGTTCCTTAAAGACGTTCTTATTCCGTATGGCCTGTATGGCTGGGAGCGCTTCTGAATAGGTTGCTCTGAAAGAGGCACTTTATAAATTCTCAGATAAGATCATATAGAAGATTTCTTGAACTTGAAAATCATATTTAAAGGATCTCGTTTCATTAATTAATGGAAAAGAACCGTGTGATCTAGAATGGACTAAGATGAAGTTTTCATGAAAAGCAGTAGCCTGGATACGTGTCATGATGTCCATTTGAAGGCGCTAATATGAAGGATTCGTTAAAATATGCACTATCAGTTGACTCAACGTTGAGCCATTGCGTTTTAACACGAAAAGAGGGCCATTTTATTTATGACGTTACTTTCGAAAGATGATGATTAAAGTAACTGACATAGAAATTGACCTGACATTCAGCTTGGTTTTGGTGTACCATTCATTGCTGTCTTGTGGAGTGGATGCGGGTACTATGGAAGTTATAACGTTATTATTCCAATTGGTTTATTATGCATACATGTTTCTTGACTGCATATATAAAGTCTTTATGTGTTGGTAAAGGTTGATGAAGAGACAAAAGAAGGTGGTGGTCCACCAAAGAAAAAAGTTCGCCTGGATGACTACTTCCGAGATGAAGCTGAGGAAACTAGCGAATCACAAACATCCGCCATCGGCTGCCAGTCAAACACTTCGGCAGGAAATGAAGAAAATGCTGGTGATGGAAGCTGTGTTAATTTACTAAATTCTGGTTAATAATCTGTTAATTTTTCAAACCAGGTAATGTCTGGCAGTTGATGCAGTTACTCATGTCTGTGCTTAAATTGGAGAAATTAGTATGTGAGAAATGCGATTCAAATAGCTTTTCACAAAGATACAAATACATAACTAATGACTGGCTTTTCCTAATCAGTCTCACGTTCCCTATGTCATTCAGGTCTTGAAGTTAAACTTGAAAGGACCTATGATGGGATGCACAGAATTGGACAGTCGGAATTCGAAGGGTTTGGACCAGCTACCAAGAATGTCCAAGACCCCAACACTGACCCGGTGCAAAGCACGAGAGTTAAAGTTGATCAGGTGCAATATTTGCACTTATTGTTATTGTAATTAGTAACTTCTAACTTCTGATTAGTACCACCAGTGACTAATGCACAAGGCATCAATTGATGGCACACCAAAACCAGGCTGTAATCAGCTCAGTATCCAGAAGATCAGTCTGTATGAGCAGCGATTAGTGATCAGAAATAGGTCAACTGATTTAAATATCTTTTGTTGTGTGTTTCTCAGTTGCAACGTCAAGTACAGCACAAGAGGGCGCTTTAGGCGATGGTAGTAACACAAATCGAGAAGCATCAGATGATTCAGAAACGACTGCCAAGGTGTCAAGTCCATCGAGTCCGGAGGATCCTCGGGAAAACATCAAAAGCAAATTTCTGGTTGAAATGCCGGAAGATTTCTACGAGTTTTGGGATTTTGCTAAGAGTGTCAACTCCGGTTGTCCTTCAGGTTGGTTTTGGTTAATATCAAGAGTGCAAGTTTGCTGTGAGGCCCATCCTCCTGGAATAAGTTGCCTAAAAACCTGTGACATGAACTGCTTAGTCTCTCTTTGCCTCTTTTCCTCAATTGCTTGAAGAGTGCCTCTGATGAGTCTCTCTTGCAGTGGTGCTATATGAATTTGCAATTACAGTTGCAAGGATCTCTGTGCTGTAGCTGGGTTTAGTCGGAAAGCGTCGTTTCTCTCCCTGTCCTATCGTGGTTGGTCTTCCTTTGTTCCTGCTAATGGCCGCGATTTGCATTCTCTTAGAATTTGCGGAGTCTGTCTTTTCTAGCCTTCACTCGCTCTGGAGTGCACTGTCATCTCGGGTTTACACCCATATTGCATTTATTACCCAAGCCATCCATTGGGCAAAAAAATCCATTTTAAAATCTGCCTCATGGTTCGCAGTTGAATACAATTAAATGTTTCCAACGTTCCCTTCTGTCGAAATTGGAGGGCATGGATTTCTGAACTTGCTGCACAGAAAGATTTCTTTACCACTACAGCTTTCTTTTTACAAATTGATATTGTATGTTGTATTTCTCCATTTGTGCAGCCAAAGCATATACATATTTATTGTAGTAATCAAACATTTATTAAAGAACCACTTAACGACTCAGAGGTGCTCCTGACCCAGACATTGAATGTGTAACAGGTGCATTGCTGACTGTTGGGACTTGGTAGACAATTGTGGGACATGGTAGACAATTGTGGGACATTGTAGACAATTGTGGGACATTGTAGACAATTGTGGGACATGGTAGACAATTGTGGGACATTGTAGACAATTGTGGGACATTGTAGACAATTGTGGGAAATGGTAGACAATTGTGGGACATTGTAGACAATTGTGGGAAATGGTAGACAATTGTGGGACATTGTAGACAATTGTGGGACATTGTAGACAATTGTGGGACATTGTAGACAATTGTGGGACAGTTGGTCAGAACGCTTGCCTATATCTTCACGTCTCCCTGAAATGGTTACTATGTACGAACCTTGAACAAGTACTTCACTCACAATTGCTCAGCACCATTGATTCATACTTAGTCATTAAGCAGTGGTACTTAATAAATACTTAATTATAATTATGATATTAAAGCGAGGAACTTGCAAAATGAAAATGTGTTTATTATTTTGGAAGGTGCCTTTGTCTCAAGCCTTGGTCTCCATCTCGTTGGACCGTTTGATGTGCTGTCAGGAAAGACGAAGGCTGCAGGAAGTCGCAAAAAGAAACCGAATTACTTGCGTCACTGGCGATATTACTACGACCCACCAGAACTGTTGACGGTGGTTAAGGGAGATAACAAAACACAGTTTCACATGGGTTATTACAGGTATTATTATTAATAGTAGTAGTATTATTGCTCGATAGTGTGGTGGTCAGCGTGCTAGACTGTCATTCGAGAGGTGGGAGTTCAAATCCACGACAGGGCAGAAATTTGGTTCAAGATTTCTACCCCACTTGCGCCCCCTAGCCAACTCAGCTATAACGAGTACACTGACCATACACTGTTGTGGGAAGATGAGACAGCGAGTGAGAGGATTGGCCATCCGCCCTCAAATGACGAGGCTAAGAAAATGAAGTCGCTAACATTTCATATCCATTGCTGTCTCAGGGCTAGGTTAAAGGACTGCTCCTCTTCTAGTATTATTATTATTATTATTATTATTATTGTTGTTGTTGTTAACATACATTTTTAAGGTGAGCCAACATTTTAGGTGAGTAGTTTTCCTGTGGGAGCAATTCTCTGTATCTTCTTAGATTTCAACCGCTCTTACCCTTGAGCGTGGTATAGATAACAATTTACTCAGTAGTGATCTCTGACTGATCCCTGAGCATAAATGCTGTAGTGCTATATACGTTCTTCGATTATTATTCTTTCAGAGATGATCCAAAGGAAATGCCGGCATTTGTTGCTTCAAATTCAGCGGCTGAAAACTGCGTCTTAAAGCCAGTGGGAGAGAATTTGTTTGCGGCCGTCAAGTAAGATCTTTTTGCATAACGGTGTCTGAATTCACTTAGGCAATCTCTGTGATAGAATGCTAAGATGTTTGTGGACATGGTCCGGCTGTGGCGCTCTCTGGCAAATGATATGAGCACAGTTTAAGCATTGTGGCCAGTGAAATTACTTAAAATCAGAACTTGAGGCATGTAAAATCCTGGGGACTGTGTATGTGTGAATTTTTTCTCTGCCTCCAGGCATTATATTTTGTTAGAGGTGTAAACTAGGAAGTAAATTGCAAGTTCCAGGATTCACTGGCCTCGTGTCTGGGACCTTGGAATGCATCCACTGCCAACCGATACACGCCTCAAGTTCTCCAACCGAGCTATGTCACACTGCACCTCGACTCTGGAACGATCTTCCCTCTGAATTCCACATATTCTCAGTTCCCCACCACACACCTACTGATAATATGCTGAAAGTTACTGAATAGCTGAAATAGCCTCTGCTACTTTTCTCTAGGAATGTGGACCAGTTTTTACTCTTGTTGTTGATGCTTGTTTTCTAGTTTGTTTATCGAGGAACGAGTGAAAAAGTCTGCAGATAAGTCGCTTTCTGATCTTCAGAAGAAGTTACAGGCATGGGCAGAAAAGTGTGGCTTCACGCTGGAAAAGAAAACGGCCAAGGTGAAGGCTCGTGACAAGAAGGCTGTCTGCAAGTGTTTTCATGGAGTTGGGGTCGTCGTTCCAGTCGACAAGAACGGTGTTGGATATCGGCCTTTGCCTGAAACCCAAGGTTTGTATCTAAAAACTAGAATAGTAAGTAAGTTGTTTATATATAAGAATGACAATAGTAAATAAGTTCTATTTGATAAGGAACGGCAGTGGATAACGGCCTTGCTCAGAGCATAGGGTTTGTTGTTCAGTGATGTTGAGGTGAAGCACAATGATAGCATTGGTGTGATTAAGATGATAAAATTTATGATTTTCATGATCTTGGGATGGCTTGAATCTGTACACGTGTTGATGTCGATTTTGCTATGGGGGAGGGGTGCAACTGGAGCAGAATCTCAGCTTTCTGAACCAGTGAGGATTTGATATCCCAACCTTTGACCTAGTTCAGAAAAAAATTTTGAGTGTGCATTAAAGTTTACATCGAGTAAATGTGTGCCGCGCTTTTATGAGATTCTTAAACAGCGAGACACGCGTTCACACACGAGTGAGGGAGTACCAAACTACCCGTAACTGGATAAAAAATAATATGTTTTGGCAGGCGCATGTGAGTTATTGTATGCACCCAGGCCTAGTTCAAAGGTAGTTAAGCAGTCACTTTGTCCTTTGTGGTGCCACGATATCTTTCAGTCCATCAATACGACAGCACACAATTTCTGTTTACTCTTACAGATGAAAAGTATTCTGTACATTTCACTGTCAATCAACTGTTGACATATGCAGCCCAGTACCTTCCACTCCATAGCTTTGCAGGAGACATATACTTGTGTATTATTAAGCTGTGAGTCCATGCCTAATACCGCAATCCACTTGAAATAATCATACCTCTGGCCCGGTTTCAGATTTATGGTATGTGTGTCTCCCTTGGATTTAGTACCTAGACCCTTGGATCTAGTACCTGGATTATTGGATCCAGGACCTGATATAGTACCTGGCCCTTGGATCTAGTACCTGGGCCCTTGTTTGATCTATTACCTGGGCCTTTCGGGTGCCCTGTGACAGGCCTTTCACGAGAGCTGCAGCTCAAGCTCCGCAGTTTCACAAGTGCCTGAAGTCTGTATTATCTGACAGTAATTTCACTGGTTCGGGTTGGGAGCGCCACTGACGAGTTGCATCGTACAGGCCTAACAATGATTACTTATGACGAGTGTGTTTTTCTTTGAAGCAAGTCTTAAGAACATCCTGAAGAAGATTCGAGACAGTGGTACGGAGGAGGAACGCAACAGCAACTTCGATCCTCTGATGGATTTGGTGACGCTTATTCAGTTTGCTAACGACGAATGCGACTACGGCGAAGGCCTTGAGCTGGGACTCGATCTCTTCTGTTACGGAGGCGAAGTGTTCCATAAGCCAATCCGCAATCTCTTGCCTTTGGGGTATCAACTGCTTGGCCGACCCGAGTTCGCTCAAGTGATCGAAGCGCATCTTGCTGATCGAAAACATTCAGCTGCACTCAGCGAACTTGAATAGCAGCTGAAACGTGGAAACGACTGTAGTTTATGGAGAGGAAGAGAACGTTTGAACTTAAAGGATTCGGTTTAGGTGTTTGGTGAACTTGAATAGTGGCTGAAATTAGTTCTGGTTAAAAAGAAAATGTTACAGACGGAAAGTATGACTTGCCTCAAACATCAACCAAAAGTAAAACTTATGTCACATATCAACAGAAAGCACGACTTACCTCACACATCAATAGAAAGTAAGACTTCTTGCACATCACTAGAAAGTATTCACACATCAAAATGCAATCTAAAATTTTGATCTACCTTCCATTACACCATTGTCCCAATGCACATTGTATCAACTAACAGTGGCTTCCAAGAAAAACTGCACATTCCAGAACCACAGTCCTTTAAACCTCAGTGTCCACAGATGGTCCACCAGTATGAACCAGATGGTCCTTCAGTATGAACCAGATGGTCCTTAGCTGCAAGTTACGCAGCATCTTTCCTTGTATAACACAATTAACTGTGTTGTCACAGTCAAGTAACTAAACCTATTCTATGGTTTTGGTGACAATACTTTTTATGTCATAGTGAAAACATTTTTGCCATGAAAAAATGTGAAAGGATTAGAGATTTGGTTTAGATGTCTGGTGAACTTCAGTAGCATCTGAACTGTTGAAATGACTAGTAATGGATAGAAATATGACGTTTCAGACTTGCAGGATTCGAGATTCAGCTTAGGTGTTTGGTGAACTTGAATAGTGGCTGAAATGTTTAAATGACAATTTAGCAGAGATTGTTTGAGATTTAAATATACAGTGGTATATACGATATACTCGTGTATTATATTCATTTTTGAAAAATATCAAGACCCATGTTTTTTTTATTTTACAATGTACACTAATGATGAACATTTAAAGAAGGAAAACAGCATTTGTTGTTTCAATATTTATTTCTAATAAGTCAAACAATACTTTAAAAAGGACAAATTTGTCTACAGTTGAAACTATCATTGACAATACTTTAAAAAGGAATAAGACAAAATTTGTCTACAGTTGAAACTATTATTGTTCGAAATCAACTTCGAATGTTTGTACATATATATGCAGATATGATGGCAAAATGCAGCTTTAAATGCAAAAGATAAATGAGGTCCTAGAACAAATGTGTGCCTGTGTATGTGCTGTGATCTCTGCAGGTGCCAAGACTACTCCAGTAATTTGACCCATAGCTGACCTGTATTGTGGCCAGCTGTGGAATGCCATTGTTTGTGAGCCAAATGAATGTACCGGTAGCTGTGGGGCATGCTCCTATTGCAGGAAGATCTTCAGCTGAGCTCGACACATACACAACAGGTCTTTTCGTCGTATGGCATATCAAATCGTAACAGTCGATGTGAAGACAAAAAAACTGCAAGCTCAAAGCAACTACGTACATTTTCCTAATAAATTCCAGTCTGCGACACAACAGATCTCCCTCCCTTCTCAATGATAAAACGCAAGGGATCATCCGTAATGAGGGGGTCACACAGTGGAAGGGGCATGCCGATGCGGACGTCCGCATCCAAATTAGGTAAATACTACCATTTCAGTACAGCTTGTGAATGAAACGCAAGTAGACTTGGATATAATTAGAATCCTTTTGAGGATGTGGCCATATCAGCGTAACCCACCGGTAGTACAATTGGCCCTCCTAGACCAACAGGTAGCCTCATTTTGGCCTCAGTACTCCACTGGCATGTGGATGTGTGCAAGCGGGAGTGGGAGAGGGGTAATGTAAAATGCAAACAAATGCAGACAACATGGGAGAGAGGGGCCCAAAGTTGGTAATTTTTTTACAGATATCCTTTATGGATGACCTCTAAGTTACATCGTCAACCAGTTTTTTTTACAGATTACACACAAAAAATAAGCCTAAAAACAAACAAGAACATTTGAAACACCAAAACAGAAAATTACTGCATCATAGAATCCATAACTACATGGAGCATTATAGCAATGAAATGCAGGCCGACACAATAGAAAATTGACTGGTAAAATAGGCAAAATAATTAAGTGGCTGTGAGTGCGAATGTTAAACACTGGGAGTTTGGTAAGACATTTAAATGCAGTATCTGAACAGTCCCATTCTCAAGATATTCTACCCAGAAACTATCACGAAGCAAATACTAATCCTATTTACTAAAACCTGAAATAGTAAGAAACTTTGCACCACACCATCATACATATTCATAACCACTGCATATCCAAATCGATTTTACAAGGACACGGAAAGCGACGACTAGTGAAACTAGACAAATCGACAACAGCAGCCAACGCATAAAAGAAATGCATAACATGCAAATAAATTAATTGAATGAAAATAAAACGAATGTAAAATTCCATGGCTTCCTCGAGGAACATAAAGCTGTTTCCATCTGTGCGTAACACATCATGCGGAATCAGAGATTGGATCCAACGGAAACCAAATGGAATGTTCAAGACAAATTGACATTACACCTCAAAAGAGGCAAACATACCTAGATGGTAATGTAACCTGACTTAAGAGCAATATGGCACCTGTTAATTACATCATTATTATTATTAAAGAAGTTTTATATAGTGCTCCTTCAAGACTGCCTACTCAGGAGCACTCCCAGCCCAACCATGGTCGAACGCAGATTCGAGGACAGTAAGAAACAATGTGAAATGACCAGTAGGTATTTGGTAAAGCATGGCAGGGAGCCCATTCCAGGTCGTGGGGGCAGCCATACGTAATATTATTACGCATTTACTTAGCACCAATATCGAACGACCAAGCGATTGTGTAAATAATGGCACAAAAAACTGACCTTCGTTCCTGAGCATTGACCTTTATTTTTGCGTATTTAGTGTTTCGAGTTAAAAAGATCGCAGGTTGAGGAAATGCATCACATTTGTCTTTTACAAACAGTTGACACCTAAAAGGCATGACATACATTCAAACGAGCAGTGATAGGGAAGGATCTTGTCCAATTAATTCAAAGAAATCCAAGGGTCACGACAGAAAAGCATAGGTCATGATTCATGAAGCGTACATTTATATAGCTCCTTTTAAAAGAAAACTTAAGCAATGCTCCAGGTTGATGACATGTACACCCGTGCGTAGTGAGATGGAAACTACCCCTTAATCTCTACTGTTCAAAAGTCTAAAAGGGGAACTGAGGTACGGCCGGACAGCTAAGCGAAGACATCCTCGTCTTCTTGTTCTGGCTTTTCCAAATTCAGCTTCTTGCCGGGCTTTGTCTCGTTTGGAATCTGCTGCGACAGTGGCACGAGTCCAAGAAGCAGGAAGTGACGCTGATAGGCTTTTGAAGCACGAAATAGAGCATCAGTTCCATGAAGGCGGTCCAGAACACCAAGAACGCCAAAGTTGTTTATAAACCTACAAAGTTGTTCATAAACCTATAAAGTTGTTTACAAACCTATAAAGTTGTTTACAAACCTATAAAGTTGTTTATTAACCTGAAGACACTGAGAACACTAAAGTTTTAACAAATCTATTATTATTACCACTGGCGTAAACTTGTCCAAAATATTGGGGGGCATTTGGTTATTTATTCTACACTTGTTGCATTGAATGTACAGTCGATCTCAATTATTGGGAGGCACGTGCCCCGGCTGCCCCTTCCAAAGTCTACGCCTATGATTATTAACAATGCAATTACTGCAGACTTAAAAAGTTGTTTACAAATCTTTGAAGACATTGAGACCACTATAGTTGTCTATAAACCTTTTATCATTATTAATTACCACTACAATTATTATTACAGACCTACAAAGTTGTTTACAAACCTACAAAGTTCTTCACAAATTTATGAAGACATTGAGAACACTAAGGCTGCTTACAAACATATTATTATTACTACTACAGCTACTTTTACAATAGTGCTATCAGCAGGTACTATTATTACTATTACCACATACTATTATAAGTCTATTATTATTACATATTACTATATTATTACTTTTCATCAAATGTAGAAATCATGCCTCAAAACTAACTGTTATTACTATTACCAGGCACTATCATTATTACTGTAACTATTTAGAACGTAAATTTACTATACTAAATTTTTTTTACCAGAGAAAGAAATGCCTCAAAACTATTCACTGGTGCAAAATCACAAGTTAAACTATAATCAGGGCTATAGTTGAGGGTATACGCAGGTATACAGCGTGAACTCACCTTTAGAGACCGTATACTCACCTCACAAAATATTATATTTATTTATATTAAAATACTGTAGTGTATACTTACCTCTAATTTGTTTCAGAAAACTAACCGCTAGCGTATACTCACCTCTAATTTTACCACTACAGCCCTGACTATAATTATTATTATTATTACTATTATTAGTAGTATATTATTATCATAATTACTAACGTGAGATGATGGAAATCATGAGCCTCTGGCGATGGCAAAAGTGGAAAGTGGTATCCACAGTGTGAGATGGAAGTTGAGATAAGCGCCAGTGTGAACCACATGATCGCCGTGGCGATGTGTGCTCCGGAGAGGAGGGGTCCAGCCACCGGAGGAATCATGTTGCTGAAGATGTGTTCGATCGGATGAGCATAGATCGAGGTGACGCCGATCGGAGCGGTCCACTCATGATGCATCTTGTGAATGCGTCGATAAATCCATGGATGATGCAGAAGTCTAGAGGGACAGCAAATATCAAGTTAGTAAAAATCATTTAGTATGTACACGTAGAGGGGGGGTTAACCCAAATGAATATGCTTGCGTATGGGGGTCTACTGATCATGTACGTACGCATAGGAAATGGGTGGGGGTGGTAAAAACATATAATTTGTCTATACTGGCCTTTAAATTGATTGGCCTTCAAATGAGACACAGTTCAGCTTAGTATTTCTTTGATGCGGCTTTATTGTTTTTGCATGAATGAAATAGACCTTTCTATAGGGATTCGTGGGGTGCATCAAACATACGTACTCTGGTGAGGGGGTATAAAAAGTACATGTGCATATACGGAGCGGGTAATTTTTCTGGATTTCAGTGAACATACTAAATGCATGGCCCTTAGATCAATTTTCTATATATTTTCACTTAAATCACTTGTTATGTGGATTTACAAGATGATGCTTTTATTTATTCATTCTCATGTTTTATTGTTTTGGTTTGGAGCATTTTCTATGCGTGAAAAGTCAGTATATGTCAACCTTCAAGAAGTGTAACAGATCAACTTACAAGATCATTTTTCACACGAGTGATGTGAAGATGATTAAGGGTTAAAATAACATCAAATCATCGTAACCTGTGGCTGTAATAGAAGAGAATTTCCTCAACGAGGCTGAAAATCACGAGTTCAAAGACGACCGAGTGAAACGTTGGCAGGTCGCGACCGAAACTACAGCCGCGCCATTTCATGAGTCGAAACGAAACGTACATCAATGGATATCCCACCACAGTCTGATTGAAAATGACCCACAAGACGGCCGACCGCAACTTGCGACGATTCAACTGCAAATGTATGTAATGTATGCACTGCATTAATGCAAAATATGCAAAGCATGTAATTTGGTTAATGTAATGCAGTGTGATGCTTACAATGTATGCTTGTATGTGGTGTAACACATAATCTAAGGTGTGCAATGAATGTAACACATATAATGTAATGCATGTAATAAATGCAAAGTATGTAATGCAATGTGTTGGTAATTAGTGTAATCATAACTCAGACCAACCAAAGCTTTCAATTACCAAAAGCAACATAGGGTCCATGGACCAAACAACACACAACGGCCCCGACAGACCACACCCATGACAGACCCCAAAGACTGAAGACAACCAACCTCACCTATCACACAACACCACCAAAGGTCATCTTTTCCCTCCTAAGTGACCACACATCTGTCTCTCATCTAGGCCAGGAACCCAGGATAAGTTACATAGCTAATATTAAAAGGCAGCCATAGGTATGAAGCATTAGCAACTTTTCCTAAGCTTCAACAGAAGAAGGCGGTTGGTTAGACTTCTCCCTAGCTGTCTCATCTTCCCAATGACAGTGTATGATCAGCGTACTTACTAGAGCAAATGTTAGCTACGGGTGCAAGTTGCACCAAAATCTCTCAACAGATTCCTACCCAGGCAGGGATTTGGACCTCTGATCTCTTGGTTGCATGTAACATATTCGTCTATGTCCGAACTTGCACTGGTTATGTGCATACTATGGAGCGTCTACCATAAGTTGAGACATTGCACACAAACTAAACAATTGAATAACTCACCGGAATGTTCGACCCTTCTTGTATCTTGTACCGTAGCAGAAATTTCGGTCGCCCAGTAAGATCGAGAATGATGAGGAAGAGATTGAAAATCCAGAAGCTGCCACAGCTAACGACATATAACCCTGAAATGACAATATCAATCACATAAAAGGTCGAGAAAAATGAAGTCACTAAAACACTCCGTACCTGTGGCTGCCTCAAAGGGTTGACTTACGGGACTGATCTTCTGGTCGTTTGTACAGTACCGGTAGCTCTACAGTTGCCCAGTAGGACTCACTTCCCACATCAATGGAAAGTAAGACTTACCTCACACAACAATAGAAAGTAAGACTTGTCTCAGAAAGTATTCACACATCGAAATGCAATCTAAAATTTTGAACGAACGTTCCATAACATTGTTATCCCAATGCACATGGCATCAACTACAAGTGGCTTCCAAGCACAACTGCATTCCAAAACCACAGTCCTTTAAACCACCTTTAGACCAATGGTTCTCCCTGGTTTGAGTAACCAACAAGAGAACACAAAGCCCCAGAGACTGGAAGACAAAATACGAAAGGAGTACAACTTTCCCCGATGGAAAGATTTCAATCAACACAGACAGAGAATATGATTTACCCCACAAAGAATATGGTTTAGCCACACAGACAGCGAACATGATTCACCTCTACACAAAACAGAAAATGACGTACCCCACATGGCAAGTCCCATGTCATCTCCATCAAAAATGTCGTAAACGTAATTCCATTTGCTCTGCCAGTAACTTCCAGATGCTCCCCAGAATCGTTGCAGATGCCTACATCCGAACACAACAACTCAGCAACATTACTCAACATGCCACTTATTTGGATGAAATACAGGAAAGGCAAGGTAAGCTAAAACCTGATGAGGTGAGGTAAAGTAAGGTTAAGCCCAACGAGGTGAGTTAAAGTAAGGTAAGGTAAAAATGGTGAGGTAAAATAACTTGAGGAAAGGTAAGGTAAGCTAAAACCTGATGAGGTGAGTAAAATAGGGACAGGTGACGTAAAACCCGATGAGGTTAGATAAGGTAAGGTTAAGCCCAACGAGGTAATTTAAAATGAGAAAAGGTAAATTAAGGTCATTTGAGAGAAGTGAAATAACAATAGGTAAGGTAAGCGAACGCTCACCAAGTGACGGAATTGCGGGCAGCTACAAAGACCACCAGGGCTGTCCCGATGACGTAAACCGACATTCGGATGGAGTCCCAGAGTTGGCGGATGTACTCGAGGACGCTCTTGTGCTGCTGGGCAGATGGTTGGATGCCCATGCCATTGTCTTGAGCATCCTTTTCCCTCTCCTCTTGCTGCGCACCATCTGTTTCATGGCTGAGTTCAGCTGGGGCTAACATCGCTCGACAGACTCTTAAAGAAAAGAAAATCTTTGAGTCTAGATATAACGTTGAGGGACACGGTAGCCGATTGGTTAGACCGCTCACCTTCTAATGCGGAGAGTGTGAATTCAATCTTCCCCCGAGATGGTTACTGAGTAGGAACCTTGAGCAAGTCCTTCATTCACAACTGCTCAACCCCATCGATTGACACATTGGTCATTAGAATTAATGCATAATAATAAAAATATCGTTAATCTGCATATAAATTGAGGTACTAATAGGATTGTATGAGATAGCTCAATTATGAAACATGAAAAAGAGAAGTGGACCAAAACAGAGCCTTGAGGGACAGCACAAGAAAGTGGGAGTGGTTGCAAACAATTAACATTATTTTTAGTAGTATTCATTTATTACGCAACACTATCTAATGACCAAGCATCAATCAATGGCGCTAAGCAACTGTAAGTGAAGAATGCACTCAAGGTCCCTACACCGCAACCATCTCAGGATAGAAGTTTTGAACCCATACTCTCCACCTTGCATTTCATTCAGAAAAGGAAGTGGGAAGACAAATAGGAACAAAGCCATAACTAGGGAAACAGTCTAAAGTAACCGAATCCCCGAAAACAAATTTACTACCAATCGTTCGAATCCTGAAAACTAGTATGGACTAGTCAACCAATATCCCGAATAGTATATTCGGAAATACCTCGAAAAGTTAGATTTGAGCAAAGAATTCTGAACATTAAACTTAGAAAATAGATTTGGGGATACGGAGGAGTCTGTGTCGGGAATTGCAATTTCGCTAAGCACCCGTTGACGTAGGTCATGATCGATAGTATCAAAAGCAGCAGAACTACCTTGAGGACATGGACTGATTGCCGAGGTAATAGCGCATAATAATTCATCGTATAGAGGACAGTGTAGTTTCAGTGGATTGACGTTTAGTGAATCGAGATCAGATAGCGGTTGAGGAGTGACTTAGATTTACATTCAGCCACGCAAGGACAATGCTTAGATAATAAAGACTGGCGAAGGGGCGTAATTAGTGAGGTTTCGCCCTTACTAGTCGCCATAAAATCCACTCATACCTTATTCAAAATCCCCAACTACCGGTACTTTAATGTGTCATATAGTCGTGCTCTGTGACACCCACGGATACCAACATAACCGTCATAATAATAACATAAATATTAATAACTACAATTCCCGCGTGGATGGAATGTTCAGCCTATCAGAGGCGCCTCTTACCAGAGACGATATATTAGAGAAACGACACGCAATTCTATGATGTAATAGCGTAAGCGGTCTAAACTTTTAAAGCGCCACCTTGGCAATACAAGCTCACGGCACCAACCTAAAAGTATGAATTCACCAGTGTTGGGTATGAGTTAACTCATATGAGTTTAAACTCACGAGTTAACTCACTTGCTGTGATTTATGAGTTTGAGTTAACTCACCTTAAAAAGTGTGAGTTACGAGTTTGAGTTAACTCATATTTTCTGTGAGTTTGAGTTGTAACTGTCAATTATTTTAAACTCAACTCACTCTACAGCACTCGGCACATATTATGTTGAAACAACATAATTTCTGTTACAATTAGTAGCCTTTTTTATATCGTCGGCTTTCCATACTGGTGAGTAGTGACGACAGGGAGGGTCGTAAACACTGCAAGCGGACAGTATTTAAGCACTGCATATTTTGTATATTGTGAACAGTTAAGAACAACATGGCTGAAGTACCGTGTATTCTTGATGGAAAATTTTTTTCTGTTACAATTAGTAGGCGTGATGGAAAAATTTTTGCTCGATTAGAACGTGCTAGTATGAAACGTGTGAGTTTATGAGTTAACTCATTTAACAAGTGAGTTTGAGTTAACCCATTTCACTTAGGATGAGTTGAGTTTGAGTTTAAACTCATTTTGAGGTGCGTGAGTTGAGTTTTGATTTAACTCATTTCTTGTGTGAGTTTACCCAACACTGGAATTCACGAGTGCTACCGTGCTGCGTCAAATGAGAGGGGTTTTCCAAAGAGTAGTCCAAAACACTGCTCTTTCACAAATCCTATCCCGATTCCTCCTCTGTCTACCCCCCCTCGCCGTCAAAACCCTAAATACCATCCACCTTAGCCGTCTTACTGTCTTCCTGACTGACTCCTTTGGATCTTGACCTGGAACCGATTCGACCCCCCCCCGCCTATCGATTTTGATTTGTCTAAGCGCCTGTGAATAAGCTGGTTCCCGCGACTTCGCTTTTTTGGGCGCTGCAGAAATCCGGAGATTACGATTACGATTACGAGGTTCTATAGTCCGGTTACCATGGGAGCCAGATCGAAAGACTATAGGCAGAGCAGCTGTTAAGGCGGGTGTCGTTTCGGGAGAGAAGAATTGGAAGGCGGAGGGTCAGTCAGGATATATACTTTATATAGTTCTTGAAAAGGTGAGACTGCAGTTTGAATGGAAAGCCCGGGATGATGGAGTAGCATGAACTATAGGCCTATAGGCCTATAAGAGGTCGTTGAGCATGAAGAGGAGGACGGAGGACCGGTTGCAATGATTGAGGAACTGAGAATCTGTGGAACTCAGAGGGGAGATCGTTCCAGAGGTGTGGTGCTGTGTTGGATGTGGCTCGGTTTGAGAACTTGAGACGAGTATATTGACCAGGGTCGAGAGAGACTGATATGTGAGGATGATTGGGTGCAGCAGATTGCCTGGATGGTGAAGAGATCACGAAGATACTTAACTGGGGTTAGTGTAATTAAAGTTTCAGGTTTTATTTTGGTTTCAGTTTCTATTTCAGTTAATAGAAATGACTCATTTCAGTTTCGATTTCAGTTTTTCGGAATGATTTCAGTTTCTATTTCAGTTAAAGTTTTAGCTGAATTTCTATTGCAGTTTCAGTTTTCATCCAATTTCTATTTCAGTTTTTGACGTTGTTAAGCAACCTACGAGTTAATCTGTGTTATGAACATGTTCACACATGAAACTTCATATGAAATACTATAGTAGCTGCTATTTATGTAGGCCTATGTATTCGTAATTATATATCAACATTTATTTGAACACAGAACCTTTCATATTTAAATAAGATATATCCTCAGCTAGGGCCTACTGAATAGTCAGCAATGAAACATATTTAAGTCCATAGAGCGACCGTATACGTTAGGGCCTACCTGCCGGAATAACGTACGCGTACCGTACGTACGTTATCGAAAAAAAATAACGTATGGGCCTACCGTACGCGTAGGCCTACGTTAAAAATGCCACAAGTTTATCCGATCATTCACAAAGAGCCTCAATATAACTATAGGCCCTATAGTCTTATAACGTACGCGTACGTAAAAATGATAAGTTTAAAGCTCTACAGTATTAATCTACCCGTACGCGCGCAGGCCTATACGTTATAATAACGAACGGTACCGAAATTTAGTATTACCAATAAAATGACCACTGACACCGACCATCCTATAAAGTGTGCCGTAAAATCCTAATTATCTTCACAGTATACATTATATTAATTTATATAGACAGAATATTAGCTATAATTAGCAATTTGGAATTTAAAAGTTTAAAAGTAGAGATCTTTGAACAGCCACAGCTATAGCTAACTAGCTGATGTAGGCATAATTATATGGTTAAAATTAGTTACGACCGTAAATCATAACTATTATTGACTTTTCTTGTGCATAATGTTATGTATTTTATTTTCGTCATGAACTGATCTGAACGTACGGTAGGCCTAACGTACGGCATAATAACGTAGGCCTACGCTTAGGCTACCGTACGAACGTTATAGAAAAAATAACGTAGGCCTACGTACTTCTACAACACGCATATTAAACTTAAGCAAAACACGACTTCATAATAAGTTTCTAAGTAGCAACAGAAGATCCACGTACAGTAGGCCTTTGCATGTACAATGTTTCTTGCTTCAGTCAAAATAACTCCCCAGTGAAGTATAACTTCGAGTAATGCGTCGTCACATTTAATGGCCTTGTGGGTGTAAAGTTGCCACTTGACACTTGGTCGAAGAAAGTGACTCGTAGATAAATTACTGGAACAGTACTATTGAAATTTGATCCTGGCTCTAGTTGGCTTCGCTTTACTTACTTCAGTGAAGCTGACTCTTAAGAAATTAATTCTTCATAAGCGGTTAACTTGATTTACTCTGATGGGAGTGATATGATGTGTAGGGTTGCCAGACGTCCGGCAAAAGGACATGTCCTCCTTTTTGGCCTCGTGTCCTCCGTCCGGCAGGCAAAGCTAAAAACCTGGAAAATGTCCGGCTTTTTGTATGTTTGCTGTATTGGGCTACTGGCTATTATTTTGTGGCCGTTTTTAACAACTTTCCACGCGCATGTTGTCCCTAAGTAACCCTAACCAATCTACTTATTTATTTTTTATTTTAACCCTATTTTTCAGACGTTTCTGGTCCATGATCTGAGTAATAATACACTGTATCTATGGTCAAGGTGCTAATTAAACAAAATTTAATACTTTGCAATATTATTATAAAAAAAACTCAGTTAATTTTATATGCAGCTTTTCATTGTGACTTCATTTCTGAGTTAGGCCTACTTATCAGACCTTATGACTGAAGTGAAACAATCAATGCGTCCTCCTTTGTCCTTCAGTGTGTAATCTAGACGTCTTTGGGGGGATGTCCCCCCAGGATTTATGTTTTCCCCCAGAGGCCAGCAATATTACAATGTAGAGACTTTTAGGGGAGGAAAATTCCCCCCAGGATACACGTGGATACATGTTTTTCCCACCCAGAGAGATGAATTCCTAAAAAGGTCAACTTTTTTTGAAGATGAAATTATGAAAAGTCTGAAACTTTTTCAAGATGGATGAAATTACTGAAAAAATCTTGTGTAAATTCGTTGGTCCCCCCAGAAACCTTGTTTCCCCTCCCAGAAGAGGGAGACTAGATTAAACACTGTTTGTCCTCCTTTCCGGCTTTCTGTGTCCTCCTTTGGCTACCCATGTATCTGGCAAGTGGCAACCCTATGTTTAGTTCTGACAGACTCTTCTGGCTATTGAGTTTTGGACTTGTATTTGGGTGGATTCAAGCCTTGGATCCACCCAAATACAAGTCCAAAACTCAACAATTTCACGGTTGAGGACGAGGACAGTGTGGGAATTGTAGAAAAAAGACTGAGGGATGGGGTTGAACATTTTATCCGTTTTTGCAAACTGATGTCAACGAAATTTGAAAGCAGCTGATTTCAACGCTAGCAGTTTTCAAGTCAGACTCGAATCAAACTCAATTCCTCTGTTGAGAAAAAAAATGCATACATGATACACCATGAAAATTTCTTCTCTTTGTCAGAGACTCAGAGTCAAACAATGCTAAATCACACTAGCACAACTGATGGGGTTGAAAACGACTCCTCAGTCCTCACCCTAGGGTGTGCAATGAAGACATAACTGTGGGAGTACTAAGAAAGACTATAGAGGGGGGTTGAACCCAGCGGCGTAGCTAGGATATTTTGCGCCCGGGGGCGAACTATGAAATTGGCCCCCCCCACGGTTCACATTTTCCAAATACATCGAATGGCAATTTAAATTTTAATGACATAAAATATCAAAACTACAAATTAATAGTGTAGTATAATTAGGTTCTGAAAATCTATATACGATCGTAGACATTGTTTTTAAAAAGTCAATAAATTCAAATTATACATATGACTGTCCTAAACTCGTAGACATAGCCTATAGTCTGCAAAAGATTAATTTTTCTTGGATTATCATCAGCTTCTTTAACAGAAGATTCTTCAGTCTCATTGTCTCCGTCACTTTTAGCAAGTTCGACGTCTTTTTGAACCTGTTCAACAACGACATCCGCGATGTTTTCCTCGGCATAGTCAGTAACATCTGTCTGAACCATGCTTTCCTCCGTGTTGTGGTCTTGGTATGGTTCAACCCCTGTCAACCATCTCATGTTCTAAAACAGGTGGTTGATATCCGCTTCCACCGTCTTCGGATTTTGAAGAGTTGGAGTTTTCAGCTTCAGCTTCTGTCATCTTGGCTTTTTAAAGAAAACTTGCCAGAAATGAAGGCCTACTAGACTTTTTATGTCTTCTCAGCTTCTTTCTTTCTTTTACGGCCCTCAGCTTCACTTAGTTTTTTTCCTGGCATATGGCTGTAAGATATCATCACCGATTACCACCGTAGCACCCTGCTGTCTCCTCGGCTTGACCTCCCCGGACTCTGACCTGGCACCGGAACGGACAAGGCGGACATGGCTATTACGGACTTGATTTGATAATAGCGCCGGTGAATAAGCTGGTCTCAATGACGTGGCTTTTGAGTGGCGCTGACTGAGAGATTTCGGAGATTTACATTTACATTTACCATTATTTAACTGAAAAATGTAAAAATTTAAAATAATATCTTACAGCAGATGGTACATATTTGTTTTATTTTATCCTAATGCTTCAGAATTGAAATCCAAGATAGCTAACCTGCGAGTACTTACTGACTTAATCCGTGGGCTCTGATAATTCGGTCTACACGCTCAGACTAAGACTGCATGTCTGCCTTATTGAAAATTAGCTTGTAATTTTGACCTCTTGGCCCAATAAAGTAAACATATCACTCCAGAGCCCCTGTAGCCATCAGCTGCCGAGTTGGATACAGCAGCCAGCACCAGCAGTCGCCCTGTGTCCATGATGCCTACTGTAATATTCCATACCCTAATTATGGGGGAAAAAAAAAAAAAAAGACCAACAAGAGAAGGAGGAATAGCAGTAGAGGATAAAGAGGGAAAGATATTACAAGATCCAGGTGTAAGATCATGCTATGTACTTTACTACTACTTTATTACGATAGCTAGTTGTACAAGATCTAATATGTATTAAGCACAGGATGGTAAAGCTAATGTACTATTCACACGATGGCCTCTACCTATTTTCACCTAAGGCGCCTTAGAGCTATCCGTCGCTCTCTGTCATCTCCAATTTTCACTTCAATTGTCCATGCATTTGTCTGCTCTAGACTTGACTACTGCAATCCCTCCTCATTGGTCTTCCCAAAGTCCGTCTTGCTCCTCTTCAGTCCGTTCTCAATGCTGCTGCTAGATTAATTGCCCGTCTTCCTCGATTCTCTCATATCACCACCTTTATGGCAGAAGAACTCCACTGGCTCCCGCTTTCTGCCCGCATCCAATTTAAGGTCCTCATCCTTGTCTCTAAGGCTCAGCTTGGTTTCGCTCCAAAATATTTATGTGACTTATTTCATCGCCCTCACTCTGCGGCTTCTCTTCGTCCTCTTCGTTCATCTGACCGTTTGGACCTCCTCGTTCCCCGTGTCAGGACTTCACTGGCTCAATCTAGGTCGTTTGCTTCCATTGGCCCTGCTCTTTGGAATGGGCTTCCTCCGTTTGTTCGTTCTTCTATTCTCTCAGGTAGCGTCTCTTCCTCTTTTACCTTTCTTAAAACTTGCTTTTTCTCTCGGGGTCTATCGCACTGGGAGCGCTTCTGAATGGCCCTCCCGCTAGAAGCGCTTTATAAATATCCGAATACAATACAATACAATACAATACACCGAATGCACTGTGGTCATGTCAGTGTCCAACATCTAGCATACAGACGGGTCTCTGTGGGCGTGGCCTAATACCACCTAACGTCCAATAGCGACCTTGACAGGACCCGTCACATCTCTTTTCCATAGATAGTCATTCAAGTCGAATTGCTACTCACGAATCCCTAATCAATAATATAAGCTTATAGTGTCATCCCCTTCTTTCTGTAAAGTCGATCCTAATCCCTATTCAGTAATCTCCAATAGTGTCATCCCCTTTTTTATGTAAAGTCGATCCTAATCCATATTCAATGTTCCTTAATCTATAATCCCTAATCCCCTCGTAAATAGAGTTAGTATAATCTAATCACAGTTCTCGTCCAGAGTTCTGGTTTAGTCTATCCTTGTCCAGCGTCGTGTTCAGTAGGCACTTTCTGTACCAGCGTGTTCCTTTAATGGCCCAGCGCAACGCGCGTATGTCTGTGGCCGGAACAGTTGTCTGGAGTAGGGGGTGCTGCTGTCTCTTGTGACCGGCGCCTGACATGTGGTCGAGTGATGGTCGCTTTGACGCCAGATTTGGGAGGGAGGCGGCGAGGGGATGTCTTCGTATATCTGCAGCGCAGACGTAGCGAGAGACGATCGAGGCTGAGGAACGTTCAGAAGACGTATAGCAAGAGTTGATTAACGCTTTTGATCTCTCTTGGAACTCAAGAGCTGATACCCCTGGCACGTCGTGGCGATCCAAGCGGAGTTGAGGGCCATCTGTTGCTGGTCTGTCGATTTCAGAATCTCTAAACGGATCGCCCTTTGTAA
The DNA here is from genome assembly GCA_963556255.1 of Allolobophora icterica. Classification (NCBI taxonomy): domain Eukaryota; kingdom Metazoa; phylum Annelida; class Clitellata; order Crassiclitellata; family Lumbricidae; genus Allolobophora; species Allolobophora icterica. The sequence continues at coordinate 82,220,530 of OY744605.1, read as the reverse complement.
GCTGATACTTTTCTGCAGGGCATCTGCAGGCCGGTTTCTTAATTACGGCGTGCCTGACTTTGTAGACGCGTCCGCCCTCTGTGGTCTGTTCGTCTGCAAACCCATCATAGCGATGCAGAGGCTTTGGCACGACGGTGGGGGAGGTAGACCAAGATTCGGCGGCAGGCGCAGCTCTCATAACGATAACAGCCATGCGTAGAGCATCGAATTGCTGGCCGTTCATCAGCGCCGCTGATTCCTGTGAGAATTGGAGTCTAGCAGAGCTATCACCGATTTCTGTGTCGGGCTGGACTCGCGATAAGATGACACGCGGGGGGTCACTTGGAGGAGGCTGGTCCCTAATTGATACCAGCATGATGATGCTTTCCGTCTCTAGCTCGGGCTGCTGCGCAGCCTGGACCTCTAGAGGAAAACGTTTTGGTGGTAACTGGACTGGAAGACACTTTTCATCGTTTGCATGATGGACGTCGCTTTCTAAGACGTAAATGTCGACGCGTTGTCTCAGTTTATTCCACTCGGTTATGCAACCGTTCGTTGGGTCGATTGTGGTCATATCAGTCTGAGATGCACATACCTCAAAGATGATTTCTTGGACTGCGTTCAAGAGCTCCGTGTCTCGACAGGCTTTGAAACTCAGGATCGTCCGTAGGTCACTGACGGTCACCGTAATCATTACGTGCGTTTGCAGTTGCGATCGGTAGATCACGCGAAGAGTAGCCGCTGCTGGGCGTATCTCGTGGCTTCGACCGAGAGCGCGGACGACTGCTTTATGCGGCGCATTCGTCTTGTCACAGTACTTACAGCGACGTGTTTCGTTGCTGGCTTGTCTGTGGACAATCGTCTCAGTTGGCAGTAGGGATGGACATCCGCCACTGCGCCGAACTGAGTTGACGATTCGGTAGAGCACCGGCTTGCCACAGTACTTACAGCGACGTGTCCCGTTGCTGGCTTGACTGTGGGCCGCAGACTCAGTTGGCAGTCGGGATGAACATCCGCCGTAACTGCGCCGAACTGAGTTGGCGATTCGGTTGAGAACTGTCTTACCACAGTACCTACAGCGACGTGTCTCGTTGCTGGCTTGACTGTGGACAGCACTCACAGCAGACTCAGTTGGCAGTCGGGATGAACATCCGCCAGAACTGCGCCGAACTGAGTTGGCGATTCGGTAGAGAGCTGTCTTGCCACAGTACGTACAGCGACGTGTCCCGTTGCTGGCTTGTCTGTGGACAGCACTCACAGCAGATTCAGTTGGCAGTCGGGATGAACATCCGCCAGAACTGCGCCGAACTGAAATGGCGATTCGGTAGAGAGCTGTTGTGTCACAGTACCTACAGCAACGTGTCTCGTTGCTGGCTTGACTGTGGACAGCATTCACAGCAGATTCAGTTGGCAGTGGGGATGAGCATCCGCCAGCACTGCGCCGAACTGAATTGGCGATTCGGTAGAGAGCTGTCGTGTCACAGTACCTACAGCAACGTGTCTCGTTGCTGGCTTGACTGTGGACAGCACTCAGAGCACACTCAGCTGGCAGTCGGGATGAGCATCCGCCATAACTGCGCCGAACTGAGTATGCCATTCTGTAGAGGGCCGCGTCGTGTTCGAATGCTGACATTGCTTTCAGCTGCTGTCGATTCAGAGTCCTCAAAACTTAGCTTATCTGAGTCTATAAGGCTAGCTTGTCGTACTTCCGATATCAGCTTATTCAATTATTTGAGCGCGGTAGTTCAGTTCTTCTGACACCATGTAAGATCATGCTATGTACTTTACTACTACTTTATTACGATAGCTAGTTGTACAAGATCTAATATGTATTAAGCACAGGATGGTAAAGCTAATGTACTATTCACACGATGGCCTCTACACCGAATGCACTGTGGTCATGTCAGTGTCCAACATCTAGCATACAGACGGGTCTCTGTGGGCGTGGCCTAATACCACCTAACGTCCAATAGCGACCTTGACAGGACCCGTCACACCAGGGGAGATCCGAAATCGTTGGAAAGAATACGTCGAAGATTTGTACCAGAGTCAGGAAAAGCCGACGGATCTAGATGAGGGAACATGCAGGGGGACGGGAGACGATGTAGGCCCAGAAGTGCTGAGAGACGAGGTACTAGCAGCAATTAGCGACATGAAGAACAATAAAGCAGAAGGCGTGGATAACATCCCAGCTGAAATACTTAAGAACTTGGGAGAAAAAGCAACAGGAGAACTAGTAAGACTATGCCAGGATATATACAGCACTGGGAAGTGGCCTGAGGACTTCCTACAGACCATCATGATCCCCATAAAGAAGAAAAATAATGCAACGGCTTGTAAGGACCATAGAACAATTAGCCTACTACCACACGCAGCCAAGATCATGCTGAAGATAATCACAAAGAGAATCCAGGCAAGGGTAGAAGCGGACAAAGGTCTAGGAGAGGACCAATTTGGATTCAGAAAGGGTAGAGGAACAAGGGACGCCATCGGAGCCCTGAGGGTGCTAACGGAAAGAAGTTTAGAGTACGGCCAAGAGGTCTATATCTGTTTTGTGGATTATGAGAAGGCGTTTGACAGAGTAGATTGGAAAAAGCTGATGAATGCACTCAGACGAAGGGGCATAGATTGGAGGGACAGGAGGCTAATAGGAAATCTATATTTGAACCAAAAAGTAAAGATAAGAATAGAAGGGGAGTTCTCAGAGGAAGGAGAAATTGGTAGGGGAGTAAGGCAAGGATGCCCACTATCACCAATTCTCTTCAACATATACATAGAAGAACTGATACAAGAGGCAATGGAACAGACAGGAGAGGGTATAAAAGTGGGTGGAAGACTCATAAGAGCCTTAAGATTTGCTGACGACCAAGCAATGATCGCAACTACACAAGAAGGACTGCAGAAATTGATGGATCAACTAAACAGGACCTCAATAAAATACAACATGAAGATAAATATCGGAAAGACAAAGATTATGAGGATAAGTGCAGGGGAGGAGGAGATCGAAATGAAAATAACAATAAATGGAGAGGAGGTGGAACAGGTCAAGAGCTTTTGCTACTTGGGAAGTGTGATAACAACAGATGCAAGATGCCATAGTGATATTAAACGAAGGATAGTATTGGGAAAAGACGCGTTCACGAAAAGAGGAGAGTTGATGAGAGGAGGACTGAGCAAAGACCTAAAGAAGAGACTTGTCAAGGCACTGGTATGGAGTGTGGTACTGTATGGGTCGGAGACGTGGACCATCAGGAAAGAGGATATCAAGAGATTGGAGGCCTTTGAGATGTGGATATGGAGAAAAATGGAAAAGGTGAGCTGGACGGAGCGAATGACAAATGAAGAGGTGTTGCAAAGAGTAGAAGAAAAAAGATCACTGATGACAACGTTAAGAGAAAGACAAAAGAACTGGATTGGACACATATTAAGAGGAGACTCCCTCTTGAGAGAAATCATAGAGGGGAGATTGGAGGGAAGAAGGAGAGGAAGACCGCGACAGATGATGCTTGGATGGATGATGACCGAAGGATACAGCGGACTGAAGAGAAAAGCACAGCGAAGAGAAGAATGGCGTCATTGGAAGTGGAAACCTGCCGAAGGGCAGAGAACTTAAAGAAGAAGAATTATGGGGCGCAAGAGCCAAGCCGGGCCGAGCTAGATTAACTCTCAGGCAGCCCATGCGCACGTGGACAGATGCTACTCCTACCGGGGCAGCATACTGCATACCACCGCCCTCCCTAGGCCAAGGATGCAGCAGAATGCAGCTATTCATTCCAGCTGGTTAAAAGTTTCCCAAACAAAGAAGTTGAAAATGGGGCGCCAAAATCATCTCTGATGATTTTGGCGCCCCATTTAGCGCTCCATATAACTGGAAATTTTTGGGGCGCCAAAATTAAATCTTATAATTTATGGAATAAATAGTTAAAATTACAGCAAAATAAGGAAAAAATATTAATTGTTAACCCTCATTTTGGCGCCCCCTTCCTTTGGCGCCCGGGGGCACATGCCCCCCCTGCCCCCCTAGCTACGCCTCTGGTTGAACCTCCCCACCAATTCTCACCCTGGAAGATGGAATTGCAGCAATCAACCGTGTATTTTAGCTCTGCCACAGTAGTTTTGAAAAATCTAACAAATTAACAGAAACTGTATATTGTTTACATAAACAAAACCTTGCGCTTACGTAGTTTTGAGTATCTGATCTTATGCAATACAAATGCATTATCCTCCTTCCGCATGCACGGCTATATGACAGGACATCGAGACTCGCGTTTTATGAGTTTCTTTAAAAGACACTATATAATAAATAATCACTTACAATTACATTAACTGTCTCAGAGAAGACTAGAACCCATACACTCCATGTTATGTCGAACTATCTCATCTAACCAACTGTCTATCATACATCACCGATCGATCTTCTGGGTGTTGATGATGTTTTTGTGATTAGTGTTTTTGTGTGCCATTGGTTGATGCCTTGTGCACTATAACCCAGCGCTACAGAAGTTGCCAATTACTGTAAAATTTGTCATTATGTCAATTCTTTTCAGAAAATGATTACACGTATCATTTCTGAATTGGAAGCACCTTTATTATGATACGAATGTCAGTGTACAATGTACATGTAGCAACATCAACGGTTATCGAGGAATGGTAATGCCTATAAATAAGTACATAGGTTTTTGACTCTCAACGGTTTGAGCTTATACAAGAAATCTGCTGCTGCTGCTGATGTCCTTCATATTAAAGAAATTAAACACTGTGATGTCATTTGTAAGACGCTCTTCAGCCAAGCTTCCTCCTTGCCAGAGTTCAAATATCACCACCGGCTTGTTCAACAATCATATACATGTATGCATTAACACAGTTCAGTAATGCCTACCTAATTTCCTTATTAAACTATCAACCCGTATTGCACTTACAATGTGCAGTAATATAGTATTGTGATATACTGTATGCAAATACGATAACAAACACAATTATTATGATAAACAAGTATTAAGTATACTATCGTATGGTAATACGTACTTAGAGTACAGTAATCAGTACAAAGTATTTCTCAATTATGACTATCAATAACAGGCTTGTCATGATTCAATCCAGTTTCAACCGTCATAGATATCTGTGTCTCTGTAGTTCATTGGGATGCACTGCTAGATGTTATTTAACTTGTGTTGAATCTTCTATGTCCAGAATAAAACATAGATTACATATAGACTGCCCAATACAACGACCGAAAGTAGCATCGTCTTCATATTTTCTCTTCGGAGTGACCTGAGAGAAGTCTCTGCAAAACAAGGAATCAGTTCAAAATGTTATGTACTACTATTAATTATAAACTTCTATAGCACCAGTGTCTAAACCACAAGGCATCAAACGATGGTGCACAAAAGCCTTACTGTAATCGGGTCAACATCCAGAATATCAGCCCCCATTAAATCAGTTTAAATATAATACACGCACGCAATATACCCCGTGATCGATCGAGTCAGTCGATCAAGTCGATCGAAACTCGGCCAAGTCGAGTCGGTCGAAAAATCTTCGACTCGATCGACTTGCAAGTCGAGTCGATCATATGTTTTGACAAGTCGAGTCGATCGTTGTTTCCTCGACTTGACTACGAAATATTTTCTGACTATTTTTTGCTGCTACTTCACAAAATGCCTCACATATTGCGATGACGTAATGCTTCGTAAACGCACAACTACCATATTAACCTGATTTGAAGTTCAGTGCAAACTATGAGCCTCTTGGTGATTTCATAGAGTGGAAGCTGCAGAAACTTTTTTCCACAGTTTTACTTTGAAAATGTTAAAAATGCGCTAGTTTAAGGAAATTTCAGCTCTGTAGTCAGCATGATGTAAAAAATAGTTGTTAGAGCCAAAACTTGTATGAGAATTGGCACCTTTGTCGCCATGGCTCCCGGGCCTCTGGCCCAGAGATACAGTCCAAGTCGACAAAGTCGACCAAGTCGATCGTTTATTTGCCAAGTCGATCGAGTCGACGAGAGGTCGACTAGTCGACAAAGTCGATCGAGTCGATCGTCGACCGAACCAAGTCGATCGTAACAGTTCGACTCGATCGATCACGGGGTATAGCACGCAACTGAAGTAAAAAGAATTAAACTCTCATCACCAATACAGTAGAAACTCGTTATATAACAGCAAAGTCTTTGAGAGCCAGATCAAGAACTGCGTACAACAGGTTCATGTTATAATGAGTTTATTAATTATGGGTTATATCAGTAATCGAGTCATAATGTAGCATTATTATAACAGGTCTCTGGTGTCTTTCATACCCTGGGCTTCCTTAAAAGATGAGCTTGACAGAATGATCATCTTCTTTAGTTTGCTTGCTTACCCTCCGTAGCTCAACTATTACGGTTTCTCAGACTTATCAGATTTCAGCCTGGCTTCTTTAGTGAATTAGCACTTTGACTACAGTTTCATTGATTGGTGCCATGTGTGCAACGATAACAGCACTATAGAAGTCATTAGATTAGATTTGCAGTATATATTACAACTTTACTTTTAAACTTTAATTTTATTCAGAATGCAAGCCTTTATTTTCAGGTCATGTGGGTTTGAGAATATGCGTTTTTTTTATTTTATTAGTACAAATTTGGACTGATCTGGTAAGTACGGACCAAGTATTGTAACAGATAGCATTACAATGATCCAGTTCACAGAAACACGTACTGTAATTGTCGAGCTTGGCCTGGAATTCTTTTTCTTCTTCCTGTAGTTTGCATCTGTAACCAGAGAACAAAAGAATTAATTTCAACCACCTGTAACCAGAGAACAAAAGAATTAATTTCAACCAACTGTAACCAGAGAACAAAAGAATTAATTTCAACCACCTGTAACCAGAGAACAAAAGAATTAATTTCAACCAACTGTAACCAGAGAACAAAAGAATTAATTTCAACCACCTGTAACCAGAGAACAAAAGAATTAATTTCAACCACCTGTAACCAGAGAACAAAAGAATTAATTTCAACCACCTGTAACCAGAGAACAAAAGAATTAATTTCAACCAACTGTAACCAGAGAACAAAAGAATTAATTTCAACCAACTGTAACCAGAGAACAAAAGAATTAATTTCAACCAACTGTAACCAGAGAACAAAAGAATTAATTTCAACCAACTGTAACCAGAGAACAAAAGAATTAATTTCAACCACCTGTAACCAGAGAACAAAAGAATTAATTTCAACCACCTGTAACCAGAGAACAAAAGAATTAATTTCAACCACCTGTAACCAGAGAACAAAAGAATTAATTTCAACCACCTGTAACCAGAGAACAAAAGAATTAATTTCAACCAACTGTAACCAGAGAACAAAAGAATTAATTTCAACCACCTGTAACCAGAGAACAAAAGAATTAATTTCAACCAACTGTAATCATATTCCTCTTTCATTCTTCTCTCAGACATACTAAAAGACGAATACTTCATCTCCTCTGAGGCATTACCAAACATTTAGCCACATCTATAGTATAACTATGTGCCCACAAGGCTTACAACTGTGGGTACCCAGAACAAAATGCGGAAGAGTGGACCGCTCAGAGGTTGATAACAAACATATGAACAGGCCCCAGTGGGCCCATTTTGAGTAATCTATAGATGCCCAAAATTTTAAGTTATGCTACCAAACACAATACACTACACAAATACCATAACTGCATCTGTCAATTCGGATCAAATGTAAATGTATCATGTCAATCATCTGTCAATTCAGATCAAATGTAAATGTATCATCTATCGATTCAGATCAAATGTAAATGTATCATATGTCAATCATCTGTCAATTCAGATCAAATGTAAATGTATCATCAGGTCAAGTGTAAGTGTAGCATCTGTCAATCATCTGTCGATTCAGGTCAAATGTTAATGTACCATCTATCAATTGAGCTCAAATGTATATGTATCATCTGTTGATTCAAGTCAAATGTATGTATACACATGTATGTATGTATATACACGTTAGGGTGTTTTTATGATGCACATGATTTTTTTAACTCAAAGATCTTTTAACGGCCAGTTCGAATTATCATGCCAATTAGCGTATAAACGCCATATCCGAAATTATATCGCGATAGCTGAACATTTAGGACTGGCGCAAGGCGACCGAAATTAGGAACCCGGTGACCTGTCTCGGTTTGGCCAAAATTTTAGACGTTACGATGTCTGTTCTTCGTGTTTTCGATCTTCAACATAATTATAGTAATTAATTAAGCTATTGTGGTTTTCTAGAGGAGACACCTGGTGCTACATCAATAGCATGGTATTTAACGCGAGTGGCTGTCTCCCTTGGTAAGAGTAGGCCTATGTGTTTGATCCCCGAATGAGTTTGTGCCAATCGGATAATGTCGTGGTTTCCGATCGGAGCAATCTTACTACAACAATAATTCCCTCGCCCATTACAATATCGTGCAGGCATGGCGGTAGCGACGGAGGTTTCTCTGTTGGCAACATCATCTGAGGAAGAGGCGTCATCAAATAGCTCAGAAAGAGAACCAGAACCTTCAACGTCAGCTGGACCACCAAAGCGGCAAAAGGGAACAATCTCTGTAGTTACCCGTGATGTTGCAGCAGCTCTAGATCGTACCAACACCAGCAGCAGGAATGCCTCTCACATTTTCTCTGCTCTCGCTGCATCAAATCTATATGCAGCACCAGCTGGTGAGCTGATCATCAGTCCTTCTGCTATCCATCGAGCAAGGAAGGATAACCGTGCAGCCCTAGCAGCCGAGATTCGTGAATCTTTCGATCCGAAGGTTCCCCTTACTATCCACTGGCACGGCAAGATCATGCCAGATTTTACAGAAACTGGACGAGTGTGCGTTGATCGTCTTCCAATAATGGTATCTGGTAAGGATATGACCAAACTATTGGCCATCCCCAAACTCCAATCCGGGACTGCTGCCTTCATGGCAGATGCGTGTTTGGCCGAGATCAGAAGTTGGGGATTGGAAGACAGAATCGTGGCCATGTGTTTCGACACCACGGCGAGTAACACGGGTTGCAAGGGCGGCGTATGCATCAAGCTGGAAACGGAATTAGGAAAAGACCTCTTGAACCTTACCTGTCGACATCATGTTTCTGAAATTGTTCTGGAAAAGGTATTTTCACTGCATGATTCTGTAAGATCTCCAAAATTGGAACTCTTCAGTCATTTCCGTGACTTCTGGCCGCATATCGATCAGACCAAGTATCGCACAGCAATAGAGGATAAAGACGCAGCACAAGAGTCAAAGAAATTCGAGGGAATGTTATCACCTTCGCACTGCAGCAACTGAATGCTGAATACCACAGAGACGATTACGAAGAGCTACTAGAACTAACAGTCATTTTCCTAGGAGGAATTCAACCGAAAAGAATAAAGTTCAGGTACCCAGGGGCATTTCACCGCGCGCGTTGGATGGCACGTGCGGTTTATGCAATCAAGATGTGGCTTTTCAGATAGCAGTTTCCCATTCAACAACTCCAGAGGGCATCTCGACAATCTTACTCTCAAAAGATGTGGAATCATCTACTTCGAGCTTCACTTTTTGTGACCACAACCTACGTGGAGTACTGGTTCACCTGTACATCACCCATTGAAGCCCCAAGGAACGATCTTCAATTCTTGAAGGGAATCCATACTTGCCAAGACAAGGAAGTCTCACAGGTAGCCCTAACAGCATTTTCCCGACACCTTTGGTATTTGTCGGAGACCTTGGTTGGCCTCAGCCTTTTTGACGATTCAGTCACCTTCGACGAAAAACAGCGCATGGTCTATAACATGCGCAACAATCAGGGATCCGACGAACCTTCAAAGAGGCTTCCTCCCATACATGATCCATCTACAAAAGCGCTATCCGATTTTTTTACCACTTCTACCATCAAACTTTTCCAGCTCCTCAAATTCGATTACGCTTTTCTTGATCGAGATCCACAACAATGGGAGTCAGAGCATTCGTTCAATGAGGCGAAAGACATTATATCCGCCCTACGAGTGACGAACGATTTAGCGGCGAGAGGAGTGGCTCTAATGCAGTCCTTCAATGAAGCCCTGGTTCGAAATGAGGAAGAGAAACAATTTGTTCTTCAAATGGTTGAATACCATCGATATAGACTCCAAAAAGCACTAAAGGGACTAGGTAATGACAAATAACTGAAGGTTCTTGGTTTGCTTTTGCCTTATTTTTTATGTTTAAGTGTTGAAATTGTTTGGATCTTCGAGAATTACAATGTATGACATTGTTTTCTAAGTGGTAATTTTCCCGGGCTTTGCGCCAGTTCTAAATCTCTTTTGATTTTCATCTAATTTGGCAAATGTTAATGTTTCTCAAGGTGGAACACAAAAACAAACTGGCCGATATTAATTTTGAAACTTCAAATTATAGACACACCCTAATACACGTGTTTATGTGCAACAGCACATATGACATATATAGCACATTGTCTTAAAGGCGCTTTTGAGCATACTTTGCCGTTTGATAACAGTGTTAAAATTTTTTTAATGTAACACAAGTCGATCAGATCTGCCTACTCTTCTGCAGTCGTTAGGTTCCTGAGACGAAGACTTCGCTTGATTTCATCGAGACGCGTCTCACATGAGGCGATATTTCCTTCAACCGTGTCAATCTGTAATTATTAACAGATTGATTGAGTCATCGACCGAATGGGTTTTAGTGCATTGTTGTTATAAATTGAAATAAAATTAAGGGTAGCCACAAAGCATAAACAAGATTACAAATACTGTTTACACATTCAATAACTAGGTTAGAATTGGTAAAAGATCAAACTTTGACTCAGAAAATGTGGCTAGCATTTCAAAGAAACTGGTAATCAAACAATATGATTTCCAATGTCCCGTCGCGTAACTTAAATTGGTTATGGGCTAAAGCCGGCGAGGCGGCGAAGCCCGCCCCTCTGTCAACTCCAGCTGACAGAATGCCCGGCTGGCTGCCTGCGTAATGCAAGCACGTATGTACCGGTCCAGCTAACCTCTCTCTGTGTGTGTGTGTGTGTGTGTGTGGGTGTGTGTCTGTCTGTCTGTCTGTCTCTGTCTCAGGGAAGCTCAAGCACATTAAAATTCCCTTTGTGCAAAATGCCAATATGACATGGCACTTCAGGAAATTTTACAAGAATTTGTAAATTCTGTGATTTTTATTGGCCACCTCTAGTAAAAGTAGACATTCATGTTACAGTGTCTAACAGCTTGTAAATATCACAGCGCATCATTCACTATAAGGAAATTTTTCTGTTTTGTTTTCTTTATACCAGTACGCCTTTTAACATATCCCTGCAACCACCTTTCATAAGCGTTATAATTGTTTAATTTTAATTAGCAGCTCACCTGGCTAACGACGCTCATTTTCAACTATTTTATTGTGTTTTGCCTATAACGTAATAACACGGACATTCAAACATGCACAATGCCACGTTTCAAAACTTGGTCTTGATTACAGAACTTATGTTAGTTTAACCGCAGATTACATAGTTTAAATTTAGCATCGATGTGAAGCAGCACAGAAGCGCCATCGTGTGATTGTTGACATTCTGCTTAGATCGTTTTGTTGAAACAAAAAATGAAATGGCTATCTGTGTCTGTTTTAATTCAACTATTTCACAATTTTGTGCCTAAGCTTCTTTATCCTGTCGTCTATGGTTTGTTCAAGTAAAAGATTAATAATGTCAAATTTGTTGGATGATTTAATTGATCAAATTCTTTTCGTATATCTATTTCGACTAGCATTTAAAACTCCATACGGTAACGAGCTTCACTTGTCTTTTCTTTATTTTCTGAAGTCAACATTTTGCCTAATAGAGCCAAACGTTGCTGCTTATAAAGGCAAATATTGTTCAGTCAAACGGTAGATGTGCCCTACGTTTATGCCTAAAGTGTTGTTGCTCTGCAAATATATATTTTATTCAGGTCCTGGAAGAAAATACTACACACAGACAGTGTAACATGTATCTATAATGCCTCAGTGTTCGGCAATAAACTGCGCAAATCGACCGGAAAAGGGCTTTAAATTATTTCGATTTCCAGCAGAAGAATCGAGGCGACAGAAATGGATTGAATATTGTGGCAGAAAGGACTGGGTGCCAACAAAAAATAGCGCACTCTGCGAGGTTTGTCATAAGCTTGCGAATATCGACAAGATAGCCTCGTATCTTCCGGCTGGCGTTGCAGAAATTCTGTACAGATCGGTGCTGAACTGCAGATTTTTCGCATTTTGTGAAGAGTTTAAATTAAAGGATGCATATTTTGGCTAAGGGAGTATTTGCAATGCCAAGAAACAACTCGAGCATTTGTTGTTATTGTCTGCACCACAACCACTGCTCCCATCCTCAAATCACTCCATTGGCTAAAAATCCCAGAGGAATCCAAAGTCCTATCACTAACTTACAACTCCCTACAATATATTCCCAGCCCAGGTATCTCCATGATCTCTTTACGATCCAGGCAACCTGCTCCACCCGATCCTCCTCCTTTCTCAGTCTCTCTCGAACTCCAGTCACTAGTTCAAGTTCTCCAACTGAGCCATGTCCAATACAAACCATGCCTCTGGAACGATCTTACTCTGAGTTCTGCAGATTGTTTCTCCACCATAACCCTTGCAACCCATCCTCTATCATTTTCCTCATGCTCCTTTATCTATCCCAGGTTTGTATGCATTACAGTTTTAACGATCACATTTTCTGAAGATCAGCAGTTACTATGTTTTCATTTTTGTAAACTAACACAGAATGCATTTTTAGTTTGATTAACAGTTACTGTAATAATGTTCTTCAGAATTCTCCAGCCTGCAAGAAGACTGTGTTATGGGAAACAGTGTATTCACAGGTGCTCAGATAAAGTAAAAAACTGTGAGGCAAGTTCTGGGTCAAGACTTAAAGATCAGGCAGATGGTTATTGTGAGTGATATTTGGGATTAGGGTGTGTACAAATTAAATTTCACAACAAAACTGTTTTCAATTTTGCAGCTTCATTTCTCTGAGGATCAGTTTCGAACCGACCGGACAGAGGAGGGAAAAAAACAGCTCTACCGTAGTGCCATACCATCTGTGCTTGTTCAACCACAGCCAGGTTTAACCACTTCACGAGGAAGGAAGAAATGTATGTTTTCCACACACACTCAAAATCTCATAACCGAAGAGCCAAAGAAGAAAGAACACACAAAATTCAAAGCGCGTAATATTGACAATTTGCACCCATTGGTGAAAAAGACAAAAAGATGGACCCACCTTCCGAAAGTTGATTGGTCCTATGACCATCCGTACAGTAAGCGCCGGCGAATTTATTTTGAAGTAATAGAGAGCTGCGTACTAACTGGCGAATCGGCTGGAAGAAATGATGATCAGAAACCACAGGATTTTTCTCCAACGTCACAAGGAACTGATGATAAACGTTTGCTTACAGATCGATTGCAAGACAAAGTTGAAGAATCAGTGAATGCAGATGCAAGATTTTGGTGAGCTTAATTTCTTGTATTTGCAGATGTGTTTTTCCTTTAAAGGGCTGCTGAGATTTCTTAAATTTTTTTCTTTGATCAAGTCTGAGCTAATCTTGTCACTTTTATGACACCACTGTGGTAAGTATTTAATATCTAATAAGAGAAACATCTGTTGAGTTTCGCTGATTTGTTTGTTATTTTGTAATTTATTTTAAAGCCTCTGCAAACAAAGACGTTTTCAATTACCAAATAGCTGTTGTAGTGCCAGAGTGGGGAGGGGGTTAGATTAATGGTAACACTCATGGCCAGGAGAGCATTAGGTTCGCGGATCGATTCCCGTAACCCCCTCTAGGGCAGCGCATTGCATGGCTGCCCTTGTGTTTAATTAAGATATTGATTGTACTTTCATGTTTCAATGTATTCTTACTGTGTCTGTCAGTTTGAAATAATAAAGAATATTATAATATAATACATAATAATATTTATGTAGTTGCACCAGTTGATAGCAACCCATTGACTATGACTTTGTTACCTTATCTACTTATTTACCATACCTTATATAGAAATGAACTGCCATACCTTAAGTTACTGAACAAGTATGATACCTCATGTAACAATGAGTTACCTGGTACCAAACCTCATACTAAGGATCGATTGCCATACCACACCTTAAAAAGAATTATGAACATAGTGTAAATGATCAATTAACATACCTTACCTAAAATGAATTAGTATACCTTATGTAATTTCTTATAAGTACCTTATGTATTTCACTCCATCCAAAATGAATTACCATATCTTGCAAGCTTAATCATTATACCATACTTAAAATATCAATATGTTCTTACCTTACCTAAATAATCAATTATAATACCTTACCTAAAAAATAAATTGCCATACCTTTTATGTAAACGATGGAATAGCATACCATACCTCTTTTCTGTTGCAGCAATGGTGTGGAACCTGGAAGCGACTTGAATGTTGAAGAACTCGGGGATGCAATACAGAATGTAGTTCAGACGAAGATGGAGCTACGGAGGCAGCTGATGGATTTGTGCGGACGTAAGGAGAATGCAGAGCAAGGAGGCTGCAGAAACATGGAAGCGTTTTGCAGTGACCTTCAAGACGACCTTCAGGTGTTGGATCTGTACATGACAGTGGATGAGGTGAATGATGGATATGTTGCTGATGGAGAAGAACACAATGGATGCAGTGATGTGAGATCTGTTGAGATGGAAGCCAGGAATGGGCTGATGAAACGCCTAGAGGGCTTGGAATTGCTCGAAAAAACGCTGAAGATGCAGTTGACGAAGAAAATGCACGCAGAAAAAGAATCTCGAGAAAAATCCTGTCTAGAGGTTGACGAAATCTGTCAGACTACGACACCAGAGGAGGGAGAATGCACAGAAACTGAAGAAAATGGAAAATTCCCCCAGGAAAATCCCATCATCAGAGTATTTGATAGTGGTGTGGAAATTCCATCGGCTGATTCACAAGACACTGACAACAGAAGCGATCAGATGAGTGCACTATCTGGTAAGAGCTCTACCAAAATGGAAAACATGTGTTTAAGTAACAGTCTTTTCCTTTGATGGACTTTTAATAAAGAAATGTCTGAACTGAATAGGGACATGGAAGGTTTGGAAACGGAGATGAAATTGTAATTGAACATTTGTGAAAGTGCCACTCAACAAATAAAATGATCCTCAGGGTATTTCCTCAAGTGCAATTCCTGTGGAAGATGGTTCCAACTGGAGGGGCCAACACAGGCAAAGCTTCTAGACTGAACAGTAGCCCCACGCATGCAGGGAAGAACCAGGGAGTGAAGAGACCGAGGTACACAGAAGTATGAAGGAGCTACCCAGACCAAACCATTTCAACAGGGTTGGAAATGAATGGATTCGAAATCAAGATCAGTACATTGGAACCTCACCAGGGTCTCTGAACATGAATCAGCCTTTGACATGACGACGTGACATGGCGCTTGTGAATAAGCTGGTGCCCTGCGCTTAGCTTTGCAGTAACACTGTTGAAATCTGTGAGATTACAATTACGATGAACCATCAGTCAGTTGTTGATCTGTATAGGTGTTTGAGAAACTAAATGTTCAGAACTTCATGAACATCATTAATATACCTGTAGATGAATTGGGCAGTCTTTTGGAACTACAACGAAGCCTCCTAACACACTTCATTTATAACACGAATTCTGGTATAATGCATTTGGGGTTATGGATCCGAAATTTAGTGCATCTTTACAAAATTTATATCATCGTAACATCCTCTTCATAAGTTGGCTTTTGACTCTGAGTGACAGCAAATTATAAACGAGTTTCTGTTAGGCTAACGAGAAATGCCTTGGCAAGGTTCTTAAAAGAAATATTTGCAAAGATACTTACATACGAATCACATTTCTTATGATGTCATGATCTGCATCAGTCATGCAGCTGATAACAATTTGTCATGCTTTGTTACAGCTGTCGAAAATGGGTCAACAGAATCATCCACTGAAACGTCTTCGAATGGTTTCGTCTGCGAGAGCTGTGGCAAGATGTTTGCCAGCTTCTACCAAATGCACAGTCACCAGCGAATGCATCTGGGCAAGAAACGCCAACCACGCGTCTGCTACATCTGCCACAAGTCGTTCCTTCTTCTCGGTCGACACCTACGGACACACTCTGGTGAGAGACCGTACCGGTGCCTCCACTGTGGCCGACAGTTTTCGCGCCTTGACAACCTCCAGAACCACATCCGCAGTCACGTGAACCGGGCAAGGAAGCGCCACGCGTGTGACCGGTGTGGGGCAGAGTTCCCCGATCAACACGAGTTGCGGTTACACCAAAGAACACACCGTGGTGAAACACTCTACAGTTGTGTTCACTGCGACAGGAAGTTCCTCTACCGGAACGTCTGGAAGACACACGTAAAATCGCACTTGCGCAGGAAGCAGTTCCTTTGCAACGTCTGTGGGAAACAGTTTGTCCAAGCAAACAATCTCAGAGACCACATCGCCGGCGTCCACTCGGACGAGAGATCGCACGAGTGTCACGTCTGTGGCAAAAGCTTTGTTCGTGCGATCAGTTTGAGACTCCACGCAAACTCACACACCGGGAACCGACCGCATTCTTGTGATCGTTGCTCCAAGAGATTCTTCTCGCCTGGCAGCCTCACTGCTCATATGCGTATCCACTATGGTGAAACACCGTTCGTCTGTGGAATCTGCTGGAAGTGCTTTCGATATTCGTGTCATCTTAAGATCCACATGCGGGTTCACACGGGTGAGAAACCGTACCAGTGTTTGATCTGTAGCAAGTCTTTTGCACAAAATGGAAATCTCAAGGAACACATGCGAATACATTTGCAGACCTCTGCGCAGGAAGAACTGTAGGTGTGTTTCTAAAGACAGCAGCCATTACTGGTTTAACACTTTAACGATGAGAGTCCTAAAAGCGACTAGGAAACCAATGCAGCTTGTTGTTAAAGTGTCAAGACTTCGATGTCTAGTTATGCCAGAAAATAATGTTGTAAAATACTCGTCAGCACACACTGGAGTAACAGTTGTAACAGTAAACTGCACATTGCTGTGATGCCCAAAATTTGATGGTAACTACCTTATTATTCAGACATATGAAGTGAAATTGATAATAATAATTGCTAGACATCTGCAGACTAGCCGTCCCAGAAATGCATTCTCCCTTGTTTATAGTAGTTTACCACAACCTATGGATTTCATCTTTTGGATAAGAAAAGAAAGTGCTGTAATAGAAGAGATGCGCAGTATAGTTTTGTACATGTACAGTACACATGCCGAGAAAAAGAAAATTAAGTGAAAATTAAGTGGCTAACATCTTACTCATGGCTACTTTTGGGGATTTAGCCCAGAGGCTGGTTTCAGGCAGCCTTGTTTTTGGACCCACACAATCAATGATGGCATGCAAAAGGTCCATTTTGGACCAAAAAAAGTGGCTGTAAAGGGCTCTTCACGTCTATAGGATTCCCAGCTGCAGTCATGTAGGACTTGTTAAGCCCATGTTGTGGCCTGGGCTTCATGGTTCATACGCCCTATCATGTAGGAGCATGTGAAGGATGCATGAAGCCCATATGGACAGTGCCAGTTTGCCAGATTTAGGCATAAGCTAAAAGGCTACAGTTTATGGCCTCACAATTCACAGGGGCCTAAAATATTCAGAATTTTGGGAGACAGCTTGTGTACGAAATTCCATCTTGCCAGAGTAAATGCATTCATTTGAAAATAATTTGAATTTGTTCACTTTAAATGCCTTGCTTTTAAATAGTTAAAAGGCATATAATGTTTTCAAGTTTTGTGAGACCTTCTGGTGTAATTTATTAACAAGGGCCTCCAAGCTTTATATAGCTTAGGGCCTCAACAAGTCTAAATCCAGCACTGCATGTGGAATATCATCTGATGGCCTTTTCATGTTCTGCCATGTGAGACTGCATGTAGGACATGTGATGCTCTTATAGGAATACTGTCATATGGGCGTCATATGTCGTACATATGATATCGTTGGTGGGGAATTACACCACATTGTCTAGCAGCAGGTGACGGTTAATGCGGTTTTAAAGTTATACACGACAGTTTATATGTGCAAAAATTCTACCGTACACTGTATAAGTGTATATGCACCAATAGCTGTTACTTGTAGTCATTACTTTTAAGACCGAAAATCAGAGAATTACCCGAAAGGTGACTGCCTGCTCTTCCATCCTACCCCCTGTTCTTCCATCCTACCCCCTGTTCTTCCATCCTACCCCTGTTCTTCCATCCTACCCCTGTTCTTCCATCCTACCCCTGTTCTTCCATCCTACCGCCCATAGCTGATGTTAGCCATTAGCCAATGATGACTAACTTGAAATTAAGCCTTGGTGCATAATTTATTACTAATCGGAATGAGCAAATGGCCTGTACTGTTAGTATCTGCAAGAAACCAAAATCGGTTTATGCCTACCATATTATAGGACCCATGTGGGTCCTATCCAATGTCTATGGACATTCATTCATTCATGTGAGCATTTATATAGCGCCCCTTCAAGGGAGCTACTCAGAAGCGCTGGAAGGGTAGGAGAATAATGGAAAGTCAGCAGTGGTCCCAGGGTAAACCATGTGCCAATTTCTCCTCAGTAGAAAGGCTCATCAACAGTTCATACAAAGCACGTCTATTTCCTTTACGTTCCAGCTTGCGGATTCCTTAGCCAATACTGTACTTGAATAAATGCGTTTTGGAGATTCTCATACACTATCTAATAGGTACAATTTTGCTCATTTACAAGGTGCCTCTTCAAAACTCTTCAGAGCAGCTCCACAACCTCAGTAGGATGGTTTTCAACTGCTTGCGAAATAGAGGCATAGAAAGTGTTAACAACGTCATATTGTTAGCCTTTCTTTAACGAAGAGAGTGTTCTGAAAGCGACTGGGAACCAATGCAGCTCGTTGTTAAAGTGTTAATCACATGTGTTACTCTCAATCACATATCCTTGCCAACTAGATCCTATCAATCCTCAGTCGCATGTTTCCCTCTGTCCGCAAATATCTTTTCAGTCGTTTATATGATTAACCTTTCTAACTCAGATTGCAGATCCTTTACAATTAATGGCAAATGCTTCAAATTCTTGTAAAAAAATTATACACCATGAATTTATAGATCAACTCTACTCTCATAAAAGCTTTATAAACATCAATACTGGTTGAACATTTTTTTAACAAATCAAAAACGAGGCAGCAAGTTTACAGAGAAAAGTTTCACCGAGGGAAAATGCAGAAGGCATTTCAACTTCAAAGCTACAGATGAACAGGTCAGTTCCAAAGAATCAGTTCTTTCCCATTTGACTTTACATATATGGTTACAGAAGGTAAAGCTAACAAAACTGTTTTGCACAAAGTCCTAACTACAAAAGAGTTTCAAATTGACAGGAGCCGCAGAACGGCAAAACGACGATGAATGGAACCAGTCTAAGAATTTTAAAACGTCAAGGAACCAGCATGGAAATCTGGAGAAACATCAAGTTTGCTACTTGCCTGCCTCTCAATACAACGAAAACAACTTGTACAAGCAGACATGAAATAATCTAAATAATTGTTCTGACAATGTCAGGGAAAATGGCGACAACAAAGCTTTCAAAGGTACGAGCCGCCACCACGCAGTGCTAGCACGAGATGCAAGACCGAGCCACCGGTCACTTTGTAGTCTGCAGCCGTCTT
Organism: Allolobophora icterica; assembly: GCA_963556255.1. Lineage (NCBI taxonomy): Eukaryota > Metazoa > Annelida > Clitellata > Crassiclitellata > Lumbricidae > Allolobophora > Allolobophora icterica. The sequence goes on along the minus strand of OY744605.1, from coordinate 82,200,884 downwards.
CTCGTCATTCCTGAAACCAACCGTAAATCCATTTACAATGTAACTGTAACTCCAGGTGTAAACATCATAACCATAATTTCACACCTCAAGTGTAATCTAACAATCTATGTGTAATCACCCACAATTTCATTGTAAAATGTAATGCAGCAACATGTGCAAACAACATGATGGTATTTCAAAGTGTTAAACGTAATGCAACCAATTCCATATGTGTAACTGTAATGTAACCACTTATGTAGCACCAATATTTAATGCAAACTGTAGCATTGTGCAACAGACTGATCAGTTAATTTTCTTCAGGGTATTTATAGATTAGGTAAATCAGAAGAACCAAGGACTGTGCATATCAGATTACCTAAAATTATGCTAATCATACTACCAAACAAATATGCCAATCACGCAGACAAAATTATGCAACTCAGATGACCTTATGCAAAGCAAGGGAATACACAAACTCAACAACCTCAAATTTATGCAAATCAGATGACCGTATGCAAAGCAAGCGAATATACAAACTAGACAACCTAAAAATTATGCAAATCAGTTAAGTAAAATGCAAAAAAGGCAGAAAATCTACGAATTATGCAAATCAGATGACCTACATTTGTTTTCCACTGAAGATAAGCCGCTGCTGAGGCGGAGGGATGCCTTCCTTCTCTTCCACTCTCTCCTTAATCCTCTCCACCTAAATATCAAAATGCATTGTCTGTAGTTGCATTCAACTTAACCAAACATTAATAAAATGCCCATAACGGTAGAAATGTTAAAGTTCTTTAAAGCATATGTACAGAAACTTCTCACATGTGAGGTTTGAAGTCACAAGATTACTTGGCCAAGTAATTGTAGCTGTACTTGCAAACTTTCAAGAGAGACTCATCAGAGGCACTCCCAACCTAACACAATAGAACCACAATCGAACAGGTTGGTCTTCGAACGCTTGCGGGAAAAGAGGCAAAGAGAGGTCGAGGAATTCACATTGCATGGGTAGCAAACAAGATCACAGCAATCGAATCACCGAATGCTGATGTCTGTTATCATCATCATCATCCAAGGGCATGTGTAACCTAAAATTCAGTGGGTGCAGGTTAGACTACACCACTTGTGCCTATTGTGGCGAGGGTGTCCAACTGGTCTTTTCAAACCCTTGGGGTGCCAAACATTTATAAAGTGTGTATTTCTACACTCTAATTCAATTTCACCAAATATTTACAAAGCTCTGGTTGTTACAATTTAATTTTTAAATTTCACTGAACATTTACAAAGTTCTTATATCTTACAATTTAATTAAATTTCTTCAAACATTTACAAAGTGCTCAACGTAAAGGTAGTTCAGTGTAAAGCAGCACTTATTTATCGTTCCCTGAGTGTTACCAGTTGCTGGGAGTACATGCAAAATAAAATTAGTAATTATTTCCACCACATCTACACCACTGCGTTTTTGCACCTACCTTGTCAGTTGGCTCAATGTCAATCTCAATCTGTCAAAAACAATTAAACATGTATCAGTTACTTTCTCATAAATGCAGAACTACCTACTGCTAAACGAAGAAATATGGGATTTCTCTGCCATTAGAACAAAACTCCACACTAATGGAATCAGACAGCTTTAGACAGGAAACTGTTGATTGCTTCCACGTGTGTGCATGGGCCTGCCACTAGTTCCAGCTTGCTGTGCATTGTTTTGCCAACTGACGTATTTTTTTTTCTTAACGACATCTGGTTTTCCTTTTAGCGGCGCTATGTATATGTTCAATTACATTATAGTCACTGAAAATTCTGCAGAAATGAAGTATTCAATAGCTGCATTACAAGTGGTGGACTTGCTCCTGACTGTCAAGCAAAATTAGTGATCCAGACAGTTCGCAGCAGTTGGCACCACAAAGTGGTCAGGGTCTTGACATCTTGGTCTATGTTCCGACTCATCAGACAAACATCTGTCTCATCAACAGGCAGGATATCATGGTCTCAAGCATCTCGCAGTCGTCGCTACATGTGAAGAAAACTATAGAAATGTCGGAACAGAAAAGGTACATGGAAGGTTTGGAAATGGAGATGAAAGGGTTCGAAATGAATGGATTTGAAATTGAGATCAATATATTGGCACCTCACCATGGACTTAACCTGAACAAAATGAAGTGCAATGTACTGCTTGTAAGCAGCAAGCGACTTTAATTGTTATGAGCCCTCATCATTTGGCGTCTCAAAATATTTTCTTCATTTATTCTTAACTTACTTAGTAACTTCACGTACACTTATTCCTGTATCAGCACTGCTCATGGATGCAGTGTTTGATTTCAACACCAGTCTGAGGATTCCTTTTACCAGTTCCTTTACTCAAAGCTCACCCTGGAATTTACACATCAACGAGTGCTACATAAATGCTCTGAATGAATAGAAGATGTGTCCTGTCAGACGGAAGTGCTGCCTGATAAGGTGTTTCCTTACCATACCTTAAATTGCAAACCATTTAAACTAAAGTTTTAGAACTGAATTACTTGCCTCCTTGCCAGTCAGCGTCTAAAAAACAAAGAAAAAACAGCACAATTAGCAATATATGCATACAATCATGGCTCTGAAGCAGCATAGTAGCGTTAAGAGAATATGCAATAATATATTGTAACTTTAAACAACTCCAGCATTAACTAATTTTAGCATGCAAGAAGCAATCAAATTTTGGTTGATCTCGGTTTCGTGGAAGGAATTTTCAACTGTTTGTAAAAGACAAATTCAATATACTCCTCAACCTCAGGATAATCTGCAATCTTTTTCACCCGAAACACTAAATACACAAAAATAAAGGTCAATGCTCAGCAACAAAGGTCAGTTTTTGCGCCATTAATTACTCACACAATCGTAATGGCAATAAAACTTAATTTAGATGACTTAAACTGCCTTCAATCCTTGCCCGGTTACGTTTTCAATCAAATCTGCCTTATTTTACTTACCTACTAATCCGTCTATCGAAGAGGCATTAAAACGTAATGTAAATGGTAACGCGTAAATAAATGAAAATGAAATTTTTATTTTTCCAACTCTTTCCTCGATTATAAAATAAATAGCTATTTAGAAAAACTATAGCAGAGTGTGTCAAGTCATTACCTTAACTTTTATAAGCATTGTGTATGTGTTTTAAGCCCGATTCAACCGTTTCCTTTTTATCGTCCTGCGCTCTTCCGAAATTGTCTTCGCTAGCGGATACAGATTAGTTGTGGATTTGAGAGGGCTTAAAAGTCAGTAAGTATCTGCAATGCGAGGTGACATGGAAGTCGGCAAAGAATTTTTTTTAAATTAGATCGAGCAACGCAAGAGTTTAAAAAGAAGAAAATTTAACGCACTGGAAGATTTTTTAGCTTTATATGAACTGGTATTTAATTAAATGTAAATCGCCGAGATTTTCACCACCACACAAAACCTGCACCGCAGAATCACTGGCGCTTATTCAAATCAAGTCGTAATTTATTTCTCAGGCCCACGTTGCTGAAGAATTTTATGTGCCATGACCGTAGCCTGCTCTTTTGTCTGCTCGATCTCGCCTCGCCTATGACAACTGTGTTTGCAGATATCTCAGATCTTGAAGTCAACAGGCTTCTAGCGTCGACCTGCTCGGTCAACCAGCTGTATTGGTTTCCTGATGAGTTAGTCGATAGATGTATGCAAAGGTCAGGGATTTCTTGATTTGACCAGGAAGGCCTAGGATGATGAGAGAATGAATGCTTTTAGCTCGATTTTCCGTCATTCGGCAGAGATAGGCCCTAGAGAAATCTTCGCGAACTCTGCCAGCCATAGGCCTACCCTGCCAGCATGCCCATATCAAGCCCAGCAAAAAATTATATGGGCTTGTGGGCTTGGGCTGGCCCATGTCAAACCCATCTGGGAGCGACATGAGGAGCCCTCTATCCGACTAAAATTTTACATGGGTGACAAGTGGGCTCATGGGCGTGGGCTGCCCACGTCGAACCCATCTAGGCTTGAGGTCAAAAGCCCATTTACCGACATTTGCAGTGTCCGACTTTTTGGTGGGCGAGAGGTGGGCTCATGGGCTTGGGCTGCCCACGTCGAACCCATCTAGGCTTGAGGTCAAAAGCCCATTTACCGACATTTGCAGTGTCAGACTTTTTGGTGGGCGAGAGGTGGGCTCATGGGCTTGGGCTGCCCACGACGAAACCATCTAGGCTTGAGGTCAAAAGCCCATTTACCGACATTTGCAGTGTCCAACTTTTTGGTGGGCGAGAGGTGGGCTCATGGGCTTGGGCTGCCCACGTCGAACCCATCTAGGCTTGAGGTCAAAAGCCCATTTACCGACATTTGCAGTGTCAGACTTTTTGGTGGGCGAGAAGTGGGCTCATGGGCTTGGGCTGCCCACGACGAAACCATCTAGGCTTGAGGTCAAAAGCCCATTTACCGACATTTGCAGTGTCAGACTTTTTGGTGGTCGAGAGGTGGGCTCATGGGCTTGGGCTGCCCACGTCGAACTCATCTAGGCTTGAGGTCAGAAGCCCATTTACCGACATTTGCAATGTCCGACTTTTTGGTGGGCGAGAGGTGGGCTCATGGCTTGGGCCGCCCACGTCGAACCCATCTAGGCTTCAGGTCAGAAGCCCATTTACCGACATTTGCAATGTATGACTTTTTGGTGGTCGAGAAGTGGGCTCATGGGCTTGGGCTGCCCACGTCGAACCCATCTAGGCTTCAGGTCAGAAGCCCATTTACCGACATTTGCAATGTCCGACTTTTTGGTGTTCGAGAAGTGGGCTCATGGGCTTGGGCCGCCCACGTTGAACCCATCTAGGATTCAGGTCAGAAGCCCATTTACCGACATTTGCAATGTCCGACTTTTTGGTGGTCGAGAGGTGGGCTCATGGGCTTGGGCCGCCCACGTTGAACCCATCTAGGCTTCAGGTCAGAAGCCCATTTACCGACATTTGCAATGTCCGACTTTTTGGTGGGCGAGAAGTGGGCTCATGACTTGGGCCGCCCACTTCGAACCCATCTAGACAGACAGACAGACAGACAGACAGACAGACAGACAGACAGACAGATGGCCGGACGGACGGATAGATGGATGAATGGATGGATGGATGGATGGATGGATGGATGGATGGATGGATGGATGGATGGATGGATGGATGGATGGATGGGTGGGTGGATGGATGGATGGATGGATTAATGTAAGGATGAATGGAAGGATGGATGGATGGATGGATGGATGGATGGATTAATGTAAGGATGAATGGATGGATGAATGGATGGATGGATGGATGGATGGATGGATGGATGGATGGATGGATGGATGGATAGATTGATGGATGGATGGGTGGGTGGGTGGATGGTTGGATTGATGGATCGATCGATGGATCGATGGATCGATGGATGGTTGCATGGATGGATGGACTGCCCATGAGCCCACTTCTCGCCCACTACTCGCCCACCAAAAGTCGGACACTACAAATGTCGGTAAATGGGCTTCTGACCTCAAACCTAGATGGGTTCGACGTGGGCAGCCAAAGCCCATAAGCCCACCTGTCACCCACGTAAAATTTTCGTCGGATAAAGGGCTCCTCATGTCGCTCCCAGATGGGCTTGACATGGGCTAGCCCAAGCCCACAAGCCCACATTATTTTATATATGGCAAGCTGGCATTCATCCATCCATCCATCCATACAGACAGACAGAGCGACAGACAGAGCGACAGACAGAACGACAAACAGACAAACAGAGCGACAGACAGACAGAGCGACAGACAAAGCGGCAGACAGAGTGACAAACAGACAAACAGAGCGGCAGACAGACAGAGCGACAGACAAAGCGGCAGACAGAGCGACAAACAGACAAAGAGAGCGACAGATAGACAGCCAGACAGAGCGACAGCCAGAGCGACAGACAGAGCGACAAACAGACAAACAGAGCGACAGACAGAGCGACAAACAGACAGAGCGACAGACAGACAGACAGACAGAGCGACCAACAGACAGACAGAGCGACAGACAGAGCGGCAGACAGAGCGACAAACAGACAAACAGAACGACAGACAGAGTGACAGGCAGGCAGACAGAGCGACAGACAGAGCGACAGACAGAGCGACAAACAGACAGAGCGACAGATAGACAGACAGAGCGACAGACAGACAGACAGAGCGACAGACAGAGCGGCAGACAGAGCGACAAACAGAACGAGAGACAGAGCGACAGGCAGGCAGACAGAGCGACAGACAGACAGATAGGGGAGGGATAGACAAATAGACAGATAGGCATAGATTAGCAGAAATATATAGAGAGATAGGTAGACAGCTATAGAGATATAGATAGATACACACATACATAAACATACACATATTCATATATACATACATACATACATACATACATACATACATACATTCATGCACACGTGTCGTACATACACGCATGCATACATACATACATACATACGCATACACAAATACATACATACATATATGCATGTAGTTTATATACATACGTTCATACATGCATACATACTTACTTACTTACACACATAACCCAGGTGTCGAAATGCTTAAAAGTGTAATGCGTTCCAATTCGGATGAGAACTGATATGACTCAGGGTACACGATCTGTGCACAGTGACTTCTGACCTCTGACCGCAGCGCTGCCAAACTCTTTCGCTGTCCAAAGTTCAGACATGGAATGCACGTCAGAAGGCTATAGAGACGACGGACGAAGAGATGAGATGAACGCATAAATCAAGAGATCCGTCCATCCGTCTGTCCGTCTGTCTGTCTGTCCATCTTTCTGTCTGCCTGTCTACCTATCTGTCTGCCTGTCTGTCTGTCTGCCTGTCTTTCTGTCTGTCTGTCTGTATGTCTGTCTGTCTGTCTATCCATCTATCTATCTATCAGTCTGTCCGTCCGTCTGTGTCCGTCCGTCCGTCTATCCAACCATCCATCTATCCCTCTGTGTCCGTCCGTCCGTCCGTCCGTCCGTCCGTCCGTCCGTCCGTCCGTCCGTCCGTCCGTCCATCCATCCATCCATCCATCTATCCCTCTGTGTCTGTCTGTCTGTCCGTCTGTCTGTCTGTCTGTCTGTGATAGTCTGTCTGTGATAGTTTGTCTGTGATAGTCTTCTGTGATAGTCTGTCTGTGATTGACTGTCTGTGATTGTCTTTCTGTCTATGATAGTCTGTCTGTCTGTGATAGTCTGTCTGTTTGTGATTATCTGTCTGTCTGTTTGTGATTATCTGTCTGTCTGTCTGTGATAGTCTGTCTCTGTTTGCGATAGTATGTCTGTTTGTCTGTGATAGTCTGTCTGTTTGTCTGTCTATGATAGTCAATCTGTCAATCTGTCTTTGTACGGCCCATCTATTTTACGTAAAATTTTCAGAAATATGTTTCTCAAGGATGCCTATCTAAGTATCATCAGGCAAATTAGTTGTTTGAAACTTTTTGGCCCAGGGATCCTTATTTTTCTAGGCATAGCTCGCGGACCCGAATATTTAAAATGTAAAATTTATCACTTAAAATAACTACCAGCACCATCACAGAAACGGTGTGATCCAATACCCAAACCGACCCGTAGGCCTATAGCTTGCTATCAACGATGCTATATAAATTGTCGTAATTACAATTACAATCTAATAAATTAATCCATCCATCATTCGATCTATCTATCTATCTATCTATCTCTCTGTCTGTCTGTCCGTCCGTCCGTCCGTCCGTCCGTCTGTCTGTCTGTCTGTCTGTCTGTCAGTGGTTAAATTAAAAAAATAAGAGACGTAAACGTGTCTCCCTGACTAGGCCTATAGCTGAGGTTCTCTAGACTTATTATTACGACTCTCTGAAAATTGTCTTGTTAATTTTATTTCCATTTTCGTATGAGTTGTAATGAAAATTTGTGTCTAGAGTTACAAATTTTAATGCTCTGAAACTTACTCCCTTACTAATTCGTCGCTGCGTTCAGCCTCATGGCTGTTTCCGGTCGAATAATGTTAGATGTTACGATGGAAGCATGCTGAGATTAATCTATATTCATCTGAAGTAAATGTAGAAAAATAATACTGAACTATTGAGCTAATGGTGCACAACACTAAAGGCAATTAATGCGTTTGATGTTTATAAGAACTGTACAGGTTATAAAGGATATTTCTTATTTTATATTGAACATTGCGTTGGCTCACCCGTTTGGTCTGGTTATCGACGATTGCATTTTGCATTTTGACCGTGTTTTTGCGAAGTCAGTGCGACGTCTCTTTAGAATCGAGATGTCTGAACAGTAATTTTTGTGTATTTTGGGGTGAATTCAATTTCTAGTTGGTTGGGTCATTATATTGGTAAATGCGAAGACTGAGTGCCTGTGTATAAAAACAATATGGTTGCCACTAACTTCGCTTAGTAGTGCGCTGCTATCGGCAAACTTGCGCTATCGGGGTCCCTAATTGTGCAACCTGGCTATATTCAAAATTCAAGGTGACTGTATAACAAGAGGTCTAACCGTAACACTAATAGGCCTAGTTTAATGAAACAAGTTATCAGCAAATATTCGTTCTGCATTTGCAGCACCGCCACACATTCACCCAGTTTGGCTGATTGTTTCAATAGTGTATACGGGTGTGCACACGTGCCACAATGAACCTCGCTATTCATAATTTTGTGTCTTGCAAATATTGCAAAAACACAACTCATCTTTGCAAATCTCGTTCAACTCGAACAGGTTCATGAAGGTGTAAAATAAAGATTGACCGTTTTAAAATTGTGCAAGTTTAGACGTTTATTTGGCATAACTAGAGAACCGGGGACCGAAATTTTATGCGTGGCTTGGGAATGTTTGTGTGAGCACTGTGATTGGTTGACAGAAGTAACCACGGACTATAATATATCCTGAGAGGTTACTTTACAGAGTTTAATATCACGTAAAAAGCTAAAGGTAAACGTTGTACATCCTGAAGAGAATGTACACAAACTTCCAAACACAGCTTAACTCGCAGGTATAGCTTTTTTAGTCGCACAAATACATAGGCTACACTGGCCCTAACCGACCCTCTCGACGCTTGCCTGACCCTAACCGACCCTCACAACGCAGACACCCACCCAGAGTACATAGGCACCCCGATTCTACACGTTCGCCAAATATTTTTCTCTTAAATTGTCTTTACAAAACGTGTTGATCTGGAAAATATTCATTTTCGCTTCAAACTTCGAACATTTTTATGACAATGCCTGTAAATGACAGATACTAATGAGTATGCTCCATGTGTAAATGAATACTCCAGGTATACTTCAAATTAGCCAATCACATTGTGCCATTCCGACCATGCGTAAAAATCAGTCCCCGGTGCTATAGTTATGCCGTTTCTTTTATGACGCCTTCATGTCAATGATGATTAGCGTTTCATGCATGTTTAGAGTCTATGCAGTTGTTTAAATAGTCGGAACCATTGTTCTAGAAACTAACCTTATTAGTGTTATCGGTACTAACTAACTTCCTTCCGTCCATTGCGATCGCTTAATTGCCATGATCTTGTGCCACGAGCCAGGATCACTATGGCCAAAACTCGAGCCTTTTCTTGCACTGATCCTGCTCTATGGAATCAACTCTCTCCATTGACACGTGCTTCTTTACTTGCTGGTGGCCCAAGTGCCTCGTTCCGCTGTCTTAAAGCCACTTTCTATTCACTGGGTCTTTCGCCCTGGGAGTGCCTCTGATTAGCGAATACTGTGAGAGGCGCTTTATAAATGTTTAGATACAATACAATACAAAAATAAAATACTAAGAATATTGAGGTAAACTTTTGCACATCATATTCTAATACATTAATACACATTCTGTGCAAATTTCATCAAAATCTGAGATGGTCGAGTGGGAAACTTCCAAAAAATTTGTTGATCTGAGACGGAATGACCCAATATCATTTCTCTGAGCTGATGATACTGAAATCTACATTTCATTTGACTGTTTGAGTTGTCACTTGTCTGTGCAGCTGTTGTCCACTACCATTGAGAGGGTGCAGTCTTGGATAGAGGCCGATAAACTCCTTAATCTATTGAAAACGTAATTCCTATTATTGGGCACTCAACAGCAACATAAGTTGCATAAGAAATTTAAATGAATGTAATTAAGTGACTCTCTTGTTGGTTTGACTGGTCATAACTTGGGTGTTTTTTATTCTATGTCTCTTACCATTTATGTAAGTCATGAACATTCGTCTCATAAACAGAATTAGGCTTAACGTTCCCATTTGTTCAAGGCCACCTTTGGCAAATGCATTGGTTTTAAGTTGCCTGATTTTCTGTAACTCACTTGTTGTTATTAGATAGTCAAACATGATGAAACGCTAGAGTTCAGAACTGTGGCTATGGCTATAAGTGATATGTCTATATATAACCATATAACCTCTGTGCTTAAATCTTCGCATTGACTTCCATGTTTAGCAAAGGATTTGTTTTAAGTCGGGACTCATAGTTTACCAAACTTTAAATACTGGCCAACCACAATATTTAGTGAGTCTTGATTTCTCATATTTAACATTGGTCAACAAGGTCATCTAATAATGATAATAGTTAGGAACATCTATTTGCACTGATATCTAATGCGCAAGGCCTCAACCGACTGTGCACTAACATCAAGCCTTAATTATCTCATTATCTTTATCTAGTCGTACCTAGTACTAGAACTGTTCATGGTGAACGAGGTGTTCCTGTTGTTGGACCAAGAATTTTGAACGTTTTCCCTGTATCCAGGGCTGTAGTCGAGGGTATACGCGGGTATACAGCGTATACTAGCCTCTAGAGACCGTATACTCGCCCCACAAAATATTTCTACTCGCCTCTAATTTGTTTGGGAAAACTAACCGTTAGCGTATACTCGCCTCTAATTTGTTTGGGAAAACTAACCGGTAGCATGTACTCACCTCTAATTTTACCACTACAGACCTGCCTGTATCTGTACATTCTGCTCAATCGCTTATGTCACTTGGTTCTCAGCTGAAGACCATCAGTTCTTGACGCCAGCCATTTGGCGGCAGTGGGTACAAATAAATGATCTCCCTTGTCCTCGGTTGTTTGTCAAATCCATTGCCCCTTAATGCTAGTCCAAGTGATGTTATGTCCTCATTTATGTTATGTCCTCATGTATATTATCTACCCAGCTTAGTCTTGGTCTGCCTTTGTGTCTTTTTCCTTCAAATCTTTCATGTAGTGCACTGTGTGGGATTTGGTCAACTAGCATTCATTCTACATGTCCAGACCATCGGAGTCTTCGTTGAATGACTTTGTCTAGTAGAGTTGTTTGGATACCTAATGTCTTATGTCATCGTTTCTCATTTCTGTAATCTTGAAATCCCTGTGATCTACTGCAGCCAGCTCATTTCTGCTGTCAGAATTCTTCTCCTTGTTTTAGTATTGTCCAACATTCTGATCTATGTAGGAAATTCGGTTGTATCATCGTCTCGTATATATTTTTGTCTTAGTTTTCTTTGTTAAATCTCTACTTCCTGTTCATATCCTGTTCATTATTCCAAATCAATCAATCAAGCATTTATATAGCGCCCCTTCAAGGAAGCTATTGAGAGGCACTCCCAGCCCAACCCTGGCGAAAGAGAACAGTCGTCTTTAGAGCAGAGAAGAAAGCGGTGGACGAGTCTCGAGGAAGAGACCGCAGCTCAGGAGGAAGCCTGTTCCAAACTGCGGGTCCAACGACGTAGAAAGTGCGCTGCTGCATAGTAGCAGTGCGTGCGAAAGGAACAGAGAGATCACCGCAGGTGGCAGAGCGAAGAGAGTGGTGACCATGTGGAACCAAATGCCTGTGAAGCGCATCTAATTCTCCTTTGTATATCTTTGTCGTTGCTGCCATCTGTGTTTATTCACCCTCCTAGATAGATGAATTGTCCACTCATTTGTTGTCTCTCACTTTGACTATTGCAGTGCTGTCTTCCTTGGTCTCCCAGAATCTCAAATTGGGTGTGTGGACCGGGTCCTGCGCACAGCGGCACGCCTTATTGGTCGCATCCCGAGATTTGGCCATGTCACTGAGTACATGTGGTTTGTTTTGCATTGGTTTCCTGTCCTGCAGCGTATTGCCTATCGGGTCTCGGCCCTAGTGTGGTGCTGCTTGTGGGAGAGGCCCGTATGTGTTTGCGAGAGTACTGCTGCTTCACCCTGAACATCCCCGCACTCTTCGAAGCAGGCTCACTGACTGCCCTTAGGCAGCAAGTGCTTTTTCCATTGCTGGCCCTGCAATATGGAATGCTGTAGTGCTTCACTTGATCCCAAACACCCATTCTACAACATTTTACTCAAATCTCAAGACTGTACTGTTCAGCTGGGGGTTGGGTCGGGAGTGTTTCTGAGTAGATACCTTGAAGAGGCGCTATATAAATTCTTCGTATGAATAAATGTTCTGCTTGCTCAATAGCTTCTTGTATTGTGATGGTCATTGGTGTCTCTTTGGTCTTTTCAATGACCATTGTTTTGGTTTTCTCTGCGTTGATCATTAGGCTAAATCTTCTACTGGTTTTGTCAATCTGTGTGGTAATATCTTGTAGTTCTAACTACGTCCTGTTCTAGTGAGGAGGCCAATGTCATCAACAAATCGGAGATTATTCACCAGCAATCCATTTAATTTAAGACTTGCCTTATTAAAATTGCTTATGCACCATAGGCTGCTTCTTTCTTGTAGCAGGCTCAGGTTTTGGATATTGACCTGATTATAGCTTGGTTTTGTTGTGCCATTAGTTGATGCCTCATGTATTAGACACCAGTGTGATAGAAGTTTCTAATTAATAATAACATTAATCTTTATCTTTATCATTGTCTTTTGACTAACTTCATCTTATTGACTGTCCTCTTGCTAAGCACATATGTTTTTACATATGAGGTCAAACCAAGGACTCGAAGAAGTATGCGAATTGGTTCAGTTTAAAGTGCTAACTGCCACAAAACTATTTATTGACTTGTTAGCAGTGTTATTTTAGTTCCAGCATTAATTTCTATTCCAGTTCTTATTCTATTCCACTGCTATCATTTTAGTTCTAGTTCCTCTTAAGAAATAACTTTTATTCTTATTCTAGTTCCTCTATGAAATAAATTTTATTCTTATTCTAGTTCCACTTCCTCTTTGTAATTAATTTTAGTTCCAGTTCTAGTTAAAAAAATTATTTGTAGTTCCACTTCCAAATCCACGTACAGTTCTAACATGAACGGTTAATGTCTGTCGGACAATGTGAATGCGACTGTTAATAAAACAGTTTATAGGTAGACACACTAAAACCTTACCAGTCAATTATTTTACTGTTGAGTTTAAAAAACACCCGCATCTCAAGGGAATTGCGAATCGATTTTTGCGACCTGTAGACATCCATCCTGCAACAGAAAAGATTCTACGAATGCCTCTGGTGTGGGAGCTGAAACTAAATCCTCTGTTATAACAGCGAGCTGTGGGTAAACCGAGTGTCTACTCTGCCAGAAGTCAAAGGGACTAGGAACAGCGACATGTTATTCAGTTTCCTGAATGTATTTAGAAAGTTCTGCTGTCAGGAGCATGTTTCATGGGGGAGTCTGAGTGCCTCACTCTTGTTGCCAGAAGTTTGAATCAAAGAGCGTATATTATTTATAGAATATAGAATATACGTAGGAGCTTTGGAGCTTTAGTCTATCAGCGCCGCACCGTGACGTTAATCAAGAGCCGTCGTCATTCCGCATAGTTATTAGTTAACGTTAGAATTATCGGTTGGGCAGCTTAAAAATTAATTTTTATTCTATTCCGTTCTCGTCTTAAAAATTAATTTTTATTCTATTCCGTTCTCGCTCTATAAAAATATTGAAATTTTTATTCCTATTCTATTCTCGTTCCACATTTATTTTTCGTTCCGTGGAACTAATTTAAAATAATTATTATTCCTATTCTATTCTTTGGAACTGAAATAACACTGCTTGTTAGGATGTGATTTGACTGATTTGACATTATTCAGGGTTACACAGTAATGGAAACATTGAGAAGGTGTTTGCAACTTTCCCTGCAGTTTCTACAAATTACAGTACATGATTAGTTGTATGGATATTATGTTTTATGTTTGAAACTCCTTTTAGAATAAGTGGCAGTTTAGATGACAAATTTATACAAGTATTTAAATCATTATAACAATGATTATAGCTACTGTTTTGCAAGGTGCCTATGTCATTTAAATATAGCTGAACAGTTGCTGGTGCATACCTTAACATAACAATTTCAGATTGTAAAGTTCTTGTATGTTTGAAATAGTTCATTTAATTGTGTGCTATTAAAAATGTACTAAATAAATTTAATGCAGTTCAGCAATTGGTTTCAGGTTTATTTACAGTATTGTATTGTATTTATGCATTTATAAAGCGCCTCTCGCAGTACAACCTAATCAGAGGCGCTTTGGTACTACATAGCTTCAGATGCGCTTTTAAAGCAACTTTGCACCCTTTCCTGTTGATCTTGCAGGGCTAACTCTAATACATGGTGGGGTTCTCGATACTGTTGCATACAGCAAAAAATCTGATTAGATCCAATGTAGTGTGTAAACTCGATGCTGAATTTTAGGGAGCAGGCTATACAAATAACCGCATACACTAGATTTAGATGCAGGTGTTGTCCACATCGGGCACACACCCTTTTTTGAATTTCTCTGCTGTTACGTAAACCATCCCTCGAACCCTTTGGTGGTGACCTTTATGGATGACTCTGGGCAGTTTTTCTTTGTATCATAAAGCTACTGCAAATATGCTCAGTCTAAGTTACTAGTAAATGTAATTATTTTACCGATTAGCTGTATTTTTGGAATGTGATAGATTTTTGGTAATTGTCTGTAATGATGATAATATTTCTCTGTCCAAGGTGCAGTCAAAAGAAACGTGAAATCCACCGTCACAGTATAGTCGGATGGAAGTTAGCAGGTGCTTGACTGTGCACAAATTCATGGCAGGAGCAATGCAGCAAAGCTGAGAAGAAAAGCAACGTGTTTCTGCTGCAGTTGACATTGATAGTGATGAATGCTAATTTTATCATACGCCAAACTTTTCACTAGTTTTTAAATGATTGATTTCCGATTTCATCTAAGAGTTATTTAAATTCCATGCTTCCGTAATCTGAATTTAAACATGATCTTGGAACTTACCATGGATTTCTAATATTTGTGATTTAAAATATAACTTCCTTATTGACTGCTTAACATAAGAACTTTATTAAGCCATGCTTTTAGTCATGTACCAAGAATTGAGTGTTTCCTGATGTCTTGCTTGAATGATTTTATCAGTAGCATTTACATTTTAGTATAATGATGCATACTTTCATTTGTGCTATAGAGCCATATTGGGATTAAATGTGATCACAGGAACAACCCTTTTGCTCTGGCCATGTGGGCTGAATATGTTATGGGCTCCATGTTAGTCCAAGACCAAGGGAAGGCCATTGGGAAATGCTATTTAACCCATATTGGCATTCCAGAGGCTGCCCAGTGGGTGAAATGGACAACCCAGGTTTACCCACTTGGGACTAACATGGAGCCCATAACTAAATTGACATTGAGCCCATGTGGATTGCCCACATGGGGCCCAGTTGAGCTACCCACTTGGGCCTGACATGGAGCCCATGGCCAAATCGACATTGAGCCCATCTGGGCTGCCTATGTGGGGTCCATATTGGCAACCCATATAGGCTGCCCAGATGGGGCCCACCTTTAACCCACGTAGGCTAATTCCTGGGCTGCCCACTTGGGCAGGACATGGAGCCCGCGGCCAAATTGACGTCGAGCCCATCTGGGCTGCCCATGTGGGGCCCATATTGGCAACCCATATAGGCTGCCCAGATGGGGCCCACCTTTAACCCACGTAGGCTAATTCCTGGGCTGCCCACTTGGGCCGGACATGGAGCCCGCGGCCAAATTGACGTCGAGCCCATCTGGGCTGCCCATGTGGGGCCCATATTGGCAACCCATATAGGCTGCCCAGATGGGGCCCACCTTTAGCCCATGTAGGCTAATTCCTGGGCTGCCCACTTGGGCCGGATATGGAGCCCGCGGCCAAATGGACATCGAGCCCATCTGGGCTGCCCATGTGGGGCCCATATTGGCAACCCATATAGGCTGCCCAGATGGGGCCCACCTTTAGCCCACGTAGGCTAATTCCTGGGCTGCCCACTTGGGCCGGATATGGAGCCCGCGGCCAAATGGACACCGAGCCCATCTGGGCCGCCTATATGGGCCCCACTAAGTAGCCCATATGGGGCCCACATGGGGCGGACTTGGGCATGCTGGCTGGGTACTTACTGACTCTTAAGCCCTCTGAATCCAGCACGAATCTGTAACTTTGGTCTAAAAGTGGGGTGTACCAATAATATTTCTTCTTCACTTTCGCTTTTCACATGACCATTTTGGACATATTACCCTGCCAGTAGACCCATTCTCATTAACTGACCATGGAACTAAATGGCTTTCAATCTCAGCTCGTTGCACTTAAAGATTATGAAAAGCTGATGAGCTAATTAACCTCCATAACCATGGGCGTAATTTGTGTGTGTGGGGGGGGTGGGGTACGAGGGGTACCGGTACCCCCCACTTTTTGAACTGGGGTACCGTGCCCCCCCACTTTTTGAACCATGCCTATCAACATTTTATTATTGTGTCTTCCCAGAGATCGCAGTCTCAGTCTTGCTTCGTGTAAGAAATTGGTACCCCTCACTTTTTAGACCAAAGTTAAGCCCATGCTTTCGGCGACGTTACATGTTCAATTACAATTTATTAGGCTCATGGGCGGCGATCGCGGGGGTCGAGACCCCACCTTTAAGAGTGGGGAGGGGACACGCCATACATCGGATCCCCAAATTGTGAGGCGACACCAAAAAAGGTCATCCTATTGTTCAGTTCCGGAACCTTTTTTCTAGAAAAAAGCACTGCATAGATGTAATCTAATGGCTTTCGAGTGGCGCTTTATACGTTTGGAGATTACGATTAGTATTTTCGCCTTTTGGAACTAAATTTTGTCAAACGGTCGGAATCTGTGTTTTTGGCTTCGCAAAGAAAACGATTCATTATTATTTTCCTGGGATTAAGATTACTCCCAGATTATTCTTTTCGTTATTATACAACTTTTGATACGTTTATTTCGCCTCCTGCATTTATTTGGTGCATTGGAGCATATTTCGTTCTAAGGAATATTATACATATTGTGTAAGTATAATTTCCGCAAAGGTTCACCAGTCACTCTGTTGCAGAGTAAAGCAGGGAGGCGACCTGACCGACGTCTCTCGTGAGCGTAGACTCGGATCCGACCTGGGCTGGTGAACCAAAGTCCTCCGTGCCCACCTTCACGTGGTGCGGACTGTTGGTACCCTTCCACAGGAAGGGGAACTGTTGGTACCCTTCCAAAGGAAGGGGAACGAACGGGCACGGCAGGCAAAACCAGGGGAAGGCAATGGCAAACCACCCCTGTCAACATGCCAAGAAAATCGTCATGACACACACCAAACCACGCCGATGGTCGCTGATGGTGGGACTCCCAGGCCAGAGCGCGACTCAAGGGCTACTGGGGTAGTAGCAAGACGGCAAAGGAGACTGTGTGTCATGACGATCGCTAGGGCTCCTAGAGCCGATAGCACAAGACAAGACAAATAATTTTTATATATAATCGTATCAATCTTTGATTTCGCCGACGGCCGACCATTACATTGCCTTTGATTTGTAATCTCATCTTAATAGTATTAATAGGCCTTGACGAATGCAATTTAGGCTTATTCGGATTTTTAATTCAGCGAAACTTAACTACGCCGGTTGTGTATGCAGTCATGTAAGCCTACTGATTAAATTTTCAAGATCTTCCAGTTTTTCGTAATTGTTTTGCAGTCTGTGTGAAATTATATGGACTAATTAGTTCTGTCAGAAAAGTATGGAAATAGCTGCTTTTGAAAAAACGTTATCTCTGTTAACGCAGTGACCTAAAGTTACAAGTACTAGTGTAAGCTTACTCTTCAAAGTTTTGGGCATTGTAAATTTTAGCGAAATACAATATTGTTTTGCAATTTAGCAAACACTCATAGATGTAATCTAATGAAACAATTATGTGCAGTGTTTTTGTTCTATGGCACTGAACTCTGGGATTCCAAAGATGGTTAGATTTGGCAAGAATATTTTTCTTCAAGGTCTCTGCCTTTGGGCTGTTCAAACGTCCAATGACTCCTCCCCTTTCCATGCTGGGCTTCTTCCTTCAGTTTACTTTATCCATACATCCACCATCATCCAGTCCAGCAGCATCCATCTAGGTCTTCCTCTCATTCACTTCTCCCCATTCCTTTCTCTATGATAGTTCTCAGTAGAGAATACCCCCATGATGTGATCAGTCCACTTCCTGTGTCTCTCGTATAATACCAATAAGAGATCTTTCCTTGTCCGCCTTATGCAGCATATTTTCCTTGTTTTTTGCTGTTTTATGGCTAAGATCAGTTATTAAATTTTCAAATAATTACATTATCCAGATGTAGCGGTGGCTAATATAATAGCTTTCTGGCCTTTCTTTGCCATATTTTATATAAGCACAAGAAAACAACCTTATTCAATCACAAATTTGTGTTGCCAGACTGCCATTCCAAACTCTCTATCACCGTATCTAGGAAGCATAATTACACATTTACAAAGAGTAAGAAAACTCAAATTGAGTTCAGTGGTGTCAGATTTACAGATGGTAACAGAAAAGTGTTTCCAGTGTTTTAGTCATCTCTCCAGTAACACCAAGTTGACTGCAGTACCAGTCACCCTCTAATATCATCCTTGTGACATATCTGCACACTTGTAGTTCATGACTGGATTTGCAATGAGGGTTTCATTATTCTTTGTCTTCAGCTTCCTATTGCATCCCATCTTCCTTGAATAATTTTATATTAACAGTTGCATTTTGTAATTCTTGATAGGTTTCCAATGACATGGAAAAGCAGTAATAAATTCAACCTATAAATAAATCCAACATTTGGACTGTTCAAGATTTCAAAATGCAAGCAAGTAGCCCCAACAAACCAAACATATACATTTGTGATTTTTGTAACAGAACTTTGACAATGAAATCCAGTGTGAAAATCCATAAAAGAACCCACACTGGAGAAAAACCATACATGTGCAATAAATGTCACAAGGCATTTGCATCAAAGAGTGTTATAGACCACCATACACAAACACACACTGGAGAAAAACAATACATGTGCAATTTATGTCACAAATCTTATGCACGGAGGTTTACTCTGGAGCAGCATAAAAGAACCCACACTGGAGAAAAACCATACATGTGCAATTTATGTCACAAAGAATGTGCACATAAGACTGGTCTAGAATACCATAAAAGAACCCACACTGGAGAAAAACCATACATGTGCAATTTATGTCACAAAGAATTTGCACATAAGACTGCTCTAGAATACCATAAAAGAACCCACACTGGAGAAAAACCATACATGTGTAATTTATGTCACACAGCATTTGCACAGAAAGCTCATCTGGAATACCATAGAAGAACCCACACTGGAGAAAAACCATTCAAGTGCAATATATGTCATTAAACATTTGCACTGAAGACCAATCTTGAACACCATAAAAGAACCCACAGTGGAGAAAAACCATACTTGTGCAATTTATGTCAAAAAACATTTCCATGGAATACTACTCTGGAATGCCACAGAAGAACCCATACTGGAGAAAAACCATATGTGTGCAATTTGTGTCACAAAGCGTTTGCACGAAAGAGCACTCTGGAATACCATAAAAGAACCCACACTGGAGAAAAACCATATATGTGCAAATTATGCCACAAAGCATTTGCATTGAAAACTGCTCTGGAAAGCCATAAAAGAACACACACTGGAGAAAAACCATATGTGTGCAATTTGTGTCACAAAGCGTTTGCACGAAAGAGCACTCTGGAACACCATAAAAGAACCCATACTGGAGAAAAACCATACATGTGTAATTTATGTCACAAAGCATATGCGCTGAAGTTTACTCTGGAGCAGCATAAAAGAACCCACACTGGAGAAAAACCATATGTGTGCAATTTATGTCACAAAACATTTGCACAGAAGGCTTCTCTGGAATACCATGAAAGAACCCACACTGGAGAAAAACCATACATGTGCAATTTATGTCACAAAACATTTGCATTGAATACTTCTCTGGAATGCCATGGAAGAAGCCATACTGGAGAAAAACCATACATGTGCAATTTATGTCACAAAGCATTTGCATGGAAGAGCACTCTGGACCACCACAAAAGAACCCATACTGGAGAAAAACCATACATATGCAATTTATGTCACAAAGCATTTGTACGGAAGAGCACTCTGGACCTCCATGGAAGAACCCATACTAGAGAAAAGCCATAGAAATGTAATTTATGTCACAAAGCATTTGCAGAAAAACTCATTAAGAATGCCCTAAAGGAACCCAGTAGGATTCTGCTATGTATATAACAAAGCAAATGCACAGTAGAGTGCCCTAGATCACCATATATGATTCCACACCAGAGAAAGCCATACACGTGCCTTTTATGTCAAACAATTTACACACAGTGGTGCTCTGAAATGCCATGTAAGAAATTACATTGGAGGGGGAAATATACGCATGCAATGTATGTCAGAAACGCTATGCATGAACCAACAACGGAGCCGAGAAAAACTTCAGATGCACTTTATGCAACAAACCATTTACACGGATTGACGCTCTCAAAGTGCAGTCAGGAAGGCACACTTGGTATAAAGCACAGAAGTGTAAATTATGTGATCAATGTGGCATTGCACGGAGCGAGTGTATAGCCTATGTGCAAGCTCCCATACTACTAAAAAATTATATGAGAGTGAATTCTATGATTTCATTGTTCCGAACATGGCACAAATATGCCATGCAAGAACTTTATGTAAGAAATTCAGTGCATATATCGACTGTGACAACTGTGTTGGAAAACAGTTGTCAACTACAGCAATCTTTTAAGGTATTCCTAAGCATAGGACGAATCATAGCCCAGTTGAAAACGATTTTCTGGAGCTATTCTAGAGTAATTTCTGACGTTATTAATCGTTTAATTTTGTTAGACTATATGGTTGTGGAATGTGTGACAAAATGTTTCAACTAGGCTATAGTTCTGTTCGAGTACAAGTTCTGTTCGACTGTCTCCTCCTGTCCTTTCTTAGTGCGCGTATTTATAGGCCAGACAGAGGCAGGCCAAAGCTGCCATGACTGAACGCTGCCATGGCTGACCAAGGCTGCCATGGCGGAAGGCTGTTGACGAAAACCCCGGGGTGCAAGAACCGTTACATTATCTTCACTACTGTGATGCTCCACATGCAAAGATATTTCTTGAAATATTTAAAATGTATGGGTTTAGTTAATTTCCTTTACACTGGGAGCGCCTCTGATTGGTGGGAACTAGGTAGAGACGCTTTATAAGTTTTGAAATACGATGCAATACAAAATGATGGAATCTTCTAATTTCATCTGCTGAAATGACTTTCAGAGCGCCGTTATCACAGACAGACACTTATCCGCGAAACTGATAGATCATCATCATACACTGAATTTTAATTTCTTTTTATCTCATAAGCGTAATTCTCTGTTCGGATTACCGGAATCGAGCTGCATTTTTGGCACCTAAGTGCTAAGAGGTAAGCCATCAGATGACCCGTTGTTTCCCCGTAATTCCAGCAATCGTACTTTATACTGTAGGCCAACACGTTATTCATCGAACGTTAACTTTGTCCAGAGTCCATCTCATGAACACCTGCATTAGGTCTTCTTTCAGACACTATCTATCATCTATCGATCGATCTATCATTCAATCTATCTGTCTGTCTGTCTGTCTGTCTGTCTATAAAGTCAGAATATCTATCTGTCTATCTATCTATCTATCTATCTATCTATCTATCTATCTATCTGTCTATCTGTCTATCCAATAGGCTTAGTCAGAAAATGTAATGCAATTAATTACAGATTCTGCAGGAGGACACTCCAACCTGCGAACGACAAAAAGTTTTACGCAGATATATTCATAACAGGAATATTATAAATAATTCAACGTAAAGCTCGGTGGTAGAATTATTTTCAGAAATCTCATTTATTAAATTTCCCATCCGGTGAATGGGCGACAAGTGGGTTCGGCGTGGGCAGTCCAAGTCCATGAGCCCAATTACCGCCCATCCAAAGGTCGAATTTTGCAAATGTCGATTAATGGGCGTCTGACATCAAGCCCAGATGGGATCGACGTGGGCAACACAAGCCCATGAGCCCACATGTCGCCTACATAAAATTTTATTCGGATATCGGGCTCCTCACCTCGCTCCAAGATGTTGCTGATATGGGCTAGTCCCTGCCCACGACCCCATCTAATTTATATGGGCTCTATATGAGCATGCTGGCAAGGGTAGCAAATTCCATCTCGCCCGAGTAAATGCATTCATTTGAAAATAGTTCGAATTTTTTCACTTTATATGACTTGCTATTAAATAATTGAAAGGCATATATGAATTGAAGTTTTGTGAAACCTTCTTTTGTAATTTTAACACAGGATCTCCAAGCTTAATTAGGGCCTCGCCAAGTCTAAACCCGGCACTGAGTGGCAGGTTACGCTGGTAATAAATAACATTTATTCGTTGCGTTGCTATTATTGATTTGTTTCATGCTTCTTGGTCTTCGGGAGTGGGGGAGGGCAGTGGCGGCGATCTTGTCTGAGAGGTGGGGGGGGCAAAGTCGGCCACGATCTCGTCGAAGACCGGTTTTGGAAAATCTTGTCCCAAAAAAGGTGGGGGGACCCGACCCCCCCTAGATCGCCGCCCATGGGGGAAGTGGAGGGAGACGAAAGGTAGGCCTAATACTCTTGCCTGAAGAACATTGGACCTTGAAAGGACGCAGTTCGATAGGCTATCTGCAAGTCCCCTCTAGTTCGACTCAGCTTTCCACTCCCTAGGGGCAGCAGTAAAATGAGCTGGCACCTAACAGGCTGCCAAGACGTGTGTTCAATAAGATCTTGATAATTGTACCGTCATCTTTCAATATTTCAATGTTACTTACTGCGGTTTGTCAGAGAGTTTGTCAACAAACGAATATTACAATTATATATATATATATATATATATATATATATATATATATATATATATATATATATATTATGAGCTATATATATATATATATATAGGCCTAGATACATACAAATATACATACAGGGGCGTAACTTTGGCCTAAAAAGTGGGGGGTACCAATTTCTTACATACACGAAGCAAGGCGGAGACTGCGATCTCTGGGGAAGGTACAATAATAAAATATTGAGCGGCATTGTTCAAAAAGTGGGGGGTACGGTACCCCCAGTCCAAAAAGTAGGGGTACGGGTACCCCTTGTACCCCCCACAAATTACGCCTATGCAAGTATACATATGTACCTACACATATGCATAGATACATATATAAATAAGTCTTACATATATACATTCATATATACATGCAAACATATGTGCAAGTCGTGCATACATGGATATATATATAACCATAGCCATAGCCATATATATATATTATACATATATATATACCGGTATAATTATATATATACATACATACATATACTATATATGTTTCTTTATATGTGTCTGACTGATCTACTGCAAATTATGCATATTTCCGACGACTTCTCGCACCTGTCATGCTTTCCAGGTAGGACCTATTATACGAACGGTTTGGCACTATACAAATGATCATGTTGGTTTATGAAACACGTTGCATTTCACAATAGCTATCGAGCTCGACTGCGAAGGCAACAGTACACCGAAGACAATAAACCGGTGACGTATTTGCGTCAATGACGAGACTCTGCCAACGGAGAGAATCGATTTCGTCATTGTGGCTCCACCTGGAGGCCAGCTCCGTCTATGGGATGGACGTATCGATGTTGCAGCGAAGAATAGACACCCATAGTGACCCATTGTCGACGGAGCAGTTATTGTCACGAGCAGAAGCCACTGCATATCAGATCATATAGACCAGCGGTTCTCAACCTTTCGAGACTCAAGGACCACTTATAAATTTTGTGTCTCGGTCGCGGACCACTACTAAAAATTGTGACACTGGTGCACATACGGGACCCTATGAATTATAAATTTATGTAAACTTATAATATAAAATAAGAAATTTGATAAGATTAAGTATTTTACTTATTATTTACTATTAAATAAAAAAAACAATTTTTAAACAAATATTTTAAAAATTGACAGAAATGTGTCTGTTTGCATGTTTTTAATTGTAAAAAATATAAACTCCAGGCCTTGCTCGCGGACCACCAGGCAGATGGCCGCGGACCACCAGTGGTCCGCGGACCACAGGTTGAGAACCGCTGATATAGACTAATGTAACCCAATTCTGTGGCTTCAGCACTGTTGCTTCGAGAGAAACCCCACATAGGCATGATGCACACCTTCAGCTTTAATTAGGGCATATCAAATGAATGACCGAATTAATGAGGAGAAGAGCAGGTCTCTTAATTAAGCTAGCCCTGAGGCACCCATGGGTATGAAGTGTTATCGACTTCACCTTCTTAGCCTCGGCTTATGAGGGCGAGTGGCCAGTCCTCTCCCTCCTCGTCTCGTCTTCCCACTGAACTTGACTGAAGTGCTCGGTCAGTGTACTCATTATAGCTGAGTTGGTTAGGGGTGCAGATGGAGCAGAAATTCCGAACGAAATTTCTGCCCTGGTGGGTATTTGCTAGCCACTACACTATCGAGCACCCTGAATGAATTAATGACTAAATAAATAAATACTATTGTCCAAACCTTCAATGCCGCCTTCTGCAATTCGATTAATCTTAAGCATATCACTTTTTCAAACTTGAAATTTTCAAGGTTGACTTTTGAAATTAGGCCTACTAGCTCTTCTAGATTCTAATTCTTATATCTCCAGAGTTTTTAAAAATCCTAATTAATGAATCAGTGCTAGGCCTAGACCTAATTTTGGTAAACAAATAAATAATAAAGAATAATAATAATTTGTTCTTTAATTAAGCGCCTGCAAACGCACTGCGCTGAACAGTGAACATACATATAGTAGAAACGGCAGCCAACGCAGCAGTGCATATTTTAAGGAATTTAGACTACTGGGACAAAATTTTGGAACTCGTCTTTTAAAAACTTTGATGACCTTTTTTCTGGGAATTCATCTAACCGAAAAAGTTGATGACCTTTTTTTAGGAAGTCATCTCCCAAAAAAGTCATCTCCCGAAAACAATTGATGACCTTTTTTTTACAAATTCACCTCCAGAAAAAGTTGATGACCTTTTTTTAGGAAGTCTTCTCTCACAAAAGTCATCTCCCGAAAACCGTTGATGACCTTTTCTTGCGAATTCTTCTCCCACAAAAGTTGACCTTTTTTTAGGAAGTCATCTCCCGAAAAAGTCACCTCCTGAAAACAGTTCATGACCTTTTCTTAGGACTTCATCTCCCGAAAAACTTCATGACCTTTTTGGGAATTTAATTACTAGGGGGCAAATCTTAAAACTCTTCCAACATTTTGTCCCACTACTTATACTTTAACCATACATTGCCTGGGACAAATCAGCCTAACTACTTGGACAAATCCTAACACTACTGGGACATTTGTCCCACAGTCCCACTAGTTATATATAGTTGCAGGGCGCCTTACATACATGTACATAGTAGAAGCACACGATAACAGTTTTACAGGAGTCGAATACAACTGTTTTTAAGCGGCAGCCACACGGCGCCATCATGGTCTACATTCATTCAACCACTGCCACCTAGTGAGCTGAAAACCTTACGGGGATCTACCGGGTTCGATCTTGGTACCTTCAGCTCTTCACGTCAATGTGTTATCCATAACTCTACGGACGATGTAAGCAGGGCTGTAGTAAAATTTGAGGCGAGTAGCCTATACGCTACCGTTTACCAGCGGCGTCAGTAGGGCTGGTGTCACCGTAAAAAATTTGAAGACCTTTTTTTAGGAATTCGTCTAAGAAATATTTATGACTTTTCACCAATTCTCTGAAAATTTTCAGACTTTTTACGATTTCGTCTCTGAAAAGTTGATGACCTTTTTTTAGTCATTCGCCCTAAAAACCTCTCAAAACCTCTTGTTTTCCTCAAAATTTCATCTACAGAGGTAAGTATACGCTGTATACCCGCGTATACCCTCATCTAGAGCTCTGAGTATACGCTCTCAAATTTGTGATGCATTTTGAGAATAGGGACCATAAGTCTCAAATGGAGTTAAGGATTGATTCATAATCCTGGGTAATTTCTGATTAAAATGCAGAAAAAATGAACTTGATATCTTGATCCTAAGTATTTTTAAAACTTATTGAAAACTGAATATGCGCAAATGAGAGTTTTCGGATATTTCACTGTAAACCTTCACTGAAGAAAATGCGAATTTTTGACAAAACTTTACCACAAAATTCGTTATGAAATATTGACTAAACACAGCTCATAATGCCGTTCAATCACAGTAGGCCTATTACGTTTTGTATACATGCACATTATTCTTGGGTAAAAATTATTCTACATTTAAAAAATTATTATGTGCTTAAAACTATTATAAAAGTCAGAACGTATAACACGAGACTTATATTCTATTTTTAAGCCTCACACAAAAGTCATCATTTGAAGAATAAAACTTGAGATTTTTGAAAACTTTCCTTTATTAATGTTTACTAGCAACATTAATGTATCCGAAATCGCTCAGAACTCATTTTCACCCAAACTGACCTACACTTGCTTTAAAGCCAGTTTTCTCAGTAACTGTGGAGAGACTTATGGTCCCTTTTCCCAAAACGCATCACATTTATCCAGAGATGAGTATACGCTGTATACCCGCGTATACCCTCGACTACAGCCCTGGATGTAAGGACGTCAAAAAATTTCTGTTTCTTGATACGACCTCTTGTTTTCGACCAGGCACCGCACACTCCTGTCAGCACGCTCACATGGAACCCATATAGAACTCATATTCCCGCATGGGACCCGTATAGAACCCATATAGTCCCAAGTTATGCCTATGGAAATGCTGGCAGGGACACAACTGAACCGTGTCGGCGTAATTTGTGAGAGGTAAGAGGGGTACCCGTACCCCCACTTTATTGACTGGGGATACCGTACCCCACTTTTTAAAAATTGTTCAACCTTCCCAGAGATCGCAGTCTGCGCCTTGCTTTGTGTATGTCTATATAAGAAATTGGTGCCCCCACTTTTAGACCAAAGTTACGACTCTGACCGATACTCCTCAAAATTGGTTTTCGTGTGGCGTTAATGGATTTCGGTGATTTACATTGCAACCACGTATTGTCAAGCGTAAGAGAAATGACACGTAATGATAACGAAGATAATGAGACAGGAAGGTTGTTATTTGTTTCCCACCCCACCTGTCAATAGCCTGCAAAGTCCTAAACTGCAGCGTTTCACTGTTTGTCAGGGCCGTATATAGCGAGGCCTGTTCCAGTGGTGCCATAATAATAATAATAATAATAATAACAATAATAATAATAATAATAATAATAATAATAATAATAATAATAATAATAATAATAATAATAATAATAATAATAATAATAACAATAATAATAACAATAATAATAATAATAATAATAATAATAAAATAATAATAATAATAATAATAATAATAATAATAAAATAATAATCTTCGTTTATTAATTCAAACTGACAAGTACGCAGTAAGATTACACTACATAGTAGTAACAGACGATAACAAGTTCAACAGGAGTCGAATTTAACTGCATGGCAGCCGTGCAAGGCACCCATCTGTACCACTGCTCATTTTACAATCGCCACCTAGTGAATGAAGGCTGAGTTAACCTTGTGGGGCTAGCGGGTATCGAACCTGCGTCCTTCTGATCTTCGTGCCATCGTGTAACCAGTGGCGGCGATATTGTTTAACAGGTGGGGGGGGGACATGGACACTTTTGAACTGATCTGGTCAAAAAAGAGGTGAAAATTGTGTTGACCTGTTTTTGGTGTTTCTTCAAACATTTGGAGGACAACTGTATAGCGTGTCCCCCACTGTTAAAAGTGGGGTCTTGTCCCCCTCAACCCTCCGGGATCGCCGCCCCTACGTGTTACCATTCAACCTTCTCCCCGCCAGCGTTTAATAAAGCGACATTTCTGCAAATTCTGAAATGTTCATGTTGCAACGGACATACTATAAATATATAGGGTGGGCCAAAAAAGTAACCCCTACAGGTTTTTGCTAATATATCGTTTTCGTTTAATAAAATCGTTTTTTGTTACTTTTTCTTGCGTTACATGTTTTTAGACCATCAAAAACAGTGGGTGGGCTCAGTAAAAGTGATATAACTTTGGTTCTGTTTGAAATATTTTGGTGAAATTTGGCTGTTATACATAAATAATTTTAAAATTCTTACTTTTGGCTGAAGTATTAGCAAAAACCTGTAGGGGTTACTTTTTATGGCCCACCCTGTACAGGCTATAGGCCTCTATGTAATTATTTTTGTTAGCCGTAATAATTATTATAAATTGTGAAACTGTTTCACTGAAACAAATTTACAGGTTTATTCGTGAAAGGTTGCTTTCAAACTGCTACTGCCGATATTGAATCTTTCTTTCATGTAGCCTAACTCTAGCAAACGCCATGAAAGCGAATAATTAGGCCCAACTGACGATATTCGATTGCTTAGAGTGGCATCACGTTTTGTATGTCGAACAAAGGCTGACATAAAATATTCTCCAATGTTCCTAAAGGTCTACGCGTTTTCATTTATAGATCGCTTATTCTGTAGGCCTATGCCGTTCTCATCGACGTCATCGTTTACCATGTACCGGTATCGAATTCGCCACTTCGTCTACTCATTTCATAGGCGGCGATCCCGAAGGGGGGGGGGTGAGGGGACAAGACCCCATCTTTAAGAGTATGGGACACACCATACATTTGTCCCCCAAAATTTTGAAGAAACACCAAAAAAGTCAGCAAATTTTATCGCGCGTGAGAGCGAAAATTTTTTTTACCTTTTTTTTACCAGATCAAAAGTGTCCTTCCCACCTGTCGAACAAGATCGCCGACACGGACTCATTTCCTTTAATCTAAGTGCCACGAACTACTATTGGCCTATAGCTTCCGTCTCCTCTGGTAATCGTAGGCCTGTACACAGTGTATACAGACTACAGTAGGCCTACTCGGAAGATTCTAAAGCGCGACTCAAAGCCAGGCACAGGACAACGAGGAGGACCGATTCTAACGTCTGCTGATGATCGTATGCATGCGTGTATATATATGTAAGATTGCACCATGGGCGGAGATCCAGCGGGGGTCGAGGGGGACAAGACCCCCACCTTTAACAGTGGGGGCACAGTATACAGTTCCCCCAATTTTGGAAAAAACACCAAAAAAGATCTAGAAATTTCATCGTGCGTCACCGCGGAAAAAAATTTTCACCTCTTTTTTGACCAGATCAGTTCAAAAGTGTCCCTTCCCCCCAAACTGCCAAACAAGATCGCCGCCAGTGGTTTGCACAAATGTATGTAATATATGTATGTATGCATGTAAGTTAATGAATGTATGTATTTGTATGTAAATGTATATGCATGTGACTGGTTTGAAAAATGACCGAGGACAAAGGAGATAATTTATTAGCAGCAATTGCCGCCAAATAGCTCGCGTCAGGAATCGATGTCGATGATGAATGTATGCAATGTATGTATATTGCATGTATATAATGTTTTTATATGTATATATATATGTATATATATATATATATATATATATGTAGGCGCGTAGGTTTATTGATCTGGACCACTAGATTACAAATGGCAGTCATTCAGATTTACATGCAAAGACGCATCAAACGACCTTTGCTCTATTCCTCCTCTTCACCTTCCCTCATTCTCCTCCTCCTCCTCCTCCTCCTCCTCCTCTTGCCGTTCCTCTTCCCTCCTCTGCAGATCGATAGCAAAGTCGCCGTAGTCAACAGGCCGTGCCACGCAGGACGTCAAGTCAAGCGTGACGCCAGCGGAAACAAATGGCGCGACACATCAAAGATCCGAAATACATTAACGTCGTCCTCACCCCCTGTGTATACGCAGTCAAGCGCATACAACGGCGTACAATCGGCACAACCGCAAATATACTATTTCAAACACAACAGGTAGCCAATACATACACGTAGGGCCTACACATGCGATCAATATTTATGAATATATACCGTTATATATATATATATATATTTTATATATATATATATATATATATATCGGTAGATAGACATAGAAATACAAATAGAAGAGGAAAAGGAGCAGGAATTGGAGAATAGGAGATATAGAGGCCTAGATGGATGGATGGATGGATGGATGGATGGATGGATAGATAGATAGATTGACAGAGATAGATAGATAGAGATAGATAGATAGATAGATAGATAGATAGATAGATAGATAGATAGATAGATAGATAGATAGATAGATTGACAGAGATAGATAGATAGATAGACAGACAGACAGACAGACAGACAGACAGACAGACAGACAGACAGATAGATAGATAGATAGACAGAGAGATAGATAGATCTATAGATAGATAGATCTATAGATCTATAGATAGATAGATAGATAGATAGATAGATAGATAGATAGATAGATAGATAGATAGATAGATAGATAGATAGATTGACAGAGATAGATAGATAGACAGACAGACAGACAGACAGACAGACAGACAGACAGATAGATAGATAGATAGACAGAGAGATAGATAGATCTATAGATAGATAGATCTATAGATCTATAGATCTATAGATAGATAGATAGATAGATAGATAGATAGATAGATAGATAGATAGATAGATAGATAGATAGATAGATAGATAGATAGATAGATAGATAGATAGGATACAAGGCCGTAGCTAGGGGGTGTTTTTGGTGTTTAAACACCCCCGAAATTAAATAATGTAAAAATAAAATAATGCAAATACTAACTACAAACCCTTGGTCGGTTGACTCGGTTGCATTTCGGCTTGCTCAGGGACCAGAAAACACCCCCCGAAACAGAAAACACCCCCCGAAACAAAATCCTGGCTACGGCCCTGGATGGATAGATAGATAGATAGATAGATAGACAGACAGACAGACAGACAGACAGACAGACAGACAGACAGATAGATAGATAGATAGATAGATAGATAGATAGATAGATAGATAGATAAATAGATAGATAGATAGATATATAGATAGAGACACAGAGAGAAACAAACAGACAGACAGAGCCACATAGAAAGAGAGTGGTGAGATAGAGAGAAAGGCAGAGGCAGTGCGCGAGAGGGATAGGTCCTACATATCCATGAATGCAGAAGCGTCCGGTTGCTGTTGGCAACGGGACGCGGAGGCTGAACGTCATCAGCCGATTCTGATTGTTGGGATGGCAGCTGATGAAAGGAGCTGCCAGTTGCTGCAGCAGACAGAACCACAAGTGCCAGTGCCAGTGCCGCAGTCCTCATACGAGCGTCACAGTTGACCGCATATTACCGTCGTTGGACATATAGGTAAGTGATCGGCGGATAGAAGGTTATAACAAAAATTCTCTTCGATACTATGTTAAAGAAAAGTTCTGAATAATAATGAAATTTCTTTAAAAAAATCCCGGATTATTTCTGATAAAAATACAGACACTAAAATTAACAACAGCAACGATATACTGGCTGCAGCTCTCACTGCAACTTCTGTGTGTAGCTGCTAACGGCACAGTCAGCAATATACTACTGCTATAATATTAATAATAAAAATAATAATAAAGATAATGATGATGATGATGATGATGATGATGATGATGATGATGATGATGATGATGATGATGATGATGATGATGATGATGATGATGATGATGATAATATTAATAATAATAAAACTCGCTCGGCCGTTCCAGGAATAATTCTTTTTTCTTTTATATTTTTTATCTACCTGGGGGATCCTTGATACCCCGGGGCAAATAATAATAATAATAATAATAATAATAATAATAATAATAATAATAATAATAATAGTCGAGCCCGACCCGGAGGAGATGCAACCATTCCAGAATAATTAGTTTTCTTTTGTCTCCTGGCAAATTTTTGTGACGCCCGAGGGATCATGTTTACCTCGGGACAAAAAAAAAAATAATAATAATAATTGTATTGTATCTAGAAGCCCCGGGGAAACAGAAGTGCCTTTAGGGAACGCAAGACCGATGAGGAAAAGCCAGTCATTAGTTTGGCCCTGAGCAGAGGGGGAAGGTCATTCCAGATCGTGGGACCCACTCCAGCAAACGCCCGGTGCTGGGCCAAGGCAGTTTTAACCCTGTGAACAAAAAGATCAAGCCGATTTACAGAGCGCAATGAGCGAGAAGAAGATGCAGATAGCGACTTTCGCAGATAGTTCAAGAGATATTTCGGGCAGTAATAAATAATAATAATAATAAATAATAATAATAATAATAATAATAATAATAATAATAAATTAATAATAATAATAGTAATAGTCAGTGTTTTTTTCTAGAATAAAAGGTTCTGGAACGGAACAATAGGTTCCGGAACGGAACAATTAGGCCTATGGGCGGGCTAAAAATCTGAGAAAAACGGGATTTGGGCTTGGGATGGGTCTCAATAAACACTGAAAACAGTTCAAAACACTGAAATTAAATTAAAATAGCTAAATTATTGTGTTTATTATTCTTCTTCTTCTTTGTTCTCTGCCCTTAGGCAGGTTCGTATGTCCAACGGCGCCACTCCACTCGATGTTGAGCTTCCGCTTTCATCTGTCTGTAGCCGTCCCTTTTTATTATCCAGTCCAGGAATATCGTTCTTGGCATTCCTCGCGTCCTTTTCCCCTCCATTCTACCTTCGATGATATTTCTCAGCAGAGAATCCCTCTCATTATATGACCAATCCATCTTCTTTGGCGCTCTCTGGTTGTCCTCATCATTGATCTCTCCTCTCCCACCATTTGCAGTACTTCGTCATTTGTCTTTTGCTCTGTCCAGCTGATTCTCTCCATTCTACGCCATATCCACATTTCGAAGGCTTCTATCCTTTTGATGTCCTCCCCTCTTATAGTCCACGTTTCAGATCCGTATAGGACCACACTCCATACCAGCGTCTTAACCATTCGCTTCTTCAGGTTCCTATTTAATTTTCCTAGTAGTAGTTTCAGTTTAGCGACGCTGTGTCATAACAAAGATGATTAGCATCGCCCTCCTCCTTTATCCAGGCTTGGGACTGGCACTGCCAGAGTACGAACAGTGGCGGAGTTTAATTTTCCTCTCAAGAGCTCCTTTCTTTTTATAGAATGCATCTTTTCCCATGGCTATTCTTCTTTTTATCTCCGCATGGCACTTCACATCCCTCGATCGTGACCATACTTCCAAGGTAGCAGAATCTCTCAACTTGTTCGATGACCACTCCGTTTACGGTTATTCTAACTTCTTTTTCTTCTCTTTTGCTTATCCTCATAACCTTTGTCTTCTTGGTATTTATTTTCATTTCGTATTCTGTTGAGATCATATTCAGGCGATCCATCATTCTCTGCAGTCCTTCTCGGCTTCTTGCTAACATTGCCTGATCATCCGCAAATCTCAGCGCTTTCACCAACCTACCCGCACCTTTATTCCCTCGTTCACTTCTTCCATCGCCTCCCGTACAAGCTCTTCGATGTAGATGTTGAAGAGTATTGGAGAGAGCGGGCATCCTTGCCTCACTCCTCTGCCTATTCTTCCCGGCTCTGAGTATTCACCATCTATTCTTATTTTTACTTTCTGTCCCATGTACAGGTTTCCAATAAGTCTCCGTTCCTTCCAGTCCACCCCTATTCGTCGCAATGCATGCATTAATTTCCTCCAATCCATCTTATCGAAAGCCTTCTCATAGTCGACAATGAAAACAATAAAAAGAAATAATTTTTTAGCAGCTGAAAAAAGGTGCCGGAACTCCGTTCCGGCGCGTTCCGGCTGAAAAAAGCACTGGTAATAGTAAAAATAACAATAAAGCTTTAAGGCGATCGTTTTCCGAGGTACATTGAGGAGCCCGACATCTGTGAAGACCAGCAATCCATGAAATACATTCTTCCTTGTTTAAAGTAGCTTCCCACACCCTCTGGATATAACCTTTTGGGTAAATAATAATAATAATAATAATAATAATAATAATAATAATAATAATAATAATAATAATAATAATAATAATAATAATAATAATAATAATAATAATAATAATGATAATGATAATGGTAATGATAATAATAATAATAATAATAATAATAATAATAATAATAATAATAATAATAAAATAATAATAATAATAATATTAATAATAATGATAATAATAATAATAATAATAATAATAATAATAATAATAATAATAATAATAATAATAATAATAATAATAATAATAATAATAACAATAATCTATAAGGTACCTGTAGTTGAATAGCACATAACAATCGTAAACACAGTCTTGTACATATCCTATATACGCCACTTGACCCACTGAGAAAAAACTTGTAGAGAAGAGCTTAATTGATTTAACAGCACAACGTCTGCTTCTGAGATCGGATCTTCAGCGACGAGCAAGATGAACAACGATAAGGTGCCTTTGGTGGACTCGATGTCACAGCTAGCCCAGCACCTACCACAGGCCGCCCAGCAACTGCCACAGGCCGTCAAGGAACTGCCACAGGCCGTCCAGCAACTGCCACAGGCCGTCAAGGAACTGCCACAGGCCGTCCAGCAACTGCCACAGGCCGTCCAGCAACTGCCACAGGCCGTCAAGGAACTGCCACAGGCCGTCCAGCAACTGCCACGGGCCGTCAAGGAACTGCCACAGGCCGTCCAGAAACTGCCACAGGCCGTCAAGGAACTGCCACAGGCCGTCCAGCAACTGCCACAGGCCGTCAAGGAACTGCCACAGGCCGTCCAGAAACTGCCACAGGCCGTCAAGGAACTGCCACAGGCCGTCAAGGAACTGCCACAGGCCGCCCAGCAACTGCCACAGGCCGTCAAGCAATTGCCACAGGCCGCCCAGCAACTGCCACAGGCCGTCAAGCAATTGCCACAGGCCGTCCAGCAACTGCCACAGGCTGTCCAGCAACTGCCACAGGCCGCCCAGCACCTGCCACTGGCCGACCAGCCTCGGGATATCGCCGACATCCCCAAACTGCAAGAGCAGCTGGCCTCGGTTCCGCCTCCACAACCTCATCCT
Organism: Allolobophora icterica; assembly: GCA_963556255.1. Classification (NCBI taxonomy): domain Eukaryota; kingdom Metazoa; phylum Annelida; class Clitellata; order Crassiclitellata; family Lumbricidae; genus Allolobophora; species Allolobophora icterica. The sequence goes on along the minus strand of OY744605.1, from coordinate 82,165,681 downwards.
CTAGCTACACCACGGGGCTTTCCTCCTCCACAGCAGTACCCTGCAATGCCACCAGCTCAGCAGGGGCCACCGCCAGTGCCAAGGCCGGGTGTTCTACGCAGGACACGCGAAGAGCCGCCGGAGATGAGACGGGCGCGAATCAAGCGCGTGACGGTCAGCGCCGTCAAGGAGATAGCGAAGACGGTCATACTAATCCTCTCCGTGACGCTGTACGCCGTCCTCGGCGCCCTGGCCTTCCAGGCGCTGGAGCAGACGAATGAGAGGGACACGTGTGTGGCAAACGAACAGCTCTACATCAAGATGGAAAACGACACGGCTAATTCCCTCTGGAAGGCCGCGGTCAAGTTCCGGGATTCGGAAAATCCCGACTCACAGGCGCAAGCCATTGAACAGATGATACAGAATTTCACGACCAACGTCCGCAACATCGGGTACGACGGAAAGAAATGCGAGAAGCTCGGACAATCCGGTGGACCTCAGTACAACTGGAACTTTCCAGGATCACTGCTATTCGCCGTGACCGTCTTCACGACTGTTGGTAAGTTGGTAGTTTTACTTGTTAGCCACAAGTACATTGGTAAGAGCGGTTCCGCCTCCACAACCTCCTCCTTTAGCTACACCACATACTCCATACTCCTCTGTGTATGAGAGGATGCATGGGTTCCACGACGATTCCTCTACAGACTTTTCGTCTACCACACTTCGTCTACAGACATTTGGCCGACCGACATTTCGCCCACTATGACGTTTCATGTACAGACGAATTGTCATGGAACATATCGTTCTTCCAGCTTCTAGTTTTAGCTCATTTTCATCGCTCCAGCTTAAAGTTTGAACTATATTTTTCATCGTTCTTCCAGCTTCTAGTTTGTTTTAATATGACACGTTTTCATTGCTCATCCAGCTCTAGTTTAAGTTTTAATATGACACGTTTTCATCGCTCATCCAGCTTCTAGTTTGACCTCTACTTTCATCGTTCTTCCAGCTTCTAGTTTTACTTCATTATCATCGCTGTTCCAGCTTCTAGTTTAAGTTTTAGACGAAACGTCATAGTGTGCGAAATGTCGGTCGGCCAAATGTCTCTAGACGAAGTGTCGTAGACGAAGTCTGTAGACGAATTGTCGTGATACCGAGAGCATGCGGATCGCGGTTCGCCTGCCGAAGGTGCTAATTTCAGATATTTAAATCTCGGGCTAGCACGGTCCGTACACGCCGTTACACGGGGACCATAAAAATGACGTGATACCTATTCGAACGGGCAGTGGTGGTGAAGGATCTCACCCGATCAATTCATTGAAAAATGAGCAGGGTCGAGGCCATACGGTAGCTTACCGTCGCTATATAAAAACGTGTAGGCCTACATTTACATTTAAGTCGAGAAGTATGCCTTTTCCACCATTGTGTCCCATCCTGGATGCCGCGGGACACCACAGTATAAATAATCACACAGTATGTCGACTCCCGGCCGATGCAGCAGTCAGAATGTGTGACCGACCGCCATTTTGAATATGAGCTTTTATACGTCGATACACCGGAACCCATCACATCAAATATTTTTAAATGTTACAACAACATTGAGGACTAGCCTACACGCCGATACACCGGAATCTATCACATAAAATATTTTGTAAACGTTACAACAACATCGAGGACTTCATCAGAATTAACAATATTATTTTTAACGTTAATTTCAGCTTAAATCTATAATTCAAAAGCTCAGTTTCAAAATGGCGTTACCCCAAAAACTAGTCAACAGTTAGCAATGCGAGTCGACGTACTGTGTAATTATTTATACTGTGGGGACACTAGGGTAGGCCTATCGTGATCTGCTCTGTAGTGCATAGGCGCCGACATTTGCCTTTGCCTCTGGGCGCATGGGTCCTCCTCCCTTTCCCTTCCCCCTTCCCTTTCCCTTAGGTAAGTGAGTTTTAGCGGATCTTCGGATGAAGAAAGTTGTTTTTTTGTCAAAGGCTACGAGGTTGGAAAAAGTATTGGAAATCGGTGACGTTCGGACGTTCCAGTTTTATAATTTATTACTTTAAATAAATAAACAAAATAAATTATTTATGTACGGGCTGTGACTGTGAGATCATGAAATGTTTGGTATTTGTGTTGTAGTTGTACTTCTCAAGTTGTGAGATTACTGTTTAGGACTTTAGGTGTAACAATTTGAATTTAAGGTCCGAATTCTTCTCGGTGCGACGCACCCACTGAAGTTTCGCTCTGGGTGCATTCGCACCCAAGGTTCACAAAGCGTCGGCGACTATGCTGTAGTCACAGTGTAGTGTACTTGTTACGTAACAAGTTCCATGGCTTCCCATCTGAGGCGATCGATCGATCGGTCGCTCGCGTAGCAAAGGTCCGTTTGAGCGATAGGCCTCAACCGCTCGCCTAGCTGAAGGCAATTTACATTACTTTAATTTACTTACTTGCGGCAGCGGTGATTGCGTTCTGTGACGCTAAAACTTATTACAATTATGACGCGGGACGGATAACGGAACTGAATTCATGTAGGCCTGCTAGATAAGTAGGGCCTAGCCCTAGACCTAGGCCTACTATAGGTATCGTATTCGTATAGCTGCAATATGCTGCTATACGAATACGTCGATACACAAAATACGCTGTACACAAAAGCTCCCGAGGTCGACCGCGCATCGCTCCTTCGCAATCCAGCGCGATCGATTTTCAAACCTCTTACTATTTTCAAATGGGAACTCTGGTTCAGTGATATTTTCGTTAACGAAAACTAAAATTAGAAGTAAAAATAAATGATTTCGTTAACGAAAACTAGAAGTAAAAGTATGAATTATTTCAGCAGCAAAAACGAAATTAGGAATTAAATTAGAAATTATTTGTCGAACTAAAATTATGAACGAAATTAACAATTATTTTAAGAAGTAAAATCATTTTACTTCTTGTGGTGCTTAACTTAAGTTGAGATGAAGGGGAGTAAAATTGCACGCGATCCAAACACATAATCCATTGGAAAACTTTGCTTGATATGAAGCCGCTGCGCATACCATTCATTTTTCTCGATGTAATTTAAGCTCACTGTCTTTGGTCTTCGTTGTCTAATAGGCCTAATTGTCTCACTTGCGTGCTTACGACCTCAGTTTCGTACGTCACTTTTTTATTTAGGGTTCGATCGTTAAATTGTAAAATTATGTATGAGTTTATCGAGAATGTTGGTCGGAAGGAAGCGAGATAGGCCGGTTTGGGATTTTTCATTTTGACGAAGATACAGGCAGATCTACATGCCAAGAACCAACTGAGAAAATGCCGGACTTTGTGGAAAAAATGAAAGCATTACAAGTCTTGGGAGGGGAAGAGATGCTGCGTTGTTAGACTAACGGTCCACCCCCTTATTTTACTTCAATTTTTTCTTTCTCGAAACAAGTTTGGCTCGCTTCTGCATGCAAGCGATGCAAACTTTTACAGCGCGGAAATTAATAATTATTTGGAAAACTAAAATGAAAAGTAAAATTATTTGAGAACTAAAATAGGAATGAGAAGTAAAATTATTTGTGAAGTAAAATTAGAATTAGAAGTAAAATTCAAGAGCTCAGAACTGAATTAAAACTGAATTAGGAATTATTTTTAGAAGTAAAATATCACTGCTCTGGTTACAACTGAAGTGGTTGCTAGTAAAACTAACGATTGCCTAATTTGATAGCCTACTTGTCAACCCAATCCTTCCGTTGACAATCCTTCTGATTAAATCCTTGTTCTCTTCGTACTTAACGCCTATTTAACGTTCACCTTTTGAACACTAATTCTACGTATAAGTATAACCTGAATTAATCAGCAACACACTTTAATATCTTTTCAGTTTAATAAGAAACAAACAGACAGAACTCAATTCGATTACAACTCAACTAGTCAGCCACACTACTACAGCGAACATACTCGAATTCCAACTTCTCTAGTCAGCATAATTCTTCGCGCCTCTTGACACACCTGTCTTCTGTGCGCATAAGCGAAATCTTATAATATACATATAGCGCGCCGCTGCCCAGATCGGCCGGCCGCGCGTGTCACTAAGACAGTACAATTAAACGTTATGCATTTATCATATATACATATACACGTGAAACTAAAGTAAGCGCACTAAATATATACGCTAATATCTCGCACTGTAAGACTGTACACGAAACTCAGTTCACATTACCTCCTTCCTTTTTCTGGAATTGAGCAAATTAAATTTAAAAAATTGCGAAATTACCAAAATACATGAAACAAATATACATCTAGCTAATCAATAAACAGTCTTACGATTACTTATAACCTTGACAAACAATCAGCAATAACATTCAATCTGCCCTTCTTGTACTTCACCTCAACATCAAAAGTTTGTAAGGCTAACGCCCAACGCACAAGTTTAGCAGACTTAGACATTGACTCAGTCAAATATGTAAGAGGATTGTGATCAGTAAAAATGAAAATTTTTGATCCAATTATAATTTCTTTTAACTTGTTTAGAGCCCAAACAATAGCATAGGCTTCCTTTTCCACAGTAGCCCATCTCTTCTGGGTATCAGTTAACTTCTGACTGATAAATGACACAGGGCGCTCTATTCCCTTGTCGTCCATCTGTGTTAAAACAGCACCGACTGCAAAGTCACTACTATCGCAGTACAAATTGAATGGTTTTCCCACTTCAAAAACATATAACACTACTTTGGATCGCACAGCCTCTTTAAGTAAATCAAATGCTTGCTGATGTTCAACAGTCCAATCAATCTTATCAGAAACACGTTTACTAGTTAAATCAGATAAAGGTTTCGCAATCTGTGCAAAGTCCTTAATAAATTGTCTGTAATAATTAAAAAATCCAAGCAGTTGCTTAACTTGCTTCTTAGTTTCTGGGATCTTCAAATTAGTCAAACTTTCAATTCTGTCTGGATTCATCTTTATCTTACCAGACCCAACCACATGACCGATAAACCTTACCTCACTCTTACCAAATATGCATTTTTTCAAATTCAAAGTAACGTTATGCAATCTCATTTGCATCAAAAATGCATCTAGATGCTGCAAGTGAACTTTCCAACTGTCAGAATGCACAGCAATGTCATCAACATACGGTTCTGCAAAGTCATTTATAGGCTGTAAAACTAAATTTATCGCCTTAACAAAAGTTCGGCCTGAATTTATCATTCCAAAAGGAACACGAGTAAATTCATACAGTCCATTATGTGTTACAAAAGCTGTCTTCCATTGATCAGATTGTTTTACAGGACAAGTCCAATAAGCACTTCGACAGTCCAAAATAGAAATCACATTAGACTTTCCAACTTTGTTTAAAACGTCTCTGACAATCGGCATAGGATATTTACAATCCACTGTGAATGAGTTAATGTATCTGTAGTCACAGGCAAGTCTTAAAGATCCGTCTTTCTTTTTAACAATAACCAAAGGGCTTGCCATTCTGCTCGATGATGGTTTGATAATGTTTGTTTTTAACATTTCTTTGATCTGACGTTCCACTTCTGATCGATAAATCAAAGGAATTCGATATGCTGCAAATTCCTTTGTGCCTTGCTCTCTTGTAATACTGATTTGTGTATTGTAATTGCTTTTCTTGAGAGTAAAATTCTGCAAACAATAATGCTTTCTCCGTATTTTCTTTGAGTTCTTTCAAATGCTTTTCATGGAAAGGAATTATTTTGTGCCATTTCCTCGGGTTGTCTATTAGGTGCATTGTCATTCTCTTGAAGGCGACCTCTTCTCTTGAGACTGGAGTGATAGGCACTCTATCCATCACCAGACTCCTTGCCTTTAATTGACACTTTTCGCATGACTTACAAAATTTCACAATGTCTCTTCTCATCTTTGGCCATACAAAAGATAATTTTATTCGTTCTCTTGTTTTCTCTTCTCCTAAATGTCCTCCAAACACTGATTCATGTGCCAATTCCATCACTTTAATTCGTCTCTCTTTTGGTAACACTAGTTGATATATCGTCTGGTCTAATATTTGATATTTCTTATGCAATAAACCGTTGATCACACAGAATTCAGATTCTTTCTCTTGTGCTAACTTCCACCACGGCTTCAACGATTCATCCTTCCTCTGTTGCTCTTCGAACTTCTTCGAATCGGCAATCTGCACCTTTTGTTCTTCACCCATCTCTTCATCTCTATACAAGTCTTCTATCCCCACATCACATTCATTGTCTTCTTCATTTTCATTTAATGTGCCATTCTCGCATGCAACCATCTCTTGCTCATTCATCTCTGATGTTACACCATCTCGCGATAAGCTTCGTTGCTCATTACTTTCGTTTTCCTCATCACTTGAACTTTCAGTTTCACTCTTCTCATCAACATCTACCATTTCCTGTTTCCGACTCTGCGCTCTCGTCATTACATTTGCTTGTACACTCACATCTCCTTGTATCGTTCTGACCTTCATCTGTGGTACGGCTTTTAATTCGGCAATTATCTCTGGATGCAACAAGAATCTTTCTGTACTGCCCATCTTTGCAATACTAGCACACATCAAGGTGACATAAGGTGTAAGTGAACACTGGATTTTACGCGGAAATCCCCCTTCTTCCACGTCACTACCACACAATCTAACATCCACTTTCACTAACTTCGCAGGAATGGCATCTCCTGCCACACATTGCAAATTCACTTTTCCAATTTGTTCCACCTTCATGCCTTCCAGTAATTCTTCACTAATCACCGGAATTTCTGCTCCCGAGTCGCTCAGTGCTTTGACTTTCACTGGCTCTTTACCGTCTACTGCACGAATTTCAACCTCGACATATTGCAAGAACGATTTCTTCAATATTCGACTGTCATCTTTTCCTATGACTTCTCTCTGAATTTCAGCATCCAATAGAATTTCTTTTTGAATACCACATTTCATTACCGACTTTACTTCAGTCTCTTGGTTTTCTTGACTTGCGGTTTGATTATCTGTATCACTAACCACTTGAATCAAATTCACCCTTGTGTGTTCTTGATTTCTGCTAGAACTAGCTGCTGCCACTGGAACTGGACAAAATTTAACCAAATGTTTGTCTGAACCACAGTTGTGACAACGCTTCACAACTGTATGGTATGGTTGTGAAATACCTCGTTGTTCATTTCCTTCATATCTCTTATACTGCGTAAACGATGTGTTGCCTTCCCTCTTGGCAAACGGCGCTGACGATTTGTTAAATCCCTGACGACCAAACGTCACTTCTCTGGTCTCATTGGGTACAGGGACACTAGCCTTGACTTCTTTACCTTTGAACTGATTTCCTGTTTCTGGATTACTTTTCCACTTTCCACTCTGGCTTTGGTTTACGGAACGTTGAGAAGGATAATTGTTTATATTTGGGATCGCAAACCCAATTCGATTGTTTACATGAATGTCTGCTAGGTCTGCCACTGCACTAGCTTGAAGACAGTCAGTTCCTTCCTTCGACAATACAAACTGTAGTGGACCTGGCGGTAAACATTCTTTTAGCTTATCCGCTACCAGCAAATCAAAGAGCGTATCATACTCTCTGTTCACGTTTCGACTTCTCACGTAATAGTTTAGCAAGTTCTTCAGTCTTGCCGTAAACATCGTATAAGTCTCTTCTGTTGTCTTCTTAGCATCCACAAATCTGGCTCTGTATTCTCTCGAAGTCAACTTAAATTCTTTTAATAAGTGCTGCTTGACTCTATCATAATTGTCTAGATCATCGAATGACAATCTATTCAGAACAGTTCGAGCTTTCGGCGTCATCAATGGTAGTAATAATTTCACCCAAAACGGCTTCTCCACAGCAAAACTACGAAATGCGTTCTCGACTGTTTCAAAATATAATGGTACCTCCATCATATCAGTTGGCATTTGAGGCAATACATGCTTCATTGCATCACCTATTTTCTTAATTTTTGACACCAAAGTTTCACTTTCTTGCTGCTTCCTTCTTTCTGCTTCCCGTTCTTCTCTCATTTGCGTTTCTTTCAATGTCAATTTTGATTTCTCCAGTTTCAGACGTTCCTGTCTTTCTGCCTCTGCCTTTTCCAAACTTTCTTTCTGAAATTTGAGTTCTTCTTGTCTGATCTGTTCTGCGCGTTCTAACTCTAACGTTCGCGCTTTTTCTTTTTCTTCTTCACGCATTCTCTTTGCTTCAATCTGTTGCTGACGAACCTCTTCATCACTTTTTCTAGCTCTTTCAAATTCAATCATCTGCTCCAGTCTTCTTCTTTCAGCATCTTCCCTATCTCTTTTCAACTGTTCTAACTGAATCTCAAACTGATTCTTTTGCAATTCAAGTTCTGCCTTACGCACTTGTTCTGCTTTATCTTCTCTCTCTCTTTGCAGACGCAATTCCTCTTGCCTTGCAAGTTCCGCTTTCTCTTCTTTCTCTCTCTGCAAGCGCAATTCGTCTTGTCTTACACGTTCTGCTTCTTGTCTCAACTCTTTCTCTTCTTGTCTTCGTCTATCTTCTCTTTCTTTCTCTTCTTGTCTCAGTTCTTTCTCTTCTTGTCTCCGTTTCTCCTCTCTTTCTTTCTCTTCTTGTCTCCGTTTCTCCTCCCTATCTTTCTCTTCTTGTCTCCGTTTCTCCTCCCTATCTTTCTCTTCTTGTCTCCGTTTCTCCTCCCTATCTTCTTTCATCATCATCCACTGCATCAACATCTCCATAGACATAGGCGCAGGAGGTTTTTCAATAGCCTTTTCTACGGTACCGCCAACGGCACCTTCTTCTTCGACTTCTTCTTTCACCCACACTTCAGCGAGTTCCTGTATCATGTCACCACGTGACATACCTTCTAATTGTTCTTCTTTAAAACCGGCTTTCAACAAACGCTGTTTTAGCCTTTCCGTAGACATCTTCTTAATATCTGCTTGTCTTTGAGCACTTAGTTTCTCCATCTTACTTGTTTACTTTGGTGATTTCTCTTTTCAAAGAAGTCACGGTTTTTCTTGTTGTGTGAATCGATAAACAAACGGGATTTCTTTTATATTTGTTCGTGGAAAACAACGAAATTTTTATACCGTTTCTCGTGTTCCACCGTCGTTGATATCGTAGACACGTCACACAGAACACAACGCGTAGATTCTTCTATCACCGTCGTAGATTCTTCTAACACCGTTGTAAATTCTTTTATCACCGTCGTAGATTCTTCTATCCGCCGAAGGAGGTGATAACGTGAATTTTAATCCACTGAGTTTATATCCACCGTGAGTATTTATTCCACCGTGAGTATTTATCCACCGTGAGTTATTATTCCACCGTGAGTATTTATCCACCGTGAGTTCTTATCCCACCGCTGCCACCAATAATGTCAACCCAATCCTTCCGTTGACAATCCTTCTGATTAAATCCTTGTTCTCTTCGTACTTAACGCCTATTTAACGTTCACCTTTTGAACACTAATTCTACGTATAAGTATAACCTGAATTAATCAGCAACACACTTTAATATCTTTTCAGTTTAATAAGAAACAAACAGACAGAACTCAATTCGATTACAACTCAACTAGTCAGCCACACTACTACAGCGAACATACTCGAATTCCAACTTCTCTAGTCAGCATAATTCTTCGCGCCTCTTGACACACCTGTCTTCTGTGCGCATAAGCGAAATCTTATAATATACATATAGCGCGCCGCTGCCCAGATCGGCCGGCCGCGCGTGTCACTAAGACAGTACAATTAAACGTTATGCATTTATCATATATACATATACACGTGAAACTAAAGTAAGCGCACTAAATATATACGCTAATATCTCGCACTGTAAGACTGTACACGAAACTCAGTTCACACTACTTTTAATCAGCTTTATTAAGTCAGCTATAGCTAAACTCAAACCTCGGCTACTACAACTGCGAGATGACCGAAAGCGTCCAACACCAGCTACATGAAATACAAACTCGATCGTTGATCCATGCGAAGAAATGTCTCAGATGTAGGCCTACATCAAATTTACTCAAAATAGTTACGTAACGCATTTATCCGTCACAGAACGATGTTGCATTTCGTCACGATTCTCCGTACAACCCACCAAGCCAACCTATTATAGGAACCCATCTGACTTGAAACAGCATTTTAATTCATAACTAGCTGTTGCCCCGCACCCATATAGCTCGAAGAATGTTGCGTTTATGTCGCGAAGTCTTCTCTATCCAGCCACCCCGGTCTACCCGTTCATCCATATATCTCACTCTCCCGTCCTCCAGTCACTACTCGCCTAAAGTTCTCCAACCGATCCATATCCCAAACTGTACCTCAACTCTGGAACGAACTTCCTCCCGAATTTCGCATTTTCTCAGTTCCTCCACCAATACCGCCACTCACTCATCGCCATCGATCGGGCTCCTCTACTCATCACCCCACAGGCTTTCCACTCCAAACTGAAAACTCACCTCTTCAGAATTTCCTATCCTAATCCATCGTATCCTCTGCCTTCCAAGCTATCTCGTTCTCAACGAAACTCTGCGTAACAGCTGCTCTGCCTCTCGCTGGTCTCACTGGCAACCGGACTCGGACCACCAACGGACATCGATTTCTGGACAACCCCTCGGATACGTCGCAGCGCTCGTGAATAAGCTGGTGCTTTGCGCTCAGCTTTACAGTGGCGCTTTAGAAATTGGAGATTACGTTTAGTAGTCTTCCGTTACACTCTACAGGTTACGGGAACATAACTCCGAAGACGGACTGGGGTCGGATGTTCTGCATCGCCTACGCCATGATCGGTCTGCCGTTGATGTTCTTCACTCTGGCCAACATCGGGGAGCACATGGCCGTCGTCTTTCGCTTCGTCTACGTCAAGGTCTGCTGCCTCGGCCTGTGTGCAAAGAAGCGCCATCCACCACCCGCCTCCGCAAGAACCGTTGGCAAACCCCAGGGGTGGGGCAACACAACTCATAACCCTGTTGTGGAAGACGATGATGACGACGACGAAGACGAAGACGAGGAAGAGATAACGATCCCGCTGACGCTGACCCTGCTCGTCATCGCCGGCTACATCGGGCTCGGCGCCCTCATATTCGCCGTCTGGGAAAACTGGGACGCAATGGCCGCCGCCTACTTCACCTTCGTCACAGTCTCAACGATTGGACTCGGGGACCTTGTCCCGGGCATCAACAACACGGGCAGCGATGCGGAGGGCAGCCTGAAACTCCTGACCTGCGCAGCCTACATGCTGTTCGGTATGTCACTGCTGTCGATGGGCTTCGACCTGATCCAGTACGAAATGGCCAACAAGATAACGTCAATCGGCGGCCAGAACGTCGGAAGAGCCGGGGACACCGTCAACGAGCTACAAGGCAAGGATGACAATGAGCTGGACCCGGACGTCGCGCCGCCAACACGGAACGTTCAGCCGTTGGCATACATCAACCAGGCCCGACCGTCCATCGGTGAAATAAAGAGACCGGACATCTGTCCTCCAGGAGGTCCGAAAGTGGTCTCGTCCCCACACACCTGAAAAGAATTTCTTGTGCACGAGTGTGAAAGGCGATCCTACTCGAAATCTGAAGCGTTGAAATTTCGAGGTAATTTGTGAGAAATGTTAAATGATGCACTAATTAGTAATTAAAAACACTCTGAAGCGTTTTACGTAGTGAACAGGATTAATACTTTTTTACGTGATTAGTAACTTCTTTAATCTATACAGCAAAACTTCAACCTGATGGACAATTTCTGCAGAGAAATAGCACAAAGGACACTGATTCATTACTTGCCTAGAGTCTCTATAGTGGGGTGCCACAGGAAGCATGTGCTTGCTCGCGTGGAGAGTTCCACATTCTAGAACAACTCATATTCCACAGCAGCTTTCATAATTCCACCAGTCTTGTTGTCCTCGAGACCAAGGTCTTGGTCTCGAGTGCACTCGAGTTCGTTTTTAAAAGTCTTGGTCTTGGTCTTGGTCTTGAGGTTCAAGGTCTTGGTCTTGAGGTTCAAGGTCTTGGTCTTGGTCTTGAGGTTCAAAGTCTTGGTCTTGGTTTTGCAAGACCAAGACCAAGACTTTTGTCAATATGAACAGTCATTAATTTTAACAAACAGCAAGAATTTTAAAAATTTATCCAATAATTACTCATACAGTTATTGCTTTAGTATTTACATGGTGTGAATGAGGCTTCACTGTTGTTTGGACAATTATTATGACTTCCGGTTATTTACCATGGAATTATTACAAAACAGACTCATGATTAATTTGTACATTTACATCCGGTTCTTGAAAAGCTGCTTTGTGTGCTAGCGATTTCAGCACTTGTAGACCGTGTTTTTTCACATGGCAGAATTTTTATGAGGCCCCACAGGTCACATCTTGGTCAGAAAATTGTGAGCAAATTGGTTTTTTATAAAATTCAACAGGCATTTGGAATAACATTTCCCATGAAAGACTTTTGTAAATACGAATTCGGAATTCTCTGCAGTCTCCATTTAGAGTTGTTTTGCTTGAATAAAAGAAAAACCTCATGTTTTCATTAAAATAGCGAGTAGGCCCTAGTCCGACTGGACAATTTTTAGTAAGGAATAGAAGTCTGGATGCGACTGTGATTTTTTTGGGTCTTGGTCTCGGTCTTGGTCTTGAGGTTCAAGGTCTTGGTCTTGGTCTTGGTCTTGAGGTTCAAGGTCTTGGTCTTGGTCTTGAGGTTCAAGGTCTTGGTCTTGAGGTTCAAGGTCTTGGTCTTGGTCTTGAGGTTTAAGGTCTTGACAACAAGACTGAATTCCACAGCAGCTTCCCATATTCCAGGACATATTCCCATATTCGACTGCATCTTCCTGAACACATTTCCATATTCCACAGCATCTTTCCATATTCCAAAATACCTTTCATATCTACAGCATCTTTCCATATTCTACAGCACCTTTCCATGCTACAGAGCATTTTCCTATAATGCCAGAACATCTTCCCATATTCCAGAAAATATTCCCATATTCAACAGCACCTACCCATATTCCAGAATATCTTTCTATATTCCACAGTACCTTCCCATATTCCAGAATATCTTTCCATATTCCGGAATATCTTTCCATATTCCACAGTACCTTCCCATATTCCAGAATATCTTTCCATATTCTACAGCACCTTTCCATATTCTACAGCACCTTTCCATATTACTGATCATCTTCCCATATTCCAGACTTCCCATATTCCAGAATATCTTTCCATATTCTACAGCACCTTTCCATATTACTGAGCATCTTCCCATATTCCAGAACATCTTCCAATATTCCAGAACTTCTTTCCATATTCTATAACACCTTTCCATATTCCACAGCATCTTCCCATATTTCAGAACATAAAGTGCAGGAAAGTAGTCTGTTTGGTAGCATAAAGGGTCTCTAATCCAAAGCTGACGGTCTGAGCATGCTGAATAGACTGTGTATTAACCCTGACAAGTTGTTTAAGCGCACTTGTCTCATGCCTCAGATTCGAATTTAATGACCTTGCACACGTAACATGAAACAAATAACAGATTGAGCTTCATGCACAGAAAAGGTTTGGGTATAACCAGGGGCGTCTATCCCCCCAAGTCATTGGAGTAACGTCCCTTTTCCCCTCTTTCCCCCCGCCTCCCCGTTCCTTCCCCCCCCTAAAATGGTGGCACACATTGACAGATCTTCCCCCCTATTTCTTGGATGGAGCATTTGCTCCAAGGTTTCTATGGTGTAGACGCCCCTGGGTATAACTGTATTTGTAACAGAGACTACTGTTCAAAAACCCTGGGTCAAATCACAATTGTAAAAGAATGCCCCTCAGTGTTCGTAAAGCTCCTGTGATTTTGTACTAATGCTGTCCTGCATTCACTAACTATGATGCACTGCTACTGTTAATGTCTTCACAACTTCTACCACCAATCAGATAAAAACCTGTTATATGCATGGGCGTCTGGAGGGGCAGGGGTGCATTTTGCCCCCTGGATTTTGCAAATATTTAAAAAAATAAAATCTTTTGATTATAATGTTTATTACAACCGTCCCAACACAATTTTTGAATGTGATAAACACTTAATTATTTAGTTAAAGTCCTTGATCATTATTTATTTTAAAATTATCTTCTATGCAAATTTTTTATATGCAAAAACGTCATTTTGCCCCCCTAACAAACTTTGCCGCCCCCCTAAAAAAATTCCTGCGGACGCCCATGGTTATATGTACTTCGCTTGTGTTAAATCATAAAATATAAATATGAAATAAAAGTATAAAACTATGACTGCAGTCGTCAATATATGTACATGCTTTAAACCTTCCTAGATGAGATTGAAAACCTGTAGAACCATCATTCTTCCGGTTTCACGTCATTGTGTAAAATATGAGAAATGGATTTGTTGATGAAGCTGACCAAAGCATCGGCCGTATCTTCCTGAAAGACATCACAAAAACGTTGTCAAATGTTGAAAATTAAGAACTTAGTAATTCTCAAAGAGGCTACTAGTGCTCTGCTTCAACTCTCAAATGATAAATATATCAGACCCTCAAACCATCTGCAAGCTTGTGCAATGTTTGGTACCCCCGTTCACAAAATACTAGAACTTGAGTACATGGGCGGCGATCCCGGGGGTCGAGGGGACAAGACCCCCACCTTTAAGAGTTGGGGGACACGCCATACATTGGACCCCCAATTTTGAGGAAACATCAAAAAAAGGTCAACAGTTTTTTTCGTGCGTAAACGCGAAAAAAATTTCTGACCCCTTTTTTCACCAGATCAGTTCAAAACTATTTTTTTACCAGATCAATTCTAAAGTGTCCCCCCACCTGTCGAACAAGATCGCTGCCACTGCTTGAGTAGGAATTGGTACAGTTTTGAAGTACTCACAGGTCAATAAATATACCAGACCTCTCAAACATTTAGAGATTTGTGTATTATGCTTGGTACTCTCATTCACAAAATACTAGTACTCAATTAGAAATTGGTACAGTTCTTAAATAGTCACGTGTTAATAAAAACATCATCAGTGCATGTGGGTTATCTCCCATCAAAGTAGGTTGAAGTTGATAGTGATATGCAAAAGTTCAGGAAATCTATATTCGTTATAATCCTATTTCCTTAAAGGATTTGGTGCTGTGGCAGATATTTTGGGTGAAATAGAAACTTTAATCTAGCAACTGGACAATTATTCATTAGAATTCAAACGGTTAACCCTTTCGCTACCTAGCTTGCCGGATTTATCCGGCGGAGGAAATAAATCGTATTGCCATGAGTGCCGGATGTATCCGGCAATTTTATGCTGTGTGTTTTACAACCCTCAGTAAATGGAATAACGTGGAGTATAGTCCTCCAGATTATTACCAAAGATATTTCCTCTGGTTACAGGATTTTTTACTTCTGGTAGCAAAAGGGTTAAGCAACAATTGGCAACCAAGCATCCTGGGTAAATAGAAATAGGTAACTTAACCCAAATATATGGAAAAGTGAAAAGATAAATGGAAAAGTTACATTTATCAAGCCCAACAGCCAAATGAAAAAAGAAAAATAATAGCAAAAGCCTCTTGCTGGCCTTTCTGCATTGGAAAAGCCTACTGGTGTATAAATTTACAATTACTTAATGATGTATAGCAACCTAATAATGATGCACTACAGCAATTTCATTACTACACCAACCATGTGTTTCATAACGGACAGGAACATGTTGTAAACGAGAGCAAGTGTTGCCACATAGATGACTCGAAAGCGTGGAGGCAGCAGGAAAAAGTTGATCGTCTGGGCTGCTGGCCACACTGCCGAATCAACCTGAAATATAGAATAAGTGACAACTGAATTAAATCAACATGTGAAAACACGTTGCACTATCTACACTTGCAACACATGGTTGCCGACTGGTTAGACTGCTCGGCTTTTCGTAAAGTGGAGAGTACGGATTTGAGATGATTACTGTGTAGGGACCTTCAGCAAGTCCTTCACTCACAATTGTTCAGTGCCATCGATTGGTGCTTGGTCATTAGTGGCGCTTAATAAATGTGCATAATAATAATACTAATAATACTAATAATACTACTACTACTAATAATAATAATAATAATAATAATAATAATAATAATAGAAGAGCAGTCCCTTAAGGCAGCCCTGAGGTAGCCATGGGTATGAAGTGTTAGCAACATCATTTTAACCTCGGCATATGGGGGTGGGTGGCCAGTCCACTCCCTGCTGTCTCATCTTCCCACCGACAGAGCAGAAATCTCGAGCCAAATTTCGGTCTCCGCGGGGATAATAATAAAAAAAATAATAATACAGCCAGTGAAGTCAAGTAAAGCAATCAAATCCCTCTTCTTACATATGTGCTAGTGATTTCACTTCCAGAGATATTGACTGACACGTTGTGCAATATGATTAAGGCAATATGATTAAGGCAATCTGATTAAGGCAATATGATTAAGGCAATATGATTAAGGCAATATGATTAAGGCAATATGATTAAGGCAATATGATTAAGGCAGTCTGATTAAGGCAGTCTGATTATGGCAATCTGATTAAGGCAATCTGATTAAGGCAATCTGATTATGGCAATCTGATTATGGCAATCTGATTAAGGCAATATGATTAAGGCAATCTGATTAAGGCAATATGATTAAGGCAATCTGATTAAGGCAGTCTGATTAAGGCAGTCTGATTAAGGCAATCTGATTATGGCAATCTGATTAAGGCAATCTGATTATGGCAATCTGATTATGGCAATCTGATTAAGGCAATATGATTAAGGCAATCTGATTAAGGCAATATGATTAAGGCAATCTGATTAAGGCAATATGATTAAGGCAATATGATTAAGGCAATCTGATTAAGGCAATCTGATTAAGGCAATATGATTAAGGCAATCTGATTAAGGCAATCTGATTAAGGCAATATGGTTAAGGCAATATGATTAAGGCAATATGATTAAGGCAATCTGATTAAGGCAATATGATTAAGGCAATATGATTAAGGCAATATGATTAAGGTAATATGATTAAGGCAATATGATTAAGGCAATATGATTAAGGCAATATGATTAAGGCAATATGATTAAGGCAATATGATAAAGGCAATATGATTAAGGCAATCTGATTATAGCAATCTGATTATGGCACTACTGAAGTCATTAGATAAGAAAAGATATTGTCAGGAAAATGTGCAAATCAACTGACCAGATAAACTGCTAGGAATTTCCTTTTGAGTTCTTGGAAACTGCTCTCAAAGGGACGTCCTTCCAGAAACCCTGTACCTAATCAAAATAAAATAACGGCATGTTAGCGTAAAGAGAAAAACTTGAACTACTGAAAAACTACCACAAAATAATGTTTCAACTATGGCCCAGTAGTTAAACAATGAGAAAACATGTTTAATGTAACTCCTATAATTATATCAAAATCAAAGAGAAGCAACTTGTTAATTGCACAAAACATGTTACAGTCATACATCAGCATACTAACCTTGGCCCCTCTTTCTTGATTACTGGTGTTACTCAATACATGTGTTTGTTACTTAATTAGTACTTAAATAATAGTAGTAGTAATAATAATAAACCAAGAAGAAATAATGTTGGCCGACTTGCCTGCCACATAGAAGTTTTTCAATAAGATCACATTCATTTTAATAATATATTAACAACAGCGGCTGTACGTCATCTTACCTTAGAGAGCTGTATAGTTGTTTAACATCCTTACCTGGCCACAGATCTTTTCGTTCTACAGGACAGGGTAATCTGGCTATTCCATTGTCACATGCTGCCACAATACAACACGAAACCTTTGCCTTGATCAGCCCCTCATTCTGGAACAGGCTTTCGTGCAATTTGTGACACAAGCTTCTTCTACTTTCTATGCGTCTATTTCACAAGCGGTTAAAAACTATTCTGTTCAATTGTTGTCTTGAATAGAGACACAAGGAGCTGCTCTGATGAGTTTCTTGAAGAGGTGCTATATAATTATGCACTTACAATTACAATTACAAAAAAAATTAATTTAATGAAAATTCTAACCTATGAAGAAATAAACTATCAAAGTCGGACTGGCAATCGCCTGATCCAGCAAAACCTTTCTCGCCACCGAAATGGCGCTGACAACAGGAAACCTTCGATCGAGGAACTTGTACCAGACGTGAAGGAGTGGCCCCATGCCAAGTCCTATTACACAAAGACGACCTGGAAGAGCAAGTAATGTAATTGTAAACTAAAAAGTAATGTAATATATGAGCATTTATACAGGTTATATTTATGAATGATAATGTATTGAAACTTCCAGATCATATGGATCGTGACCATGTGCTATGATCATGATTGCAACATATAAGCCGTTAGTTGATCGATCAGTCCATGATCTCATCTGAGGTAATAAATAAGCATAAAATAGCTTTTTCAGCATGGCAGAAATTTCAGGTTTACAATGACAAGTGCAATGTTTACAAATGATAATATATGCAATGATAAAACATTACAACTACTATAATGTTCACAAATAACGATTAAACATTCAAATTACTAATAACATTTACAAATGACAACAAATGTAGTGATTAAAATTAAAATTACTATAATATTTACAAATGACTACAAGTACAATGATAAAACAGCACAATTACCATAATGTATGCAAACGACAATAAATGTAATGATAATAATTCATTACAATTACGATAATGTTTACAAATGATAACACGTGTAATAATGACACAAAACACTTGCTATAAAGTCTACAAAGCGATAATAAACGTGCTCAGCTCATCTTAAGTCACATTTTTTTAAATCTGTTAGATAACCACATTTTGCAAGGTTCTTGACAGGCACTGTGCAATATTATTGCTCAGCCACATGCATATATTTAGAAGCAACAATGCCAAGCAGTTCCTAGTTGCATAATTACCTGTTCTATGCCAATCAATGTTGAAATGCCCATTTTCCGTTCTATTCCTCTTCTCGATCATCTGAACACCGAGGTCGCCAAGGCCCATCAGAATACCACTGCCAATTGTGTTTGTAACAAGTAGGTATCGTTTTGTGAAGAGACTGCTTAATGTTTTGCGTACGAAAGACATTGCTGAAAACCAGAATAATAATAATATTCATTTATTGATTCAAACTGACAAGTACGCATTATGATTACATGATATAGTAGTAACAGCCGATAACAAGTTTAACAGGAGTCGAATTTAACTGTGAGGCGCAGTGAAGCTAATATAAGAAAGTTCTTTAAAATTAATATTTTGGGGCATGGTAACTGATTGATTGAAGCTCTCAGCTTGTAAAGTGAAGAGTATGGGTTTGAGACTCCCCTGAGATGCTTACTGTGTACGAACCTTGAGCAAGTCCTTCACGCACAATTGCTTTGTGCCTTAGAATCAGATTGACCTTGACATGTAATAAATGCAATAGGCTTATATTATGCACAATTCCATAATTAAATAATAATAATTATATTGAAATAATAATTTGAGTGCAGGCATATTTAATTAATGATTAAATTTAAAGTCTGCAACTCTATTATAAGAAGAAAAGGTTTAACAGCTGTTAATTAAAGTAAAATCCAGCATCTGTCCATACTGAAACATGGTATGATAGGCCCTGTGGCTATTCACTTCAAATATTCCACTGTATGCTAGATCCTATTTAGCCTCGCGAAAAATTTCGGATGTAGACCTAAATTTATGCATTTACGTTGCTGGACGATTATATAGCGCCTTTTACAACCCCTAAAAGGCCATCCAACAGATCTAAACGTTAGATTTAAGACTAACCCAAGCGTACGCATGCAGTTCATATAGCGCTTTTTATAATATGTTTTAAAGTGCGTTGCCTTATTGTTATGTCCTCGGTCTGACAATCGCTGAGCCAGTTAGAACCTCTTTGAACTGCATGGCTAGGTCCCAGAAGTTTTTCACTAACTTTTGTCTGTCTGTTATACAAACTCAAGGCTTGCTACGATTCCTATATTTAACTAATACGCTGTTTTGAATTTTTTTTAAATTAATTGCAGCACAAAATACTTTTTCAACTACAGCTCTGACTCCCGGCTGATCATAGCAAAATAAACAGGGACCTAGTGGGTGAGCGATAATAGCAGGTTTTAACCACAGATATAGTTTATTGTATCTATGGTCTATTAAATCTATGGTTTATTATATCTATGGTTTATTATATCTATGGTTTTAAGACGACCACAGAAATTTGGGCCTGCGAGAAAAACATAAAATATTGGGCGTTTTGTCAGTGCAATTTTGTTTAAATCGCATAGGCGGTCAGATGACAGTAAACCATTTCTGCACAGTATATCAGAAGTCGTTTATTTGTGCGAAGCATGGCAATGTTTAAGTACATTGGCTTGTTGGGAGCGGCGTTGGCCGGCTTTGCGTATTTCTTTCTACAGAGCACACCCGTGAATTTTGAGCTGAAGAAGTTTATCAGGCATGAACCGAGTCTCGTGTTCAAGTTTCTGAAGGATCCAAACTACTTGACTGACATACATCCCAAAGTGTGCGTATTTTTTGTTAACAAAGTACATTTTAGAAGCTCATTGCCAGTAAACATAGCATAGTAAACAGTAAATATACATTCGTAATCGTAATGATTGTAATTTCGAGATTTCTACAGTGCATAAATACTCATACGTACTTTGCTGATAGCTTGATATGTAGGGTAGTTGCCTGCAGGTAACACCAAAGATGAACTCAAGTGCAGATTACTTTGTTTCGTAATTTCGTAT
Organism: Allolobophora icterica; assembly: GCA_963556255.1. Classification (NCBI taxonomy): domain Eukaryota; kingdom Metazoa; phylum Annelida; class Clitellata; order Crassiclitellata; family Lumbricidae; genus Allolobophora; species Allolobophora icterica. Next base: position 82,145,061 of record OY744605.1, on the reverse strand, counting down.
TTTTCCTGAAAAGGCTATTTGAATTTATGTTACGGAAACTTTAATGTAAATGTAGTTTTAAGCCCAGCATTGTTTTACATACATATATTCGTTTATTTCCAATCAGTGGGTTGACACACTACAAATCATTACAATAAGTTTAGAGCCTGTGATCTAAAAATCAATTTAACTAAGATACTGGTCCATCAAGAGACAACATTTATATGCCCAAAAAGCCATGTGAAGCTTATTTGTATCCACTTTGTGGAAATCGATTCAAGTGGAAAATGGATAGCGCTCAGTTCTGTGAGTTGCAAGATTTGTTGGGCAGACCTGTGAAAAGGCAGACAGCTGTGCACTGCACTGACAAGTAATATAAGGAAAATACACAAGACAAGCATTAATAGAAGACACGAAGATGTTCTGCACTGAGGACGTACTGTTGGTCTTTAACTAAGTCACTGTTGCAAATGTAGATGTACACGATTTTCTTCAGCAAACGTATCGCCTCGACCATGCTCGTTGTTCAATGAATTGATCGGGCGAGATCCTTCACCACCGCTGTCCGTTTGACTAGGTTCCACGCCATTTAAGGTCCCCATGCATGGACTCTGCTTGCCTGAGATTCAGATCTCTTAAATAAGCTTCGATCAGGTATGTGAACCGGGATCCGCTTTCACAGAGGTGCAAGGGAGGTACACCGTACCAATTTTGCTAAGTGGGCCAGTAAAGCTGCCGACATGGATGACGCTTGAACCTGTGCAGTCTGCATTATGAACGAGTGTAAAGATTCTAACGATTTATAACGATTAACCATCTTGTCACTAGTGGAGATGATGCATTGTCAAGATTTTTTTGTTCTTCATCAGACGAAGTGTGTATGTTGAAAGTCTTGAAGTCAACAGCTTGAACATTGAACGTCGACAGTATATTGTCACTGATGACGTTCCTCATATCGGACACCAGAATGGATCCGTAACGTCAGTTGCAGATCCCAACAGCCTGGAGATCACATTCAAAGGTGTTTTTATGCATGGAATGGTTCAGGGTAAGGCTTTGTAAACAGTACTTGTAACGAAGTGTGCTGGTTCACGTCTACTTGTGGAGAGTTTCTGCGTTAAATCTCAACCAGCTGTTTGCTTTACAAACACAGTTGCTGTTACAAACACAGTTGCCTAATATCTATGCTTATGCATAGATATTAGGGTGATGTAAAAGCATAAAATCACTTAATGAACTAGATAATGTTCGTGTACCAACTATGACTACTATTCAGGGATATACCTTGGGTTAGCTTGGTGCATAAAAAGGGACTTGAAAAGTCATGGCTTCTGTGCAGCAATGACAGGACAAGACGTTAGACAAGAGAAGACGTTTATTGTGAAGGATCTCGCATAATAAATTCATTTAAGAAAGTGATCAAGGCACAAGGCTATGTGGTAGATACAGAAAAACTTGTGCCTGCATTCATACATAATTCAATCAATGTAATGTAATGACAAATTAATATGTGCAGTAATTGGTATATAGCACTGTCAATAGTCAATCACTTCAAAAGTTGGCCTTGTATTTTCAGACAAAGTTATGCAGTATTGTATTGTATTGCACTGTCAATTTATAGAATAATTGTCTCCTACAGAAAAATGCTCAGAGGCAATCCTCGGTATAAAGCAGCCATTGTATTGTACACATGTAATTCACAATACGGTAGGCCTACAACTGTAATTTGATAACGCACTTCTTACAAAGTTACTAAGGTAGATCAAGTGAGACATGAAGAAAACTGAACTGTTGCAGACTTCAGAAGTCAACGTTAAAGGCAAACGTTAAGAACCATATGTAAGCAGATTGGAAGAGGTAATTTTTCAGTTTCGAGCAAAATACGGTTTCAGCAGGAGAGTTCTGTACTCCGTGTTATGAGTAAGCAAATAAATTGTATGCATGTGTATGGCTATTTATATAGCACTTTTAAAGAAACTCACAGACATGCTCAAACATGGATATTTAACAGTTCTAAACATAAGTTTCAAATGTTTTGTTGCTGAGTGTCTGTATTGGAAAAGTACATATTTTCAGTGGGGAGATTGTACCGTGCATGTGCTATGCACCACGACGAGAAGTAACTCTCTGTTTGTCTCTTTCCAGTTGACTTGGTATACAGATTGAAGGAAGCCTGGAATGGAACCATAGCTGGAACATCGGTAGAGGAATCGACAACGATGTACATTCCATATATCCTCGTGCAATTCTCCAATCGGACTGCCGTTGAAATTCACACACAAATACTGAACAACCTGGAAATGCTGATGGACTTTGCTGCCGGCAGCGAGAATGAGGATGTATTTGTAGATCGTGCCAGTTAGTGTTGCGTGGTGGGAGATGACATTACGTGATGTTGCGTAATGTCAGTTGATGTTACATGACGTTGCTTGGTGTAAGATGACGATATGTAATGTTGCATGGTGTTAGATGAGATGATGTTACATGATGCTATGTGGTGTCAGATGATGTTACACGATGTCGGAGTGTTGCGTGGTGGAATATGACATTACATGATGTAGCGTAGTGTCAGATGATGTTATGGATCAGCGCTTCCCAAACTTTTCAGTATGACAGACTGGCAGGAATATTCCCATTGCAGCAGGACCTGTGCCCAATCCGGTTCCTAATGGCCGGTCAAAAACCGCAAATATTACGATAAAATTTCCAGTAAAGGTGAACAACAACTTCTATTTGACCTGTCAGCAATTCGTCGAATAACTATTTCTTCTGAAGTTTTCGTTTATAATAGCTGAAATACATTTACTCCCAGAACAAAGCTTTTTAATTTATATGAAAAATATGGGTTTTTTAAATTGTGAGACAATTATTGTGTTGTTTGAAGATAGTTCAAAGCAAGACACAATCGAGAAAAAACGTCTATAGTCTTTTTCTCCAGTTTCTTGACTGCTTTGCAGATCAGCACCGGTCCACGGACCACTACTTTGGGAAGTACTGTTGTGGATGATGTTATGTGGTATCAGATGACGTTACGGTGTCAGACATTACATGATGTTGAACAACATTAGATGACCTTGCTCGGTGTAGTGGGTGGATTTGTAGGGGGTAGGAGGTACCACCCAGCTGCTTCATACTACCATTCTCTAAAGATGACATATCCCAACGTGTTCATTTGGCTGTAGGCCTTTGTTTATTCTACCCCACTTTCATTGTGTTACTGTGGTACATTAAAAGAATAATATACTTACACAAAGGTGTAATATTAATATCCATTCCCAGTGGTGCCAACCACAAGTCATACATTTATTATGATGCATTTCTATAATTCGTTTTGGTTCTATGATTGTAATTGTGATTATGATGATGATTATCTTACAGTTTAGTAGTTATTCAGTGATGTTAATTTTGATGTGGTTCCTCTTTTATGTGTTTGATGTTAGCCCAGTTCACTGAATGTTAGAAAATTCTTAGATGAGATTTTGATATATTGTGTCATTATGTTATTTATTGTTCTTTTGGACTGGTTACTGATGAATGTTGATTGTGATGGTGACAAGTGGTGGACGATGTGTCGTAATGATGACTGTTATTATGACAGACAGACAGACAGACAAGCAGACAGAATGAGAGAAAGGAAGGGAGGGAAGAAAACTGATGTCTGGCTAATTAAGATGCATGTAGCTGGTGAATGTTAAATGGTGTAGTGCAATTTAATTTGTATTTGGTTGGACAGTTTTTTTCTGTGTAATCATAATCGTAACGTTACAACTTTGTACTTACGAACTGAACACTATTTATCGGCAGGTGTGTGGTTACTGTCCTGTGTTGCTGTAAGTTTCTGTTCTTGCATTTTTTTGTGTGAAATGTGAAATCCATAAATGTTAATATGTGTGGAATTCTTGTGACTTTGTGTATGGCTATGATGTCTTTACTTGCACACATTACAAAATTTAAATTTTTTATGTGTTTATTTGTTAAGTACAATGGCACCTTTAAAAATTACAGTTCGGTACATGCGTAGTTATCAAATGTTAATATATGCACAGAGGGTGACTGACAATTATAGTATTTCAACTAATGACAATGATAATTAACAGAGACATTGACGAAAGTGGTCACTTTGGAAAATATTGATGCCGAGTTGAGTTAAAATGTGGGTAGGACTTGTAAGGTTGGACAATAATTGTAATTATGACACTTTATTTAGCATTGTCAGTAGCAAGGTATCAACCCGGTCAATATCCAGAAGACAAGTACATAAGGCAGAGGCAGCCTATGGAGGACGTAGGCAATTCAGCAATTTGAAAATGGTAAGTCTTAAGTTGAGAATGAAATGACATAAAGTGACTGAGCAGAACTAAGAGAGACGGACAGACAGACACAGAAAGAGAGATCCAAAATCAACCAGTCCATCAACTGGTTCACGAAGAACAGTTCTAGTTTTAGAAATGACCATGCGGAGAAAGCAATCCGATTACCTAGTTAAGTAACGGTAGGCTAAGTCTGGGGAATAGGGATTGATTTTAAGTATTGTGACTGGCCAGAGTTCGACGTTTTATAAACTGAGCCCCAATTTGAAACCAAGCCTATGTTGATCAGGAGGCCAGTGCAAAGGTCTAAGTACAGGGGTCCTGTGTTCTTATTTGTCATACATGTATTAGTTATGGCTCTAGTCAAAGAGTTTTGAACTCACTGCAGCTTCAGCATGTGTGACTTGTTGGTACACATATTAAAGCAGCAAGTTACATTAATCTAGGTGACTAGAAACCAACAGGCCTACATATAATTTTGCCAGAGCTATAATTAATTCATTTTGCCAGAGCTATAATTAAAGGCATGAGCACTTATGCCTAATTCTGGGTATGCCAACTATATGTCGACTTCTAGCTACCAATTACATGAGCAGTCAGATAAAAACGCCCAAGTTACGAGCAGCATCTGTCAACTCAGGACACGGTGGTGAAGCGGGATATTCTATGCCTTGTAACCAAAGGGTCGCAGGTTAGAATCTACCTCGAGCCACACTTAGCGACTTTGGAAGTTTGGACAAGTTGCTCATCTACAGCACTCATAAATAGGCTGGTACCCTTCAAGTGGCGCTTTAGAAGTTTGGAGATTATGATAGGCCTACAACTACCCGCCAATTGAGTGTCCCAGTTTAAAATATTTTAAGTTGTTGTAGAGTGACCAGTCACAGAAATTCAGTTTTTTGATGGATAATGGGAGTATATTGGTCACCATCGACGACTGCCTCTCCCCAAAGGCAGTGGACAACAGTTCCGGAGACGAATCACATGATTAACTACCAAATAAGATGTAGATTTGAGTATCTTCATCAGCAGTAGACTGCTGTCTGACTCAACTTACTGAAGTTTCTGTAGGGGCCTATAATGCAAGTGGCAGATCAACAAGTATGAATTAAATCTTGGCCTTAGGCTATGCCTTTCTAATGTCTCAGTCTTTTTTGATCCCCGGTCACTACTTATCTTAAGTTCTCCAACCGAGCCATGTCTAACACAGCACCACACCTCTGGAACGATCTCCCATCTCAGTTCCGCAGATTCTCGGTTCCTCCATCACCACTGCAACTCGTTCATCCTCCTCATTCTTCTCCATCACCCCGGGCTTAATTTCCACTCAAAACTGAATTAAGTCTCCCCTTTTCAAGAACCCTGTCTCATCCTACCCTGATTCATCTGATCCTCCGCCTTCCCATTCTCACCCTAAACGACACCCGCCTTAACAGCAGCTGCTCGGCCTCCTCTCTATGGGCGTCTGGAGGGGGGTATAGGGGCGCATTAACCCTTGGATTTTGAAAATATTTTACAAAAACAGAAATTTTTGAAATTTATGATTATTACAACAGTCCCAGCATGGTTTTCAATGCGAAAAAACACTTAATTGTTAAGGTAAAATCCTCGATCATTATAGGCCCCTATTTATTTTAATTTTTTTCTATGAAAATTTTTCTTCTATGCAAAAACGTCATCCCCTAAAAATTTTGCCCCCTAGATAATTTATGGTTCAACGCTGGTTTTTATCACATTAAATTGTTAATCGTTGAATGAGAATGTAGAACCTTATAATTGGGTTCTATAATCTAATCTAAATAATTTTCTAAAATGAATAATTAATGTAGGGCACATCGATGCGCCCTACATTAGCCATTTAAAATATATCCAAGATAGCTTTGAGTTCGAACACGTAAGAAATATACTCAAAATTATAAAACTGCGACAGTCAACTATTGTGGTAAGTAGAATTTATACTTGCGGTACATAATTAAACATCAGTTTTTAGTCTTGGGATTCTGCAGATTAGTCAATGCCCCAACATATGATAAACATTATCGATTGCGGTGATTTTTGGCAAGGTTTATTAAAATAACTCATAACATTTTAATAATTGACACAGACTACATACTTGAAAGACCGGCTCAGGTTTGTTATAATTTTAAAATAGGTATACGATTTGAAGATATATTTTAAATGGTTGTACGTGCCCTTTGCTAGTGCGTTATGCGTGCGATGATATTATGCCGATGTGTCACATTGGCTGTAGCCTAATTTATGTGTGTAGGGCGTATTGGAATTGTTTACAAGGTGGACTGCGAGGAACATGTAGCTACTATAACGTTGACGATTAGTTCTGAAGAAGCCATACAGTTAACTATAATAATGATTAAGTTGGTAAAACAGTAGTTTAGGTTGGTAAATTGTCTGTATGATTTTTACGTTAGTAAATTATTTCTATGTATTATATTCGGTTTCCACTATACAATCATCCAACTTCTAGTTTCAATTTTTATATGAAATATTTTCATCGATCATCCAGCTTCTAGTTTGAGCTTTATTTTCACCGACCATCCAGCTTCTAGTTTCGGTTAGGTATCTACATAGAAATAATTTACCAACCTAAACTACTGTTTTACCATTAAGTTTTATGTACTGCGTTGTACGTAACTTACTAAAAAAGAAACCACAGTAGTATCGAATTTTGAATAAATATAACTTGAATGTTTCTTTGCGATCATAGCTTTAAACTAGCATTAAAATAATTGCCATTTGTTATATGACACTTCTAATAATAAATGAATTACCTCAAGATCTTGACATTTTAAACTTAAAACCTAGGTGACATGACTGGGATACCGTTGGCGTTTGACATCGTGGCAGTATGTTGCCTTGTTGCCGCTCTTCACTGGCATTACGGCAACTGGAGAAAACAACACATTCTTGTGACGCTGACAACGTTTGTCGCGTGGTACTTTCCGTTCATGATCATTTTCGTCATGCCCATTGACGTTTCAAATGTGAGTTCTTATTTTGTTGTCTTTCTATACTTCATGCTATGTATTGATTATGTAAATTGATTGTTTGATATAATGTATCTTATTTATTGCTAAATATTAAGTCTACGTCAATAGGTCTCAGGAGGAAAAACTCAGTCTCGCAGTAGATCTAGTACCTGAAGTTCGGCTTAAGGTTGTACAGAGCTGGTAAGATGAATAGTGAATTCCTGAAACACTAAGTTATATCAGTTGAAGGTTTTTGTTCCTAATACAGTGCAAATCGTTATTGTATTTAAAATTAAGTACTGTTTTGTGCTTTCTGGTTCAATATTGTACTGGTGTAATTTTTTGTTTAGTGTTAGGTATAATGTTTTCTCTGGAGTTTGGTCTAATGTTTTCTTAGTGTCAGGGACACAGTGGTGTAGTGGTATGTTCTGAGCCTTGTAACCGGGGGTCACAAGTTTGAATATACCTCGAGCCAGTGCGTAAGCGACCTTGGACAAGTTGCTCAACCATAATTGTCTTTGATCAAGGCAATGAGAAACCACCTCACTGGCCTCATCCCCGGGTGGCGTAAAGACCTGCCTTCGGGCAGAAAACTCATGAATCATCATCGGTGTTAGGTATAATACGTACTTTGGAGTTTGGCTTAGCGTTTTCTTTAGTTTAGGTATAATGTGACATTTTCTCTGTAGACCTGCTACAAGCAGTGTGTCCAGGATAACATGGTGACGACTACTACTGGCGTCTCACACACTTTTCCAATGACTACAACTGCGCTGGACAACCAGTCGGACCTGACGCAGGAGTCAACCAGTTCAGGGTTGCTTTCGTCGACTACTTCAATGCACAGCAGTTCTTCGAACGACACAACGGTTGTTTGTAGCACACCGCTGAGCTACGTGAAGGAGCCGGTGTTGTCGATTTTATGGCACGTTGTGTACTGGACATCACAGTCTCTGACTTGGTTAGCTTTTATTTCTGCACACTGGGTATGCATTCATGCATGTGTGACTGGTCTATTCTGTAGGTCGTGTGGTATTGAGCACCTCTGAACGGTTCACCCGACTAGAGGCGCTTTATAAATGTTTAAATGCAATACAACATGTCATTGAAGACCACAGGTTTGAGCCTACTCAGTGGATTCTTGTAGTGTAATGTAATTAGTAAGTTCTATTGCGCCGGTGTCTAATGCACAAGGCATCAACTTATGGCACACTAAAACCAAACTGTACGCAGGTCAATATCCAAAAGATCAGTCCGTAAGACAGTATTTAGACAAGATGATGATCCACACACTTGTGCACTTCACCAAGCAGTAGAATTTGGCTATGAAATAAACTGGGATTTATTTGCTGTTGGATTAAAGACCACTGAGCAGGAATTGAGTGCCTCCCCTACGTATCACTATTGGACATTAGAGTTTCTCTGACGTACTGCTGTGTGTGTGTATCTAAGCATTATCATGTCCGGCACATCTTAAGTACCTCCTAAGTACCTCTTAAGTACCTCTCCAGTATACCAGGACCTTTATGTTGCATCGGTGATATGTCTGAGTTGTTTTTATTAGATATTCTCTGCTTACCTTAACTAGCACTTGTTTTAGATTCATTAGATATTTTATTATTATTGTTATTAGTGTTATTATTATGTGAATATTAATAATGCTCAAGTTAATATAACTAAATACACCACATATATACTGGGCACTTCATGTGTGCAATAGGCACTTATGAAGTGCTTCTGAGAATTACTTATAGGAGTTATGTAAACAGCACCTTTTCTGACCCTTTCGTAGGTGATGCATGCTGATCATTTGAAAGCATTGTGATAGAACAACATTGTCAACAGCCTCTTATTTATTCATTCATCTGTTCTTTGTTCATTCATTCGTTTATTTGCTCACTCAATCACTTGTGTAATCACCAATTCACCACTCACAATCACTTGTTTACTCACCCATCCATCCAACCATCCATCCCATCCAACCATCCATCCCATCCAATCCAACCATCCATCCATCCCATCCATCCATCCCATCCATCCATCCATCCATCCATCCATCCATCCATCCATCCATCCATCCATCCATCCATCCATCCATCAATCCAACCAGAGGATATAGAGAAAGTTTACTTTTATTTTACTGACAAAAGAGAAGATTTTATTGAAACCATAAATTATTTATTAGGGTGTCTTGTTCATGTAAATTTTTTTGTGATATTTTCGGGCCCCCCCCCGTTTAAGTTGTGGGCCCCATGTGACCGCACGGTTCACACGCCCCTAAGGCCGGCACTGACCCGCCCATTTGTTCATCCTTCGAACCTGTTCACCATTGTTTTACACAGCATAAAGGAACAGATTGACATTACAGTGTAGAATGTCTGTCTTGTGGCTAGGATAATATTACCGATGATGCAGTCGTATGCGAAAGCAGGAGAATTCACTGTCCTTGGAAAGCTGAAATATGCACTGATTGCCAACGCCATCTACTACGGAACGTATCTGCTTATATTTGCCATCTGTCTTATATACCTTGCAACACAACCAGGAATGCACCTCGACGCGTACGTATACACAGAGATTTTATACTGGAAGCCAGTTGAACATAATGTAACAAGAAAATTTATGTAGCTACATTGTTGAGACTTTGTTGTGGGACATGGTAGCCGAATCCATCCATCCATCCATCCATCCATCCGTCCGTCCATCCATCCATCCATCCATCTCAGCCTTCAACGTGGAGAGTACGGGTTTGAGCCTCCACTCATGCGGTCACTGTGTAAGGACCTTAAGCAAGTCCTTCACTCATAATTGGTCGGCGCGATCGATGTGTAGTATGGTCATGTGTGTACTTCTGAACTTTGAAGGAGGACAATATCAAATACAGTTGTATTGTATTGTATTCTTTTTAGGCTCAGCTTAAGACTTATTTGTATCAGTGTATCTAATGTATCTAAGATGTTGTTTATATGAGTAATTGCATCATCATCATCTTCATTCAAAACAATAAATACTGTTTACATGGCATGACACTAAGCGATGACTTGAACTGGTAAGTTATTACAATGGTCATATAAGTTAGTAAGCGCTTTTGTGGGTACAGAGAAATTGTACTGGTAAGTTATGACAATGGTTGTATAAGTTAGCAAGAAGTGCTTTTGTGGTACAGAAACAACTTTGCCATCTGTCTTATATACCTTGCAACACTGGTAAGTTATTACAATGGTCATATAAGTTAGTAAGAAGTGTTTTTGTGGGTACGGAAACAATTTTACTAGTAAGTTACTACAATGGTTGTATAAGTTAGCAAGAAGTGCTTTTGTGGGTACAGAAAAGTTTTTGCTGGCAAGTTATTACAATGGTTGTATATGGTAAGTTGGTAAGAAGCGCTTTTGTGGGTACAGAAAAAATGTTACTAGTAAGTTATTACAATAGTCGTATAAGTTAGTAAGAAGCGCTTTTGTAGGTACAAAAAATTTACTAGTAAGTTATTACAATAGTCGTATAAGTTAGCAAGAAGCACTTTTGTGGGTACAGAAAATTTTTTACTGGTAAGTTATTACAATTGTTGTATAAGTTAGTAAGAAGCGCTTTTGTGGGTACAGAAAAAATTGCTAGAGATGTGCTCAGGTAAATACAAGCATGCAAAAATAAAGAAATATGCGTTTTCTTGATGTATACTAATATTGTAACATTTATTTATGTAAAGTTTTACCATATGCAAAAGTTTAAGACGAGTTGAGTAAAATTTGAAAATCCATACAGTTTTATGCTGCTGATATTTTAGAAAGCAATTGTGCATATATTTGCATATATTTGCATCTACTCTAACCAAATGCGGACAAAAGGGGGGTTATGACCAGTGTGGACGTCCCCATCTAAACTTTTTTATTTGATAGTTTTTTAAACATCACCTTGTTTCAACCTTCCCCGAAAGACGAAAAGGTCAGTGACGTGATTGTCTAAAACCTCATGCATGGTGTAACCTTTACTGCGACTTTAAAGAGGCTTTTATTACTGCACATCCTGCAATATGAAACCCAAACTGTCACTGAAACGTGCACAGGAACTGTGGAATAATTGTAAAAATAATGATGATGACATTAAAATTTGGCTTAGGCGTGCGGACGTCCGCAAAGGTGGAGGGAGGGAGGGTAAGGTCAAATGCGGACAAATGCGGACAAGGGGAGTGAGGGGTCCAAAGTAGGTCATATTTTGCGGACGTCCTTTATGGACGACCCCTAACGACTTCATTATTTAGGCTCAGCGTGGCCCTATCCCTCCCCATCTCATCTTCCCACCAACAGTTTACAATCAGTGTACTCACTTTAGTTGAGCTGGCCAGGCACAGGTGGAGCAGAAATCTCGGAAAAATTTTGCCGAGGCAGGGATTTGAACCCCTAACCTCTCTGTTCTATCTATCTATCTATCTATCTATCTATCTATCTATCTATCTATCTATCTATCTATCTATCTATCTATCTATCTATCTATGTATCTATCTATCTATCTATCTATCTATCTATGTATCTATAATAAACTTATTTAGCGCCCCTTCAAGAAATCTACTCGGTGGTGCTCCCGACCCAGACCCGGTCAGAAAGAAAGGTCTTAAGAAGGCCATAGAAAGTACCTGACGGTACCTGAAAGTACCTGTCTGTTGACAGTCCTACATGGCAGTTGCCCAACAACATAACAATGAATTAGAGGAAAGTGAAGAGCCAAACGAAATTTCAATGCTTTACAGTTTGTGTGTGTTGCTGACAGGGCTAAACTGAAGGTGCTTGCGATAACGGCAAGTAACACATGGGGTTTGTTCCTCTTGGTTCTTCTGCTTGGCTACGGTCTGATGGAGGTACCACGTCTCTGCTGGATGAACTCGAAGCGTGGCTATATGCTCTCTCGAACGCATTTCAAGCTTGCAAAGCTTAGCATCGAGAAGATTGAGGCAGAGGAAGATCTGGAGGACATCCTTGCAGTTAGGCTCATTTATCGTTATTTATGCTATAAATACAATAGTAATATTAATAACTAGCTGGATTACCCGGCGTTGCCCGGGGTTATAAGTTTCACACCACCACCACCAACAACAACAACAACAACAACAACAACGACTGCTTGGCAATCTTGGCAGTCGCCCTCTGGCGGCGACTGCTTCGAGTCTTGGAGGCCCTTGTGGCATCTGGCGACCTGTGGCGGAGACTGCTTCGCCTTCTGGCATCTAGCGACCTCTGCCGTGGACTGACTGCTTCGCAGTCGCCCTCTGGCGGCGACTGCTTCGCAGTCTTGGAGGCCCTTGTGGCGTCTGGCGACGTCTGGCGGAGACTGCTTCGCAGTCTTGTAGACGCCTTCTGGCGTCTAGCGACCTCTGCCGTGGACTGACTGCTTCGCAGTCGCCCTCTGGCGGCGACTGCTTCGCAGTCTTGGAAGCCCTTGTGGCGTCTGGCGACCTCTGGCGGAGACTGCCTTGCAGTCTTGTAGACGCCTTCTGGCGTCTAGCGACCTCTGCCGTGGAGTGACTGCTTCGCTGTCGCCCTCTGGCGGCGACTGCTTCGCAGTCTTGGAGGCCCTTGTGGGGTCTGGCCACCTGTGGGGGAGACTGCTTCACAGTCTTGTAGACGCCTTCTGGCGTACAGCGGAGACTGCTTCACAGTGTTGTAGTATACGCCTTCTGGCGTCTAGCGACCTCTGCCGTAGACTGACTGCTTCTCAGTCGCCCTCTGGCGGCGACTGCTTCGCAGTCTTGGAGGCCCTTGTGGTGTCTGGCGACCTGTGAGGGACACTGCTTCGCAGTCTCCCGTGGACTGACTGCTTCGCAGTCGAAGAGGGTGGGTGAACCGGGCGTTGGCGTGTTAAAGAAAACGCCAGAAATCTAGCCCTCACTGCCGGTCTGTAGTCGGCCTCGCCCTTAGTAAAGCAGACTGGTTGTTTCATATACTGTAAATAATTTAGATCTTTGTCTTTGAACATACATGTGTTAAAGTTTGCTGTAAAACGATGAATATACTTCGAATCGATCGTCATTAAATTTTGTGCAAAAGTAAACAACTTATGCGCATTATTAATGACGTTGGGGAATACCGGCGCCATAAATAGAACCGCGGTGTCGTTACGCGCATTATTAATGACGTTGGGGAATACCGGCGCCATAAATAGAACCGCTTCGCAGTGGAATAGGCGAGCTTGCGCGTGATTGACGGTCGGGTGGGTAGAGTTTTGGGGCATTTTCACCATGGTAGGGGTGAAAACGGGGGACGCGAACCCCTCCACTGGGTGTCCGAAGCCGAGGCCGACGCAGTAGTGAAGGTTTCGAGTGAAAAGGTACAAAATTGTAGAAGTTAAGCCCGGTCAAACAGACAGACAGAGGGACACACACACACACACACACACACACACAGAATTCTCGCTTTATTAATATAGATAGAAATAATTATGAAATAGAAATAGTAACTTTTTACCTGAGGACAGAATAAAGTCTTGGAAATGCAAAATAGGGTAGGAGTGTGTGAGAAGGAGACCTCTAGAAAATCAGGCTGTGTTCCAGGAAAATGGGATATCTGGTAGGGTGTCTGCTAAAGGCAGGGACTTAGCAGAAACACAGAGGGGTATGAGAAAAGTGGAACTGATACATTTGAGGTATGATGGCCCAATTCTCCAAAAATGTATACCCTTATTTGTGATACTGAGTGATCCAATCAAGCACTGGCGTAAACATGTCCAAAATATTGAGGGGGCATTTGGTTATTCATTCTACACTTGTTGCACTGGGTGTACTGTACAGTCCATCTCAATTATTGGGGGGGCACGTGCCCCAGCTGCCCCCCAGAGTCTATGCCTATGCACTCAAGCCCATGTTTCCTCGCTCAACTGACAGTCACATGGTGGTTAAAAAATGTGTGTTGCTTACTTGAAAGATAATGTTTTGCAATTGTTAGGTGTAACTTTTTCTCAATGAAATGACTGGTTTTGTTTCTACTGCAGTCTGTTGTCTGTACTTTAGGAAGTGTCAAGGCTGGATGAGCAAGTCACACCAAGTGATCCTGTCAGGAAGTATGTCGACATCATACTTAGAAAGGTATGTGTCTCCTTTGTAAAGAGATAGGCCTTTGTGAAGGTGCTATATAAATACTTTCCTGGTTACAAGTATGCTGCACTTGTAAAACTAAAGTCCCAGCCCTTCAAGAGATCTCACCGGAATCCGTCAAGTCCATCGCCTTCGGATATCTCTCAGCCTGATTATATTGGGAGCATATGTTCTGTTTCTCTTTTGAAAGTGGTGCTATATAAAAATTAGGAATTACAATTACAATCTCAACCAGAGAAGAACCTTTCAGAGATGATGGAAAATGTGGATAAGATTTCATCCCGGATTCTGCAACGGATTATGGTTTTAATCACAACTTCGCTCGACGCAACCATCTTCTTTGGTACTGTTGTTTTCTTAGTGGTACTTTTGTTGCACAGTGGTACTGTCGATATTGCATCATGCCGTGTCCATGTCTTGGACATATGATGACGGCGCCATAGAAGTCAGATTAGATCTAAAATGATTAAGGTTAGGTGAAAGCGTTTCTTATGCATCAGCTGAACAGTGAAGGTCGTCAGTGGAAGATATGTTCATATTTCATATTCCATGTTTCCTCCAGTGTCCAGAGTCACTCCAGAGTTCGCTTTCGTCTCCATCAACATCACGAACTCGCACGGCATTCGACCGGAACAACACTCCGCCCCAGTCGCTGTCGGAGGGCTCGCTTGCTCGCTTACACCGGCGCCTCATAGTGGCCATCCAGCGTCACAGCTGCACACAGTGTCAGTGGACGAAACTGATGAATTCGGCCATGGAGCTGGAAGATGTCGCTGAAAACCAGGCTTCGGTCACTCGTAATTTTCGCAGTTCGTCGGGAGTGTATGCTGGATGCCTGAAGCATTGTCACAGCCCGGTATTAGGTAGGCAGCATAGTTCACTGTGTCACTGCAGAACCTCTGTGGTCAGGTACTTAAAATGTGTAAAGTAACAGTAGTTAATTCTATTCCATACACTACAATGCAAGTGTTATTTGATAATGCCCTCCTTACAAAGTAAAGAAGTGCACATGCATTACAGCCAGGCAATTACTAAGAGCAGCAAGTAGGCTGGAAGAGTGGAAGAGGTAACAAATTATGGCTGCAAACTGCACCCTAACTGCACCTCCACTGACAATTGACAAATAGAAATGGATGCAAGGTATCCTGTGATAATTGATTGTTTATTCTATGGTACTATTGTTGCGTAGTGGTACTTTTGTTGCACAGTGGTACTGTTGATATTGCATGATGGCATTTTTGTACGTTTTTGTATAAGAGTATGTTGTTGCACAGTTGTTGGTGTAGAGTGGTACTGTTGTTGTTTTATAGTGATACTTTTGTTGCTGCATATTGACACTGCTGTTGTTGAATAGTGATACTTTTGTTGTTGCATAATGGTTCTGTTGTTTGTTGTTGTAGAGTGGTACTGGAAGTGTTGGATATGTCCGTGGGTGTTGCGTCTGTTGGCTGTTTGTATGTTCGTCTTTTCACTGATGGTCATCTGGTCAGAGTGTCTCTTCTTCATCAAGAGCCCTGTTCTGTCACTGTTTGCGCTCATGATCGAGCTCGCAAAAACCCACTACAACTACATCGCCATCGAGGTGAGCATGGCTGATTACAACACAATGTTCACATTGCAACTATATCTCCATTAAGGTAAGAAATGTTCACATTACAACTATATCTCGATCAAGGTAAGAAATGTCCATATTACAACTATATCTCCATTCAGGTAAGAAATGTTCACATTGCAACTATATCTCCATCAAGGTAAGAAATGTTCACATTGCAACTATATCTCCATCAAGGTAAGAAATGTTCACATTGCAACTATATCTCCATCAAGGTAAGAAATGTTCACATTGCAACTATATCTCCATCAAGGTAAGAAATGTTCACATTGCAACTATATCTCCATCAAGGTAAGAAATGTTCACATTGCAACTATATCTCCATCAAGGTAAGAAATGTTCACATTGCAACTATATCGCCATCAAGGTTAGAAATTTTCACATTACAGCTATATCTTCATTCAGGTAAGAAATGTTCACATTACAACTATATCTCCATCAAGGTAAGAAATGTTCACGCTACAAGTACATTGCCATCAAGGTCAGAAATTGTTTATACCAGTATCTTAACCGGTAGAGCAGTAGTTCCCAAATATTTTGCACCAAGAGCCAAAACAAGCTATTGTGTAACTGCAGTGGGCCACACATAAAAAATGGTTTCCATATAATAGATAAAATTAAGTAAAAGCTCTTTAAATATCAAAACAAAATCATGTTGCTACTGAAACATTTCAATTTAATGTTAAAATTTTCTAATAAAATCCTCCAGAACGACTGTTTGGTGCATAAGGCATCTAGCTTTAAAATCAGCTGTGAGTTAAAATTCAGATATATAAGGCCAACTGTGAGCTTACAGGACTAAAAATTAAGAAGTCTTCACAAGAGAAGCTCTACACAAAATGGCCAGAAATTTTTCAGCAGTAAGAATGGTTTCGATCAGATTATTGTTTCCCTTGCAGTTTGTCTGTGTTCTAACGATTTCCTATCTGAGCATCTGCGCTTACTACACGATATTCAAGATCCGCATCTTCAACTATTACTACATCGTCGGCAATCACCAGACAGATGAAAACAGCATGATATTCTGCGGAATGTAAGCCGGGTATTTTGTAATCGAGAATTTATATAGCACCACTCGTAAAGGAAAACTAGTTAGTCATTCTCTGCACTATGTCATTATGATGTCATTAAAAATGATTCAGCGAAAGTAGGCAAAACATTTTGAACAGTTCTCACCATGCTTATGGCAAAATACAGTCGTTAATTTCCCTCTCCCGATTGTATGGATGGATCCAGAGTTTTGACGACGTCTTATGGCATCAAAGGCCATTGACGTCGACAGAAATTATTTTGAACAGTTCTCACCGTTCCTATAGTATAATGCAGCCTTGAAGTACTTGTATATCTATTAATCACATTTGATTTACACTATGGGTTGGTTTTTTGACCTCTAAAAACTCTAATTCTTATTACTTTTTAAATATATACATACATACATATTATGTATCTATATTATAATTATGATGGGGCAGAGGGAGACAATGGTGGACAGGATCAGGAAAAGAAGGCTCACATGGTTTGGACACGTCACAAGAATGGACAACAACAGGCTCTCAGTCGCAGCTCTACATGGCCATGTAGAGGGAATACGAAGCCGAGGAAGACAGACAAAGACATGGATGGACAATGTAAAGGAGGATTTGAAGGCACAGGGCTTGAACATGAGGGAGGCCGTTGATAAAACGAGGAACAGAACGATGTGGAGACGTCATGTTAAGGCCTCATCGTCGGTGAATACCTGACGGAGGAGAGAAGAAGAAGAGAAGAAGATTATAATTATACATACATATAATTATATATAATAATAATATAGTAATAGCATATATATAATAGATATATATTATATATGTAATAATTATATATAGAGAGAGGAGAGAGACACAATTAGCCCTAAACAGCTGTAGTAATGTGTGACGAATGGCCTAGAGTATCTAATGAAAGGACAGTTTTCAATACCCTTATTTGAATAAACATTAAAATTATGGGTTCTGATTTAAAGTTGACGTTGGCGTTTTACTGACAGGTTGCTGTGTCGTTTGACTCCGCCAATGTGTCTGAACTTCCTCGGACTTATCCACCTGGACAGTCACATCACGAAAGATGAGCACATCGTTGAGACTGCCTACACAAAGGTAATTGTAACTGTACATAGTAACTTCTATTGTGTTGATGTCTCATGCGCAAGGTATCAACGGTTGGTGCACCAAAACTAAGCCATTATCAGGTCAATATAGCCATAATCAGATCAGTATAGCCATAATCAGGTCAATGTAGCCATAATCAGGTCAGTATAGCCATAATCAGTCAATATAGTCATAATCAGGGCAGTATAGCATAATCAGTCATATATAGCCATAATCAGGTCAATGTAGCCATAATCAGTCAGTGTAGCCATAATCAGGTCAATATAGCCGTAATCAGGTCAATATCCAGATTACTCTGCTAAGACAGAGAGGCAGCTTATGGTGGATTAGCAAAAAGGTAATCATCAACAGATTGTGTAAAGCAATCCAAGATGCTAAGATTTTCCCATTCCTTGTTAGCCTGTTATAATTGCTGATGCCACCAGTTGAGGACCACATTGTATGCTTCTCAACCTTGACCTAACATTGTGAGGTTGAGAGCAGCTCACAGTAGAATTACATTACAGAACAAGAATTACAGGTGCTCTACAATATACGTACATTACAGAATAATTACATTAAAATGTAATTATATAAAAATGTAATTACGTTACAGTTTAATTTCATTACAATATAATTACGTCACAATCTAATTACGTTAAAATATATTTGTGTTACAGTATAATTGCGTTACAGTATATAATTACATTATGATTACTGTAATGATTATTTCAGTTCATGGGGCACATGGATGTAATCTCTTTCATCTCGGATGGCTTCAACATCTACTTTCCAATTGCGATAGTCGTGCTCTGTGTTCTGACGTTCTTCAAAGTCGGAACGCGACTTCTGCATCTGCTCGGCTTTCAGCAGTTCATCGGTGATGATGACATGACGCAGGAACTGGTCGACGAAGGAATAGAACTTGTCAAGAGAGGTAACGTCAACCGTTGTTGACATGTTGCCTGTGTATTGTGTCAACCGTTGTTGACATGTTGCCTGTGTATTGTGTCAACCGTTGTTGACATGTTGCCTGTGTATTGTGTCAACCGTTGTTGACATGTTGCCTGTGTATTGTGTCAACCATTGTTGACATGTTGCCTGTGTATTGTGTCAACCATTGTTGACATGTTGCCTGTGTATTGTGTCAACCATTGTTGACATGTTGCCTGTGTATTGTGTCAACCATTGTTGACATCTTGCCTGTGTATTGTGATTATGGTGCTATGGAAGTCATTTTGATTAGATTAGATTGGATTGGATGATGATTATGGTGATAGCAGTGCTATGGAAGTCATTTTGATTGGATCAGATGATGATGAAAACCTGGATTTTGGTGGTATTTGTGAAAATGGTGCTATTATAGTCATTATGATTAGAACTGGATGTCATTTGTGTCTTGGTTCTGCAGAGCGGCGAAAGCGCCTGCGTCTTGAAGAGTCGGAGGCAAGAAGACGGACCTGGAATGAGAGGTTCACGGATCGAAACGCGAGCATCCAAGATCCAGATGACATGAGCAGAAGAAGAACAGGTTGCTCAAAACTCGCCTCTCCCGATTTTGCTTATAGTAATGGTGGCAGTGGTGGTGATGGTGGTGGTTGTGGTGGTGGTTATGATGATGATGCTTATTTATTTATATATCTCGTGTATGCTGCTTCTACCTGTTGTTCTCCTAAATGTACTTTTATTTCTCGTTTTCAGGAAATAGCTTAAAATCATTAGGATTTTTAACTGCACTTATATTTACCTTTAGTACTTCACTTTACCATAAGTAGTTACCTTTTGTAAAACACCTACCATAGGTATTTACCTTTAGTACTTCACTTTACCATAAGTAGTTACCTTTTGTAAAACACCTACCATAGGTATTTACCTTTAGTACATCACTTTACCAGAAGTATTTACCTTTTGTACAACACCTGCCATTGGTATTTACCTTTAGTACTTCACTTTACCATAAGTAGTTACCGTTTGTACAACACTTACCATAGGTATTTACCTTCTGAAAATCACGTTACCATCTAGGTTAACCTCAGAATTTCTTTTCCACCTTCTCTAACCTTAAATTACTTAAGCATTTGGTAATCTCCGTATCTCTTTTTAAAGTGCAATTATCTTTGCATTATGTAACATTACCTTCAGATATGCTAACGGTAAGAATTTTCTTTTCAGTGCGAATGGACAACGATCGTTCAGAGCTGTTGCGAGAAGCGGAGCCGATCGACTACAGCGGTGGACAGGGCATGGACACGCCACGCTCTTCAAACGCCCCGATTATTCCTGGCCTCTACCAAGCAGATCCAGTTTCAAGGCCTCAGCTTATGACAAGCGGTCAAGGATTTGGTTCAACCACCGTTCGGCCAACGCGCCAACCGCCACGAAACATCTTTGATGATGTCTAGCGACATGTGTCTGTAACGCAACATAAAGACATGATGCAAAGAAGAAATGTGTTAACATAAAAAAGAGAGAATGTAAATACGGAACGTAAAGACGTAAAACGAACAAGTGTAAAGGGCGTAAAGACGTAACCGGAATGAAAGTGTAACGATGACGCAGACGTCAAAATATTACGTAGTTGGTGTTCTTTTGGTGTCGTAAATGCAGTTGTATTGTAAATGCCTGTAGGAATGTTTTACTGACTCTTTTCTTCAGCAGAAATCAAGTTGCTTGTAAATTATGTTATTTAAGAAGTTTATACAGCTCATTTTCCTAATTGCTCTTCTCGTGCTAGCTTTTCAGACACAAAAGCCTGGGGCACTGTAGCCGATTGGTTCGAAGCGGTCACTGTGTAGGGACCTTGAGCAAGTCCTTCACTCACAGTTGCTCAGTGCCATCGATGTTCAGTCATACGGTTGAGTGTGTACTTCTGAACTTTGGAAGGATGGCGATATCAAATGCAATCGTATTGTATTGTATGGTAAATGCCTGGAGAAGGTGAATTGACTTTTAAGTCATGAAATGCTTTTCTAGCCAATGCTTTCTTATCGCCTGAGACCAAACTTGACCGTGTGTGACGTAGCCCTGCTAAATTTTTAAAATAAATGTGTTGGAAGTGCCTGAGGAAGGCAGTTGTGCGTGGGGCATTGGTGCAAAATAATTTTATGTTAAATTTTCTTTGTAACTTCAATTTTCAAAGATTTAGTTCAGTCAAAAGATCTGTTAAAATTAAAATTCTGGCTATATGACTAATTTTGCATATATGAAAAATCTTTTACAATGCACATATAAATTACATAGAAATTTAATTGGCAGTTTTTCAACAGTACCTGGTATTCATATGGAAATGTACGTATTAAGAAATTAATACCTTTTTTCTATATATGCTAAAACTATCAGTTTCAAGAAATTTTTCAGCACCAAATGCCACATTTTTAAACAGTTTTCAACTTTGATTGGGCGTTTCACAAGCACGGTCACAAACGTTTTTAATGTTGAAAAGTCTTTGGATGCATTTAAACGATTCAGAAGTTTTAGGAGATAAATGGAAGATTCAAGAGAGATCTGAAAAACTAATTGACCTCGAAAGTCAAACGTGTTGATTAGTAATTAATAATTCATATCAGTGAACTTTTATTTTTACGTTGATGTTTATTACAGTGAGTTTCTAAGGCATGTACTCAGAGAAAAAGTTTCCAAAATCATCATGCATTGGGACAAGACATGGTAGTCATTTGGTAGAGCGTTTGCCTCGTAACGCATGTGGGTTCGAGCCTACCCTGAGACGGTTACTGTGTACGGTTACTAGGTACCTTGGTTACTGAAACCTTGGTTACTAGGTACCTTGAGTAAAGTCATTCATTTCCAATAGCTCCACGCCATTGATTGATAGTGGTGCTTAAAAAATGTGTAATAATAATAATGTATTTGCAAGAAGTTTACCACACTTTGGCCTTTGAAAAGTGGAAATTGTCAGCTACAAAATTCCAGTTTATTTCTGACATTGTAAGCATTCGCTTTCCGGTCTCATATGGAGTGTCTGTGAATAGGGATCTCTCTGGTTCTTTTTACAGTCTCCTTAAGTCATTTCTTTTTGACCGGGCCTGAGTCGGGAGTGCCTCTGAATAGATTCCTTGAAGGGGTGCTATATAAATGTTTTAGGTAGATAGATAGATAGTTTGACACTGAATGTCACTATGTAAATTTACTATCGTAATACAACATGTTCAATGCATGTCGGTTTTTTGAATGATTGGCGGTGCTTTTAAAGTAAACTGACAGGCACATTCATTGGGTGCTTGTGCTAGGACAGCATGTGCTAGTCCAGAATGTGCTACTGGTGGCCAGTTACTGGTCAAATGTGGGCCCATCTGTCAGAGCCTGGATTAGAACCCAATTTGTAAATACACGTTTTGTATGCCACACTGTCACTCATATGTTGTTTATTGCCAGTTTTGATCTCGTCCCTAGACCTGTTATGCAAACTTCTACTGGTGTTAGTGTAATTAAAATTAACTGTAATAGAAGTTACTAATTACAAATAACTAATCAGAAGCTGTATATAGGTCTAAGTGATGTTATAGTTCATTGTCAAGAAATAGTCCATCACCAAGTCAACAGTGTTGGGCTATCATTGACTTAATGCATGCAGTGTATCTGTGTCAATTTCATGTTGTGGACCCTGGATTCAAATCCGGGTCACTGAGGTGGTTACTGGCCGAGGTGTTAGCCTCATCAGATATGTAGTTTAGCAATTTAACTATGAGCTGAATTGGCTTCCCAGTCGCTTTTAGTACACTCTCGTCGTTAAATTGTTAATGGAATATTCATTAGCAATTCTGTCGATTGTTTCATGTTATTCAGGTCTTAACTTAAGATTAGGACTCATCGATCTCAACGTTCTTATCCACCACATCCTGGCTTCTGCTTCTCTGATCTATTGGATTTTGACATTGCTTCTCAAGTGTTTTATAGTTTTTATTGCAATTTCACTTGAAGCATCTGTTTTAGACAGTCCTATGCTGATATCTTAGACATTATAATTATAACTGCGCTATAGAAGTCACTTGATTGGATTAAATTAGCACTGGGTTATGCAGTAGTCAAGTGATTGACATGCTCTACTGTCAATCAAGAGTTTTGTCAATCAAGAGTTTCAAATTCCTGCAGGGCAGAAGTTGAGATTTCGGCTCCATTTTTATGCCCAGTGACAACTCGGCTATAATGAGTACAAGGCCATACACTGTTAGCGGGAAGATCAGAGAGAATGCTGGTCACCTGTTCTTGTATTGAGAGGCTATTGGAAATGAAGTTGCTAACACCTCGTGCCCATGACTGCCTCTCAGTCAGTAGGTGTTTGAACTGATTGAGAGGCACGTGTAACGTATTTTAATTAAATGTTTTCAATGGTCATTTATTTACTGCTGTTATAATTTTCATTGTTATTATTACTATTTGATTTTGATCATGATTTATGGTATTATTATTATTATTATTATTATTATTATTATTATTATTATTGTCGTTACTATCATTATCTTTATTATCATTCTTTTATCATTATTATTACTTTGTGATAATTTGTTATGCATTGAGCTATGGATTTTGAGTTATTATTTTGAGTTTTTTGCTTGGTTCGCAATGTTTGTGGAGTACTGAGTTGTAAATGAGACGTCAACTCTGTTCCAGAGGGTCACTGTTTCACGTATTGTAATTTTCAATCTTTGCTTTAAATCAAACAGTATATAAAAAAAATTTCAATTGCGTCTGTCAAGAATTTGGTTATTTGTGTCGGCAATTTTGTAAAATCAACTGTTTATACGGTTTTATTTGGCAGACGGGCGGAGTGCAGTAATTTCATCTAGAACATTCCATTATTATTTGTGGCACATTTGAATTGTGTAGAGGATTCTTACCCACAGCACATATTTAAAGGCACTATATTCAACATCTGGATACATAAATAAATACATACTCACAGTGTAGGTACATACTCATACATATGTACATACATATACTTGCACAAATATATATATATATATATATATATATATATATATATATATGTACATACACATATGTGCATGAATACATACATGCACATACATACATACATAGATATATATCATACGTATATATATATATGTAGATATATATCATACGTATATATATACACACACAAACATAGATATATAACCTCTGCTACTTTGTGTGCAATGATTTCTGTGACGTCCAATAAGATCTCTAGAATATTAATAATATATCTAATGAAGAAGATAAAAGACCTTGTTTCATTTATTACTCATTTTGTCAACTTAATATATAAGAAAATTTATTACTCAAGTTGGGCAATCTGCTCGGTCAAGCAACTCGCAACTATCTGCTCGACTTTGTCAGCTTTTTATGGGTACTCATTTCTTCAGTTTGCAATTGTTCTCTTGAGCATTTGTTACTGTTAATTCGTTAGAGTTTATCAGCTGAATAGTGCCACTAATTGTTACACTAGGATCAGTTACATTACTGGTTTTACTACATGTGGTGAGAAACTGTTTTGCAGCGGATTTTTTCAGTAATTCAAGAAATTCTCAGATCTGTTTGTACTCTATTGATTGTTGTACATTATTAGTAAATGTTTGCACCACTGCATGCGTTACAGTATTGCATTTTGACAGTGGTGCCAAGTGTATTTATGGCAGAATGGTATTCTTTTAGTGCTGCACCTTTGCGAGTTCAGTTATGATCATACTGTTTTACTGATCATACTTCATACTGTCTCTTTGGCAATCGGACTCGGATCTCCATTGGACATCGCTCTCTGGACAGCCTCTCTCTGATATGACGCAGTGCTTGTGAATAAGTTGGTGCTCTGCGCTTTGCTTGAGTAGCGCTTTAGAATTTCTGGAGTTTACGATTACAACTACTGTTTTTGTGGCTGTGATAGTCTAGTGATTAGCATGCTGGATTGTCAGTCAAAAGGTCATGGTTCAAAATCCCAGCCAGGGCAGAAGCTTGTTTCAAGCTCTACTTGTACTGCCTAGCCAACTCAGTTGAAACAAGTACACTGATTGTACACTATCATTGGGAAGGTGAGGCTGCGAAGGAGAGGACTGGCCATACTCCCTCGTATGCCGAGGCTAAGAAAATGAAGTCGCTAACACTTGATACCCATGGCTGACTCTTGACGTTAGATTAAGGGACTGCGGTTCTTCATACTATTCTTCTTTTTGTAACGATCATTCATTTCACATGGAAGCACACAACAATGCACTTTTAACATTCGCATAAGAATTCTGCATTCTGTACTTTGAATTCCATTTCAGAGTTTCCTGTTGTGTGTTAATAAATTTGAATTTGGTGCTGAGTTCTGTACTAAAAAGTGTGTGTTGAAGAAAGCTGAAAAATCTGTACTTTAGATTTAGTTTCCTATCTGTGTTGACGAATACTGAATTATGTGTTGTGGATTCACTGTTCCCAGTGTTTTAGATGCCAGGTGTTTCAGGAGGTTCAACAATGAAAAGATATTGGAGGGGGAGTCAGGTCTTGACTTAATTTAAATTATTTTCGAAAACTAAAATGTAAGAGTTGTGTAAATTACGGTATGTTTTATGTTATGTTTCAATACACCTGTTTAGAATTGTTTTCTTTTTAATTCACAAGTAATCGGTCGTTTCGTGTGCAACATATTAAAAACATTAGATTTTGACCTGCATTCATGTACTTTGGTAACCTGTAAAAATTTTCCACTTCTGCCTCAGATCTTTTTTCAAATCAAAATCAAATATTCGTTTATTGCAGAAACCCCTATCGACACAAAAGCGATATGATTATACAACTAAAGCACTGACGGTTTCGTAATCTGTATTGGTGAATCCAGAATAGTCTACACTTTAGGTGTATGGATCTATAAATTCTGTTTGTCACACTCTATGTTAATTTCCGTTAGTTTTATATGGTTACACCAGATGTCCATTTATCTTTTATGTTTATATTCATTTATTAAGTAGAACAAAAGGCAGAACGCTGTAGGTGTACATGAAAAATAGAATGGGAGGGAGTAATAGCTTAGTAAAGGTTGACAAATAACATGCGAGAGATAAAGTTTTGTGAGTCCTTATCTGGGAGTTTAAAGTTATGAGGTCTATCCCTAAGGAAATAGGAAGCACAATTTTGGTTAGGGAAGAGGCATCTAAGTGAAAGGTTCTTATTACACAAGTGAGCTTTAAATAGATAAGTGTCAACCTCGTTTGCAAGCACTACTGAAGACGGAGAACGGATTAAGATTATTAACTGTTAAGAATTGTGCCCAGAAGTTCAGTTTAAATAAAGTTTTGTAACAAAAGGATCAATTACGGTTATGGGGCACATAAACAAATGTGCTTCTATTACCTTTTTACCTTCAATTTAAAAGAAAGTATAAGAATTATTGCTTGATAGAATTAACTGTGTTCTATAATGATCCGTTTTCAAATGTTACATCAAGATTCTCTCAACTTAGAAACTTGATTTTTCACACGTAGTCCAAATGCCATCATAATTTACTGTGTAGAAACAAGTAAATGATTTTTCAAATTTTCAGTCCAATCCAAATCTTGTGTTCCTTCAAAGTATTAAACATTAAACATTTATTCTTCTAATTATTATTATTATTATTGTTGTTGTAATAAAATACTTCTGTAACGCATTCTAAAAATCTCTGAATGTCTTATTTTCACAAAACCATGTTAAAAAACACAACTTATGCTTTTTTAAGCTCAAATGTCTGTTACACTTATTCATAAAGGAGCAGTACTTGTAGCATTAGAAGTGATCATGTTCTTCAGCTGGACTTTAGTGCAGCATCCATGTAGCGCGTTATGGTTGAGCTTTGTTTCGGAAAGTTAAGCCTGCGATCGCTACGATCCATGTCGATCTGAAATACAAAAGAAAGCAACATGCTGTTGTCCTGCTGTAGAAGTTCCTGTGATCTTCTGTTCATTGCTGGACCTTCTGTTCACACTGGACGTGTTGCATGATATAGTCGTCTGTCGGTACCAGACATGGTCAATGATTAATGAGGTTGCCGGTTAGACACCATGTAAGACCATGGGCAAGTTGTTTACACAAACAAACCTCTGTAACCAAGCAGAATTTGGTATCGATATAAGAAGCTGGGAAGTAAATGGTAAGTCCTGCAATGCACTGGGCTCTGTCGTGGACTTTTGAATTCATCTATTGTCCTCTAAAGGCCAAAGGAAATAGCATCTCCCTCAAGTTCCTTGTGGGACATGGGAACTATGCTTTACTTAACTACTGGACTTCGATATAGAAACAGACATGCTTTTGGACGAGTTCCTCCAGGGGCACGTGAAGAGGTGTGTTGCTTTGCCTTTTTTTTAAGGTAACAGTGAACAGTATTTACACCAATTCTGTTACAGTGTAAATGTGAACGACAAGGGTAGGGTACGGTCGGGTTAGGTGAGGGAAGGGTCAATTGTACCCTAATATCTAAAGCCATTTGAGCTATGAAGGACCAGATAAACCTTTGTTAAAGTATAAATAATTGATATTGGATTAAGTACTAAGGCATTTACATTAGTTATTAACAGAACTGTCTGTTCACTTTCGTTAGATACTAAGGTAACTGTTTTTCATTTCCACTAGTTACTAATTTCACTGTCTTTGTGACTTCTCTTTAGTTCTATGGTGGCCTCAGTGTTGTCAACATATTAGCAGTTAATTGTGAAACAGAGAGTAAACAAGTACTTTGTTAATTGCGAGTGAACTTAATTAATAAGGCAGACAAGCAGAATAAATTCGTGTATGGGGGAAGGGGAGGGGTAGACGATGGACAGGGGAGGGAGAAGAGAAAGAGAGCAGGAAGGGGAGTGAGGAGGAGGGGAATAGAATAGAATCACATACATCTCTGTATACTTCTTACAAGTATACAACAGATGTAAACGAAAAGACAGTTACATTAGTCTTGTACCCAAAGGAGACTATTGTAACTGTCTTTTACATCTGTTACTGGGATATAACTGTTTTCATTTACATTAGTTACTGATGTAACTGACCTTACATTAAGCCATAAAGCTGGGTGAATATAAATTGTATGTATACCAGTATACATCAGTAATTATTGTAACTGGTTTTAACACCTTAATGACGAGCTGCCCTGGTTACCCAGTTTCTATTAGTATGCTCTCATTATTAAAGTGTTAAGTAGTCCATGTAAAGCCATTTATGTTGGTAATTAATGTAATCATGAAATAAAACCATTTATTTTACTGGGATATGAGTTTTAGGAAGAAACTTGACCTACCTGCTTTGCTAAAACAGTCCAACTGAAGTTGTAAATTCAGACATGTCTAATTATACCAGATCAACTGACTTCTTTGGCACCATATGGCACCAGAATACTACGTACATTTACTAGTCATTTACGTAGTTTGCTGTTGTGGGGTCGCAAAACACACTGATTCCACTCATTTCAGATAGCAGATAGGGGTTTTGCGAAACTCGTTTATACAAAATTTAAAAATAATTTCAGGCTATTCTTTTGCGAAACTCGTTTATACAAAATTTAAAAATAATTTCAGGCAATTCTTTTGGGTCAGGCTATTCTTTTGTGACAGGCTATTCTTTTGTGACAGGTTATTCTTTTGGGACAGGCTATTCTTTTGTAACAGGCTACTATTTTGGGACAGCTATTCTTTTGGGACAGGCTATTCTTTTGAGACAAGCTATTCTCTTGGGACAGGCTATTCTCTTGGGACAGCTATTCTTTTGGGACAGGCTACTATTTTGGGACTGCTGTTCTTTTGGGACCAATGTTCCCTCTAAGCTGCGCGCGTGCGCGCGCGCGCACGGCATTTCAAACTAGCGCGCACAACATTTTCTCCTAGCGCACAAATTTCGTGAGCTCTAATTTTTATTTTCGATG
Organism: Allolobophora icterica; assembly: GCA_963556255.1. Taxonomy (NCBI): domain Eukaryota; kingdom Metazoa; phylum Annelida; class Clitellata; order Crassiclitellata; family Lumbricidae; genus Allolobophora; species Allolobophora icterica. The sequence continues at coordinate 82,116,111 of OY744605.1, read as the reverse complement.
TTAAATTTTGCCCATTTTCCCAGCTGATGACATATTTAGCCTACGATGTTCAAAACTCCAAACAAGGCTTGTGTTAAGAAATGTCTCCCCGCGTAGATGTCGGCCTCTCTGCACTATATAGGCCTGTATAGGACGGACGCATCATGACAGGACCTAATTGATACAGACGGCAACAGGTGTATTCGCATTGTGTGGGTCTGTCTAAGTCACCCGATGTGTCAGAGTAGTGGACCAAAAGAAGCAACACTCAGTTGTGCACACCAATATGCAGCCAGGCATGATTCGGAAGCTTACAACAGCTCCAACCCTTTAACGGCAGATCACTCATCTCTGACCCATGACCGAGGGTGTTCGAAATAATACCTGCCTTGTTCGTCTCTCTTTCGCTGTCTCATTCGCTCTCTCTGGTTTCTCTCACTCTGTCTCTGTAGCAGTCTGTCTCTGTCTCTGTCTCTCTCTACAAAGCCATGTGACCTGTACACACTACGTATGACCGCAGATTTCCAGAAGACGAAATGCTCAAATGGAAAGTGAGCTACGCCTGTTGGCAGACACAGAAAGTTACGATTTTTGGCAAACCGAGATTGCTAGATTAGCAGTGAAATACTGTAAACTACTTGACAAAACTGGCGACGAATACGAGAAGCAGGCTTGCAAGCAGTATCGTGACTTTAAATACATTGCAATCGAAAACTGTAAGGTAGGAATTTTCAAGATATTTTCCGATTCATCTAGCATATGCAGTGTGAACGTGGCTTCAGCCTTATGAATGCGATGAAGACAAAATGCGTAATCGACTTCAGGTTGTCCGCATAGGCGTAGGGGAAATTTCAGCGGCGGGGGGTCAAGATTTTATTTCTGCCCGAAAAAATCCGAGTAATTGCCATGACGTCGTGCATTTATAGTCACTGTAGACGTGACGTATCTCTAGAACAGCCCAAAAAGTCCCGGGCCCCTGAGAATTAGTCTCCTCTGCCCCCTTTCGGCGGGCCTGCTCTTGAACCATTCAGGATTAAAATCCCGAAAGAGTTCCTTCACGTCCGATTATTTTTGGACAATACTCTTTGAGCAGTGGTTGGTTTGGGCTAGACTGGCCATCCTTCATTACATCATCGCTAGAGGGAGTGTTGAACTTCTCATTCTCAGACTCAGGCTGGTCAGCATCCTCTTCATCAAAACTTGAACTTTCACTATGGTCGTTTTCATCAAACAGCTCGTTTGACTCAACTGTCGTCTGTCGATAAGCTTACACCAGGGTCTCCACCATGGCGTGGCATTGTGTCCTAGGGCGGGCCCCGGCCTACCTCTGCGAGCTCTTTACTTTAACTTCCGCTTGTGCGGGACGCCGTGCCTTGCGCTCGGCCTCCCGGGGTGATTTTGCTGTCCCCTATGCGCGTACTGCTATGGCGCAGCGTAGGGCATTCTCCGTGGTGGGTCCTACCGCTTGGAACGACCTCCCCCTCTCCCTTCGCTCTCTCCCTAGAGACCTCTCAGGTACTTTCTATGGCCTTCTTAAGACCTTTCTTTTTGACCGGGCCTGGGTCGGGAGCGCCACTGAGTAGATTTCTTGAAGGGGCGCTATAGAAGTTTATTATAGATAGATAGATAGATAGATGTGTCCGGTGCAGACAGCAGACTGAGCATAGGTCTATCTGAGGCAGATTGTGAGACTGCGGTTTGCTTTGGTTGCACGAAAAAAGTCCGCTGCTTTTGGAATTTTTCACGCACAGCGATGAACTTAACATTTTTACTCTGGTGATTTTTACCACGCTGATCTCCGTAGTCTGAATCCTTACCACATTCACTGCACGTAACACGCCGTCGATACCTTGGTTTTCGCGAAGGTTCGGCCATTACAAAGTTAAAATTCTAACTTGATAACTGATGCTAACAATTAACACTTAGGTTTGAGTCACAAATTCACAACTAAGTAAATATCAAACACGAGAGATATGTCTGCACACAACGCTGACTTCCCGACCTGCACGCCGAACAGTGTAGTGCAACAGAACTTGAATTTATTTCTTTTCTGACGTCGGTATCCAGCCCACATGTTGGATGCTATAAGTAGGTAAGTAACTAGGTAACTAATTATTTAGTAAATCATTGAATAAAGCTGTAAATGCTATCGCGTCTATCTAAACCCTATCGTGGCCTACATATAGCGCGACGTATTCAATTTCGGACCATAGGACGTTTTTAGAGTTTTAATGTAACAACCTACATAATTATACAGATTACATATACGTACCAATCTCTATCGTTTCTATCTATCCCAGTTACTCTTCCAAGTCAGTCTGACCCGTGTTCCCTGTCCCACAACCTCTGTGTTCCCCTCCCCTTTTCCACGATCCCTTGTATCGCCCCCATCAGTCTTGCTAAGCTGACTAAAGTCCGGTAGGGTGAAACGCAGGCAGGCAGGTAGGCAGGCAGGCGGGTGCCCAGCTTACACACCAGTCGGCCTCGCCTCTGGGGTGATTACGGCGAAGGGTTGGATGGAGGGTACTCTTCGGTTGATGTGGCTTCCTGTGAGATGTGATATAGTTTGAGGCATCTGCTGTTCTTCCATCACCACGCTGTGCAGGCCGTTTCTGTCATAGCCCAAGTCGGGAGACGAAGCCGTGACAAATGCTATAGTGGTTTGCGACCTAGTAGCTACTAAAAGTCCAATACTATTCCGATTCGGGCAAATTGTTCAGCATATTTCCCGGTGCCTACTTGCCCGAAAAACAGGAATGCCCGAAATTTGGGGGGGCGCTTGCCCCCCTTGACCCCCCGCCTCCTACGCCTATGGTTGTCCGCCTGGACTGTGTAATCAGAATTAAGATTTTTATTCTGGTCAACCAAATTGACCTGGTTCACGTGTAGGCTATGCTCTTTAGCAATCTCACAAAGACAGACGCGAGAAAATCTTAGCTTAAGTTTTGGGCCTTTTTATAGCCTACCCTACAAGGATTTTATAGCCATTTATAGACGTGAAGTAATTGTTTAGGAAACAACTTGAACGATGTATACGTTGGTAATGCAATCGTAGAAAGTAGTATTGTGAATCGATTAATCGATTAGTTGCTATGTTGATTGGCGTCATCGGATGTTTGACCGGGCATGAGGGCACACAACTTGAAGAAGTTGTACTTGTCAATTACATTTGTTCATGTAATCATCAATTTGAAATGTGTCTACAGCATATATGTAGGCCTAATTCCGTACTAATTATATACAATTCTATTACAATGTTGTCACATTCACATAAATGCTACTTACTTACTTCAACTTGACTTAAGCCTCTTTCGTTTTATATGATGCGATTTTCTAGGCTTTTAATGTAAGTCTTATGGTGAAAATGGAGGAACAATCCTTTCTAAACGCCTTTGCTACCCCAAATGCCCACCACGCCCACGCCACCTTCACGAGGTAACCCCACTAGGAACAAAGAGCGTAGTGGACGACCGAGTCCTCACCTGTATAATCGAGTCCCGCGAAATAAGGAGTCTGAAAGAAGGACGATGGAGGACATCAACGCAGGAGATGGTGTCTCAGTAAAAACACCGATGGAAAGGCGACGAGAAACCACCTCTCTAAACTTCTCGAATTGCATTTAGCCATTCGAAGTTAGAGCCTGCCCAGGGGCAGAGAGCCAGAGAACAATATTTAGTAGGCCTTAAAGATTACAAAATGTTGCTGCTCACGCGGCAGGCCAATGCGCGCACGGCGGAAAAAAATTAGAGGGAACATTGTTTGGGACAAGCTATTCTCTTGGGACAGGTTATTATTTTTCTGTCTCTGGACAAACCTGAGGGATAATGTCTACCCTGTGTAAACAAAAATAATAAAGTCAGTGTATACCTTACCCAGTCTTAGCCTATCTTACCTTAACTGACCTACAGCAACTAAAGCTTTGGAAAATTCCAACAAACTTGTGATCAAATATTTTGAAGCACATGCTTTACACAAAACGAAAACCTATGGGGCGTGGTGGCTCAGTGGTAAGTTCGGCGCCTTGTGACCGGACCGCTGCGTACGGACCTTGGGCAAGTCCTTCACTCGCAATTGCTCGTGGCGCTTCGGCGTGAAAATTCCGGCACAGTATCAAATGCTGTAGTCGGGAGTGCCTCTGAGTAGTAGTTGACTTCGAGAGGCGCTATAGAAATATCAGGAATAAATAAATAAATACCACAAATGTACAGCAGCAAAATAAAAGTTTGAAGTCAAAATAAACATAAATTAATTCATTAAAAAGCGTCTAAAGCAGAAATGATTAATTTAACAGAAAATGGAAAAGTTGAATCAGCCTAACAATCAATTCTAGAAATGCAGAAAATATGAGAAACAGTCTGTAATGAAACAAGCCTTTCACTGTTAAACATTCACCTCAGAAAATAAGCCTTATCAAAGCTCATACCGTATGTTAGGTTTTAATACATCCCCAAGTTCACCTCCAGCAATAATATCCCCATAACAACATCCCCATAACTTGCATCACTATAAAGCAAAACAATTACGGTCAGGAACATGGCGCCCCAATTTAAATCAGTTTTCAAACAACTTTTTCATGAAGCAACCCTGTTACAATTTCACCAGCAAATATGGCTTCTATATGTAGCACACTTTAGTGAGGTTCTACTCATCTACTGTATGACACAAATATCTAAGTTGCATTTTTTGAAAATTTCTATTTTTGTTAAACACCACTTTCAAACAATTTCAGTTGTTCTAATTTACATTGTTACAAATTTCCATCCTAGGCTAAACATATTTAATTCTTAGCAGACAGCTTCCCTCGTGTTTCTACACGTTTCCACCCTAGGCCAAACAGATTTAATTCTTAACGGACAGCCTCCCTCATGTTTCTACATGTTTTCACTCTAGGTCTAACAGATTTAATTCTTAACGGACAGCCTCCCTCATGTTTCTACACGTTTCCACCCTAGGCCAAACAGATTTAATTCTTAACGGACAGCCTCCCTCATGTTTCTACACGTTTCCACCCTAGGCCAAACAGATTTAATTCTTAACGGACAGCTTCCCTCGTGTTTCTACACGTTTCCACCCTAGGCCAAACAGATTTAATTCTTAACGGACAGCTTCCCTCATGTTTCTACACATTTCCACCCTAGGCCAAAGAGATTTAATTCTAACAGACAGCTTCCCTCGTGTTTCTACACGTTTCCACCCTAGGCCAAACAGATTTAATTCTTAACGGACAGCTTCCCTCATGTTTCTACACATTTCCACCCTAGGCCAAAGAGATTTAATTCTAACAGACAGCTTCCCTCATGTTTCTACACATTTCCACCCTAGGCCAAACAAATTTAATTCTTACGAGACAGTTCCCCTCGTGTTTCTACACGTTTCCACCCTAGGCCAAACAGATTTAATTCTTAGCCCACAGCTCCCTCATGTTTCTACACATTTCCACCCTAGGCCAAACAGATTTAATTCTAACAGACAGCTTCCCTCATGCTTGTGTCAGTTTATGGCTAACTATAACGGTGTCACCAAGTAGTCCTTGTGTCGATATTTTGCCTAGTAAATTACATGGATCTAATTGAGGTTTTGACTCTGTTCTTTCACCCTCCATGCCGCCTCCATATACTTTGTGATCGCCGACTGACGTATTGGAAAGTAGAGGCGCTCATCCGTGCGATCAAAGTCACTCTGCGTTGGAAGAAGAATCAGACATGGAACAGAAAAGCGAAAGCAACAAAGCCCACAGTTAATGCCGCACAAGCATGCATAAGCCAACATCAGTTTACAAAGTATTAGCAAACACTAATCATTTTAATACAGATATTAATCGTAAACATAGAGTGTGAACTCATTTATTTGCTTCTGGTTTAGGTGTCATTCTGCTTAATGGGAATTGGGTGGGATGTTATGTCCCCAGAGCTATTACACACCATATTGGTACAGTGTAGCATTAATATACACGTATTGACTCTTAGTATTACATGCTGTTTGTGTTAATGAGTTCACAGTATAGTGGCAGATGGTATTAGTAAAATTAACAGTACATTGAAGCATAGGATGATGGTGGTGGTGATGGTCAAGGTGGGAATGGTGATGATGCTGATGTAATGAACATGATGACGATGATGATAATGATGACATGATGATGATGATGACGATGATGATGATGAAAGAAACATGTCAGTATGTTTCTCAATTGTGTATACAAAGCTTACTGACAGGGAGACCAAAGCAACACACGGCAGAAGCTTAAAGCACAAGCGACAGAATAGCAAAATACTTCAAAACATGAGGAAAAAGCAGCATCAGGCTATGTTTGTCTGTCTGTCTGTCTGTCTGTCTGTCTGTCTGTCTGTCTGTCTGTCTGTCTGTCTGCCTGTCTGCCTAATTGCGTCTTGCTCTCACTCATATTGGCTCCAAGTTGTTGTCTACTATCATCAAAAATAAAAGTAGTACTAGTAATATTAGTGTCATTGCTACTAATGCCACCCAATCTTTGTTACTTTAATACAGTTCTTCAGCTTAATCAGGAACACAGTCAGAATTTCAATGCTTGGTAAAAGTTGGAAAGGAAAGGAGTTTCTGTAGCACAACTAGAATTTTTATTCATTCCAATGCCCATGTTCTCATTATAACATGTGTATTACCAAATCATAATGAGTTATCTAAGCACATATCTATCTCTCGGTCTGGCTCTGTTTGTCTGTCCGCCTGTGTATGTGAGATGTCTACCTGTCTGTCTGTCTTTTTGTCTCTGTATGTCTTCATAGAATAGAATTTCTGAAGTACATCTTTAAATTAGAGGAAGTTAGAAAGTGTTAACAGAGATCTAGGCAAAAGTGTACAAACATTAAAAAAGAGGAATACAAGATGATAGGAAAGATATTAATATACATGTATTAATTTTGAGAATGTTAAGTTTGAAAATAAATGACAGCATGAAATTTGAACAGAAAAAGAAATAAATAACAGAAAATGAATAATAATTTTTAGAACATTACATTTTAAAGCAAAGACTGCACGAAATTAGGATGGATAAAGACATCACAGTTATAAACTGTGCAATTCTTCAGATTCTGAACAGCAGGCAAGACAGCCAGAGTTATCTCAATCCCTACCAGCGGCTGAGTCATCCACCCAATCTCCTGTGCCTCAGTCTGAGGATAGAGATACTTGCGCACTGGTTCTTGGTGAGATCTTTCAATTACTTTCTTGAAGTGAGCTAAACAAATTAACATGATTATCATTTGACTAGACCAGTTTTCTATATATCATGATCATCTCCTTTAAAAATAAAGTTGCAAACAGTAAATAACTAGCTGGTGAACCCGGCGTTGCCCGGGTTTCGGAGGTTTTGGGCCGGGACACCATGGTAGCAGTCAAAACGGGGGACGCAAAACTGCTTAACCCGGCGTTTTGGGTGTTTCAATCCCTCTAGCGAATAAGCAACAAAACACTGCTTAGTTTCAATCCCTCTAGCGAATCCGTACTGTAGCTGCTTAACCCGGCGGTGCCATCTGGCGAGTGAAAATAGGTTGAGTGTAAGTTTTTTTTTCCACCTAAAAATGCATGGCGTGGGTAGGTTTTGGCCCAGGACACCATGGTAGCGGTGAAAACGGGGGATGCGAAGCCTCACACTGGGTGTGTCATGCCCACCCCGACACAGTAGTGAAGGTTTCGAGTGAAAAGCTCGAAAACTGTAGAAATGCATCCCGGTAAAACACGCTGTGACAGACAGATTCTTTGCTTTATTTATATAGATGTGGATAAAGAAGCTTCACATTGTCAGCTTCAGATAGCAACCTGTTGGTTGTGCGCCACCTGTGTGTACGTGCGTGCGTAGGTGTTTAAGTGGACCCATCACTGGTGACTACAGTTTTCTGTGCACTGCTTTGCTTACTGATGATATTTCTATTCTTAATTACATTTAACATCACCTAAGCTAGCGCAGAGAGAGCCTAAGACATAGACATAGAAGTGGTGCTGTATGAGGATAAGAAAGCTTGGGAGGCGTAAACCTCAAAGTTAACACCATAACAACAAATTCTTAAACTGCATGGTTTCTATAGGTGCTATAGAAATTCATACATTACATTCCATGTTAGCAGGTCAAGATATCTATTAACCCTGAGCAGAACAATAACTGTCAAAACTTAGATTTTAACCTGGAATAATGGTTATCATTCAATGGTCATTGCCTTTGAAACGTTCTTCAGTATTTTAGTTGCAGAGGTGATGGGGTTCAACCCCCTTCTTATAACCCCATCAGCTAAACAAGAGAAGACATGTTGTGGGTGGGTATATCTCGAACTCCCTCAAGTGCAACATATGAACAACTTTAGATTTTGATCTAACTTCGTGTACTTTGGTAATCTGTAAAATTTTCACCCACCAGCCCTTTTTGGCAATTAAAACCCCGGCACTACATAAATGTTCAGACACATAAACACAGAGATAACTGAGTGCATGAAGTACTTACGGTCTTCTTCTCCCTCTTCCACGTCATGCATAGAATTTGGTTTCCCAGTCAGGGTATGCACTAAAAAATAATTTAAAAAATGTAGAATCAGTATTATTACTAGTAACAAGTAAAAAGTAAGTAAAGCATGTCCCATATCCCACAACTGGGACATGGGGAGGTGCTCATTTCCTTTTCCAGGCCCTTGAGCTGGAGATGGACGAATCCAAAGGTCCTGGACATGGGGCCAGTGTTATCGCAGGACTTGTATTTTTAATTCCCAGCTTATGCCGGTACCAAATGAAACTGCTTGGTGACAGAGGCATGCAGTGTGCAATCTAGGGTCGTTACAGGGAGTCGAACCCATAACCGCAGGATCCATGACTAAACGAGTTACTGACTGACCACCATGCTGCACATAATTATTAGTAATAGTAGTGCTAATATAATTATTATTAATTTTGCATTTATTAAGCACCACTTTCTAATGACCAAGCATCAGTCGATGGTGCTGAGCAATTGTGAATGAAAGACATGCTCAAAGTCTCTAGTTTATACAGTAATCCTCTCAGTGGAGGTCCAAAGCCAGACTCTGCATTACAAGGTGAGCGCTCTAACCAATCAGCAACCGTGTCACATGGTAGAAAAGGGGCATTCATAAAAAACAGTAAAAGTAGCAGTAATGCGATAATGTCCTCATCAAGTAGTTCAGAAGTATACACTGAAGCTGGGAAACAAGATTCATGGAGAATCATGAACAAGAAGTAAGTTTTCATATTATTAGAGTTCCAGATGGCGGCTCCAACAACTGTGAATGAACGCCGGCCACAGACAAGACTGTACCAGGAACAATATGCTTTCCAGCCAGTCTTGATCTAATACAAACAAAATCCTAGCTAAGGCTATATGAAATATTGTGGACATATATCAACAATTTACACAGCAGTTTTAACAACTTCTAATGAAAATTGAATTCGTGTGTTTATATTATGTAAATACACATTTACGAAAGAATGGCGAGAGAGAGAGATTATATATATTCATAGATAATTATAATGATGTGAATTGTAGCATCATAATTTTTTCTTCGCAACGCAAATTCCGTTCATTTTACGTAAATTTGTCGACATCATCCGCATGATTTCCATATAATATCTTACTCTTTCGGAACGGGTTAATGCTGTAATTGAGGAAAAGCTTCTGATTCCTCTGTTCCTTGAGGATCGTTTCGACAAGGATGGCATTCTGGTGGACGGCATTCTTCGCCTCCATTTTATTCTGCTGCGCCATTGTCAGAATATCGTCGAGAAAGTCGCAAGCGAAGCCAAATCCACCGCTTTTCTTTCTCCGCCAAGCAACGCATCTCCTCAGCATTGTTGTCACTGGTAACACGCCTGATTTGGGCCAGGTCACAACCGAACCACGTGATCGCGTGACCCGGCATGAAAATAAATGCTCTGCAAGGAGTCCATAAAGGTACATGCACACAGCATAATTTTTATTCGTGCGCACGAGATATTAATTATTATTAGCTCGTGCGCACGAATTAAAAGCACGAGTTAATTTTGTTGTAACGGGTAGACCTATGTGGTAAATTTATGTTTTGGGAATTGCAGAACAGGAAATTGCAGAATAGAACAAATTTGAACTATACAAAAATCTTAACCACAGTACTCAATATATTTCAGTTTCTGATAAAGTTTTCCTCTAAGACTAGGCCTATATGTTTCGTTGACTTAGCTATGCGTTTCCTACACAAATCCTAAAAAAGTTCACCTAGACTGGAATTAACGACGATTCTTAAATGTCAAAAATCATTTTAAAAAAGGGCCAAAATTTCAGAGTGCCGAAATAAAAAATGTTTGGGACAGCCCTCTGTAGATTTTAATAATGGCGACTTCTTTACATACGTTTTGTTTCCATTACAGCCGGCCGGCAGATTGATTAAAAACATTTAATATAAGGTGTCACTCCCAGTCGTTAATATATGGCAAACGTTGTTCGTCGATTACAGTTGACTCTGGCTCTTATTAAGCCAGATGTAACAGTCAACCCACTGATCGAAGAGGCAAGTTGCACAGTTAAAAATGCGTAGTTTATAGGTCGATGCTTGGCCACCACTAGGGGTCTACCCGACTCCCCGAAACCCGATATTTCGAAAGTGGTGAAAATACAAAACTGACCGAATTCCAGAAAACAGTTTTTATCTTGAAAGTTACTTGTAGTTCTGGGTAATCCTGGGTTTTAGCGTCCGAAATTATTTACATGCATGAGTGATGAAAACGTTTCACAGTTAAGCTCAAACAAGAAGTTGGAAGATTGATGAAAATATCAATGAAACTAGAAGCCGGATGATCGATTAAAATATTACATAACAAAAGTCAAACTAGAAGTTGGAATTGCGATGAAAATATATCGTTTTAGTGCTGATATTATTCCCGTGTATGACCGATGAAAACATTTCATAGTAAAACTTGAACAAGAAGTTGGAAGATTGATGAAAATATTCACGAAACTAGAAGCTGGATAATCGATTAAAATATAACTGAAACTAGAAGTTGGATGAACGATGATTATTTATTGTATTATTGTATATTGTATTAGAACGTTTCAATGAAAATAATATCGGACGCTAAAACCCAGGATTACCTAGTTCTGAAATAATTTTCTTTTAACTCAAAAAATAGTTTTCGGGGATCTGGTGGAAATTATGTTTCGGGTAATCGCTACGCACCCACCACTATCATGTCTGTAGATTGTTTTGCAAATACGATGAAATTAATATACACGAATAAATTCATATATTCAGACATGGATACGCACACATATATATAATTTACGTGTGCACAAACGTTTACATAAAATACATACCGTACATACATGCATGCAGACAAATCATACATGTATATGTATACTCGTTTATTGAAACAGTATGACAAACCGCATGCGCAGAGAGTTACAGCAAATTACACATTGATTAACAGATAGCACGAGAGGAGGTTAAGGCCGGTAGCAAATTATTGTCTTTCAATTCAATTCAATAGGCTTCCTTTTTTGCAACGCATTGTGTACTGGGGTGCTTCTGTTGTTTGGCACTGTCAGTTTGGCCACGCTCCTTTCTATCAATGTGAGCTTTGCTTTCCAGCGTCCAAACTTCTTGGTTGCCGTTCACTCCATTCCACCGCCCGCGGTGACTTACTTGTTCCTTTCGCTCACACTGCAACCATGCAACAGCATTCATTCTCCGTTGCCAGTCCACTATCTGGAATGGCCTTCCTCTCAAATTGCGGCCTCTTCCTCAAGACTCAGGTCCACTTCCATCTCTGCTCTTAAGGCTGTTCTCTTTCGCCGAGGTTGGGCTGGGAGCGCCTCTGAATAGTTATCTTGAAGAGCGTGCTATATAAATGTCTAGTTGATTGATTGATTGATTGATTTTACTGTAGTTTCTAGAGAACTCTAGGAATGTGATTTTGGTTGTCTTATGTATAAACCATCGTACATACACGAACCATATGTTCATATATAAATACATACATATGTTCATGCATACATGTGTTGTAGTGGAATCTTAAATTTCAAGGGCTTCATCAGACAGCAAGTAATATTAGCTTTGGAATTATGACTTTCGTTGAATTGCTATGTTCAGTTCGTGTATGCGAATCAAATGATTTATATTTATTTTCGTGACAGGAAATCAAGAATCTCTTACTTAGTCAGAATTTTCTGTTTGTGAAAACAAAGACATTCAAGTGGACACGACAGCAAGCCAAACATTTCTACAGGCAACATGCAGGTAGTTATCATTAGCATAATACAGGTAAGTAAGTAAGTAAGTAGCTCTTTAATAATGCAAGTTAAATGCTCACATTCTACAAAATAGGCAGTTGATGTAAATGTTACTGGATCAGGAAAGCCCAAAAAAGGCCTTTCAGCTATTAGCAGCTACCATTAATGCTTCTGACACTCACTTCAAGATGAGAAACTGTTAGAAGAATGGCGAGTTCATTGGTAGCCAATGCTGCAAACAAAGTTCACATATTCGAAGCATAGTGCCCGATAAGACTGAATCTGCGAGATTCTTGACAACTGATATTGTGTTGCTATTGTGTTCCTTACTTCTAAGGTAAGGTATGTTTGAACATCTATTTCATTAATTACTGTGCTATGACCCAGTGACCCTGGTAAAGTAATATAAAGTCAGGTTATGGTGGTAAGCAACTTGAACACGTGAGTCTTAAGTATAGACTTGTTTAGGTTTGTAAAACTACTTCAGCACCTGTGACTGAGTCTCTTGAAGAAGTGCTACAGAAATCTGTGATTGCAATTCCAATTACTTGCTTATGTACACATGTTAAGCAATGTATGAGAACACTTAATATAGTACATTTTGAGTAACTCACAAAGATGCTGCACCTATGACTATCTATAACAGATCTAGACAAGTGCATTTTAAGACAGTTAGCAAATGTATGCTTCACAGAGTCAAAGGCAACAGTAAGTAAGTGCTATGGCTGACTGTTAAATAGATGCACTTCATTTCAATCACTCTATTACTCTGAGTTAATCTACTGTTTCAATTCTGATCTCACTTACGTTGTAAACTTTTTCTGTAGAGAGATTCTTCTACGGACGTCTTGTCAACTTCATGTCCAGGTGAGACAAAAAGCCACCTGCAAGAGGTGTCTTTTCAGGAATAGCCAGCAATGTTGACCCCCAAATGAACTCAAGTGCCCCCAAAATTTAAGGCCATATTTTTACAATTTAATGTGCTAACGGCATTTGTCATATACTGAAGATTGTTGTGGTCTCCCTCTGGGAGTTCCTGGCCCACCCTTTCAGAAACCCTGGTGTCGCCAGTGCCAGTAATGTAGTTTGTTGCGGTTTTGTATGTTGAGGTTTAGTTATATTGAGGTTTTATTACGTTGAGGTTTGCTTATAGAGAGGTTGTGTTATAACAAGCGTCTTTTATATAGGTGAATTAACTAATATCACGTTCCATATCCCCAACACTGGTATGTCAGAATTTGTGTTTTAATGCAGCATGTGGTAGTGAGTTTTCGGCGTATACCTCGAAGGATGCTTTTTATAAGCCGTGGCAGACATATATGGGGCATCTCTAAAGAACATTTGTCCCCTAAACTTGGTGGTTTATCTCTGTAATTTAACTTATACTACTAGTGGGTTAGCGACTGATGTGAAATTCTGCACTCTTTCAGTGGTCCGATAACTGGTCTGATTCTATGTCGTGAGAATGCAATTGGTCACTGGAGAGAACTAATGGGACCCACCAAAGTCTATAAGTGAGTTTATCTGATTTTATCTATCTTGACTATAGTAGTCTGTTGCGATATGGGTGAGTTTGATCTAATCGGAACTAGGCTGTTTGATCTTTTCTAAGGTAGTCTGGTGGTGAACATCTTGACTTTGCTGTGATATACTAGGCAGGGTCATGCAGTTGAATGGATACAGTTCACAATCTGTTGAGTTCAAGTTGAAAGTGGGATGAACTGTTATACATACAACACAACTGTATTTTGATGTTGCCCTCCTCGAAGAGTTTAGAAGTGTACACGCAAGCATGTATGATAGAACAGAGGTGGCACTGAGCAATTCTGAGTGAATGATTTGCACAAGGTCCTTACACATTGGCAAATTTGAGGAGGCTGGAGCCTGTACTGCCCGCGTTACAAGATGCGCACTCTAACCTATAAGCTACTGTTCCCCACGCATTCTTTTCACTTCATTCATCCTGAAAGTTGAAGTACTGAGGAGGTACTTGGCAGATCATGTGTAAATTTTTATTGCATACATACACAGCTTAAGCACGTAATTGTAATTGTAATCGAGAATTTACATAGCGCCACTCAAAATCAGAGGCGCTCCCGACCCGATTCAGTGTCTTCACTGACAAAGAGAAATGTTTTGAGGCGCCTGCGAAACTGGACAGGAGAGAGAGGAGGACAAGCCTAAAGCCCTGAGGGTGGCTGTTCCAGCTGGAAGGGCCCACAACCGCAAGACTGGGCCGTAGCAGTGGGCATCCAAGGAACTACCAAGTGGCCACGGGCAGATGACCGGAGAGAGGCCTGACCAGGCATACATACATGCATACATACATACTAGGGAGTAACCGGTTATTGGCTCGGAAACCGATAAGCACCGATACCTACTTCAAATCCCATTATCGGAAAATCCGATAATTCAATCACCGATAAAAAGTTCGAAAAAGCGTAATTTTTAAGGGGGTGCGCTTCCTGAGAAAGCTAATGAAAGGGGTGCGCTTCCTTGAAATGTGCTTAAAATTAATCTAAAATTCTAAATTGATACATTTTCAGAAATAAGTTTGCTGATGTAGTTTTTCATGGACCGAAATTTTCTGCAACTTCAGCAAGGCTATCGCAAAATACATAACGAAATGCCACAAATTTTTAATATATCTGTATATAATGTATATTTTAACATAACCATCATATTGTGATAACTTCACTCACAAGCTCAACAAATATTTGCGATTATCGGTATCGGTATCGGAATCACCAATAAAATGTGCTAAATTATCGGTATCGGTTATCGGAAGAAAAGTGCTTATCGGTTACTCCCTAATACATACATACACTTACATATATATATATAATTTTTATATATATAAGCACATAAATACATACAAATACATGTATACATAAATACATACACACACACACACACACACACACACATGCTTACATACGTACATACTAACACTGTATTATATTATATTTTTCGTTTATTAATCCAGAATGACAAGACTGCATCTGGTTATACATGCATGCATACATTCATAAATACATACATACTTAACTATTATTTTAAGCTAAATGTACTTACGTACATTCCTTTGTCATCAAGTGTTTATTACGTAAGCATTATATATATTAACAATGCATTTTGATATTTCATATTCAGGGCGATTTATGAGGCTCCAGATTCGGTTCGTGGTTCGTTTGGTTTGACAGATACTCGTAACTCAACTCATGGGTCCGGTGAGAACAGAAGATATCAGTTTTACATGAAGAGTAATTGTAATTGTAAACTCCAAACTCTATTCTAAAGCTAAGGGCAGGGCACCAGCTAGTTCACAAGCGCTCTGTCTTGTCAGAGATACCAAGTGAAGATCCAAGTCTGGTTACGAGAGAGAACAGAGGCCAAGGAGCTGCTAGCTTATCTGATTTATACACCTTGTCACCTTGTGCTGTCAACTCCTGGAGCTCTAGCGATCGCCATGACACACATTCTCCATTGCTTCCTATTCGAAGTCAGGTCCCTTAGTGCTTCCAGATTCATGCCAGTTACATCGTGAATCTCATCCATCCATTTCTTCCTTGGTCGACCCCGTCGTTTTTTCCCCTCACCACAAGCCAACATCATTTCCTTTTCTAGCCCATCAGATCGCATAACATGACCAAAGAATCCAAGCTTCAATCTTGTCGCTTTTTGTTTTAATGATTCTTCATTCTCAACTCCAATCTCCTCTCGTATTGATTCGTTCGTCCTTTTCTCTGTCCATGATATTCTCAACATCTTTCTCCATATCCACATTTCACATGCGTTGACCTTTTTCTCCATGTTCTTTGTCATTGTCCACGACTCACACCCATACAGAACCGTTGGAAAGACTAGGGCTCTCACGAGCCTTTTTTTGTATCTATGCTCACATGCTTGTCCTTCCATATCTTTTCCAGTCCAATCATTGCAGCTTTCCCAATCGCAATCCTTCGTTTTATTTCTGTATCACATTTTCCTTCTTTTTCAACCAATGATCCCAGGAAAGTGAAGCTTTCTACCACCTCTATTTCTTCTCCGTCAATCTCTGATTTATACAGAAAAAATTATTGTATAAACCTAGTTTAACAAATCTAATATTCTTATAGACTATATTAATTTAACATAAACAAGTATTTAACATGTCTAATATAAAGCATCTGTTTAGAAACTCTCTGAGGTGCTTTAAGTAAAGGTCACACCAGATGGCCACAGGGACGGCCAGTTGTAACAGAGTAAGTACTCTGTAACAGTACAAGAAACGTGTCCTTGCCTTGCAAAAATCCACAGTTTTTGGAGCAAAGTGCTAATAGTTAAAATCACAGGTAATAATTCAATTGTTTTATTATTATTATTATTATTATTATTATTTAGGGGATTTGTGCAATCCCCTAGAAGAGAACAAAAATTGTCTGGTACATTAGATTTTGATGAACTGTTGCTTTCTTTGTAGATTCGGATGAGTCTGCAGCAGCTGAAATCGCGACGATCTTTCCTGGTTTTAACGTTGCAAAGTGGTACGAAACGGTAGAACCGAAATTTCGGTTAGGTCATGTTCAGTTCAACAGCGAGAATGGAACTCATGAAATCTCAGTGGAACTCAAGAAATCTCAGCTTTGAACTAGAAATAACGCTAGAGGTGTCTCTCTTAAGGAACTTCATGAGCAGTTCATGATAAACGATGTCTTCGTTAGGAAGGTAGATAGATGCAGATGGGAAATTAGGCACAGCATGATGTAAAATGAGCAAATTTATTGCAGTCAGTTCTGTATTGTTATGTAAATGTGCCATCATGGCCAATCACCCACCATCATCTGCTTCAGGTTCCTCGCGCTTTCCACTCAAAACTGAAGCCTTGCCTATTCAAGAATTGATACCCCAACTAACCTAATCCTCCACCTTCCAATTCTCGAACTTAACGACACCCGCTTTAACAGCAACTCTACCTCCTCTGACCTCCTGGCAACCGGACTCTGACCTCCTGTTGACTAGGACAACCCCTTGGACAACCCCTCTGACTCGACGCAGCGCTTGTTAATAAGCTAGTGCTAGTGAATAAAGCCTGTGCTTTGCTTTCAAGTGGAGCTTTATAAATTTGGAGATTACGATTACGATTAAATGCACCAATATTGTATTGATGTTGTTGGTTGATGTGTTGTACATTCATATGTCTGTTCTTAATGAATTTTAACTCTAATTAATTAGTATAGGCAGCACTTCTGTGACATATTTTTTTACTGAAAAGAGGATTACTGAGCATCTACAGAGGTGCGATAGTCTAGTGATTAGCATGCTGGACTGTCGGCCAACAGGTCAGGGTTCAAATCCTTGCCTGGGCAGAAATTGTTTCGAGATATCTACCCATTGCATTCCCTTGCCAACTCGGCTATAATGAGTACACTGACTGTACACTGTAAGGGGGAAGATCAGATGGCAAGGGAGAGGACGGACTGGCCACCACCCTCATATGCATGCCAAGGCTAAGTAAACTGAAGTTGCTAACACTTCATACCTCTGCTTCTAAACATTCTAAGCACCTAGATGCATTCATGCATAAATATGGTATTGAGTACTGACAGATGTACATACCAATTCTGGTGAGTTGAGAAGCTATCAAACTAGCAGTGATGACTTTTCCATAAGTTGCTTACAAATGAACCGATTGTTCTGAATAAACTCTGACACTTGTTTTAACAGCAAGGAGCATGGCACTTTCTAGTGAGGAATGCATTCTAGAGGTACATGAGTCTTGTGGAGTTCTGAGACCCAGAAAAATTGGCAACAGGCTGATTTTTATTTTCCAAAAATGGTTTTATATATAGCTTCAATTAAATTATCCCCAGGGAAAATGAAACCAGTCAAATTTTTATGAGTCATATACCAAAGGTTATGGTATGGCCCCAGCAAAAATTGAAATCAGTTGTGTATAATTTGCAGGCAGTGAACAGAATTTCTGTGTACAACTGACAACTTTATTGTTTCCAGAAACACAATTCATAAAACAATTATCTACATCACATAGGCCTAGTCTATTTACTCTTATTGGCTAGGGAACAAGGGTGGGCTAGAAGGGGCATACGCCTCTGAATTAGGGTCGCACTATTTATTTACTGAAAGTCAATAAAGGTTGGATAGTCAGCTGTAAGGAATAGTGAGGTTAACAAACACAATAAAGCTTATTCAGTGACTGAGAACATTGAAAGCATAAAACATTTAGTGAGTAAGCTACCTATTAGAACACCACAGGCTATTCAAAATATCTCCAATCTTTCAACAGTTTGTAGGTACTCCACAGTGTCATAAATCGGATAAAGTGGGTGCATTTCGAATACCGGTATTCATTGGTACAGCATTCCACATTTTAGGACCAATACAACAATGAAAATAACATCACAAGTGACCAAATAACATAAAAGAACCAGAAAAAATTGCAACCTCAATGTGTATCAATGATTGCTGTGATCTATACATCGGCATCACATTCCAAATATTCACTTGTTTGAACAATTTCCTCTGAAGAGACATTCAAAACAACATATGTTTCATCGCCAACAACAGCATCACCATCATAATCATCATCACCACCACCACCACTATCATCATCATATCAATCACTATCACACAGTTCAGCAAGTTACATACATGTATACCACTCGAGCTATCATCAGCAACAAATGTTAGCCTACAGGTGTATTTGTGCTAAGTCAAGAGCAGTGCGTGCAATTAATGTGTTGGCATGATCTGCTTGATGCACAGTGTAATTAGGTTTCTGAAAGTGACGATAACAACTCAACAAAACATTTCTTGTTAGTTTCATTCTGCAAAAAACCCAGCTTGATTCGGTGAGCAATTTTAATAATAATAATAATATTTATTCTTTAATTAAGCGCCTGCAAACGCACTGCGCTGTACATGTACATGTTATGCGATAAATCTTAACTACTAACAGAACAGACAGCCTGCAATACACGGCGCAAATTGCAGCCTACAAAGCATGTCCGCCTATGGGACTCGATCTCTGTACCTCTCGCACTCTACGCCAGATGTTATCCAATGCGCTACCGGGCCCCCCATTCGTTGATTGCAGTAGACCTATCTGGGTGGACAATTTGGCCCTCCTATAATGTTCATGGTAATCGTAATCGTAATCTCCGAATGTCTACATCGCCCAAAAAAGCGAAGTCGCGGGAACCAGCTTATTCACAGGCGCTTAGACAAATCAAAAAAAATCGATAGGCGGGGGAGGTCGAATCGGTTCCAGGTCAAGATCCAAAGGAGTCAGTCAGGATGACAGTAAGACGGCTAAGGTGGGTGGTGTTTAGGGTTTAGACGGCGAGGGGGTAGACAGAGGAGGAGGAATCGGGATAGGATTAGTGAAAGAGCAGTGTTTTCAGTTTTGAGTGAAAGACCTGTGGAGATAAAGCAAGAGCATGGTGAGGTTTTGGTGAGTTCGTAGGATGGAACTGAAATTTCTCGCAGTACTGGTGGGAGTTTGTCCAGAGGGGTGGGACAGCTATGGCTATGGAGCGATTTGCAAATTTTAGTGATGAGGTGACAGAAGGGCGGAGAAGTGTTAGGGCAGAAGAGGAGCGGGTTGAGCGGAGTGGTTGGACCGTGAACAATAGAAGAACCATTCCCATATCCACCAAATACAGTTAAATGCAGTTGGTACCATAATGGTTTCTGATATAATGTAACTGTGTTGTTTTGATGCACAAATAGATGAATAAATGCCGCCGGATGAGCTATGGATGACTATTGCCTGACCCCCTCCTCGTAGCACCGGTGGTCATAATCTTCCCACTAGATCTCATAATTTCTCCCTGCCGCACAAAGATGACCGCAACTACATTTCACGCATCCTTTATAAGAATGCTTATTGACAATTTCATGCATAAAACCCTGTACTTTTGGCCCTAGAATTTGTCTTTTATAGTCTTTGTTTGTCTAAGTTGTGTCTGTGTCAACTTAATGTTTGAATAAACGAATTTGATTGATTGATTGATTGCTAGTCAGCTGGTTCTAAAACACGAAACAGCGAGGAAGGTAGGCCCTAAATAAATACAAAAAGGAAAGTTTTCAACTTTGCGTTTACAATATTTTATTAGGCAGAACGCGCAACTAGGGAAAGGAACAGTTACAGATTTAGTAAGCAATACGATCCAGGGAATGCCAGAAAAGATTTTCGCCACGCTAAATTTTGCTTTGTCAGCATGATCGAATCTCGAGAACATCAGTCGATGTGATACGTTGCGTTTGATGCGTACGCTACGTAAACACCCAAACTGCGCTTTAAGTAGCCGTCCTTGACAGTGAGTTTCGTACTCTGGATATAGCGAAGCAGCCGTTTAAATCGCAAATCGACATATTTCAGGAAATATGGTTGGATTCTGTCGTTAGTTTTTAGTTTTACTATCGAACCGACGAATTCTTCAGCCGGATAATTTTGAGCCAGGTCTGTACTATATCGGATATACGCCTTGCCGGGAGGAGTGTTTACACTCGAAGGGTTCATTCACTTTCGTCCCACCCAATAAACCCCCGCAATGACGTTGTTTTGATGGCTACAATGCGGTGACAGAGGCGTGATTTAGTCTACACGTGTAATGAGCAGATACGTTTTAGGATGTTTTATTAATCAGGTTACTGACATTTGTTTTGTCAGAAATATAGGTAAGATAATTATTTCTTAGAGTTTGTTTGGATGTCAAAGAAGAAGAGTGCTCATTCATTTAAGCTAGCCCTTAGGCAGCCTTTATATGAAGTGTTAGCGACTTCATATTCTTAGCCTTGGCATATGACGGCGGGTGTCGAGTCCTCTCCATCGCCGTGTCATCTTTCCACTGCCAGTGTACGGTCGGTGTACTCATTATAGCTGAGTATCAATGAGATGGATGCTAATTCGAAGAGAGGTTGTACTTGCCTCGTACAATTCAAATGACTCATCATCACAGACTTTGAAACGATCACTTTCACTTTGCTTCAATTACTTCAGCATGAGACACAGTATAATATTACGTAGCACATTATCATATGAGTATTACTATAATTGATAAACATAATAGTGATATTTATATAGCTTCATGAGTAGTAGTGAGCTACTGTTAGGTTGCTTTACGTTGTCAGATGTTGGAGAAAGTGCTAGTAGTTAAATCTCAGGTAAAATTTTAATTGTTTTATTGGTAAGTGTGAACGTTACATATTCAGAGTGAAATCGCACATTGAGGAAGCAGCATTCAGCAATCGTTTGTCATCATGTCTTCAAACGATGAACTTTTACTGCCATCTAGTGACAGTTTCTGGGAGATTGACTGTTACAAGTCGACCGTCAAGCGTACGGAGGATGGCCTGCACATGTGCGGCGAGTTGATGAAGCTCATTGCCGAGCGAGCGGAAATTGAGACCAAGTATTCAAATAAACTGAAGATGTGGTGTAAAAAGTGGAACGACATTATTGACAAAGGTTGGTTTCTTTGATGTTGATATGGCATGAATTTGCACATCCTTCTCTCTCTTCTGTGAGTCGCAGCACACCTTCACTTGCCCTCTCTCCTACAAGCTTTCCACTCAAGACTGAAACTGAACTTTTCGAGTTGTGGTGTCCTGGTTCTGCCCCTGCACCACCTCAAGCAGGCCCGGCCCTAGGGTAAGGCGAACGAGGTAGCCACCTTGGGCCCCACGCTTTTGAGGGGCCCCGCGCTGCTGGATATAATTTTTTTACTGTGATGAGATTGAACATATATTCAAATAATTAAATAAAACATAATTACTGCTTTCATAGTAAAATGCTAGTATTAAGAGCTTGATTTGTATTTTGTGTTCCTTAACCCATTTAATTTTGATTTTGCATTATTTTAATATATATATATGGCATTGCCGTATTGCCAATACTTTATTGGCGGGAAATCAACTCGGCAATGCAATTGTTTTGCTTGGGGCCCACTCTTTGCTTGCTGCCTTGGGCCCCGCACACCCTAGGGCCGAGCCTGACCTCAAGACAACGATTTCTGCCGTAGCACCATGCTGTCTCCTCAGCTTTACATTCCCGAATTCTGACCTGGCTCTGAAAAGGACCAAATACCATGGCTATTGCGGATTTGATTTCGAGATAGCGTTGGCAAAGAAGCTGGGCTCCCTGATGTAACTTTTGTGTGGCGCTGAGAAATTTCGAAAGACTTACGTTATTTTACGTTGTCTGGCATGCTTTTTGTTGTCATGCTTAAATTTGTTGGCATACTGGTTTTCAAGGATGCTTGTCGTGTGTTGGATTTTATCAATTATTGGTTTAGCAATAATTAATTTGCCAATTATTGGTTTACCATGAGTGTTTGTCTTACTATGGTTTGCCAATACCGGTAGTTGCTTTATCAGTGATAGACTGTTTCTCTCTCAGACTCTGTTTCAATAGACTGACCTTCTGTTTGATCTGATTATGACTTGATGTTGACGTGCTATTGGTTGATACCTTGTGCATTAGACATTGGCACTGTAGAAGTTACTATTTAATGTTTAGTAATGATTATAATGCATTGGTTTGTGTGGGGTGCGTGATAGTGTAGTGGTTAGCATGCTGGACTGTCAGTTGAGAGGCTGGAGTTCAAATCCCTGACAGGGCAGAAATTTGGTTCGAGATTTGTGCTCAACCTGCTCCCCTAGACAACTCAGCTATAATGAGTGCATTGCCCATGCACTGTTGGTGGGAAGATGAGACAGCAAGGAAGACTGGCAACCCTCATATGCCAAGGCTAAGAAAATGAAGTCGCAAACACTATATCCATGGCTGCCTCAGGCTTGGCTTAAGGGACTGCTCTTGTTCTTGTTATGCATGGTTTTACTATGCATTGGTTTATAGTGCATCGGTTTAGCGATTGTTGGTTTATCAATGATTGGTTTATCATGCAATTGTTTACACTGTTGGTTTATCATGCATTAATTATGATGTCCCTTTACTTTTTCTACTAGGAACGGAATACGGAACGAACAAGGCGATTCTGCTCGGGTCATTGCAGGAAGCGGACGCGATGGGGGAGGTGCACAACACGTTAAAAGATCATCTAATGGAGGTTCACGCTGATCTGAAGAAGTGGAAGAATGATAACTATAAGAAGCAGATGGTGGTCGCTGGGTGCAAGGAAGCCAAACAGTTTGAAGATGAATTCAAAAAGGTAACACATCTAAAGCTTCTCGGTTTATTCATTTAGAGCATTCGTTCTTGTCTAGTAACTTCCACAGCACCAATATCATGATGGAAAAGGCATTCATGGATGGTCACTAAAATGTGCTTAAAATGTGGTCAGTCGCTTTTGTCATTTCGTTCTCAACTTAAAACTTACCTCTTTCAAATTGCTTATCCACCACAGTCTGTCTTTCGGGCTGATCTTCTGGATGTTAACCTGATTACGGCTTGGTCTTGGTGCGCCATCGATTGATGCCTTGTGCATTAGACACTGGCCCAGTAGAAGTTACTAATTACAATTACGTCAAATGAGGCCATAGTCAAAGGCATAGTCCTTGGAAGAAACTTGGTTGATATTCATGAGGTCATTGAAACCTGAAATGTGGTGTTACGCAAGATTTGTCTGTTGTAGCGTGATTATGCTATGGTCTTTCTGACATCTTAGGATCTCAGAAAGATCTTGTGCATGATGACTTCACAATGGACTGATCTATATGTAGCAGACTGATCTTCTGGATATTGACCTGATTACGGCCTGGGTTTGATGTACCATTGGTTGATGCCTTGTGTGTTAGATGCCGGCGAGATTGAAGTTACTAATTAAAATTACAAATACAATGAAATGCTCTGTCTAACTAATCATGATAATTGACTCTGATTTCACTTCAAACGGTTGTTTTTGTTACGATATTAGTGTGTTGCTTACCCACAATAACATGACTTGTGGTTTCCCTGATCTATCGGATTTCCATTGGGCTTCACCAGTGGAGTACGGTTTCTTACTATGGTTTCACTTGAAGGGATCAGTGATTGATGCCTGCTGTTGCGTGATGATAATGGTACAGGAATCTTTAGATTGGGTTTATAATGTTCAGTGGTTTTCAAATGGTTGTATGCATACCACTAGTGGTACGCCAGGTGTCCCAAAGTGGTACGTGAAAAATTCAAAAAGATTACATTCTTCAAATTATTTATAAATTCTTTAATTTGTCTACCTACGGTCGTACGCTAATTGCAAGGGGACTTGGCGCTCGCCTGTTGTTTTTGATTTGACCTTTGCTGGTGGTATGCCAACATTTGAATTTTTACCTGGTGGTACAATAAAATAAAGTTTGAAAACCGCTGGTTTAGAAGGCTCTAGAATAGAGTGGATTACTTTCAATAGAAATTAAATAGAAATTGCTCGTAGATTAGGTAGCTCTGTGGACTGATAGTGCTCAACTGTGCATCGCTCTCTCAGCCGCAGATCCTTTGGTAAAACTTGAACTCAATGTCTGCCCCTCCTCTCTTTATATTTAGCTGTGGATTATTGAGCTTGCTACCAGCCCAGATAAGTCAGAGGCAATTATTTTCACCACCCACCAGGGTGTGCAGTCTCACATTCATTGGTTGAAGTTGCATGGGCCAAAATCAGATTATCAGGCAAAATTAGAACTCTTGATTCAGCTGTTGGCAGCTCACTTACTCTGAATTCGCTCGTATCTGCTATTTGCAAGTCTTGTTTATACAGGATCGGTGCATTTAATCAGGCATTCTCTTACTGATGCAGCTCAGTTGGTTCAAAACTCTCTTGCTAGGATTTTATGTGTTCTTCTTCTTCATCAAATATGTTAACTCACCTTTACAAACTTCACTGGCAAATGGCATAGTAAAGTTAAGATTTTTTGCATGACTAATGCCATCCTTCCATCATATTTTAAATACATACATCGCTAACTCCAGCTTGTTGCTAGAACTCAGAACAGTTTCAGCTCCTGTGCTCCTCTTATTGGAATCATCTGCAACAGAACGCCTGACTTGCCAACTTGACAATTCCGTAATTTAAATCAGTTTAAATTAATAAAGTTAAGTTAGGCGACCTTGGTCCCTTCTGGATCTTCCTGTTGCAACATTACTGTTTATTGCGTCAATCGTCATCTTCTGGTAGTACTGGGAACAATAAACGAATGGTTATTGTTATGGTTAATTGTCAAGACTCGCTATTTACTTTGCGCTT
Source organism: Allolobophora icterica (assembly GCA_963556255.1). NCBI lineage: Eukaryota > Metazoa > Annelida > Clitellata > Crassiclitellata > Lumbricidae > Allolobophora > Allolobophora icterica. Next base: position 82,090,716 of record OY744605.1, on the reverse strand, counting down.
GCATGACGTCGTCTTGGCGTCTGGCGAATATAAATCCGTGTTTCAGATCCAGGTTTACTGACATTTGCCTGAACAATATTAAGTGCTTTTAAATAAATAACAAATACATTTGGAGTGTTGTTGTGTAGTGTACCTACTGAATTGAACAGAACTGTGCCTTGTAATGAGGTTTATGTCAGAAAAATGTTGCTTATATACGAGTACATTGAAATTTGGGGCTCACTTCAGACTGTGTCCCGACTGTGTTCTACCGTGACTTACGACATAAGTACGAAGGGGGGAAGCTAACGGACTGAGAGGGCAGACATTTGCCATATCTGGCCAAACTGTATGGTTTGCCTTGCAAAAAAATACAGCCTTGAGCTGTATATTAAGCCAAAGTATTTTTCTTTTGACATGAATGGCCTTTGTATTGTCATAAGATGTCGTTAAACTGGATCCAATTGGTTTGACTTGCTTGAGGGCTTTCGAAAAATGTAGAAGACTCATTTCTTTATGTCATCATATGAACAGCTACTTAAGTAGGCCTACATTTGTGGTGCATTTAGATGATGGTGATGGTGATGATGATGATGATGATGATGATGGTGATGGTGATGGTGATGGTGATGATGATGATGATGATGATGATGATGATGATGATGATGATGATGATGATGATGATGATGATGGTCATAGTGATAGTGATAGTGATAGTGATAGTGATGATTATGACGACGATGATGATGATGATGATAATGATGATTATTATTATGATTACGACGATGATGATGATGATGATGATAGTGATGACGATGATGATGATGGTGGTGTTGATGCACAGCTGTGTTGGCTTCTGTTCAATGGTGACCCTTCAGCTATTCAAGCACAAAGTTGCATAAAGGTTAACTTTTTGTTCTGAACTTTTAGGTCATCCTTTTGAGAGGCAATTAGACGGCTGAAGAAAGATGTAGAAAAATTTTTACTTTACATAATAGTGCACATTAATTACACGTGCTTGTTTACTTTACGTAATATGTGTTTTGTTTTATCTTAAATTTTGAGTTATGTGTTCTTATATTATGTGTTATGTGTGATATTATGTGTGTAGTGTTATATTTTGTGTTATATTATGTGCTATCTTATGTGCTATGTGCTATCTTTTATTTTGTGTTATTGTGTATTATGTGTTATGTATTATATTATGTTATGTGTTATGTTATGTATTATATGTGATCTTACCCAACGAGCGCCTCTGAGTAGTCGCCTTGAAGGGGCGCTATATAAATTTCGTTGATTGATTGATTGATTATGTTCTGTGTTATGTGTGATCTTAGGTGGTATCTTATGTTATCTGTGTTTTAAGTGTATTATCTTATTCTCTGTGTTGTTTTAATTGGTTGAATTCTTGTGTGTAACAGGCGCAGAAGCCCTGGGCAAAGAAGTTGGGTAAAGTGCAGAAGGCAAAGAAGGACTACTACAATGCCTGCAAACTAGAGAAGGCTGCGGCAAATCAGGCGACCAGTCAGGTTGGAATGGCCACCACTACAGAGGATCAGGTGAGTGATTCACGAGGATTCAGAATGGTGATTAGAGGAGAATGAATGATTAGAAGGAGAATGGATGATTAGAAGGGGAATGGATGATTAGAAGAGAATGAATGATTAGAAAGGGAATGGATGATTAGAGGAGAATGATTGATTAGAAGGAGAATGGGTGATTACAAGGAGAATGGATGATTAGAAAGAGAATGGATGATTAGAGGAGAATGGATGATTAGAAAGAGAATGGATGATTAGAAGGAGACTGGATGATTAGAAGGAGAATGGATGATTAGAAGGGGAATGGATGATTAGAAGGGGAATGGATGATTAGAAGGGAAATGGATGATTAGAAGGAGAATGGATGATTAGAAGGAGAATGGATGATTAGAAAGGGAATGGATGATTAGAGGAGAATGATTGATTAGAAGGAGAATGGGTGATTACAAGGAGAATGGATGATTAGAGGAGAATGATTGATTAGAAGGAGAATGGGTGATTACAAGGAGAATGGATGATTAGAAAGAGAATGGATGATTAGAGGAGAATGGATGATTAGAAAGAGAATGGATGATTAGAAGGAGACTGGATGATTAGAAGGAGAATGGATGATTAGAAGGGGAATGGATGATTAGAAGGGGAATGGATGATTAGAAGGGGAATGGATGATTAGAAGGAGACTGGATGATCATCAGGAGAGTGGATGATTAGAAGGAGAATGGACGATTACAAGGAGAATGGATGATTTGAAGGAGATTGGATGATTAGAAGAGAATGGATGATTAGAAGAGAATGGATGATTAGAGGAGAATGAATGATTAGAGGAATGGATGATTAGAAGGAGAATGACTGATTAGGAGAATGGATTCAAGGGAGTACGAGTTACTAGGGGAGCATAAATGAGCAAGAAAGGATTAGAGGATGAGGATGGATGGTCAGAGGAAGAAGAGAGAGGGTGAATGATTAGGGGGAGAATGGTCAGAGGAAGAAAGGAGGATTGGAGGGAGGATGAGTTACTCGAGGAAAGAAAACGATTGCAGGTTAGAGGATTAGAGGAGAATGGATGGTCAGTTGAAGAAAGGTTGATTAGAGGAAGATAGGATGATTAGAGAGAGGATGAATTACTTAAGAGGATAAACGATTAGTAGAGTAAGGATTAGGAGAGAATGGATGAAAAGGATGATTAGAAGGAGAGTGGGTTATTAGAGGGAAGGTTAATTATTAAAGGGAGGATGAATAATTACAAAGGAAGGGTGGCTAGGTGGGCACCATATGATTAGATTGGATGAATGATTAGAGGACAATCTATATTTAGGGAAAGATGCTTAATTAGAAGAAGGCGAAGGTATGATTAGAAAATGGAGGATTGCAGGAAGACATATGATTTGGGGAGAACAAGTAGTAATAGGATGTACAGAATTTTACAGTGGTAGTAAATATTGTTGCCCTAAATATTTACAGTGGCAATAATTTGTTGCTATTAGTTGTTGTTATGGAAAGCTACATTATTACCATGGCAATAAATTGCCTAAGTTGGTACCCCCAACTTTTTAGACCAAAGTTACGCCTTGGTATACCAGTTTGATGAATTGTTACCACATATGTGGTGATAAATTATTGCCTTGTTGATTGGCTGATGGTATTTTCAGGTAAAGAAGCTTCAGGAAAAGGTGGAGAAATACCAGAGAGACGTGGAACAGACGCGAGATAAGTACGAGGAAGCACTCAAGGACTTGGAGTCGTACAAGATCATTTACATGGGTGACATGACAGAAGCCTTCGAACATACACAGAACTTTGAGGAGAAACGACTCGGCTATTTCAAAGACATTCTCATTGGCGTTCACAGCTGTCTCGACCTCACCAAAATACCCAAGTATGTGCTCAAATACCCAAGTATGTACTACAGTACCCAAGTATGTGCTGATGTACCCAAGTATCTGCTAAAGTAGCACAAGCATGTATTAAAATACCAAAATATGTGCTAAAATACCCAAGTATGTGCTAAAATACTCCAGTATGTGCTAAAATACTCCAGTATGTGCTAAAATACCTAAGTATCTGCTAAAACACCCAAGTGATGGCCTCTGACGAGTTTCTCTAGAAGTGCTATATAAATTTGCAATTTTAATTATAATTACAATTACAATTTACAGAGCTCAAGTATATGCCTGGATGCCCAAGTTTGTGTCAAAATTCCCATTTTATCCCAAAATACCCAGCATATATGTATATATAAATGTATGTGTATATATATATATATGCATATATACTAAAGTATGAGTTGAAACACTCCAGTATGTGCCAAAATACCAAAGTATAATATATGCATGTAAAAATACACAATTTTGAGTTAAAGCACTTTGGTAACTGTACTTGCTATATTACCCAAGTATGTGCCAAATAATGTAATCATGTGCCAAAATACCAAAGTTTGTGGCAAAGTAACGAGTACTTCCAAAATAACGAAGTCTTAAGTATGTTCTAAAATACCGACTATATGCTAAGCTATCAAAGTGTGTGCCAAAATACCCAATCACATGCTGTACATGTGCTGAGCAGGTGTTAATTAATATCTCTTGGTGGTAGGTCCGTGTTTCAGCTGCAATGCGCAAGTGTATTGCATTGACCTATAGCATCTCGGTCTACAAGGAAGTTCTGCTTTGATATAATATGTAGTTGCCTATAGCCAGTAAAGTCTTGATGGGTCGTAAATCACCTACTTGTTTAATTTTCTCTACTGATGATTGTTTACCGGCTCTTGGCTTATTTTGCTGTACAGAGGTCGTAAAAAAACAAACAATGATTACAGTAGCACAAGTAGGGTAACTGAGGGCTAAGGCTGATAGCTATTGCAGAGCAACAATTTCTTTAAAACAATTTAAAACAGTGCTTTTTTCTAGAAAAAAGTTCTGGAACTGAACAGTTATGGAAGGGCTAAATCGAGGGCTGAGCCTGAGAAAAAACGGTGGTGGGGCTTGGGGAGGGGTCTCGATGAGACTCCCCACAAGAAAATGTTTGACATTTGTATTATGAAATGGTACATTTGAGCTATTTCATCTCCTAAATAATTACAACTTCGATAGCAGATAGAGTTAGACACAGTTTAAAACAGTGAAATTAAATTAAAATAGCTAAATTACTTAATTATTAAAATTTAATAACTGAATTATTTTTTGTTAGCTTAATAAATGCTGTACTGGAGTGTTCTGGCAGAAAAAAGCACTGGTTTAGAGTATTAACTTTAGGATATGTTCCGTGAAGTTCTTTCTGTTGCCATTGTACCAATAACAATAATACTAATAATAACAGTAATAGTAATAATAACAATAATAGTAATTATAACACTAATAATAATAATAGTAATAGTAACAATAATAGTAGTAGTAAAAATAACAATAATAATAATTACAATAACAATGATGATGATAATATCAGCAATAATATCAACAGCAACGACAAAATAATAACAATAATAATAACAATGATAATGATGATGATACCTATGACACCATCAACAGCAACAGCAATAAGAATAATAATGAAAAATAATAACAAAAACAATAATAATAATTAATGAGCCATCTAGCACTTCAACACAATTGCTTTTCATGACCCTTGCATCAGGCTAAACATGAATGAAAATGCCATTCCATATTAAGATAGATAAGATAAGATAAGAATATTCTTTATTAAACCAATTGCTACCCACATTTTGGTGTACAACTGCTAATCGTATACATATATACATAAACAAGCCGGTCTCACTTATTTCTTCCATTGGGGGGATACGATCTTCTGGATTAGAAAATTTTTAATACTAGTAATAATATTTATTATACTAGTTAGTAATAATAATTGTAGTGTTAAATATAGTAATGTCCAGGTGATTAAATTTTTGTTTACCAGCATTTATCTTGTTGACATCCAGGAAGTCTTTCACATTACCATGAGTGTACATATTTTGAGGCCAACACTGCATGAATTTTTAAATGATCTTTGGGATTGTTCTTCTTTGATGAGCTAAGAAAGCGGCATTGACTTTGATCATAGGATCGCTGAGATCTACAAACAGTTTCGACAGACGATCGAACTGTCCGATGCTTCGCAGGACCTTAAGTGGTGGTCGCAGAACCATGGGATCGACATGCCAATGAACTGGCCGATGTTCGAAGTGAGTTGGTAAATGAACTATAAAGTCACTTAGGCTAGAAGGGAGAAGCACTTTTGGACATGACTTAAAATGCTGAGTTATTTAGTCTCTAGGTTCACACATACATGGATATGTATAACGTATGTACTATGTACATGCATACTGGCTTACTTAAATACATACATGCATACATACATAGATGCGTATTTACAAGCATGCATAGATGCACTTACTTATGTACAGACATGTACACACATGTGTACATAAATTCATACATACATGCACATACATACATGCAAACACACACATACATTCATACACGCACGCACGCACATGCAGTTGATTGTTTAAGCTGTAGTACATACGTGGTAGTTATTATATCATGAGGGTATACCCTACATCTGGCACTGACATAGATTTGGTAAATGGCACGCTCATTAGTTATTACAATTATTATTTTTTAATTGTTCTGTTGTGATGAATAAAGGCCTAAAAACATTCATCAGCTTAAAAAAACAGTCCAAACGTTGACTGCACTGAAATCCTGGGTTGATGTAAAGACTAGGTTAACAGATGTTGAGTTGATAAATTGGCCTGGTAATTAGTTAATTTCGATGTATGTATGCTTGCTTCAGGATACTTACCTCACAAAAACGCTGAACTTGTGACCTATGAGGTTCAATTTCTAGTTCAGTTGTTACCAATTAACGCTTTATGCCAACCATTTGGCACAATTTTTTACAGTCTAAATTCAAATCCTCGGTTATTATTGTCGATGGACAGATTGCGAGTACAAGACTTACGTAAATGGTTACATCAAGAGATTTTTATATTGAAGAGATCCAATAAAAAAAATGGTTTTCAAGCGGTTATGGAATAGAGGTAAAGAAAGACCTAAGCTCATGTCGTAAGATGCTAGGTAACCTATTCCAGAAAGTTGGACCAAGCACAGCAAAGCTTCTGTGCTGTGCTGTGGATGTGGTGGCTGAGGACTTGAGGGAAAAACCAGGTCACCCTGCGCAGGATAGGTTTAAGGCTTAGATCAAGTCGAGCCCCTCGTGTCTTGAACCTTTCTCTCCAAACAGTCTTCCACTTGATATGTGTGCCATTGTAAGTAACTTCGTTCAGCAAACATTTCAAATTGTCCCAACATGCACTTTTAGATCAGCAAGATAGTCATGCATGCAGCACCTTTGTGAGGTATTTAAGGCATGCTATATTAAGTGGCTTGATACAAGCAGTACTGTCAAGGAGAGTTAGATAAGGGAATTAGAGCTTCAGGGAGTAATTTATGTTTCCATTATTGATTCCGTTCCTTGGGCCGCAATGGGAGAGTGCCTGATTAATCATTATGGTTCTGCTTCCTGACTTGGCATACATGCATACACACCTGCATGCATACGAGTATCTTGTTATTTAGCAACACATTTAATATGGCAGCTTTAAGAGCCACACAAGACTATCTAACTGGTCCAAACAAGTATTATGTATGTAAGAGTGAATGTATGTGTGCATGCTCGTGCTGATGGACGGGAGTGAAGGATACACACATGCACACATACAGACATGCTTGGAAACATTATATGTATGCATACACACATACATGCATGGATACATACATCCACACACATGCATACATATATGCATGCATGCATAGCATTGCATGCATACATGCACGCATGCATCTCGCTCAGCACACCTCAGCAGCTCTGTAAAATAGATCTGTCTTCTTTTGCCTTGCAATTCTCTGACCTTTTTTTCTCTACCAGGGTCCAGGACTTGGGAGTCATCCTGGACCAGGAACTTACATTAACAGGCCACATAAATCTTCTCTACCGCAGCTGCTAATAGGCCTACCAGCTCCAGCTGCTCAATGTGGTTTCCTTGTCTCTGTCCCACCGGTGCAGCTTCCACGCTTGTCTATGCATTTGTTGTTTCTTGGTTGGACTACTGCAGTGCCATGTATGACGGACTCCCGGCCTGCCAGATTGAACCCCGAATAGAATCCTACGTTCTGCTGCCCGCCTTGTAGGCCGCATCCCCAGGTTTGGCAGAGTGTCAGCGTATATGAGGGATGTCCTCCACTGGCTCTCCTACCCAATGCTCATTACATACCGAATCTCTGCCCTGGTCCGGCGGTGCTTGAGGGCTTAGCCCCTCCATACCTGGGGGAGCCCTTCTGTCCCACCTCTTATATGTTCACAGCATCATTGCTGTCTTTGCCCAGCTGCGCAAGCTGAGCTTATTGTTCCCCGCGCACGGGCAGCCATACAGCAGTGCCGTTCCTTCTCTGTGGCTGGCCCCATGACCTGGAATGGGCTCCTTACCACACTCCACCAAATACCGATTGGTCATTTCACCTCGCTTTGTACTGTCCTCAAAACTGCGTTGTTTGACCGTGGTTGGGCTGGGAGTGCTCCTGAGTAGGCATCTTGAAGGGGCGCTACATAAAACAGCTTTAATAACAATAATAATAATAATAAGAATTATAATAATAATAATAATCTATACATATAGTTTCCATATAGTGTCCGTCTGTCGGGTGGACGCTACGTCACAAACGGGTTCTGTTCTATTGTGAAACATAAACCTGTCGTCTTGACGACGGCGATCTTGGCGACGGTGATAATCAACAATACATAAGTATAGACCTATAATATGACGTCATAATTATGACGGGCAAATACACTAGTAATAATAATATGTACATACATAGGTACATACACACATGCATACACATAGCAAACATGCATGAATACATACTTATATGCTGGTCATCCTAACAGTTCTGCATCATGCAGAGAGGTAGCTTAGATAAAGTTCTACAAGATGTCTGTACTGGTCTGCATGCCTGAAAGCTGATACAAATTTTGTAAAAACATTTTTTTGGCAGGATTTTTCATCCGAAACGAGCCTCCTGACACGCAAAGACAAAAACCGGAGTAGTGTACTTATTTCTAATCACAACAACGACTCTGTTCGGATGAAGCCTCAGCCGAACACCCTCCCTCACAAGGAACCTGCTCCAGAAAAGAGAAAGGCCCCCACCGCTTCCACCGTACGAGGGACCGTCTCTCAGCCAACTCTCGTCCAGAGGTTCGTGTCTTCAACTCCTCATCGGTTGTTTGTCTATTTATATATATTTTCCTGAAATTAAGTTCCTTTGTTTAGACCGGAGGGAGAAATGTTTTATAAATAGTAATATAGTGTGGACTCAATTACGCACTTCTGGTTTATGCGCCATTCTGGTTAACACAAAGTGGTGTTCTGCCCCTCAGAACTCCTAACTGTATGTGCCATTTACGGCCTGGTAATTGTAACTGTATACATGATGGTATACATCATAAGGCATGTACCCAGTTGGTTGATTGTGTTAAAGAGTCCACACTTTATTAATAAATGTAATAAACTCAGGACAATAATAATAATAATTATAATAGCAATATTACTGACTGGCTTATGTCGTGCAGATCATCTGCATTCTAGTTCTGAAAAATGATTCTGCTGGAGGAAATTCCCTCGTGTTCCCTGTTAGAAGAAATCGTAATGTAATCTAATTGGATAACTTCTATAGCGCTTCTGTCATGATGTCCTACACAGTAATCAATGGTTGCTGCAAGTGAAATTGCGGTAAAGATGAGAGAAATCAGAAGCCAGACTACTATGGTGGATAGAGAATTGTCAATATCTATCCCAAGGCATTTTCTTCTCACCAGATTGACTTTACTTAACCCTTGTAATATCCTTGGCGATTTATGGAATTGAATAGGTTAAGGAAAAAACTTATTTGCCTGAATTAAAATTGAATTCAAAATAAGTTTTTTTCAAATTTAATTTGAAATTTAAGTTTTTGCTGAAGTTATCAAAGCATGCCCAAGGGTTCATTTTTCCGTTCACAGTGTATGGAAGTTATGATTATTTTAAATATGTTGTCGTGGATTTGGCTGAGACAGAAAAGACTCCTACGATTCCGAGCTGAATCCCTTTAAAGATGACCCAGATGGAGCGAATGAAAAGGCGCAGAAGCTTCTAGCAGCGGGAGAGCCATCCGGCGCAGCGTCTGCAGATCATTCCGCTGGAAAAGTGATGCCGACAATTGCCGAGGACTCGAAAATGTACCAGACTTTTATTTTGCTGGGGCTTTGAGACTACTAACACCTGCGACTAACAGAGCATGCGCTTGAGCTGGGCGAGTTGCTTTGAGTCGTGTTTTGGCTTCTTTGTGTTTTTTGGCTTTTCTAGCAGTGCTTTTGTGCAGTGGGGCTTTACTTCTTGGCAGCTTTGTGGGTAAGGTAGATTTGGGATGGTGTTTGGGAATAGAATAGGAGCTTTCTTTAACCAGGACTTGGCTTGGAATATGGGTAACCTTTTATAAAATTTAGGCCTAAAGTTGTTTAATCAGAGGTTGACTTGGAATATGGGTAACCTTTTGGTTAAAATTTAGAGCCTTTGTTTAATCAGAGGTTGACGTGGAATATGGGTACCCTTTTGGTTAAAAATTAGAGCCTTTGTTTAATCAGGGGTTGACTTGGAATGTGAGTTATTTTAGGGTTAAAATAGGATTGAAGTTGAAGGACTTTGCATGGAATGTGGGTGAAGGCTTAACTTGTACTGTGGGTGTTAAAATAAGTGCGTTTGTTAACTAAGGCTTGACTTTAGAATATGGTTTACCTTTGAGTGGAAAAGCAACCACTGTTGTGTTATGGAACAGTGTTATCTGAGGTTTGCAACAGGACTACTGTTGCTTGAAGATACAACTAGAACATGATCTCTAGGCCAAAAGATTAGAGATTGACCCCAGACCCTTGCGGTTAAGCTGGGCATACTGTGACCCTTACCATACAGTTGGACTAGGACTGTTGGCCCTCAGGTTAGATTATTATGAACTTGGGGGTCGAATAGAAACACGATGTAGAAATACAAAACAGTTAAAAACAGAAATAGTGTTTCTACTTCTGGGTTCAGTATAGAAATAGAAACACTGTAGTCTTGGATAGGTTAAAATAGAGCAGCGATGGGGCTTATCTATGTAATCTAATGTAATCATTTAGAACTATAACTTTGCTTCAATAATGCCCACGGCTTCAATCGATGGTCACTTTGAAGAAACCATGTTGAAATCTGGTAGAACAGATCGGAACTGAACAATAATAAGAGATCCTGATGATGGGCTCATGAATAAGCTGGTGCCCTGCCCTTAGCTTTTGAATTGTGCTTCAGAAATTTTACGATTATGACTATCTGTAAATTTTATGGCACCTTGTAATCATAAGCTCTAAATTTGTAAAGCTCGAAAGCTAAGCGCAGGGCACCAGGTTATTTGCACACGCTGTATCATGTTGTAATTAAAAGCTGTAATTAGTGTAATTAAACTGCAATTATGGTAATTGTAGTAGAAAAGTTATGTAACACCTCTTATGTGTCAGACGTGCACAGTGTTTTAACTAAGAGATACTTGGGAATAAGTGAATGTTTCTGAACATTGCTGGAAGTTGGCCAATTTTGTAACATTGTTTGCCTTTGTGCAATTGCTTAGTAGCGTATCTGCAGAGAGTAAACTTTACAACATTAATGAGTCACTTTACAAACTGATTATTCATTTTGCATATCAATTCTTCATCTTACATATTGATGAGTCATCTTACATACTTATTATTCCTTCTGCATATTATTTCATATCGATTCGTACTGTCGCAAGTTATATACGTTTTTTGTGTTAAATAGAACATATTTGTGAATTTGCAGTCTGAGCTATTCGGCATCCAAGTGGTTGGTAGTTAGATCCACAGATATTTGAAAACCTTTAGAAAGTTCCATGTTTTGAGGTGTTTACTGAAGTAGAAAGAGAAATTAGATCTTTAGAGAACTTTTGGTAGTTGATTCTGTTCTCTGGGACAGCGAGTTGGGTTGTACCAATTCTTCATCATGCAGGTTTTTAGTCTCTTACAGTGCTCTAGTTACTAAGTTTCTGGTTTGAATTCTCATTTTCAATGTATTTAAACTATTGCTTAGAGTAAGCACAATTGTTGGTTTCATTATCTCTTGCAGCAGCAATCCATTTGATGAAGATGATGACGAAATTGAGGATTATAGGAACCAACCGGGAGTTCCAGTCCAGGCGCTGTTCGACTATGATGGGCAGGAAGAAGATGAACTCTCCTTCAAGAGCGGTAGGTGTTAGAAGAGCAGCAGTCCCTTAAGCCTGTCCAACAGGCAGCCACTGATATGAAGTATTAGTGATTTCATTTTCTTGATGCTTGCTTTCTGTTTATTATTGTTTTGTTGATGTTTCGATGAATGTTTTCTGTTTGTTTTGACTACATTTGATTCATATATTGATGGTTGTTTTCTTTTTATTATCATTACATTTCATTGATATATTGATGATTGTTTTCAATACATTTGATTGATATATTGATGATTGTTTTCAATTTATTATTGTTACATTTGATTTATATGTTTGTTGATGAATATTTTCTGTTTATTATTGTTGCATTTGATTGATGTATTGATGAATGTTTTCAGTTTATTATTGTTACGTTTGATTGATGTATTGATGATTGTTGCCTGTTTGTTATTGTTGCATTTGATTGATGTATCAGTGATCGTTTTCTGTTGAAGGCGACAAGTTTGAGAAACTGAAAGATCGAGACGACCAGGGATGGTGCACAGGCCGGAAGAGTGGACGTGTAGGACTCTATCCAGACAACTACGTTAAAGTACTCACCACTTGACCTGACCCCGATTCGCCAGGAACAATTGGTCACAAGAGAATGCATGTTTTAAAACTGCTTGCTCTGTCCTTCATTCGTTCAGTTGCGGATTGCTCCACCGTGACCTCGCGTTTCTTATCTTAAAGTTTTTGCAATGCCTTTTCATTATACTCTTGTATAGTTTAATGTGTGTAGTAAATCTATGAGCATAAAAATGCATTCATATATTCATATACAGGGCTGTAGTAGAGGGTATATGCGGGTATACAGCGTATACTCACCTCTAGAGACCGTATACTCACCTCACAAAATATTTATATTTATTTACATTAAAATACTGTAGCGTAGTGTATACTCGCCTCTAATTTGTTTCGGAAAACTAACCGGTAGCGTATACTCGCCTCTAATTTGTTTCGGAAAACTAACCGGTAGCGTATACTCACCTAATTTGTTTCGGAAAACTAACCGGTAGCGTATACTCGCCTCTAATTTGTTTCGGAAAACTAACCGGTAGCGTATACTTGCCTCTAATTTGTTTCGGAAAACTAACCGGTAGCGTATACTCGCCTCTAATTTTACCACTACAGCCCTGTTCATGTATATAAATATGCACATGTGTATATGCTGGAGCCCTCGTGACACAAATTCTTATAAAACGAATTTTCTTTAAGATGCATTTTCAGCCTTCAAGAATTTACACCTATTTAGATCAGTTGGGTGATGTGACGTGCCACTTGACAGTTGGGTATTGTGGACTTTGTTTGACTTGGTGCTGGTCAATAAGCTGGCCTCCCCAAAGCAGCTTTTGTGTGGTGCTGGGAAATTCATAAATGTACCACACCTCACCTGACAAAAGGGTTTGATGCATATGTATGTACATCCTTTGCATAATGTGGTACTTGCTCCAAAATATAGCATAACAACAAGGTTCCAGTGTATACAAACATAGCTTCATGTGCATACACACATACATACATACAGACACTTGTACATATGTACACACATACATATATACATACGTATGTACATACGTACATATATACATGCATACATAGTACATACACATACATACATACATACCGGTACATACATACATGGTACACAGTATGTAATTTAGTTTATGCCAGTATATATATATATATATATATTTGTATGCTTAGATGTTACACACATAGAAATTTAAATTTCAAATGTGTGGCTGCCTAATATGTTTTATGTGATTGAATGGACACGCGTCATGTTTGTGATTTGCTGCTGTAAATAGTTCCAGCCAATGAATGCTGTATATATTTGTTGCAACGATTTGTTCACACTTTGCTGAAGCGACTGTTAAGTTGCAGCCAGGTATCGTATGTGCAAGAGGTCCAGTTTAATTTATGTGGGGCCACTACAACAATATGGTGGTCTGTCAATAACATGTTTGGTCACTGATCATGTGGTTGCTTGATTTGACCCCGTGATACGACCCTGAGCAAGTTGCTTGCACAAACGTGCCTCTGCAGCAGAATTTGGTTGTGGTAGAGTAAGGTGGAGAGTTAACGACAAGTCCTGCAATGCACTGACCCCCTGTCCAGGACCTTGGATTCGTCCATTGCTGGCTCAAGGGGTGAAGGGAAGGAAATGAGGGTCTCGCCTACATTCCTCATAGAATGTGGGAGCTTTATTTACACACAATGAAGGGTTTACATGTAATGGTTAAAAGTTAACGCATGGATGTTATTGTCATTTGCGAGTGTTGCATTTTGTTTTGTCGGTTATGTGCCGAATATTTGAAATTTTGGTTTATCAGAGTGATTACTCAGCTACTTGAAAACAATGTTTTGCATTGATATGCTTGATTTTTCTTGCTGTTCTTGTTTTGATTGTTTGGATTATATTGAATACTATAAATATTAATTAGTAACTTCTATAGTGCCAATGTTTAATGCACAAGGCATCAACCGATGGTTATTACTGTAGGTTTTGTATCCTGTTGTTTTATATTTTATAATTTTCATTTGTTATTATTTTTTTAACCCAAGGTAGTTATAATCCTTTAGGTTGTCCAAAACTATATCTGGAGATAATATGGATTTAGTTTTATTATTATTATTATTATTATTATTATTATTATTATTAGTAGTAGTAGTAGTAGTAGTAGTAGTAGTAGTAGTAGTAGTAGTAGTAGTAGTAGTAGTAGTAGTAGTAGTAGTAGTAGTAGTAGTAGTAGTAGTAGTAGTAGTAGTAGTAGTAGTAGTAGTAGTAGTAGTAGTAGTAGTAGTAGTAGTAGTAGTAGGCTGTCTTATTTTCTTTTGATTATTTAATTTCAGGAAAAAGATGGGAGCCAGTCATTATTATTACTAGTAGTAGTAGTGGTATTATTGTTTCCCCGAGGTAAGAATGAGCCATCAAGAAATGAAAAGTTACATTTTGGGGTAAAAATGTATTTCTTGAAAATCAAGCTTCGTCATCAAGACTATCCAGAATTAGTATTTATTAATAATAATTATTATTAGTATTTATTATTATTATATTGTTGTTATCGCTACTGATTGAATTATGAAGATGTTCTTGTGAGAAGGTTCTAAAGGCGAGATATACAAACGTCTGCATTCTTGCTTTGCTAATTAATAGAAGTAATTGTATTTTAAAATTTGTTTTCTTGTGCATATGATTGCTACTGCCACTGGTTATCGTCGTTATGTCTTGTACAATGTGATCTATGTTTTCGTGTTTAAAAGCCGTACACGTTCCTTTATAAACGAACATGCCACCTTATATGCCACCTTTGTTTCCGTTTCATCTGCTAATTGTTTTTGTCTAGTCCAGGGTACTGCTGAGGAGTGGCCCTTTCAAGGCGCTATAGTGATGGTTGTACCTTGTCAACTGATGGACATACACACCAGTGCATATTTTAAGGAAGTTTGACTACTGAGACACAATTTTGGAACTCGTCTCTGAAAAACTTTGATGACTTTTTTTCTGGGAATTCATCTCCCCGAAAAAGTTGATGACCTTTTTTTTAAGAAGTCATCTCCCAAAACAGTCACCTCCCGAAAACCGCTTATGACCTTTTCTTGGGAATTCTTCTTCTTCAAAAAAGTTGATGACCTTTTTTTTAGGAAATCATCTCCCGAAAAAGTCATCTCCCGAAAACAATTGATGACCTTTCTTTTTACAAATTCACCTCCAGAAAAAGTTGATGACCTTTTGACCTTTTTTTAGGAAGTCATCTCCCGAAAACGTCACCTCCCGAAAACAGTTGATGACCTTTTCTTAGGAATTCCTCTCCCGAAAAAGTTCATGATCTCTTTGGCAATTTACTACTGGGGCAAATCTTAAAACTCTTCCAACATTTTGTCCCACTACTTATACCTTAACCATACATTGCCTGGAACAAATCAGCCTAACTACTGGGACAAATCCTAACACTACTGGGACATTTGTCCCACTAGTTATACAGTTAAAATATGCCCTGATACACACCCTGATCTTTGAATAGATGGTAATATCTGTGATTGGTAATTGTAATTATATATAGAGATATATATATATATATATATATATATATATATATAGCAGCTCGTCTGGATAGGTGGTGTATAAAAGATGTGTGCCCGGCCTAACCACAGACAACCAGGAATAAAAAATTTCAGGTCAACCAGTGACTTGTTACTTTCGATTGAGGCTAGTAACTGGTGTGCTCTTGGAAATTCTCGTGGGAGATTGAAGTGTGAAGTTTTGTGTAGAATTCACATGTTACCCACATCCCATCTGGTTCTGCAAAGAATACGTTGTGAATTGCTGAACATGTACCTTGTAATCTGAAACGTTGAATTGTTCGTTTGAGGCGTTGAAACAAATGGTTAGCTGCTTAATTATTATTATGCATATATTATTGTTTTGTGAAATGATGTCGACTAATTTATTGTCTTGCAATTGTTCAGCCATTATAAAAGGTGGAGATATTCCAATGAATCAGTTGATTTCTCCTATTGCAAGCTGTAATAATTGTAAAATTAATTGCTTATTTGTATAGCACCTCTTGAAGAAAACTCGTCAGAGGTGATCCCAACCGGACAAATACAAAACCACAATCGAACAGAATGGTCTTCTGCTTGTGAAATAGCGGCTTAGAAAGGATTGCATGGAAGCCTGTTGTTACATGTGGTGAATGCAAATCAAGGGCTTCATAGGCTAGCACAGACTCGTTTGCTTTATGAGTGGCGCTATATAAATATTCAGTTACAGTTACAGTTCGTTCTGTTTGGTATTTCTGACTAGTTATCCAGTCGAGTTTTTGAGTTTGTTCGGAATACGAGTTTCGCAACTCGTGGTGTTGTTTAGCAGTGGGTCTTGTTAAGTACTCTTTCGCATTGTTAAAGATTTGCACAGAGTTGTATAACTGGACACAGAAAAACGCCTTTGTTGGTAAACCACTGCAGCATGATAGCTTGAAAACGGTGTGATTTCCGAATCACACCGTTTTCAGACTATCGTGCAGCAGTGGTTTTCCAACTAAGGTGTGTCCAGTTATACAACAGTTAGTGATGGCACATGGAGGAATATTTGATCTGGTTCCACCACTACAACTAAGCGTCTGCAATGTCATCTTTACTCTAATCATAGTTTTGTTTCTTCAGCTGCTGCTATTTTAAAATTTGCATCGCGACCTCTGTAACATGTATCGTAATGTGAATTGTAATATGTGGTTTGGAAAGTAGACCTTGAATCATCTGTAGTTTGTGACTTTGTTGTGACACAACCTTATAAATCATTTACTTCATCAAACGTCACCTTGCTTTAATATCACGAAGTTACTGGTATATTAAGTTTTTGTTTTGTTACTTAATGTCTCTCAAATGTAGTATTAGAAGATTTTAGTCTACCACTGAAGTTTCGCATATGGAAACGAGCTAATAAACCCCAATTTACATAGGTCGTAATCATAACTTCAAAATTTTTGCAGCACCCATAGTCGCAGAAACCAGCTTATTCACATGAGCTTAGTCAAATCATAATGATAGGCGGGGTGGGGTGAAATCGGTTCCAGGTAAATATCCAAATGGATCATTCATACAGACAGTCAGACGGCTAAGGAGGGTGGTGTTAAGAGTTGAAACGGCGAAGGAGGTAAGAGGAAGACGAGGAATCGCAATAGGATTTGTGAAAGAGCACTGTTTCAGCTTTAAGTGAAAGACCTGTGGAGAGATTGACCACCCTACCAGCAAGGTCATATAGAGCCTGACCACCCTACCAGCAAGGTCAAATAATGCCAATAAAATGTTATGGACATGATGGCAGTGCAGTTTTTGCCGTGCCTGGAAGAGTTCTTTCTAACTGGATTGCTATCATGAATGAAAATTAAGTAATCGGCCGATACTGACAAACATTATTTTAATTTACGTAGTGAGCTGTAGATAAATGCTGCATTAATAATAAGTTAACGATTTCGTTATTTGATTAATTACGTTTATAGTGATTAAGGTCAATATTAGATCTAATAAGCAGGTTGAAATTTGAGGACTCGTAGCATGGAGTAACTGTCATGCATCGATAGATTTACTTGTTCTTACACTGTATTTACATATCTTTACACATTTTTACGACGTGTTAATACTTTGTGTATTTCCACAGTGATAACATTGTTATGTACGGTGAATGTATGAAACTGTTGTAACCGCTTGGTTAGACTGCTTGCCTAGTAATGCAGTGAGTATGGGTTCAAGACTCGTCTCAAATGATTACTCTATAGGGACCTTGAGCAAGTCCTTCACTCGCAGTTGCTCAGCACCGTCGATTGACGCTTGGTCATTAGATAGTGGTGCTTAATAAATGCATAATAATAATAATAATATTGTAGTCATATTGCTACTGTACATAATACTTCCATGTATCCACCCATATTAAAGATTACTGTGCTGTTATGTTTGATTTGTAATGACAATGCTTTGCCTTGCAAATGACTTTCTTAAAGCTCAATTGTTGTTTCCTACCAAAACAAACTACATTTCCTGTCTCCTAAACAACTTGTCTATTGGGCAAGTTTTCTTCAAACTCGATTGTCACAAACAGAATTATAATTTCACCAACCGATGACGTGTAACATTTCAGAAAGGGTTAAGCCTGCCTTTAAGTTCTTGGAAATACCCGACCTAGGTGTCATCCACGAAAGGGGCATTCGTGACAAGTTACCTACTTTGGACCCTTCTCCACATTTGGCACTACCCTCTTCATTTGTGGAATCCTCACTTCAGGGCTAGCTGTGCTGCAGTGTGGGGTACTTGGATAATGCCGTGTTAAGGAAAAGTACTCGCATACATATATGGGGCTATTATGACTGCAGTCTGTGTCCAATATGCATTGACGGTCTGCCATCAGAGAGCAAGAAGTTGGTGTTCGATGCTAAGAAATTAGGGGCCATCCACATATTACGTACGCAATGAGGGGGAGGAGGTCGGATTTAGGCGATTTTGCGTATGGGTGCGGACTGGGTGGGGAAGGGGGACAAAATGTGTATGTACGCAAAATAAATGTCTAATTATGACGTCCACATTAGCCTATTTATAACTGTATTGTCCTATAGTCGTCCGATGGCATTTTATTACATTATATAAAAGCCATGTGCAGTTATTCTGTGCTGTGAACGAGCAGTGGCGGCGATCTTGTTTGAGAAGTGGGGGGACATTTGGGAACTGATGTGGTCAAAAAAAGAGTTTTGAACTGATCTGGTCAAAAAAGAGGTGTAAAAAATTGTTCGCGCATCAGCGCGAAAAATTGTATAACCTGACTACAAAAAAATTTGATGACCTTTTTTTGGTGTTTCTTCAAAATTTGGAGGGTCCGATGTATGGCGTGTCCCCCCACTGTTAAAGGTGGGGTCTTGTCCCCCTCGAACCCCCGGGATCGCCGCCCATGGTTCGAGCCATGACAAGATACAGTGGGTCCGAGTTGATGTAGGCCCTACGGAGGCGCAGCACCTGCATAACTTTACGAGCAGCTGAGCTCAACGATTGTTGACCTGGTTGACTTGAGACTGCAACATAAAGCTTCTGATGTCTGTCAGTGCGGTGCCGACCAACAGGGCCCGCCCCAGAAAAAGAAATGTATTTTATTCTTTCCTTTAGGATACTATATGTTGTAACATGTAATAAAAATCTTCGTGGTTTACTGTGTTTCTATAGGTGCCTGTGGATTTGCTGGGGGCGAGTGTTCTGCCCGAGGGGTGATGGGATGGATTCTGATGCATGTTATGGTTGCACTATGGCTCTCTGTTGTCGGTGTAGTGTGTGTGTGTGTGTGTGCGTGCGTGCGTGCGTGCGTGTGTGTGTGTGTGTGTGTGTGTGTGTGCGTGTGTAGTAGTAGTAGTAGACCTGCTGGGCCTGGGCCTCTGGCGTGGCTTAAAATCCCGTAAGCTCATAGTTTGTCGGTAGATTTTTGTTGTTTATTTTGTTGTTGTCCTGTAAATGAGCCGAGGGATAAGAAGGAGGATGATGGAAGACCAGATTAGAAGGAAGAAGAGATGGAGGTGGAAACGAGATGGACGCGGAAATACTCAGAAATGTCAACTGCACACTCTTCCTCAAACTGTTGGCAAGGAGGTCTGAGGAAGCGCCGTTAGGCTACCCTAGAGGTGGTCTGGGGCAGAGCCTCAACATCAGTGGACATTTTCCGCAAGGCCGAAGACTAACTCTGAATGCAGACAGATTGAGTCAGTTTAACTTGAGTTAAAACTCGACAAGATATCGAGTCCGAAGTTTCTCATCGGCCAAATCTGGCGCTTCGGGCAAGTTCGGGGTATAGGCTCTCGTTGTCGTCACGTGATGACCATTGAAGTTATAGGGTGGTGATAAAATTGTCTTAAGCACCTGAGTTTGCCGCCCTATTTTAGAAGTCCCTTATACATCGCTCGCGATGCGGCTGCGCCATTCCTCTACAATAGCTACGCCATAGTGACATCGTCGCACAGATCTCGAGAGACGCCTATAGCCGTACGCTTTAACCAATGTATAGCTAACCAGCCGTATATAATATTTTACCAAAGTGGAGGATTTTAAACTGATACTGATTAGGCCTACATGTAGCATGATTATGCTTTGAGCGTGACAATTCAGTGTCAGATTATTAGCAAATACGGCAACAAAGTAACTGATTTTGCAAGATTCTTTTTCTATCATAAAATTATAATTATTATAATTAGCTCATAATTTCAGCAAGTATATTCGGTTTAACATTATTGAAGAGTTTGCAGTAAAAATGTCTTGCAACGTTAATCTATAGGCCTACAAGTGTTCGTCTGACATTAGACAGTTTTGCACATGTTAATATTTTGTTCAAGCGGTTTCTACCTCCAGTCGTCTAGTCTCATCTGATCAGAGAACGGGCAGAGAACTGGTTTGCAAAGCAGTTCATTGATAACTTTAAAAAGACTATATGCGGGTTTTGTTTCGTTACAACGGGGTCGGATATTATCCAATTTATAATTTCTTTTCTTGCTTGCTCGTTTTCCGTTTCCAGATATTGACGCTCATGATCGCGATCCTGAATCCGTCTTCCGAGACTTTCGATCATCCGTTCTGACTTCCATTCTCCGCCCTTGCGACCCTACAAACACACACACACACACACACACACACACACACACACACACACACACACACACACACACACACACACACACACACACACACACACACACACACACACACCTACACGCAGACCTACACACACACACACACACATACACACACGCGCACACGCACGCACACACACACACCCACACCCACACCCACCTACACACACACCCATACACACACACACACCCACACCATCACACACGCACCCACACCCACACCAACACACGCACCCACACCCACACACACACACCCACACCATCACACACACCTAGTCGTAGTAACCCATGGAGCTTACGGGGTTTTACGCCACGCCAGGGGCTCCATGGGGTACTACGACTAGCACACACACACACCCACACCATCACACACGCACCCACACCTACACACACACACCCACACCAACACACACACCTAGTCGTAGTAACCCATGGAGCTTACGGGGTTTTACGCCACGCCAGGGGCTCCATGGGGTACTACGACTAGCACACACACACACCCACACCATCACACACGCACCCACACCTACACACACACCCACACCAACACACACACCTAGTCGTAGTAACCCATGGAGCTTACGGGGTTTTACGCCACGCCAGGGGCTCCATGGGGTACTACGACTAGCACACACACACACACAACCACACCCACACCATCACACCCACACTCACACCAACACACACGCACCCACACCCACACACACACCCACACCATCACACACGCACCCACACCCACACACACACACCAACACACACACCCACCTAGTCGTAGTACCCCATGGAGCTTACGGGGTTTTACGCCACGCCAGGGGCTCCATGGGGTACTACGACTAGCACACACACACACCCACACCATCACACACGCACCCACACCTACACACACACACCCACACCAACACACACACCTAGTCGTAGTAACCCATGGAGCTTACGGGGTTTTACGCCACGCCAGGGGCTCCATGGGGTACTACGACTAGCACACACACACCCACACCATCACACACGCACCCACACCTACACACACACCCACACCAACACACACACCTAGTCGTAGTAACCCATGGAGCTTACGGGGTTTTACGCCACGCCAGGGGCTCCATGGGGTACTACGACTAGCACACACACACACACCCAAACCATCACACACGCACCCACACACACACCTAGTCGTAGTACCCCATGGAGCTTACGGGGTTTTACGCCACGCCAGGGGCTCCATGGGGTACTACGACTAGCACACACACACACACATACACACACACACACACACACACACACACACACACAACCACACCATCACACCCACACTCACACCAACACACACACACGCACGCACACCCACACACACACCCACACCATCACACACGCACCCACATCCACACACACACACACACCAACACACACACACCTAGTCGTAGTACCCCATGTAGCTTACGGGGTTTTACGCCACGCCAGGGGCTCCATGGGGTACTACGACTAGCACACACACACACACAACCACACCCACACCATCACACCCACACTCACACCAACACACACGCACCCACACCCACACACACACACCCACACCATCACACACGCACCCACACCCACACACACACACTAACACACACACCCACCTAGTCGTAGTACCCCATGGAGCTTACGGGGTTTTACGCCACGCCAGGGGCTCCATGGGGTACTACGACTAGCACACACACACACACCCACACCATCACACACGCACCCACACCCACACCAACACACACACCCACACCATCACACACGCACCCACACCAACACACACACCCACACCAACACACACGCACCCACACCCACACCCACACCCACACCATCACACACGCACCCACACCCACACCAACACACACACCCACACCATCACACACGCCCACACCCACACCAACAGACACACACCCACACCATCACACACGCACCCACACCCACACCAACACACACACACACACACCATGACACACGCACCCACACTCACACCAACACACACACCCACACCAACACACACACCCACACCGTCACACACACCCACACCAACACACACACACACCCACACCATCACACACGCACCCACACCCACACCAACACACACACACCCACACCATCACACACGCACCCACACCCACACCAACACACACACACACACCATCACACACGCACCCACACTCACACCAACACACACACCCACACCAACACACACACCCACACCATCACACACGCACACACGCCATCACACACGCACCCTTACCCACACCAACACACACACCCACACCATCGCACACGCACCCACACCCACACACAGACAGAGAGACAAAGGTGACCGACTTTATGTGCGGCGAATTGGCATTTCAGTAGAATCGTAGAATCGGAGAATCAGAAGAGCAGTAGAATCATTGATTCGTAGAATCATTAGAATCGTAGAATCGGACGCATGTGATCTACAGAAGAAAGTTAAGCAAGTCCATATAATTATAATTATATTATCATAACAATACATCAGGCCAGCATAATAGGAATAAGACGCTTTGGCAGCTTTGTGATACGTGATAGTCAAGTGATTAGTGTACCAGACCGTCAATCGAAAGGTCGGGGGTTCAAATCCAATCATTCAAGCCAAGGCATACATTTGCGCGACCATGTCAACTCTGCAACAATAGGTCCACTGACTGTACACCGTATAAGTGGGAAGATCAGGCGGGAATGGAGAGAAAGGCTCCTAAGAAAATGAAATCACTATCCTTTCATACCGATGACCTTCGACCTAAACTAGTTGGGCCTATTTAAGTCAGAGGATCTCAGGGATCGATCAAACGCTGCCACTGCCCGTACTCTGGTAGTGCCAGTCCCAAGCCTGGAGAAAGGAGGAGGGCGACGATAATCACCTTTGTTATGACACAGCGTTGTTAAACCGAACTACGGATCGATCTCGGCTGGTTACGCTTTTACAGTACTTAGGGTTTTGCGTAAAGCGACCATTGTCGCATTATGATCAAATTTTTTGTATCACAGAAAACTGGATGGCACACCGCAGCCAGGTAGGCTTTCATTAACTTGGGAATCAATCACATCAGAATAATAAATATAGCTAAATCTAATAGGCCTAAATGATGTTTTTTGTCATAACGCACACTGCGACAGACTGAATTAGCATAATTGGTGGAGATTATGGATGGCTACAGATAATACCAAATAGGGCTGTGGCAATAAAGTTCCTATCATCCCTACTGGGGATTTGAAATTGGTGAGAACGTGGGCGAAGATTCTAATTCCTCTTAGCATCTGGTAGAAATAGCCCCCGAAGAATATGATGTTCGTTTTCGTCCATGGAACGAACTAGCCCGTCGTCGTCACGTGCCACCAGCTCCGCAATGCTCAGATTTATGCATTGTGATAACGTTGTGCATTATGGTAATTTTGTAATTAAGATAACGTGCATTATGATGTCATAAATTATGATGACGTTGTATTATGATAACGTTGTGCATTATGATAACGTTTTGCATAATGATAACATTGTGCATTATGATAACGTTCTTCATTATGATAACGTTGTGCATTATGATAGCGTTCTTCATTATGATGACGTTGAGGCATTATGATAACGTTGTGCATTGTGATAACGTTATACATTATGATAACGTTGTGCATTGTGATAACGTTGTGCATTATGATAACGTTGTGCATTAAATTGTGATAACATTATACATTATGATAACGTTGTGAATTATGATAACGAGGAAAGTGTCCAGATTAGGTTAGACTTTTTCATCTATCAATCGATCAGCCGGGCTTTAGGCCTAGGCCTATATAAACATTCATTTATCAATCTGTGTCATAAAGCGAAACAATTAATTCTTACGTTTAGTTTCGATCTTCTCTCAGATGATCGATTTACGTGTCGATCAGTCAGTTCCTGATCGAAATTGTAATTCTTGGGTTTACAATTCCTTCGCCTGATTTCGTATTTATGCTTCTTGTTGATCGATTCTTATTCGATGTTATTCTTCGAAAGGAACAATGCTTCCATCGAACTTCAAATGTCCACTTCTTTTGATTGATATTTTTCTTTACGAAAAGATAAATTCGTTCAATCGTTCGATGACTGGTAGATTTGTTCTTTCAAAAGAAACAGTTATTTTATCGAATTTCAAATATTTAGGCCTACTTCTGCTGAACGATCAATTTCAACGATTTTCTGTGAATTCGTTTCATCCCGTCTGTCATTTTTCCAAATCAACTTCAACCTCGACGCGAACAATCGCTCCGAAGATATGACGTCATCGATAAACAATAACAAATGACGTCTTACATAAATTATGCGTTATTAGTATTCGTGTTTATTCGGAAAGTGAGTAAGTAATTTAACGTTCATGGCACTTTTGGGCCTACTCCTATTTCTTCTATTTCCAGAGTTGTATAGTTGAACATAAACTGCCTCGTAACGTATAGTAGGCCTAATTGCATATATTTTCGGTGTATTTAGCTATAGGCCTATTAACTTTCGCTTTATAAATCTTCATAAAATAATAATAATAATAATAATAATAATAATAATAATAATAATAATAATAATAATAATAATAATAATAATAATAATAATAACATTAGTATTAATAATGAAAAGTAATATTAATAGTAATTTGCGAGCATTCATCGATCAAAATAAGCCTGCTTGCAAGGCGGACCAATTGACCATCCACTGTACCAATATCATCTCAAGCTCCTCTGTCAGTCCTCATGCTTTCCATTCACAACGAAGAATTCCAGCTTTTGCAACTTAGGTCTACTACTGAACACTGACACGTTGCTTTCGTTCAGCTGTCGGTATGCTTTGTTTTCAGCTCTGCTTACACCTGAGTGTGAAGAGGCACTGGATGATGTTGCCTGTGAAGAGGCGATGGAAGATATCGCCTGTAAAGAGGCGCTGGATGATGTCGTCTGTGTAGAGGCGCTGGATGATGTCACCTGTGAAGAGGCACTGGATGATATCGCGTGTGAAGAGGAGCTGGATGATGTTGCCTGTGAAAAGGAGCTGGATATCGCCTGTGAAGAGGCGCTGGATGATGTCGCCTGTGAAGAGGCGCTGTATGATGTCGCCTGTGAAGGGCGCAGGATGATGTCGACTGTGGAGCTGAGCTGGATAATGTCGCCTGTGTCGATTCAAGGAAAGAGAGGTGTGTTGGCTCATTTAGACGGCACTAATAACGTTGTCTTTCCACATGGTATTGAGAATGAGAAGCACACAGCGTCAGAATGCACTCAGCATATTATGTGAATCGTCAATTCGTCATGCGACATCTGGTTAATAAGAAATTGAAACAACACATGTATACATATTGACATATTGTTATTCTCACCTCGCCGAAGGTTCTTCTGTTGCCCCGCTATCAAGACACACGATGCGTCAGTCATAATGTCGGCGGCGGCGCGCCGCTCATTTTTGGTCGGCGGCGCGCCGACGAACAAAAATCGGCGGCGGCGGCGCCCACAAAATGTCGGCGTCGGCGCGGCGCGGCGTGCCCTAGTCAGAAACACGAGTCACCATGGGCAGCAGGAATTTTTCCGGAGGGGGGCTAAATTTTTCTAAGGGGGATAAATTTTTCGAGGGGGCAAAATGACGTACGTTTTTGCATGGAATATCTATTCACAAATCCAGGGGGCAAATCTCCCATTCCTCTCCTCCTGACGCCCATCTGAGTCACTACGAGAGTTGAACAGCCGTTGGTCCTGTAACCAGTCAAAGTTTCTCTAAAGCCGCTCCATCACACTGAAGCTCAACTACATATAAAGGGACTAAAAGACAAGACACCTTCAGACATTTGCCTTACAAATATGAACATCCTTAATTACACGGCACATCTGTATAGCAAATTGTAATCAGATGAAGCAACATGCATTTGCATATTGCATGAATACACTTGCATATGCACTGGTAGGCCTACACACCAAGTCACATAGCAGATGCTGGATAACAGCATCCTCCTAGTAAGAGAGGCTGCTGAAGCCATGAAGTGAAATGTAAATATATACGTTTTCCTATGGTAATACACTGGCCGAGTGGCCTCACTCCTGTTAATTTTCAATGAGTTTACCAGGTGGTCTGCTGCCCGTTTGAATTGGTGCCATGCCATGGAGTTTCCACATTATAGACCATTGTTTGTATCAGATTAAACTGAAAAAGACCATATTCTTGATACTAGGCCTATACGTACTAAGTCAAAACCTGTGTCAACTGATACTGTTTACCTGAATAGATTCCAGCCAAAAGTATTGTTATGGTATGGTATGGTATGGTATCTGAGAATTTATAAAGCGCCTCTCACAGTGTGAACTATTCAGAGGCGCTCTCAGCATGTGAGCCTCGCGGAAACAGAAATGACTTTAAACGATGAACAACAGAGAGAGAGAACTTAGTAAGTAGGGTCCCACGCAGTACCAAGGGAAGGGAGTTCCATAGGGATGGACCCACGACAGCGAAAGAGCGAGACTGAGCCAGGGCAGACCTCACCCGGGGAACGAATAGATCAAACCGATTCAGAGAACGTAGGGGTCGATGAGAAGAAGCTGAGAGAGGTTTGCGCATCAGGTCACAAAGGTAGGCTGGAGCTAAGCCCTGCTGTGCCTTAGAGACAAGAACTATGATTTTGAAGTGGATACGAGCGGAGATAGGAAGCCAATGCAAGACATCAGTCATGTAAGTAGAGATGGAGGAGAACCGAGAACGATGAGCAATAAGGCGAGCAGCTGCGTTAAGTACCGATTGAAGGGCCGAGAAACGCACTTTCGGAAGGCCTACCAGTAAAGAGTTGCAATAATCAATGCGGCAACAGATAAATGCATGGATAATGGTAGTGAAAACTGCAGGAGAGACGGATCGACGAATACCTCGCAGTCTTCTCAAGTGGTAGTAGCAAGTGCGAGTAAGTAAGGAGAGGTGAGAAGCAAAGGTTAATGAACTGTCTAAGGTGACTCCCAGATCACGGACATTCGTAGAGTATGAGAAGGTCGGGAAGTGAGCTGACAGAAGTGTGAAATCAAGTTTAGATAATTGTTGCCTTGCACTAAACCAAATGAGTTGGGTTTTCGAGGGATTAAGATTCAACCGATTAGAGAGCATCCATGAGCGAAGATCTTAAGAAAGGGAGTCAATGGAGCGAACAAGAAGAAGTTCGTTAGCTGGGGGACCAGAGACATAAGTTTGCATATCATCAGCATAGAGATTGCCAGATGCAAGATGCTTAGAAAAGAGAGAGTGAATGCCAGAGGTAAAAAGAATGTAAAGGATAGGACCAAGAACAGAACCCTGGGGGACACCATAGTTAATCCCAACCCAGGGCGTTCTTGAGATACTCAGGATCACCCTTTGCGTTCGGTCAGTAAGATAGGATTGGAACCAGCATAGAGGGGGACCAGATAAACCACAAGAGATTTGAAGATGGCGAAGAAGAATCTCATGATCGACCATGTCAAAGGCTACCGATACATCAAAGAGAGCTAGAAGAGTAAGGCAGGACTTATCCATCGCCAGGTAGATGTCAGATAGGAGGGATAGGAGGACAGTTTCAGTGGAGTGGGATGCTCTAAATCCAGATTGACAAGATGGGAGCAGGCGAGACAGTTGTCGGTCACTTTAGCAGTGGCGGCGATCTTGTCTGAGCGGTGGGGGGGGGGGGACAAAGTCGGCCACCATCTCGTCGACGACCGTTTTTGGAAAATCTTGTCCCCCAAAATAAATTTTCTACCAATTGATCTCCGAAAAATATCCCATTCATCTCCGAAAAAAGTTGATGACCTTTTTTTTAGTCCTTCACCTCTTTTCCACCATTATCTTTTTCCTTTCTGACTTTTCCCCCACTTTTCCCCACTTCCTTTCCACCGATTCATCTCCTAAAATTTTCGATTTCATCTAAAAAAAGTTGATGACCTTTTTTAGTCCTTCACCTCTTTTCTGTGTTTCAGTTCTAACACTTTTTACACTCTCCCCCACTGTTTCATGTCATCACCCATCACCCCATCACCTTTTTCTCCCCACTTTTTTCATCACAACACCATTTCACACCCTTATTTATAAAATCTAAAAATTTCCTAAAAATTCTTCTCATAACTTTTTTCTTCTTTTTTTTTACCTTTTTCTGAATTTCTTTTTCCTTTTTACAATTTCAGGGGGACAGTCCTGCTCAAAAATTGACTTTTGACCTCATCTGTTCCAAAAAGACAGTCAAAACCCTCGCGCTCATATACATTTCTTGGTCTTTTCTCGTGTTTCTTCAAAAGGTGGGGGGGGGACAAATGTATGGCGTGTCCCCCCACTCTTAAAGGTGGGGGACATGTCCCCCCGTTCCCCCTAGATCGCCGCCCATGTGAACGAGACACCTATAATTAGTCTATAATGGCCCTTACTCATCCTTCAATCTGGCCTAAAGTGCAGACAGTCTGCCTGGAGCTGTCGACACACTTTCTGCAGCTGGTCTTGGGGGGGGTGCGTCAAGCGTACGTACGCAGGGGGGGTGGTGGTGGAAGAAAGTACGCTTGCGTACAGGGGGTGAGGGGGTCCAATTTTCCAGGATTTTTGCGTACGTAATATATGGATGGCCCCTTATGTACTTTTGTCCGCATTTGGACGACCCCTTCTTGAGTGGTTCATTGAATCGACCATAGATTGATGCTCGTGTATTATTATGACGGCGCTATAGAAGTCGTTTTATTCAGGCAATAGCAGACGACAATATCGTCAAAAGGCTCAACTGTCTGGTTGTGGAGCATTCGCTGTCGTCTATCTACTGTACCTAGCAACCATAAAGTAACTGACAGTGGACACTATTACACAGTACTAAGCAAATGAAGAGTTGGCACATCAAACTATGGCTAAACCCACTTACAGGTAAACCAAACCACGGCTAAACTCCCTTACGGCTAAACCAAACCACGATTAACTACACCGTGGGTAAAGCAAACCTCGGCTAAACCAAACTATGGCTAAACCAAACTATGGCTAAACCCAACCGCGGGTCCAACAACGAAAAACTCCGTAAACCATAGCAGCATAGTGAATCTTTTTACCAAATTCTCGTCATCAAACATTTTACCAGCAGAACATCATGTCCTAAGTTTATTCGTCGAAACGCTAAACAAGAGAATTGTACAACACAAAGGCAGACACACGATTAAAAGCATGATTACTTAAAACGATTACATAGAAAAACAAAACATAACGACAAACCGAAAACGCGTGATATAAGTGTTCGCACAATTACCACACGCATACATATGTACACGCGTACATACACGCGTGCAATACATACAGAACATGTATAGATAAACAGAAATGAGGTAAAGACCTGCACATCCCTTCTGTACTTGAATCTCACAAGGTATCCCGAATATATATCTGAAGAGCTTCACTGAAAACTTAGACATACAGAGTTTCTCACTGTAAAGTTCGGCAAAAAGTGTTTTTGCCAATGAAAAGTTCAGTGGAAAACATTTTTTGCTGAAAACTCCAGTGTAAAGTGTTCACAACTCCAAGTCATCTGCCGGTTACTGCAGACAGTTTAAGTAAGTTGAATGAGAAAACCTGTGCACTTGGGTCAACCTGTCTTATCAAACAGAACAGTTTTCAAAGCCTAGAAGTCCACGACTGATTATGTCGCCCCTTTCTAGTGGAACGAAGACATGAACAGCCCATGGTAGATGGTAGATTGGTGCACATCGGCTGTCTAGATAAAGGGTCATAATAAAATATGCACTCCTAACAATCCAGACTAACTGACCCACATTCCCCCCGCCAGCACACCCGCACACACACGTTTGCACAATCCCAATAATTGTGCCCCATTTTGGCGCTGCGTAACTTTGCGCACATTACAAATTTTCATAACAACAACAAACTTTATCAAATCACGCAACATTCTCCAACTACAAGATATAGTTCTTGCCAGCACACACATCTTCCGTAAACTGTGAAATTCGTTACGCCGTGAACGTTTTTACTGCCTGGCCCCGGGTGACACTTCTCAGCATTAAATATATTTAATTACTAACTCGAAGCCCAAAAAGCGTTTCAGTCTTACCGCCGGAGACTTCGGTCGGTATTCTAACAACAACAACGCAGGACATGATTTTGCAATGTCAGCACATCATTTACAAACATTATCGTAAAAAGGAAGCTGTCCATTCTCAAACGTCTCTTAAGCGCGATGCTATTTACAGAATGACATTTGCGTATGATTGCTATGCAACACTCGAACAACTTAAATAATCGACGTAGACACAACTCATAATGTCTTAACAACACAGAAGTTACAGGAAAAGTCCAACGTTCACACCGAACGACCCAAAAGCTTCAGCGCAACATGTCACATTCGCAACACGCTACCCGGCCTGTACATAAAACGCCTCCACATTCAAACAAAATTAAACAAACACTGTGCAACCACCTGTTTTCACTACCACATGGCCCCAGGTTAGATCTACCACCAACACGTACAGTACTTCCGGCAGTAATGGAGAGCTTCCCATTAAGTGAATACTTCAGGTTTGCGTTTGACACATTAACACCTCTTAGCAGCTATAGAGAAGTTCATATGTAAGGGGCTCAACCTAATATCACAAGTGAAGAGCCCATTCTGAAAAAGCTTATATAAACATTGGCCATACTGTGGACTTAGAGTCAAACTTTTGCAGTTCTGACGAAACAGAAGATGCCACCCCTGACAGTAATCCCTATAGTCACAGGGCATTATAATCACGGTTACTAGGTAACCTGTTACCAGGTAACCTGTTACTAAGCAGCCGGTTGCTAGGTAATCTGTAACTACAACAGAACATGCGTATAATGCCTCCAGGCAACTGCTTCCAGTAGGTAATGGAACACATTGCCTATTGACCTGTTTAATTTCTACGCTGGAGTGAGAAAGTTCAGCACAAAAATCTTGCCTACATAAACAAACCCCACAGAAAACAAAACCAGTTTGCCTAAAACGAAAAAATCTGCAATTGTGATTGTATCGATTACGAAGAGAATTTGGCTCATTTACAAAATCATTATCATAGATTTAAGCAAAAGACTTCCCTTCCAACAAAAGTACACTAAAAACCCTTAATATGTAAATTCTAATATAACACGGCTGGAGGTGTGGATCCCAGAATTTAATTCAACTTTGCCACAAGAGCTCACTGAAATGCAACCTTGTTATAATGTGGTACTCGACATGACTCGCAAACTTATTGTCATTCAGAAACATTCCAAATATTTTTCAGTCTTAGAACTGATTACAAAGCCTTGTTTTAAAATAATACTCAACACAGCTCCAAAACCAGCATTACAAGGAGGTTCCTATATCGATACAAGAAGGTAAGGAGTATGGATTCAAAAGTTATTTCAAGTTTAGAACAGGAACTTTTAGAGAACATCAGTAAGATACTCGAAAATGGATTCGAAAAGCAGCGTTACAATGAGGTTCCAACATCGATATAACAAGGTCAGAATTACGGATCAAAAGGTTTATCTCAGTCTTACAACTTGCACTGATTAGAACCTTATTACTGTACATTATCTAAGATAGCTTCCAAGGAGGCTGAAGTGTTCCACTTTACCCAGCGTGAGATTCAAAGACGCAAGAAACGCTCACCTTAAAAAAACACACGTGTCAAACGAGCACATACAACCGTCCAAATGGAGCCAATCGAAACCCACACGATCAAATCTGTATTAATTATTATTAATTATGAACATGACCAAAAACAAGAAAACAAAACAGAAACATCAACGTATTGGAATAAGTCGGCAAACATCAGTACAACAACAGAATCGAAAAAGAAAAACAGAAAAACATTGAAACAAAAGAAAAACGATAAACACGGTTAAACGAATTTCAGTTCAGCAACTGCTTCTTAAATAAACACAGTGCACACACAATAAACTGGTAAATCTACACTGGAGCCTCTAACCAACACACCCCACTATGTGCAAATTCTGATACCCCATCGCAGCGCCCTTGTAACGTACTTAAAAGGCACTACACTAAGTGTCTGCGGTTACATACACACACAATTACACATATAATGTGGTTGAAAGGATCTGAATTGAATTCATTATTATTATTTCTGCATTTCAAGCCTCCCTACCAAATGACATATAATTTATTATTATTATTATTATTATTATTATTATTATTATTATTATTATTATTATGATACAGCATTTTATTACGTACACATCAGTAAATAGGAATCTGATATATAAAGCAAGGACTTGCTCAAGGGCCGCAGAGAGTAGCCATCTAAAAGGAGATTCAAACCATACACTTTGCGTTACAGGCCAAGTGTGCTCTAATCACTCGTGTACAGTGCTCCAGGCATAAACTGACAGCACCGAGCAATTTCGAGCAAAGGACTTGCTCGAAGTACAACACAGTAACCATCACAGGGATGCTCAAAATCACAAAATCTGCGTTATAAAGCAAATGCCCTAACCATTCGCCTTTAGAAGATAACGTGGCGTTATCAAAAACAGGAATTCATTGACACACAAAGTGCACAACAGTTCGACAGAGGCACCAGTGCACACACCAGGTATTGCATGCATATATACCGGTAGGCCTATACACAAGAGACACACACCGCTATATATATTTATACATGAACATACATGTATGCATCGATCTATAGGTCCATGCATGCACTAGGGTCACATGCGCAATCACGTATATACAAATTAACAAAGTCCAAATGCTCGGAATAATAAATAAGTCTTGACGATTTCATATCTACACGTTCACACGACTTATAAATTCATACATAAATTTCATACACATACATACAAGCATACAGACAGACGTACATATATATACATCTATATATTAAATTTGTAAACTTCAGGTATGTCATTCCATACCAGTATCTATTAGGCATACATACATATCCATGTTAGATGCACATATATATATATATATATATTTAATTATTTATAGTATAGATAATATGTATATAATTTTATATATACACACATACAGGACAAGGCAACCTCTAATTTCTAAGAAGCTTCTAATCCTCAGAGGCAAGGTCAAGGACTTGCGGCTCGTTTGGTTGAAACACATATGTGACAACCGGTTGAAACACATATGTGACAACCGGTTGAAACACATATGTGACAACCGGTTGAAACACATATGTGACAACCGGTTGAAACACATATGTGACAACCGGTTGAAACACATATGTGACAACCGGTTGAAACACATATGTGACAACCGGTTGAAACACATATGTGACAACCGGTTGGTTGACCTTTCCTTACAAAGCTTGAAGTGACAAATTTAGGTGTGCCAAGATTTGAATCCGTGACTGAAGAGATGCAAGGCAGAGACCTAATCACAGTGGCATCCCACAGTCTCATGTGTTCCGTAGAGAGAAGTACGAGAGTCACTCGTGGGCCTTTGGGCCAGCAGCATAATACGAATGACTAGCAAGGTGCTGACAACATTCCCATTATGGGACTCACATATCCTGCATAGGATCCATGTGATTCCATATGCAAGGCCATGTTGTAATGGTAAGCTCTTATTTATGTAGGGTCTCTTAAAGAAAACTCAGCAGAGGTGCTCCCGACATGCGAATACGAGGCACATTTCTTGGCTTCACATGTCCTAATAGGATGCTGTTGCTTTGGATATATACAGCTGTATGTTAGGAAATCCTGTAAGCTCAGCAGCAATTTCTGTACAAAACCAAAAACTCAAAGCGAGAATCTCCTCAGTTTTCTCACGGATCTCGTGAGAATCACATCACGGGCAACGTTAACAAACCTAAGAAGCACGCCCACAAATGAATAGCTTTACCCAAGGCTTTCTTCACGTTCGTTCATGTCACATTCAAACACGTCACACGTCAATTTCACAGAAATGCACATAGATACAAGTTCACAGTAACTATGACAGAAAACATATTATCAGCTGGACCGTTCACCAAAATAAACTAAAACGACGCAAAATAATCGGACAACGAAAACATATACCATGTGACTATATCGTTTTACGAGACATATACATATATACAGGACATGTAGATACACTGTGTGCCATAAAAACCGACCCAAATTGGTTCTGCTGCCAGATTCGTATGAAGTTTGCTTGTGCACATCGAGAAAGATTTTGGTTCTTTCTGCACTCAACAGTACCATTCTTCTCTATTCTGGGCTTGTTCCTTACATCTCTGTAACCCAAGCTGGCTCTTTTACCCATCACAGTTTACTGTCTTCCTTTCTTACTTTCTTTCAATATGGCTCTCCGCCGTCTCCGGTTTGACTGCTATACCTTAGGTTGTAAAAACCATGTTGCTGTAAATATGGCATCCACTGACAAGTAGTATATCCTGCCTACCAGCAATGCACAAACACAGGCAGATGTGGTCACTTTCAACAAGACACTTAGGTCTCAAATGTGTCATTACATAGCTCAAGAATTGAATTTAAAACCAACTCAGTGCATTCATAGCAAAAGCCAATTCGAGTCCACGTTTTACGGCCAACAGCGTATTTACGCGCAAGAGTACAGAACTGACACAGCGATGGGAATTTCAGGGCTCCAGAAGAATGGGGTCAGGAACGGATGCATTCACCTCGTTCATTGTTTCTACAATTCCAAACCCTTCAAAATGGAACAGACATGTCACTGGTTCAGCATAAATTCCCTGCAACCAGCTCCGAGCCAACTTCCCCTCAGTCAAACTGAGGAAAAAATCCCCCACCAGGGGAATTTCCAACCCCTGTGCGAACTTTATATCAACTTAACAGCAGACACATATCTGTATAATTATCACGAACGATTATTTTAGTCAAATTCAAACAAACGACTTAAATAATTTGCAGTCACTAGAAATATTATTACTAATTGGGCCTAAAGTCTCCAGTAACAACAGCCAGCTCTTATATATATATAGAAATACACGCACACAGTTATAGATAAATACACGTGTATGTATATGCGTGGGATGGCAAAAAAATACCAACAGATGTATAAACGTTATATACGTCCATGTACGCATACGTAACATACATACCAAACACAGAGCGGACATACGGAGCGCGTGTATGCGAAGAAATGTCGATGTGATTTTAGCTGGGCTTAAATGCATAGTCTTCGTTATTTCAAATGTCAAGCGGAAACGTGGCTGACCGCTTTGGGTCGATGAAATCTGCCAGACTCCCTCGTTTCTCTAACAAAAGGATCCCGATCAGGTTGACTGCCCATGCGTGAAAGCTGTCCATTTCTGTAACTATTTAGCTTCAATTGAGTCGATTGACCACAGGCCAAACCCATCCATTTCAATAATCGCTCGATCAATATCGAGTCAATTTACCACATTCCTCGTTTCTGTAGCCAATTGAGTTTGATCGACTTGATCATGCTAAGTCCGCTGTCTTTATAATCACTCGATCTTAACCAAGTCGACTGCTTGCATGCTGTTCAAAGAGAGGAATTTATATGGTGCTGGGACCCAACCAGCTACCAGAGATACGACAGTCATTCACAAAACAGCCTGGTTTGCTTTAAGTGCGTTGGATAACACGATGCATAGAGGTACGAGGGGTGGAGAGTGGATAGTGTAACAAAAGATGAACTGCAATGGACACGCAAGGGATGGATGAGCAGGGAAAGAAAACAATGAACTGTGATGGACGTACATACACGGAAGGGATCAAGAGGGAAAAGCAAACCAACGTCTCGCTTTCAAAGCGCTTACATAGCAAACAGTGAATCACAAAAGTCATGGACAGGTGGCCAGTCCACTGAGGAACTTGTTTATTTGCCGTATGGCTCTGCTTGATGACAGACACATCTCAGTACAAACACCTTGCTCATTGCTGTAAAGATTCCGGTCAGAGCGCCTCAGACACGGCCAGTGCATCGCTCGGACCAGGAACATTTCAGAGCAAGAATCCAACAAGATGTTACGATGTTTCCGACAATCACAAAAAAGCGAAAATAACTTATTAGGAGTCAAGCAGGTTGAGAAGGCTGGTTGCTGCGCCTGTGTTTGTTGCTGTGGGGTGACACTCCTTTCCTAACAATGAAAAAGGAATGAAATACAACCCAGGCCCAGTGCAGCATAGCCCAATCTCTCGGCTGGCCCTTTGTATCATACAACACAGTTCCTGTCCAACACAGTGGAGCCACTTCTTCACATACCTGAGGGGTTCCTGCGCGAGGTAAAATACCCGTCGACATGCCACACAATGTTCAACATCACGAAATTACTCCCGACTGTAAAGACGAACAATCGAACCAAAACAACCAAATTCAATACAAGAACTCTAACTCGTGTCCACAGGATCGCAAATCATCAGCACGCTCCACCAAAAGCTAAACGTCGGTCGAATGTCCTACTCATCCTGCACACATGTGAACGAGGGTTCAAGCTGACAGATTTCATCGAATTGGAGCCTGAAAGATGTTCCTCCATTGCAGCCAGTCACTGGCTGGCACGGAGATGCAAGAGCGGGGTCGTGCGGCCGCGAGACGTGACAACAGATTCTCTACAGCCGCGCATAACAGACACAGCACCGCGGAATAGCTAGACGTTCGCGCACTAGGAAGGCACACGCGTTAGTTACTGTCTTGAGATGAAAGCGCCGTCAGAGGAAACGTTCCGAAATGAGCAGCATCAGTTTCTTCTTGCCCTTGTAGACGAGCTTCATGTTGTCGATGAGGTGAGCAAACGAGATGCGTCCGTCGGGCGCGAGCAGGAACGCCTCGCGCGCCTTGCACAGGAATTCGATGAAGTCGGCGTAGTGGCGCGGGCTGATATGCGCCAGACGCGAATGCATCGTGTTGACGTAAGCGGAGAGCGCGGCGTTGAGCAGTTGGATAAGCGGCGGTTTGTCGTACGATAGAATCACAAGAGACGATCGGTGCTTGCCCTCGATCGCGTTGATGCCGGGCGCGTTGAGCGTGCACCGGCGCAGGATGTCCGACAGGATCGTCGCGCAGTGGATGTTCTCGATCACGACTTGGATCATGCTCGTCAGCTCGTTCTTACCGATCGAGTGGCTGAGGGCGCACGCCCAGTGGATGTCACTGATCGCCGGATGCGTGTCCTGGTTGTGCGCCACGTGCAGGTTCTTCATTGCCAGCAGCGACATCTTGTGGGCGCGAATCGAGTTAGTCCGACGCTCCATGTAGCGCGCGACCGCGAACAGCTGCGCCCAGGTCATCGATATGGGCGCAGCCTCGACGATGTGAACGTAAACGTCCTCGAATGCTCGTATGTTCTTTTCGCACAGAGTGAGAGCGCCGAGAGCACAGTTGGGAGCATCCTTGCGAACGCACTGAACGGCCAGGGTGCACGCCCGGGAAGCGAGTTCCTCCTGTCGGACGAAGTCCAAGCCAAGGTGAACGAGGGTGGCTGGCGACACGATCGTTGACGCAACAGTACCTACAAAGAGAAAACACATGCACCAGTTTTAAAACTGTACAATACAATACAACTGCATTTGATATTGCCCTCCTTCCAAAGTTCAGACGTAGACGCACATCGATAGAACATCAATAGCATTAAGGATTTGTTCAAGTTCCATATACAGTTACCACCCGAGTAGAGGCTCAAACCTGTAGTACTCTCTGCCTTACAGACTGAGCATGTCCCACGAATCATTGCTATCTCGTGCAGACATTTTGCTTACCAAACATTACACTTGCTAAGATCAGTTTGACAGCTGTGTAAGCAACACTTTAGGGTGGTGTTTGAGGCTCCTTATAAACACTTTGTTACATTACACAGCACATGCATCAGAGGGTTTACCTTGTAAGAACCTCTGAGAACTGAAAAAGTGCCTACCCGTAGCTTCAGATGGCGTGAAGAATGTGTACCAGGACGCCATCAGTTCAACCAGCGCCTCGTAACCAAGCTCTGTAGCACACTTCACCAGCCACCGAACCATCTCACTCCGGTGCCATCCAGGTCGATTTAACGTCAACCTCATTACCTGGAACAATAACATGACAGTATTTACCAAATCTAACCAGACACTAATCACCCAACAACAGTATTTACC
The DNA here is from genome assembly GCA_963556255.1 of Allolobophora icterica. Taxonomy (NCBI): domain Eukaryota; kingdom Metazoa; phylum Annelida; class Clitellata; order Crassiclitellata; family Lumbricidae; genus Allolobophora; species Allolobophora icterica. The sequence goes on along the minus strand of OY744605.1, from coordinate 82,051,652 downwards.
AGACACTTACTGAAAATAACCAAAAATGTATTTACAAAATGACATTACTACTAAAGTAAAGTAAGTAAGTAAGTATATTCTTTATTAAACCAGCTGCCAAACAGCACACTGGTGAACAACGTCTGTTAAATAGATCTTCTGAAGTTAATAAACAAACATACATTGGTACATATACATAGCATTAACCATAATATGTATATATATATATATATATATATATATATATATATATATATATATATATATATATATATATATATATATATTACTATATAGCATAGGTCCAGTTGGTTAGTAAGTATACAGCATTCTGACAATAAAGGGTTTTCTCATGCTGTTGTCGGCTTGCGGTAAAGCCCTGTCATGGGATCTAGGCCTTAAACCATAAACCCTCGGCTTGCCAAACATCTACCAAATCTAAGCATAAATTTACTTACACAAGAACAGTATTTACTAAAGATTTACCAAACCTCACCAGAAAATGTCGTCACAAAAATACATTACTTGTACAAATACAATACTTGCCAAACATTCACCAAATCTAACCAGAAATGTAGTTACCAACACCAACATCAGCCAAACAAAAACAATGGACAGCAACCAGTCAACAGATCAGATTTCCTGTACATGTATTTACTACCCATACATATCCTTTTGCCCCTGCGAAGACCAGCCTAAGCACCCACCTGTAGCCCAAGTTCAAGGGCCGCGTCGAGGAGAGGCCGATGTCGCGGAGCACCAGTCTCTGGAATGGCACGCTTGTAGGCGTCCTGAGCGAGTTTGAACAACTGACGAGAGCTGTAGATGTTTCTCTGAGCACACTCCAACACTGTCCGCAGTCTCGACGGCTCATCTGTGGCACGCAATACAAAGCAGTGTACAGTTGATGCACTCATTCTACAGCCAATTTCACTAGAGGCGTCAATAAAACAGAATCTTGGAATGTGGTGCCTAATCCTATGGATGTAATGGATGTGGTAGCAGGCACACTTACACAATGAGTTGATGTATAATGCATACATACATAACTTAATAACTTCTACAATTGTTCTAAGCTATTTAAAATCTCGAGGCATATGTACCTCGGGAAAAAATTATAATAATAATAACAATAATAAATACATATACACACACATATTACATACACATAAATTAAGACAAGCTAAAACTGCATCATGACGTAGACTGCATTTGTCGACTGACCTCGTGAAGCATACAGCATCGTGGCCGCAAGGTCGCACTGGCGCGCCTCCACGTGCGCAAAGTTAAACCAGCGCGGATATCGACTGACGACTGGACCTGCGTTTCCAGCGGTCACCTGATGACTGGGATGACCCATTGATGGCTCGTCATGCTCATCAATCGCTTCCATGACTGGTAACCTACATGAGAATGAAACACAGGTACAATAACCTACACATGATGAGGTAACCAACAGGTTATGACACCAGTAATGTAACCTACAGGACATAACAACACAGGTAGTGTAATCTATAGGTGTTACAGTAACCCACAGGTATTAACAACACACAGTGATACAGGTGATAACAACACAGGCAGCATAACAGGTAATGTAACCTACATGTGATAACAACACATCAAACACAATCTACAGGTGATAAAAATGTTTATGTAAACTGAGTGACAAGATGACAAATGTTGTCCATTGCCATCATCGCATCTTCCCTTCAGCTTAGCGATCCTTTAAACCTAAGACCATGCTCTCAAGAAAACATGTATAAACAACATTGGTGCTACCTTTTACCATGTTAGCTTTACAGTGTTACCTCTGCCGTGTTATCTTTACCGTAATAAACACAAGCAGATTGCATATGATAAGATTAATAGTTCCTTAAGTCAACTCCAAGAGTTAGCTAAGGGCATGCCGTGTTAGCAACTTCATTTTCTTAGCCTCAGCAGACAAGGGCACGGCCAGTGCTATTGCCGTCTGATCATCCCAATAAAATTCAACCATCAGTTCACTCGTTTTATAGTCGAGGGAGTTCCCTAGTGGGCGCAAGTGAAGCAAACATCTTTTTCTGCCCTCACTAGGGTTTGAATGCACAATCTATTGGCTGATGGTGTAGCATGCTAACCAATAAACTATCGCACGTGTCCACAAACAAGACTGAAAACAGACCTCATGGCCCTTAGGCCGACTCTAAACGCGAGGTCGACGTCGTAAGGCAGCAGACTAACAAAGAGGTATTTGGCAAAGGTGTGCATAGGAGCGCTGTTTGGATGGACGCCGTGACCCAGACCGCTTCCAGATCCACCTACAAATAAACACAAAACATCTGATTAAACGCTTGATGGCTAAGAGGGGTTGTTACATGATGCTAGAGAAATGGTCACATTACGACCACATTTCACATCATGACTATGCATCTTCGACTCGATGCTTGAAAGTCACGAACTGCATCGGTACTACGGTAACCCACAGGTGTAACAACACCAGTAGCATGACCTACAGGTGATGACAACACAGGTAGTACAGAGACAGAAAGAAACGGAGCCATCTTGCAAGAACCTCAGTCGGTACACACGTGACAAAAGAGAGAAAAAGAAGGAGAAGAGAGAGGTATACTCTAGGACATACATAAGAAGACTGTGTTCTGATCGTCTGTTTAGTTGGCTTACTTTCGAGCAGCATGTGAACTTGTTCTCTGAAGACTTCGATGAGTCCGTCGTCGAGTTCGAACTTCTCAAGATGACTGATGAGTTTCTCCTCCTGCTTAACGGCCTTCTCCTGGGCGTAGACACCCGGCTGCATCAGGCGCTGTTGCCCAAGGCCTGAATTATGCAACTTAATATAATGTCACATAAGCAATAATGTAACACAATGTAACAAAAGCAATAATGTAACACAATGCAACATAAATAATACTGTAATGTAACATAAATGTAATTGTACAGCACCTCTAGAACACACGTTATGCTGATGTGTTTAAATAGCACATTTCTGCATTGGAAATGCTGTCACATAAGCTTAACACTACCGGCGAGCGTACATTAAATGTATGGAAAGCTAATCCCTCTTGCGGCTAAAGGGTTAAGAAAAGATTGAGGTTGGTCTTAATGGCTCTACGTAAACATATGAATACATTAAAACCAGTTTCTGATGCCCAATTACTAGCACTGTAATCTCAGTAATGTAATGTGTAATAATAGCAGTACATTAAAATTGTAATTTTAATAAAAACTGTCTAAGCTAATGACTTCTGTAGTGCCGTTATCATAACGCATGAGGTATCAATGGATGTTCAATCCAAGCAAAATTGTTGCCAAAATTATAATCACTTGAACAAGACTGGTCGAAATCCAATAATTAATGATGAAAAATATCAATAAAATAATTCACCAGATCAATAAAAACAGTAGAAACATGAAATAATCATACAAAAGGTAACTAAGAAATTCAGTAAAAACTGTGAAATAATAATTACTGTGTTATCATTTTACCGGTGAAACAATCTGAACAGCATGCTACAGGATCGGCAGATGTGATCCGCAGGGATACTTGAAATGAAAGGTTTTTGCAGATCCTCAGGTATCATGGATGGTGAGGAAGACAAACGTGGGGTGTTGGAGAATGGTGGAGTAGAGAGGAGTCTACTCGGATTAATAAAGCACAGGAAGCTTTCATATTTCAGGTATGTGCTGCGGAAGAGGCAAGGTTGTCTGGAGAAGGTTATCCAAGGCACAATTCCTGGATTAAGAGCTCAAGGAAGACCTAAAATGGAATGGATTGATAACATAAAGTCATGAACTGGATTACCATTTGAATGGTTATGATGGGAGAAAAGAAACAGAAGCGGATGGAACAAAATTTTCCATGCTGCAACCATTCCTTGGATCGAGGACAGTTGAAGACCAGGCAATACTTGATCTTCAACACACACTGATATAACAAGAATGAATATGAACACCCCAGCGAAAAGGGAAATGGAAGAATTTTACCGATGAGAGCGACTTCTAAGGCAAGGCAACAGTATTCTTCTTTCGAAACGCCATCAGACAACTGCGAATGCCGACTGCACGGCACTGAAGCATCGGAAGCATTACCCGCATCACACGTTGAACACTCATCATCTACAAAACCAAAAGCAATTAATATTTATCTTATCGTCATTAATAATTAATCAAGAGTTTTCAGTCGCAACTAATTCTTTCGAAATAACAAATTCCTTACCGATTGAGAGCATTTCTTTGCTTTGTCAATGGTTAGCTGTCGAAAGATTCTTAAACAGCGTCGTAGATAAGTCCACATACAAACATACATACATACCAATACTAAATCTAGAAAACATCAGTCTCCACCATATACATACATACACACAAACATACTACATACATACACACATACATCCACACACACACACACACACACACACACACACACACACACACACACACACACACACACACACACACACACACACACACACACACACACACACACACACACACACACACACACACACACACACACACACACACACACACACACACACACACACACACACACACACACACACACACACACACACACACACACACACACACACACACACACACACACACACACACACACACACACACACACACACACACACACACACACACACACACACACACACACACACACACATACATCAGTCTCCACCTTATACATACATACACATGTGCATTCATACACACATACATACATCCACACAAACATGCAACAGGACACATACCGTATATACTCGAGAATAAGTCGCCTTCGAGTATTAGTCGCCCCCTAAATTTTGGGCTGGGAAAGTGAGAAAATGTATTGACCCCAATATAAGTCGCGGCCGTAAATCACGCGTCATCCGACAGGTGTTTGAACGCATTATACTAGCACTGTTACGAGGTCATGCTGGGTGCCGTCAATGATTTTTCAAACTATGTGGTAAGCGCCTTCCATGCTTTTTAAAGTATTGCTAAATGAATTAAATGTTTTTGCACAATTATATAAATTCATTTTTCTTAAATTTATGTTGATATATGCGGAGTTTGTGCTTTTTACAGTTGAAGAAATTTGTGAAATCATCTATTAACGCCACCATGGCGGAAATAAGTATAGAGCATGGAGTATATAGTGTAGCGTAGAGTCCTCAGTTTCTTGATAGAGCACTATAACACAACTTCCTGCCTATCTGGTTTATAAGGTTTCCTCTACCTGGTTTCAGTGTACACTCTATAATGCTGTAACTAGATATCAAAATTTCAGACTTGCATTGTACTGCATATCCTACACTAAAATTGAAGTGCTATAATTTTGAATGGAAAGACTTTACCTTGTGAAAATGCCCAGTAAAGAAGTAGGAACAAGAGTCGCGGAGGGTTTAAAATATTGTACTGAGAAACTAATCAAATGCTCGATTTTTGCAAGAACCTTCAATTTCTTTACAAATACATTAATTTAATGTAAGTATAATAGAAACAGTCATAATTTACCCAGCAAGAAATTATTTATTGGCAAGGCGAGAAGGTAGAGTAGCATTCATCTATTACCTCGTTGGTGGACACGTGAAATTTTGCCTTCTCCCGAATATAAGTCGTACCCCCAACTTCAGATTTGAAAAATTGTCAAAAATTTTGCGACTTATTCTCGAGTATATACGGTACATCCACACAGACACACATAAAAGTCTGTGAAACCTCAATCTCAACAATACACATACAATACCTATGCATATCCAAGCACACAAATACACATATCAAACTATACACACATACATGCATACAAACAAACATACACACAAGCAGACATAACCTGCATCCTCAGCCTCTACCTGACACAGCAGCCGCGTTTTCTTTCGTCAACTTGCTTGCATCGAGGAGGGTCGTGAAGAGACATCCGATCGGATCGAGTGGATGGCCGATCCATCCGTCCGTATTCAGAGGCGAATTCAGACGCTGGTGGTAGGAACCGGTGAAGCCTGTGTCATTCACAACAATACAACCCATGTAATCTAAATCAGAAATTTATGTTGAGCATTTTCATATGCTTATGCAGCAGCAAAAAAATGAGCTATATGAATACATATCAACATGCTGCACACACTTAGTGCTCAGTGCTTCCCAAAACTTTACACATACGCATGCATATACACAGTGAGGATTCGATAATGCGAAGTTGATGGGGGACATGCCTTATGGTGCAGTGTGTAAACCAGAAAAAGGTAAACAAGAACAATGCTGAAACAGTCTATATATGTATGTATATATTGTATTGTATCTAAACATTTATAAAGCACCTCTCACAGTGTTCGCTAATCAGAGCTGCTCCCAGTGCGAAAGACCCAGTGAATAGAAAGTGGTTTTAAGACAGCGGAACGAGGCACTTGGGCCACCAGCTAATAAAGAGGCACGTGTCAATGGAGGGAGTTGATTCCATTGGTCCAGGACCAATGTAAGCAACAGAGCACTGATTTCGCACCCTTTAAATAACTTACAATGGCACTCCGGCATGGTTACCTAGGAATCACCGAAGACATGTGTCTTAAGTCGAGCAGAACTGTTAAAGGTGCTATTGGTCAATATTTAGCGCTATGTTGCAGTTCCTGTATGACGCCTTTACCAATATGGCAAGTTAAGCTAACTGCTTTTGGGGACATAACACCATTTCGTATTAAGCAGACTGGCATGTAAATGGGTCCACACTATGTACATGTATACGAGCATGGATATAGACAAACAAGCATGAAAGCAGATCACATAGGATTTCATGGCTGACCGAGATATGGACCTGAGGAATGAGCCGGCTGTGGCACCATGTTCTTGCGACTGTAGTAGGAGAGACAGTTCTGTCGCTGGAAGTGCTTCATGCCAAAGACGACTGCCACGGCCAACCGCCTCGCCTCTTCCGTGTATCCGTGTGACCGCAGCGCTTCCACACGAGCACACGCCATCGGGATGTTCTCTGCAGATAATCACATGAAAACGTATGGGTTATTCTGCCGAGAAGTGCCCTCAGTCAAGTCGTAAAGATTTTAAAATATTTAAGAGCAGTGTCACGATTTTTTATTTATTTATTATGCATTTATTAAGCGACCAAGCATAAACAGATGGTGCTGAGGAGTTGTGAGTGAATGACTACACAGTAACCATCAAAAGCGAGGCTTGAACCCATACTCTCCGTGTTACAAGGCCAGTGCTCTAACAATCCCACCATGTTCCATGTCTTGAGCTTTCTTTGCAAACTCCTGTGTTTAAATCTTTCCATTGGCTCCCTGTACCATAAACAATCGCTTTCAAACTGGGACTTGCAGTTTATAAAACATGGAGTCGGTCCTAATTTCCCAGACTTATCATTATTCAACCAGACCATCTGATGATCGTGTTCTAGCCATACCTACCAGCAAAACTCGGACAATAAAGAACAGTTTTCAGATGAATATAGCTTAGTAATTTATATCCTGGTTAACTGGATATAAACTAGCAACCCCTAACAAACTCAACGATATTGACTACTCTGATCGCACACATGTGGCAAGGAGATCAGACAATGAGAGAGAGAGAGAGGACCTGTCATATGTCCTCATAAACCAATGCTAAGAAAAATGAAGTCGGAACACTTCATACCCATGGCTATCTCTTGGGGTTACCTAAATGTCACTCGTGCAAGAGGTGCCACAACATCTTACCAAGCCAGATTCTCCGTCCGCTTGAGTTGACGAGCGTACAGAGTCCACTGGTCGATCCCATGCACAGGCAGCGGAAGTTCTTGCGCAGTTCAAAGGTCGGCTGGTGGCATCGGAGAATCGCCTCCAGGTGGCAGTCGTTCCATGAGAGGCAGGCGGCCTCCAGCGCCCGGTGGAAGATCGTTTGAGGCAGCGGATGCGCCTGAATAGCGACTGGGAAGAAGCACCACAAAATGCATCAGAGTGCAACACATCTTTTTAACTTATCATTATTTTTATCATTATTATTATTATTACTATTTTTGTCGCAAGGTAGGTATGATCCCTCAGGCTTTTAAAATAATGTATGGAGGCAATAGAATGAACATCTGGAATGGCTTATAACTCCTCAATTTATTGTATTACTGTTATCATTATTATTACTATTCTTATGCATTTATTAAGCACTGCTATACACCAGTAATGACCAAGCATCAATCGACAGTACTGAGTAATTGTGAGTTGAAGACTTTACTTAAGGTGCCAACACAGTAACATTACCTGGATGTATGCGCAGTTGCGCACGTACGTACTCGGAAACATATATAGGCATAATTAACTATTATTACTCAGATTAAAAGGTTCCTCGTTTTCACACATCGTCATGAGTTCACCGGGTTTCCTCATGCATCATCCACTTTAAACACACGTAATGCTTCAAATGACTCAGTTCATCACTCTCTGGCTATGTTAATCACTCTAATCATCAACTGCTATTAGAGATTGTTTCAGTTGTATTCTATTAGATTAACTGTTTATTAATCAGGTTCAGGACCTGTTTTAAGTGACAGATGATTAGATCGCAGCAAATTAGTTCATTTCGATTGGATTGGGTCAAATGTTGATCAGATAAATCGCGATTGTTACCGGCATCTGACGATCGTGCGTCTCCGTCTTCAAGCGGACATGCCGGAAGTTCTGACCAAGCTTTTAGCCTTTGCCACCAGGTGGACTTTTCTGCATCCGTTGACTGAGGATTTAGAACGACACACACCCAGAGGGCGCCTGTTAAAACATAAACAACCAAACCTCTATAACTTTAAACAAGTCCACAAGTCAAGCGCACCTTGTACAAGTCTTTCTTGAAGTGGTGCTATATGAATTTCCAATTATGATAACAAAATAATTGTACTACATGACAGCATATTAAGCATGTGTTCAAGCTCTCAGTGACACACGTCAGGGGAGATTCAGACCCACACATGTCGCATTAAGTCAGCGAGGGCTAACTGGTTGTTCCCTTTGCACGCGCTTCGACAATGCAGCGTCGCACTTTTTCAGTGCGTGAAGTTCTTACAGCATCTGATATCGGAGCGCAACGATGTCCTTCTGACAGCACAGAGGTTGGCCGATGAGATCCTCGAGAGCCAGTCCACCATCAACAGACTACAAGGTTAATGTGATTTCCGACCTATAGCTATTATATTGGTGGTTGGACCATCCGCCTGGAACAGATTCCTTTGGATCTGCACAAATGTTGTCTTACCCAAGGATTCTGTAAAGCAGAGGTTTTCAAACTTTTTGGACCAGGGACCTCTATTTTTTCTAGGCATAGCTCGCGGACCCCCAGTATTTACAAAGCAAAATTTAGGCCCCTATCCTTAAAATTTAATAAAAAAAATAACAGGCAGATAGACTATTTCCACAATACACGCTTGCTTATTTATGACGCTGAGGACTATTATAATATAAAAAGTAACACTAAATAAATTGTTAGGAACTCCCTGCAATAACTAGGGAACACAGTCATTTTTAAAAGAAATGAATAACATCGGTTTCGCCAAAAGCCAGTAATGTCAGCGAGAGGGATGTGCTTGCTTTGCTTTGAAAAACTGTCCGTAATTGGTGCTAGTTTGGATCGGCCTAAGCACTGTTTTCTTACGTTTCAGAAAGTTATCCATAATACAAACAGCAAAATTATATAGTTAGCATATAACAGCGAACGTGAACGAAATGAGGATATGCTTTGCAAATCTCTGTATTATCGTTCATCTAAAGGCTAAAACCAGGCGAATTCCACAAATTTCTAATTCTCAGTGCTCGAAATGGACCGGAACGCACCGGAACGCCGTTCCGGTTCGTCAAATGCATCCGTATTATCGTTCCCTTTGGTCCAGATATATTATTGTGGAAAATACTATGAAATTAATGTGAATGCTCCCATATCTTTGACTAGCGTTCCGTTTCGTAAAATTTTCCATTTCGAGCACTGCTAATTCTACAAGTCCAGAGTACACAATCCGGAAATAGACCAGCATATTGCAAATGAAGCCTTCACTGGAGGAACCACTAGAGTCCATTTTTGACATTTTTTTTAGCTAACTATGTCTTGTAATACTTAATGATATAGACTATAGAGCAAGTGTGGTTTTTCAGAAAACCCAAGTCAGTCCAGAGTTACAATTAGAAGAAAATATAGCGTTTATGTAAAAACAACTAGCCTAGAGTCCTAGCTAGAGCTTCGGTGTTTCTTCCATGGAAAAAAAAACAATCAGGCTCATATTCAGTGTTGATTTTCTAAATGAAACACTTGTAGACTTTCAAAGTTTGTTTTGTGAATATCTTAAACTTTTTTAAATGGAATCTAGTTGTAGGCCTACTTCTGATGAAGGCTTCAAATACATCGCGCTTACATTGGGTGCAGAAATGATTGGCAGTCGATTAGCAGAAATTATAGGCCCTATATTAAATTTTATAAAAGCACACGTGTTATTAGGCTAGAAATGTAACGTGACCATGATAAGCCTACATCTTATTTACGTCACTGTAGGCCCTAGTACGCAAAGAATAACTATCGGCAGCATCAGAAAACTGGTGTGATCGAATACCCAATTGGATCCTTGTGGATCATACAGTTACAGGCACACTATAAGTAGCGTATGAATTTGAAAACACAGGCTGTTAATGATAAAACCATACAGTGTTAAGCATCACATTATTTTCAGAACGCTCTCGCGGACCCCAGCCAAATCCTTCGCGGACCCCAGGGGTCCGCGGACCACAGTTTGAAAAACTCTGCTGTAAAGCACTTTCTATTAACGCTTGAAAACTGTTAGTTTCCATTGGTGTTGGGCTGAAAGAGACACACTGGGACAGTTATCTTGAAGAGGTGCTATATAATTGCTCTGAATGAATCAATGAGAGTTAAACCAGTCAGCAGCCAATTGGGTAGACCCTCATTTCTATGTAAAAGAAACAGTTGACGAGTAGATGTCAGGTGACACACGTACCAATCTCATCCCAAAGGGGGCGACACTTGTCCGTCGTTGGAATGCCTGTGGTTCGCCAGCCGGGAAGTCGAGGATCCGTGAGGAACTGTTCGGTGATTAGAGTAAGCATACGAACGCTGTTCGAATCTCGGGCGCACAGCATCTCACGAACCTATGAAATGTGACAGTATGAGAAAAGTTTAGATGACATGTTCCAACCTGTAAACGGTAAAACAGTAACATCTAGAAAAGTTGCAAAACTTATATCAGCTGTTGTACGAAAATCATCAAACCATAAAGTCAAACCACCTTTACCTAAATGAAACCTTTTCTAACAAATATGCATCTTGTTTGATTGTTAACTTTATTATTCTATGACATTGTTGTTACTTGACTTGTATATGTACCCTAATGCAGTCTGTCATTTGGCTTTTGAATAAACGAATATATATATCAGTGAAATTACCCCATGTACTAAAAATTCATAAGTAAAAATTTAAGCCTAAGTTGCAACAAATGCTTCAGTGAACTTACTGTATGTATTAGAAATGCAAAAGTAAATGCACATTAGCTACCAGAAATGCATCTATGAAATTATGTAATGTATCCAAACTTAAGATATAAGTAAGCCTTTGCGACCAGAAATGCATCTGTGAAATTAAAAGTCATAAATCAAATTGCCTTAGCTTACAGAGAAGCGTAAATGAAATTTTCAGATGCTGGACCTACTTTTGGAACTCTTTCCCTGTGTCTGTGCGCTCTGCTCAGTCGCTTGTATCATTTCATTCTCAACTGAAAACTTTCCTCATTCAAATTACTTATCCACCACAGGCTGCCTCTCTGTCTTACGGACTGATCTTCAGGATGTTGACCTGATTATGGCTTAGTTATGGTGTCACACTGGTTGATGCCTTACACCAGTGCAACAGAAGTTACTAAGTACAATTATAACGACAGACAATAATACGTCTGCAGCCGAGATCGAACCTTATCGAAGATGGATGTCAGCTGTTCGGAGTGACTGCCATGAGTCAGGAAGTTCTTGACCAGCTTCAGGATCTGTTCTTCGTCGAGATGCCAGCTGTACTCGTCGTCGACTGAACCACCTGCCGTCGGATCAGGGGCACCTGTCAACACACACACAGAACCACCCTCTGAAACTCAGGCTCAATTATTATTATTATAATTAGTTTTATCATTACCACTGCAAATACTATTATGACTATTATTTTTATTGCTAATATTATTATTATGACTGTTACTATTATTATCATTTATTACTATTATGCATTTATTACTATGATGCATTTATTAAGTGCCACTATCCAATGCCCGGCATCAATCGATGGTGCTGCGTCATTGTTAGTGAGGGACTTGCTCAAGGTCCTTACACAGTCTCTGTCTCAGAGGAGGAAGAGGATCGAACCCATCAATCTGTATTACAAGCAAGCGCTCTCTAACCAATTGATTGTCTCAAATGTCCAACAACTCTGAAAACTTGAAAAATCCCATACACACACGTGTAGCCCATCCAACAGCTTCTCTGGATGGGAAGTCAGCTGGGCTCTGCATAGTAAGTAAGTCAGTATATTCTTTAATATACCAGTTGCATAAACGCACTCTGGTGTACATACATCGTAAAACAAACAGAACATAGAGCATGAAAACATAAAAACATAGAACATCAAATAAAATTTTAAAAAGTTAAGTAGGGACTCTTCTACTTATCCGAGCACTGTTTAACTTTTTGTTCTTACTAACTTATCATTTAGTTTGGCCAGTGTAAGCAATGCATTCTGAGGAACTTAAAAGGCAATATAGTAAGTGTTCACATATATACATATCCATTATAGTCATATTCATTCATTCATTCATTCATTCATTGTGCCATCTATATAGTGCCTCTCTAAATACTCCCTCAAAGGCTCCAGCCCAGATGGAAGAGAACAGTTTCCAAGTTTTTATACAGAATGCGTACAGAATCCTTAGGTAAGACAACACACAGATTCAAAGGAATCTGTTGCAGGCGGATGGTCCAACCACCGATATAATAGTTATTTGTCGGAAATCACAGTAACCTTGTAGTCTGTTGATGGTGGACTGGCTCTCGAGAATCTCATCGGCCAGCCTCTGTGCTGTCGGAAGGACGTCGTTGTGCTCTGATATCAGATACTGCGAGAACTTCTGCAGTTGCTCACGTGTCATCTGCAGCAACGTCTCTGCAAACAGGACACAAGGTCATGGGTCAAGGGCAAACACAAAGGTCAACCACATGCACACACCTTCCAAAATGGTGTCAGACACTATAACAACTTGAAACGAGAGTAGGAACAAATGAATGCTTTAACAAACAGGCAATTGCATGAATGTATGAATGAATGAACAAACGAATGACTGTATTAATGAATTAACAAATTGATTAACATATAAACAAATGAATAAATGTATGAATTAGTGAACAAATGTATGAATGAATGAATGAATGAATGAATGAATGAAAACCATGAACAAAATAATAAAAAGACGAAGAAGAGCAGTCCCAGTGAGCTAACTCAGAGATTCAACCATAGGTCTGAACTGTCAGCAACAAATAAACACTCACACACACCCACACAAACATATACCCACACAAACATGCACCCATACAAACACAAACAAATGTCGGAAAGAAAATTAGACCAAGTGACAAAATAAAACATGAACAAACAAGAACAACAAGAGGAAGTCAGTCCTACTGAGCTACCGTAACCTAGAGCCCTGGCAGCAATGGACATGACGCGTCTGTCACACACTGGCCCAGTTAGCATACGTTGGCTAGAGTGTACATCTCATCTCTTTGCAACCAGCTGATGCCTGTTCACAAACCGATGACGCCTATGCAAAAGATTTAAATCTCGGGCTAGCACAGTCCATATACACAGTGACCTTCAATGGCGTGGCACCTATTCAAACAGGAAGCTGTGGCGAAGAACCTCTTCCGATGAATTCTGATTCCGTTGATAAATGAGCAGGGTCAAGGCCAAGGGGTTGCTATACAATTTGCATTTAAATGCTAACTAATCTCAAAGGCATTTGCAGTGATTCCATGATGCTCGCCAAGCATATGAACTTGCAAAGAACACAAGCTGATTTTGTGTTGACAAGATTGCAATAGAAAAGCATTTACATTTACACAGACAAACACAGACACACACACACAAACACACACACACACACACACACAAATGATGACATAAAGAAAGACGTTGAGACGGGATTATGATCAACACCAACCTGAGATAGGCATTCGGATCTGGACGCTGTCCGCCTTGCGAATACGGTAGAGTGAGAGTGCGACCACATGCTGGCACCAGAATATATCGCGGCTGTCGCAGCCACACTTGACTGAGGTTATTTTACACCTAGAAACACAGAAACGATGCAATAAACCAGCCCGAACTGACCCAGTTTTGTTGTCCTGACCCCTTTAGCGTCAGGGCAATAAAATGAGGCCAGTCCCTATCCAGCCTCGAGAAATCAATTCTGCTTTCAATTAGTGTTGTGAGGCGGAAAAATTGTCCGGAAAATTTCATATTTTTCCGGAAAATTTCGGAAAATTTCCGGCGTATTTTTCCGGAAAATTTTCCATATTTTTCCATCAGTATAATATTACTGAATAAGAATTTAAATTCATCATAATGTTTTAACATCACTCACTCTAAGCTATCTTATGTAGATATAACTTGTATGTTTATTCAATAGATAGCATTGTTAGTGCTTACTATTCAGTGTTCACAAGCTCAACATTCAACAACGACAATACATTTAAGAATTAATTGCAATTAAACTTGACTGTTAATTTAGATAAAATATTTTTTATGATTTAGTCTCCTTAATACTCTTTAGTTATGAAAATATGAGAAAAAACAGCAATTGGTAGATTGTTTCATGTTTATTTTAATTCTTTTAAACATTTCCTGCAACAGAGCAGACTGCAGACATACAGGCTACAACTAGTTTGAACTAGGCTACTCTAGTCTGAAACGCTACTGTAGGGTTTAATGTTTATTTTAATTCTTTCAAGGTGAATGTTGCCTGCATTGACAGAAATACTGTAAATAAAATAACTTATAAAAACAGAAATTTTCTAGTTTTGTCTTATAATAAACATGCGGAAAAAATAATAATGCGGAAATTTCTGATGCGGAAATTGGACATTATGAGTTAAATGTATTTTTCCGGATCAACGGAAAATTTCCGGAAAATTTCTGGAAAATTTCTGGAAAATTTCCCGAGAAATATTTTTCCGGAAAAGCTACATCACTACTTTCAATGCACACTTGCTCTCTAGATTAATGTTTGATAACGGCAGATACTAGCGCGGGTCAAACACATATTAGGTCTCTATGAGTTGTCCAGTAATGAACAAACACTGAGGCTCAAAGCCAGACACTTGGGTGACCTTCCGTAGTAAACAAAGATATTTAGAGTTGCTCTGTAGGCTATTGTAATGATAAAGTGCACTCGTAGCAGCCCTGCCTGCAAACAGTGCTCAGATACTTAGAAATCTAGTTATTACAAACGGCCGCAATATTGACGTACACGATAGCTGGTAATAAAGTATACCCATTGTGGCCTGTAATTTATCATCACTTGTCCAATCGGTTGCAAGGCCATCTGCCAGCCGTACGCAGATTTCAGTGATATGTTTCAGTGTTTTACACTTAACAGACTACCGTATTTCTTTAGTATAACTGTACTTTTGATATGTTTTGGTTAGGCTTTTCATTGCTTACTGCCGTATGGTAACAGTGGGGCCTGATGGATGTAGCACTTGGCCTGAGCTTCCTCCACTCAGGTGGTCACTGTGTAAGAACATTGAGCAGCAAGTCCTTCACGCACAGCTGCTTAGCGCCATCGATGTTCTGTCCAAAGGTAGTGTGTGCAATTCTTAATTTTGGAGAGATGGCAAAATCAAATGCAGTTGCATTGTTTTATTATATTGTACAGTGGAAAATAAAAAGGTGTTTTAATTCCGTGGCCTTTCATGGAAATCAGACAAAAACTGCCTCGCATTTGGCAAGACTGTGCTTTGATATATTCTAGACACAGCTGTCTCTGCCATCATCGGCCATTACTGTTACGAGTGTGGGCTTCAGTCGTTCAATGCGATCCATAAAACGCTTTCATCCAAACCGAAACGGATCAATTTTTCCATCTGGACCCTATGCAGTCGACATTAGCCAGGCAATTTCTTCGGCAAGACATAAATGATATTTGTGACGACACAGTCCATGGAATACTTTGACCTTGTCCAAGGCAAGTCCTTACAAGGTCAGAGGACCGTGGTCACAAACAACCGCTTATGCAGGAAACCACCATTGTCATTGGAAAATCCACCCGATAAACATCTTCCATTTGACGACTCTGGAAGAGCACACACTCCTAAACCGATAATATTTCCTTCTATGAGTAGAACTCCGCAGCTTCCGTAAACAAAAACTCATACTTCTATGAGTGAGCACTCGTGTGCCTACTGGGGCCTGCCAGTATAGGCACCTAAAGGCCCGGGTACCTGGCACCCATGCCGCGAATCCTACGCCCGAAACCCGACCATAGGGGCATAATGCTCATAAATTAATACTAGACAACTGTAATTTGATAATGCCCTTCCTACAAAGCTCAGACGTGTAACAATGTGCAGCTCTGTCAGAACTTGTCACCTGTGAAATCATTCTGTTGCAGTTGATAGTTTATCAATCAGTGAAGGGCACAGAATAACAAATTTCTTAGACTGTAGGTGTCACTAGGAAGCAATGTAGTGCACTGTAGTACCGGTGGGCTGAAAGATACGCGGCCTCCTCGCGGGTACTTACATATTTGCATTGGACCCAAGTGCGTATAATGACTCATATACGACCCTCAGAACCATTGATTTATTATCAAATGACGGAGGGAGGGTAGTCGGATAATCGGATAATCGCTCAAAACAGACTCGTAATAGACTACCCAGGCCTATATTCTCATGACACCTCTACGGTTTTGAACCCTCATGAACATGCACAAGTTGGTGGCAGTGGCCAGTTTCTAAAAATCGTCATCGTAAAAGAGATTCATCACAGGCATTTTAGCACCCCTGACGAGTCTCTGGGGAGGCGCTATAGAAGTCTTTAATTACAATTACAATTACCATATTCAAACGACTCCTCAGATGTGTTCTTGACTTGCTATAAGCCCATATTGCGCTTTGTTACGAGACAATTAACGGCTACATTAGTGTTTAAGCGTAGGCCACAGTGAGTGTACTTAGTAACTAGACACTCGATGTCTTAAAGCGTTCCAGCTACACGAGACAAAAGGGAAAATCAGACGTGCTTCTTTAATGTCAGAATACATGTCAGCATGGCATATTGACTCGCACAGTGTTATCTATGCTTGTGACCCATTTCTAAGGTTCTACGATTCGCAGCCAATGCTGCAAATCAGTTTGCCAAGAACAGGCCTTCCTTGCAACCGTCTGTAGGTTTAAATGATGAAATGTCTGTGTAATAATACTGTAATAACATTAGTTTGAATAGTAAGATCTGCTAAGATGTCAAAAAGGGTGCTATATCAAATCAAAATCAAATCATTCTTTATTGAAACCATCAATGTACATGGTAATAACATAGCTGAGAAACACGTAAATAGAATGGCCTCAAGGGTAGGCCCTGAAGGGAGAAAACTCCCGCTAATAGGAACACCTATTTGCAATGCATTATTTGAGGAAAATTTAGGTCCGCTTGGGTGCTACAGATAACAATTAGTCTTATCTGCATGATGTCAGATTTCCACGGAGGCCTCCTCCGCAAAGAGAAGGTTAAAGGCCGAACACTTTATAATACACGCAGAGTAACAATAATAATAATAATGACTTAACTAATCTTAACTAGGCATGGAGAATAGTAATAGAATCAAGAATTAACATAATCAATTAAGTATTGTCGTAATTTTCTTTTGAATCCCTGCATTATATATAAATACTCTTATTGAATGAATGAATGAATGAATGAATGAATGAACAAATTAAAAACCAATTAAGAAATAAATAAATGTTTGCAAGGACCATGTTATTATTTTAAATGCATCTATTACGCGCCATTGTCTAAGGACCGCTTGGGTGCTACAGATAATAATTAGTCTTATTATCTGCATGATAGCAAGGTGTTCCTATTAGCGGGAGTTTTCTCCCTTCAGGGCCTACCCTCGACAACTTATGGGCCAAGTTATGGCACTGAGCAATTGTGAGTTGACTTTGCTCAATCATTATTATTATATTACGTATTTATTAAGCGCTACTATTAGTAGGCATCAACTGATGGCACTGAGCAATTGTGAGTGAGGAACTTGCTCAGGGTCCCTACACAGTAACCATTTCCGGGTAGTAGTCTCGAACCTGTACAACTCACTGCTTTACAAGGTACATCCTCTAACTAATCAGCTATACAGATGAACAAGCACTTCCGTCCAGCACACAGCAAGGCACCATCAGTGCTTGTCAAAGGATTCAGGAAATGTGCTGAATTATAAATGCCTCACACACGTGTGCCCAGATGATAGGGGCACTTGCTGCAGATAAGCCACCGTCAGGCCTGAAACTGACATATATGGATGTCAATGATGGGCAATGTCAGCGTAAAGATACTGCAGCCAAGTGATTGAGCAATCACCTAGTAACACAGAGAATCCGGGTTCAAGCCTTCCCTGAGATGATTACTGTCTAGAGACCTTGAACTATTCCCTCGCTCCCAACTGCTCAGCGTCATCAGTTAATTAATTTATTCATTCAGAGTGCTCACTGACTAATGCTTGGTCATTAGATAGTGGTGCTTAATAAATGCATAATAATGATGACGATGATGATATAATAATAATAATAATAATAATAATAATAATAATAATAGTAATAATAAAAATAACAATAATGACGGCACAGTATAAGGTGGCGTAGGCAATCATTTAAAAAGCCGGAAGCGAGACGTCAGTCAACCAGAAAGACGACATCAGACCATAACCGTAACAATAGCCAACCCGAATAAGAAGAGACGGTGGTTGAATCGACCCGATGTTTAAAAACCATTCTGAAATTTCCGCTTATAACCACCACACACCCACCCACCCACGCCAGTTCCGAGTCCCGACCAACTGCCAAGCCCGTCCAGCTAGAGATTCCACTGCTAAGAAAATCCGAATGGGAGCTCGTCCTCATGCTTTGTTTAATCGGTCAACGGTATCAAAGACCAGTGTATACGGAACTAGCAGTCAACGGGAGATCTAGGACGCAGTCGTAGAAAGAATTTGCTGCATGAGGCGGATAATTTGCAGCCCGACGCACATGGCACGGCCAGAGGTGTGTACGTTCATGGCTAAATAAAGACGAGAGCGATGACAAAGCCGCAATGAAGGGCGGCGATCTGGCATGCCGACCATTTATTCAGAGGCGTCTCGCCGACGACGAGAAACAGGGCCACGATCACTAATGCCCGTCGTAAAGTAGTCCCAATAATGGTCGTCAGGATATAAAGCTGTACGATTTCATGAAAGCGATGGAAACCATTGGCTACACCCATCGCATCGGAGCCAGAATGGCTGTAGGCTTAAGAGAAGAAAGAAGGCCTGGACGAAACGATCGGAGGAAATACCAATGTCGTGAACAAGAGAAGTGCAACGTAAGATGCAGGACAATGGACACAGCAACGAACTGCAGGGAACTTGGCAACAATCCATCTCGGAAAAACTCTTCTGAGCGACAACGACAAAAGCAAACAGTCACGTTTTCAATTCGCTTGTCACGAATTGAGTGATCAATCAACGAACATCTCTCGTAATCTGAATCCAAAATCTCAGTTCAAATCCCGGTCAAGAGTTACCGTACGCTCTTTCCAAATGCGCAAAAAAGGCATAACAACTGGAATGGCATGGATCAAGTGAGCTGAATCAACAGTGACAATGGAAACATTATTATTAATTATGGAATTATTATTATTAATTTTTATTTTTATGCACTAACACCACTATCTAATGATCAAGCATCAATCGATACAGCTGAGCAATCGTGAGTGAAGGACTTCCTCAAGGTCCCTACACAGTAACCATTTCTGAGAAGAGGCTCGAAAACATAGTCTCCACATTACAAGGCGAACACTCTAGCCAATCGGCTACCATGTCCACAAATTGGAGCACATTAACAAACTGCAACTAATCTCTGACTACTACTACTACTACATACTCAGAATACCAAAGTGAAACAAAAACTCAACTGCAGAGTAAAAGTCCATTCATTTGCATTTCTATTTTGGTCACCTTGCAGCGCCTGGGTTGATCGTACAACACAGAAGTCGAAGAAGAGCAGTCCCTTAACGTACCCTGAGAGACAGCCATGGGGATGAAGTGTTAGTGACTTCATTTTCTTAGCCTCGGCATATAATGGCGGATGGCCAGTCCTCTCTCTCGCCGTCTCACCATCCCACCGACAGTGTACGACCAGCGTACGTACTCTTTAGAGCTAAGCTGGCTACGGGGCACAGGAGGAGCATAATTCTCAACACAATTTCTGCCCTTGCAGAGATTTGAACTCCCGACCTCTCTGTAGACAGTCCAGCACACTAACCACTACGCTATCACAAACACACCCATAAAACATAACCTGCCCATAAATAAACACGTAAATTCCTCATCCCCCACTGGCAAATAACATCTCTCGAGAAACACTCCCTGACTCCGTACCACCTGGCCACGAGAAAGACCCACGAAATACGACTTACCGATCAAAGTTTACGGATACTTTGTAGACTTTTTCTTGTTCGGGGAAGAGGCCGTTTGCCGGTTCCTTCACTGTACCACTGAGATGGAACCCTGAAAAGAAACAAAAACAGTTCCAGGAACATCATAAAACCCAATGAAAATGAGAAACGCCAATAAACCACCGACTTCCTTTAATGTTCTAGAGGTCACTTGGAGCCCATCTGTCAGGGAGTCAAAAGACAACAACCATTCTAAAAATTCTCGTAACGTAGCCCATCTAATCTCAATACTTCTGAAGTACACGTAACGAGGATAAATCATCATCATCATCATCATCATCATCATTGCCAACGTAAAAGTCAATGTTATCGTTATTTATCACCACCTTCACTATCATCACCACCACCATCTTCACCACCACATAATTATACCACCACCTTCACATTCACCATCACCACCTTTACCACCACCACCACAGCCAGTAACTCTGAAACCTCACAACACAAATCATAATGAATATCATTATCAAAGACAAGCAGAATGGAAAAGGCATGTTTTCAGTCTGGTGCCAAAAATAGGTTCACTAACAGTGTTGAAAACCTGGGATCAGGTGGAGTAAATCAGCTCTGGAGCAAATGGTGCTATTTGACTAATTGGAGTTCAACGCCAGAGCCCATAAAGTAGAAACTGCCATAATTTAGTGTAAATTAAAAGTGATATCTTATTGAAATGAAATATTAATGCAGAAAATAGAGAAGCAGTTGTGGCCTAAATTGCATGAATCTAAAGGTTAAATCTACAGCCATATAAACATAAACTGTGGTAGCTTAGACACTTAAACTGTGACTACTTAGCTATTTATGCCGCAGCAATTTAGAAGCTTATTCTGTGACAAATCAGAAGCTAAAACTGTGGCAATGTACACGCTTCAACTGTGGCAATTTTTAGCTTTAAGCCGTGGCTATTTATGCTGCAGCAATTTAGAAAGACATTGTAAAGAAGGCATCAGACACCTACAGGCGCTGAGCCCATGGTTATTGAATGAATGAATGAATTTAGAATCTTATTCTGTGGCAATTTATAAGCTAAAACTGTGGCAATTTATAAGCTAAAACTGTGGCAATATACATGATTCAACTGCAGCAATTTTGAGGCTTAAGCTGTGGCAATTTAAAGGATTACACTGCGGCAAATCCAGCTCAGATCTATCCATAGCAAGAGGAAAACAGCCCAAGGTGGAAACATAACCTGGTAAAGATGGGCTAACTACAACGAGTTATGATCTAAAGCCCACAGCAAACCCAGCTGAACGTTTCTCAGAGGTAGAGAAAAAGCATCTGAAAATCAGAGGCCAGAAGTAGAAAAGGTCAAATCAAAAGCAGGTATACATTACGACTGGTAAGTGGTAATACCAAAATGTATCACAAAGAAATCAGACACTGAGCCTTCATCAAAACGTATTGACAAATGTAGATAAGCACGGGACACAGCCTAATTAATATCTGATATTTTGCCAATGGTAATTGGAACAGGAAACAGGAAATAACAGGAAAAGATCCTCTGTAAGTAACCTGAAGCATTAGAAACTGGCTTCTGCAGTGACCAACATCACTTATCAATCAATCAATCAATCAATCAATCAATCAATCAATCAATCAATCAATCAATCAATCAATCAATCAATTGGAATTTGCATAGCGCCTCTTCAAGATCTCCACTTATCAGCAAACATAAATACGCGGAAATGTGGATACATGTATATGCATGAAGCAAATTCATATGATGCTGCACAAATTGTCATCAACTCCGCCACTACCCTGCCTATGGTAGTGCCAGTCTCAAGCCTGGAGAAAGGCGATGCCAATCATCTTTGTAATGACACAGTGTCGTTAAACATCAACTAACCAACTGTAATTATAATAATTACTTTCTAACAGTCGACGTACATGGTCAATCCACACGCCCTCATTTAATCTCAGATTTTTTTAGTCACACCATTTCCTGGATCCCCAAACAATTAGGGTGAGGGGCAAACACAAAAATTTCTATTCAAAACTAAATTGCACCTATATGGTAGGGATTGACCGGAAACCGTTTCGGATACTCGGTTCGGCCGGAAATCCCGTTTCCGGAAGTATTCGCCTCGGCAAATATTGTAGACGCAAATAGTTGAAAAAATGTGTTTCTTTCAGAATTTATTTAATAAACTTACGTATATAAACTTATTAATGTTCAGCCTTAAAACAATTAAACATCCATTGAAATTCAATTCCATTTTCTTGAAATGTACTAACTATTAACTGATCCGAAAATGGCGTCGCATATTGTAGCGCTAATTTAGGGCTAGCTACAACAACATGAAAATTTGAAAATGTGAAGCTTCGCATATGGAACAAATGGTACCGGTTCGTCTCCGGTTCGTTTCCGGCAAATAGTTCATCCAAATGCTCGGTTCCGGTTTCCGGTGGAAAATCTCTTTCCGGTCAATCCCTACTATATGGCCATGGCTTAGCACCTGAAAAGACCCCACATAAATAGCCATGTACACGCATAATGGTGGACCTGCTAACCGAAGTCATTGTGAGGCGTAATGCCTTATGTTACAGCATGTAAACCAGTTCTTGTATGGCATGATAACCAACACAGCATGTTCAGCTAATAGCTTTGGGGAACATAAAGCCACTCTGCAGCAACGGTGTGTAAACCCAGCAGTGCGTAAACAAGTTCACACCGTACATGGTAAATTTGGCAAAGCTCCAAGTAGAGCCCTCATCACTTGGCCACTCCTTAGTAAGTCTAATCTAATCGAATGACTTCCATAGCACCACTACCTTAATGCCATCGACATCAATTGCTTCAAGTGTAATCACAGTCAAAAATCTGAATCCATTGGAAAAGCCAGGGGTCGAAATGCAATAGATGAGAGAAATCAGAAGCCAGGATAATAATTATTATGGTGGATATGCAATGGGACGCGGTGGTATAGTGGTATGTTCTGTCCCTTGTAACAGGAGGGTTGCAGGTTCGAATCTACCTCAAGCCACTGCACAGTGACTTTGGAGAAATCGCCCACACACATTTGTCTGTGAGGAAGGCAACGGGAAACCACCTCAATCACCTCATCCCTGAGTGGCATAAAACCCAATGGCAGAGAACGCATCATCATCATCATCATCATCATCATCATCATCATCATCATCATCATCATCATCATCATCATCATCATCATCATCATCATCATCATCATCATCATCATCATCATCATCATCATCATCATCATCATCATCATCATCATCATCAAGCAAGTCATAAGAGACAGTCTTAAGCTTAGACCTGAATGACATCAACGAACTGACTAACAAACTGCACTGGTCAGTGAATTCCACAGTTTGGACCAGATACCCAGAAATCCCACAACCTCAACAGTGTCCGGGTGCAGGGCACAAAATGAGTCACAGTAAATGTCTGAAACTGTCACTGTGTTCAACTCTGAAACCAAAACTCCACCTTCAGTTTAAGCTAACGATCATGTTACCCAAAGTCCACCTACAGTCTTCTGATTAGATCCCACCTGTTACCTGTAACATAATGTAATAAAACATCTTCTAAAAGTGCTGCAAGCACTTAAGTAAATAAAGAAAGTAAAAGTACTTTTAAAGTAAGTAAAAGTAAACTAAAATGTTGTCATCACTGATACACTATCATACAATGCAAAGTTCTGCATTTGACAATGACCCTAATTCCTATCTTTAGAAGTGTACACATGATCATACGACAGCATATCGATAGCGCTGCGGACTTGCTCAAGGTTCTTACACACTGACCGCCTGAGAGAAGGCTTGAACCCGTAACTGTAATTGAAATTGTGATCGAACATTTATAAAAGCGCCACTCAACGATTCAGAGGTGCTCTCCAGACCCAAGCCATTGCTATCACTAAAAAAATGGACTTCAGGCGTTTCCAGAGCATGTAAAGAAAAAGGCTCAGGAGATAAAGTCACATACTCTCCCTATTACCTGCCAAGCACTCCAACAAATCAATTACCGTTCCCCACCAACATCATATCATCATCATCAACTCTTATTCCATTTACAAAAACATACCTGCTTTAAACCTTGAATGTCCTAACAATGAAACAACTTATATTTAGCAGAGCCGTGATTTACACCCCCTCTAAATGAAGAGGGTGCAGGCTTTAAGTCGTCCTGTACCAGGCCGTGCTGAGCTATTCAGCTTATTTGCCGATTTAGACCATTAACCATTCTTAATACATCAATTGCTGCCTGTGGTAGATCACCGGTATATAACAGTCTTGACGTCATCATAAGAATGCTCCAAGGTAAAGACGCCAAGACTGGGACAAAATTTAAGATCAAGATACAGTAACGCAGCTGACTGTACAGTGTGGACTCAATTACGTGCTTCCAGTTAATGCTTCAGTCTGCTTAACGTGAGGTGGTCTTATCTCCACCAAAGCTATTAACTTAACATGCCTCACTGGTTAATGCCCAATATACGAACTGCAGTGTATTTCTGAATACTGAGTGGCCTGGTTTGCAGCTCTGTACCTTAAGGCCTGTCCCCAATGACTTCACATTAACGAGTTTACAATGTACTTCTACGAGGTGTAATAAGTCAGCACCATAAAAGATCTAAATTCATGTACATGGGATTAATATACACGTATGCATGCTAAATGCACGTGAGTATGCATGTGTATGTGTCCACAAGAACATATCAGTGTGCACAGATACTCATGCACAAAGGTATACACATATGAACATGCATACACACATATATGCGCATACATAAATAGATGCATACACACATATATGCATAACAAACCTATATGCGCATACATAAATACATGCATACAAACCTATATGCGCATACATAAATACATGCATAGAAATCTATATGCGCATACATAAATACATGCATAGAAATCTATATGCGCATACATAAATACATGCATAGAAATCTATATGCGCATACATAAATACATGCATAGAAATCTATATGCGCATACATAAATAGATGCATACACACATGTATGCACATACATAAATGCAAGCATACACAAATAATCTAATCTAATCTAATAACTTCTATAGCGCCACTGTCATAATGTTCAAGTCCTCAGCTGATGGTCACTACGAAGCAAAATCGTTGTGCCAAATTCCACAGTGAGTCCGGTCGAAAGCAACGAACGGAGCTCAAGAAGACACGGAAACAGCCTATGGAGGAAATACGTTCAGGGAAAGATGAGTTTTTGGTTGAGATCTGAAGGCCAGAACAGACTTTACAGAGCAAACTTTTGCCAGAAGAGAGAGTTCCACAGTCCACGGTCAGCAAGTAAAAAGAGTGTGCCTACTGAGAGACATCCTTGTCCACAAAATAGTCAGACTGATAAAGTCATAAATTATAAATATCAATGCATGCACCTGTACATATGAGATAGCCAAACTGAATGCGAACACTCCAACGGCACAACCAAGATTCACGTTATTATTATTATTATTATTACTACTACTACTACTACAACTACTACAATTATATTATTATTAGTGTACAATACATCTGCATTTGACATTACCCTCCTTCCAAAGTTCAGGAATGCACACAGACCATACGACAGAACATCAATGGTCATTGGTCGTGAGCAGTTGTGCATCAAGGACTTTGCTCAAGGTCCCTACACAGCGACCAACTGAGTGCAGAACTGGAACCAATATACTCTCAGCGCTACAGGCTGAGCTATTTAACCAATTGCCTACCGTACTCCATGGTATTATCATTACTAAATACTATATAATTACTACTATATGTATTTATTACCAGTAGGTGCCACTATACAATGCTAAGCATCAATTTATATAGCACTAAGCAAATGGCATCATGAAGGACTTGCTTTGCTCAAGGTTCCTTTCGAAACAGTAACCATTTGAGTTGAGGCTCAAACCCTCACACTTCGCATTACAAAGTGAGCTTCAAACCAATAGGCTAATGTGTCACATACATAGATACACACATGATAGATTAGATTAGATTAGGAAAGAGTGACAGTCTATTGGTTGGCAGGCTCGACTGTCAGCTGAGCGGTCGGGGTTCAAATCCCACAGGGAAGAAATAGATTTCTGCTCCACCTGTGCCACAAAGCCAACTCAGCTGTAAGAGTACACTGCCAGTGGGAGATGGTGAGGGAGAGTACTAGCCACGCCCTCGTATGCCGAGGCTAAGAAAATGAAGTCTCTAATACTTAATACCCATGGCTACCTTTCAGGTTAGCTCTAGGGACTGTTTCTCTTCCCTTCTGAATGAAACCCCATCTTCGTCTCCTAGGGGTGGTCATGCGGATGAGGCGTAGTGAGGGGTGGGTGGGTTAGGTTTTGATAAATTACTCACTGGCACGAGATATTCCCTGTCAGAATCGACTCTAAAGCTAGAAACTGGACCAAAAATGTGTGGCATGCGGACAAGTAGGCGTAAACCTTAAGAGAGTAACGTCACAACACAATATCTGCATGTGCAATTGAAAACAGGAAGGATGTTCATTCTGCAATTAAGCAGCTTACCAGTAATCTGCACCAATTAAGTTAACATTACAAAGAAACATCAGGAATCAAACACTGAGCTTTCATCCAACCCCAGGGACACGTTCAGGCTAATTAACAGACTTTAATATTTTGCCAGCCCATGAAATGGTACCACCCTGTCCCTTACCGTTGAATCCTGAATTCACCCAAAACTACTCTAATACCCACAAAACAGTAGACGATGAGTCAGTGGATGTATTATCAACAAGTCTGCCAGTACACAGCATCACGTCGCCCCAGTGCCCCACCCTAACAGTTAATCCCGAATTTACCCCCGTTACAATCTGAAATTATGCGATATGGTGGCTGGGTGGTTTAATTATCAAAATGAACAACATCTATCTAAGGCACTCCACCCTCGGGCAGGCTTGTACTTTCGATGCCACACCTCACAGCAGTGTAGTGAGACTGTGGCCAACTGGTTCAAACGCTTGCCATGGATTGCAGAGTGACTGGGTTCAAACCTCCTCTCAGATGGCTAATGCACAACGAACTTGGGCATGTCGTTCATGCACGTGTGGCTTATGTGGCTAAACAGAAGAATTGGTAGCAGATATGGCTGGCAGTCATATGTTCAGACTGTGCATTCACAGGAAAGGTAGTAGTTGATGTTTTAGTAGTTGATGTTTGTAGTAGTTGATGTTTGTATAAGTTGACGTTGTAGTAGCTGATGTAGTAGTTGATGTAGTAGTTGATGTAGTAGTAGTTGATGTAGTAGTTGATGTAGTAGTTGATGTTGTAGTAGTTGATGTTGTAGTAGTTGATGTTTGTATAAGTTGACGTTGTAGTAGCTGATGTAGTAGTTGATGTAGTAGTTGATGTAGTAGTAGTTGATGTAGTAGTTGATGTAGTAGTTGATGTTTTAGTAGTTGATGTTTGTAGTAGTTGATGTTTGTATTAGTTGACGTTGTAGTAGCTGATGTAGTAGTTGATGTAGTAGTTGATGTAGTAGTAGTTGATGTAGTAGTTGATGTAGTAGTTGATGTTGTAGTAGTTGATGTTGTAGTAGTTGATGTTGCCGTAGCTGATGTTGCAGTAGTTGATGTTGCAGTAGTTGGTCTTGCAGTAGATGGTGTTGTAGTAGTTGATGTTGTAGTACTTGATGTTTGTAGTAGTTGATGTTTGTATTAGTTGATGTAGTAGCTGATGTAGTAGTTGATGTAGTAGTTGATGTTGCAGTAGTTGATGTTGCAGCAGTTGATTTTGATCGCCTTATGGCTGTAATAGCACTTGGCTCCAGAGTTAATCTGTAAATTTCCAACCATTGCAAAGTGGTTGCCAGACATAACTGTAATTGTAGGAGCTCATTTATACAGCACCTTTTCGAGAAAACCTTCAAAGGTGCTCCCAACCTGACTATACAAGACCACGATCGAGTAGAATGGTCACTGATTGGTCAGCCATTTGGAATTAGAAATATAGAAAGGAGACAAAGCTCATGGCTCAGGTTGGATGGAAGCCTGTTCGAGAATGAGGGGTTGACTACGACAAAGTTTCCATGTTGCGTTGTGGTAGTATGGGATGGGAGCACAACATGGCAGAGCAAAGAGATCTGCAGCCAGGTAATGAATGATGACTCTAACATATACAGATAAAAAGGGGATGACTTTGCTCCATGCATCAGGCATCATTCAGACCAACTTGTTAGCCTTGAACTTACCTGTGTTTACTCCTGTATTCTTCCTTCAGCAATGGTAATTTTATTACAAGGGTACCCACTATAAATCTACAGGGTTTCTGGGCCTTTCCCCAATCACAATATATCTCTGAGTCTTTGAGAAGAGGACTTTCCACTAAAGCAATGACCCCAGATGAATTTCAGCCTACAGGAAGTGATTCGAGCATTGTAATCTGGGTCTGACAATGGAAATTGTATATTAATATGAAATATAGCACCTCCTAATGCAAATGGCATCAACTGATGGCACACTAAAACCAAGCCGACAAGAAAAGTAGACAAAAGCAAGTAGACAAAATATGCACCACATTTGTTGATTACATAAAACTGAGTTTATTATCACTCTGTCGTTCACAGCAAGCTGCAAGAATCACTGTGGGATAATTTTACAAGTTTCTGATGGGATGGTCACTCCAAATTATGTTATTATAAAATGCAAACAAATTTGTGGGACACGGCAACTGATTTATTAGAGTGTCTGCCTTCTAACATGGAGGGTAAGGGTTAGACACTCCTCCCTTGAGATTGTACTGTACTGTATCCGGACATTTATAAAGAGCTTCTAGCCAAAGAGCCATTCACAAAAGGTTTCAGAAAGGCAAAGGATAGAGGAATAGAGGAACAGACGGACTGAGCTCATTCCAAAGAGCAGGGCCAATGGAAGCAAAAGGCCTGGACTGAGGAAATGAAGTCATGACATGAGGAACCAGAAGGTCCAGACAGTCAGAGGAATGAAGAGGACAGAGAAAAACAGCAGAGTGAGGGTGAAGAATTAATCACATAAATATTTCGAAGCAAGACCAAGTTGAGCCTTAAAGACAAGAATGAGGACTTTGAATAGGATGCGGGAAGAAAGCGGGAGCAAGTGAAATGTTTCAGCCATCAAGGTGGTGATATGAGAGAATCGAGGAAGACGGGCAATTAATCTAGCAGCAGCATTGAGAACGGACTGGATAGTAGCAAGACGGACTTTGGGAAGACCAACGAGGAGGGAATTGCAGTAGTCAAGTCTAGAGCAGACAAATGCATGAACAATTGAAGTGAAACTTGAAGATGAAACAGATAGCCCTAAGGTTCCTGAGGTGGAAGTAGGAACAGCGGGGAGTTTGGAAATATGTTCAGTAAAGGTGAGAGAGCTGTCGAGAGTCACACCTAGATTGCGAGACGGTCACTCTGCATAGACCTTGACAAATCCTTCACTCACAGTTGCTCAGCGCTAATGATTGATGTTTGGTCATAAGATAGTGGTGCTTAATAAATGCATAATAATAACAATAATAATAAATAACCATAAAGTGCCCTATTCTGATATCAACTTCCACTAAGAGTTCTCTTATGGAAAGTCTCGAATGCCATCTTCCCACTGACTTCCTCTTTACCCACAGACTTTTTAACCCACCCCACTTAGTATCTCTGGACAACCCTCTGACACAACGCAGCACTTGTGAATACGCCGGTGCCCCGCACTTAGCTTTTACGTAGTGATTTAGACAGGTCGAGATTATGATCACAACAGTTACTGCTATTACTCAGTGAAGATAATACTGAAAAGGCTCATCTATATGGGTCACATCTGAATTGAGAGTCAAGATCTGTAGGGCACAAAAAAACTGCAAAACGGTAAAGTAGTTGGAGTTGTTGTCACAAAAGAAATTAAGGGGAGAAAAAGTAATGGGTATATTGCTGCTAAATTTACAGTTTCAAGTAAAAGACGTGGAAACATTGGCGATCATGTACAATCGGGGTGCCTATGTAGTATCTGCATGGGTGTCTTTGCATCGTGAGGGTCGGTTAGGGTCAGGGTAAGCATCATGAGGGTCGGTTAGGGCTTAGGGTTAGTGTAGCCTATGTAATTGTAAGACTAGAAAGTTATACCTGCGAGTGGAAGCTGGATTTTAAAATTCAGGGCTACGGTTACACACCCCGATTGTACATGATCGCCAAAACATTTAACTGACCAGTGCTTCTTTAGCCAATGGGTGTGGTCCGAAATTTCACAAATTTAGGCAACAATCCTGAAAGTTATCACAATGATAATAGATTAGTCTGTTCCAGGCGTGAATTTATTATGGCGCTACAGAAGTTAGGTAAGCTGCACAGTTTGCATGGCAAGAACTGGGTTGCAGATGATACTCACCGATTTGAAGAACGTCGTCAACAGCACCACTCTCCAGGAGTCGAATCCCTCGATCGAAAGGCACGCCAAAATTCTCGCTGCCTTCCTCTTTACCCGCAGAGCCCCCAGCAACGAAGGAGGAGTACATGCGAATATAGCGTTCCTTCCGTGGGAACGACCAATACACGATACGGTTTAGTACGTGCTCCGGTATGCGCGGAAAAGACAGCTCGACGCGCTGAAAGGGTACGTTCCCGGCCACGACTTTTGCGGCTGTGTCGAGTAGGGTAGCGGGGGTACGTGTTTCGGGTGCCGCTTGGGTCGATTCCGACCCCAAACACCCAACGTTTTGTCGGGCACAACACTGTCTCTTGTTGGCGGCCGCCATTGTTACTGTATCCACTGCGCATGCGCAAGCCGAAAAGCGAACCTGTGTATTGTCTCGATCGATTTGCCTGAAATTATTTAATTAAATCCACAATCGTGTACAGAATAACTTATTACCGACGATCATCGAACATTAGGCGACGAGTTTGATCGCTTTCTGTCGCGATATCTCCGACGGGCGCATGTTAGTACATCCTTTCCGACAGGCGCCGGCGTGTGGGAAGCCCTTCTACACTACGTTATTATGCGCTCGGACTCATTGACCTCGCGAGGTTACGGGGTCATTCATCATTAATAAATTAGAATATCGAGCACGCTGTACACGCTAGCCTACCGTACGTAGGCCTACACTGTTTGGTTAGATGGAAGAAATTTGTTTACAGAAAACGCCCATAATCCGTGATTAAATTCGTACGCCACAGATATTTCAACGCTGTACAGTTTGCTCCGACTATTCTTACAACTCGCGCGTCTGCCGCCTGGCCTACGAGTGATAGGCGGCGGCCTCGCGACTATTAAATAGCATGACTCGTGGCCGTGAGCCGCGCTTTTTCAGTTCAGCCTTTAATAGGCTAACTGGCGCTTTGGCCGTACAAAGTTATATAGTTATAGGCCTATTTCGCAGAAGCGATGAGTGGCTAGAATGGGTTGAGGATCATTAATAAATCCTGTGGAACGTGGAAGGGGAAGACTGGTTGAAGCGGATGTAAAATTACAGTTACGATTACGACCCGACCCGCTAGTGCCGTGATTTTAGACATGTTGACGAGTTCCGGTGGTATCAGATTAGTTGTAATCGCGCGGCCGCGGGGTTGTAGGCCTATGTCTGTCTGATCTTTTGATGTAGGGCCTAATGATGTAGGGCCATTATGGATGTTAACAAATTTTAGGCAGTTTTCACTCCCTCCCCCCCCCTTGTCAACAACTTGCAAACATTCAAGGACCACCCTAATAAAATTTTGTCAAAAAGATTAACCCCCCCACCCCCACAAAGCAAATTATCTTTCCATCGAGAAAGAAACTCGAAATATTAGATTTTCGAAAAGAACCCAAGATATTCGCATTTAAGAGATTATACAGTGTACTTTCTCATTAATCTTTGAACAATGAACAAGATAATTTAAACTGAAGAAAATATCGCGTTTGATTAAATTACAGACAAAAAAGTTATAGATCACTCATAATGACTTTCCGAAGCTATGCATGGTTGCTTTTTGATTAGACCTAAATCATTGTTGATTTACATGGGCGGCGATCTAGGGGGGTCGAGAGGGACAAGACCCCCCCACCTTTAAGAGTGGGGTCACCCCATACATCGGACCCCCCAAATTTTGAAGATACACCAAAAAAGGTCAAGAAATGCAATTGTGTGTGAGGGCGAAAATGATTTTTAAGTGCCTTTTTGACCAGATAAGTTGTTCTGAGCAAAAGTGTCTCCCCCCCCCCAAATTTCTAGAAAAAAGTAGGCCCTAATGAAATTGTGTAAGAGAAGGAAAAAAGGAACTGAAGGAAAAAAGGCCAAAAAAAGTAATGTGGAGATGAATTGCTAAAAAAAGGTCATGAGTTATTTTGAAGGCATGGAAAAAGTCACGAAAGTAGGTAGACTAAAAAAAAGGTCATCAACTTTTTTCAGAGATGAATTTGTAGAAAGGTCATGAAGATTTTGTGGAGATTAATTCCAAAGAAAGTTTTAAAATGTTTTTTTTAGGACATGAATTCCTAAAAAAGGTCATCGACCATACTATGGCCGACTTTGTCGCCCCCCACCTCTCAGACAAGATCGCCGCCACTGGTTGAAAATTTTGTAATAATTATAGTCTAAGTCTAATTTCTCTTTGTTGCACAGGCATGTTTTTTTTTATCATTCTTTGACTACATATCCGGCAAATCATGAGCGTAGATGTAATTTAATTCTATGTAACTGCAAAGAAAAGTGCCAGTACCAGCAGTTAAATGCATTGCAACTGTGTTGCTACAGGATTTAGGTAGGCATTGGCCATTAAGCTCTTGTTCATGTTGCTTAGTACATGGAGTAATTAATGATTGAGGTGATTTTATTTTCTTGAACAGTCGTTGCTGATCACTTACAGATTATAATTACTGAATTAAGTCGACTTGTAAGTGAGATAAAGTATTAATTTTGGCTTTGATTTCTCTGTTTTTGATCAGTGTTTGCAATGTAAACATTCCAACATTCCTATGTTGTGAAAATCTTGCGTCTTCAAAATATTGGTTTCGACAGAATGTACTTGTAATCTCAAATGTTCGTTGTGACACTTGAAGAGAAGTTCTTGTACAAAAAGAATTGTGTTATGATCATGGCTGCTTTAATAGGAGTCGTACAAATGTAAGTGTGGACAATTTTCTATAGTGACCATATGCCCTCGGCCCTGTTCATTTTTCAATGAATTTATCGGGTGAGATCTTTCACCACCGCTGCCCGTTGGAATGGATACCACACCATTAAAGCTCCATGTTGTGGTAATTGGAAGTATCCAATTTTTAACATCAACATGTCAATCTTATCTTGCATATGAACGTTGAGAGATGCGCACATTACTGCCATTAATGTCGAAAACTCCCATAGCTGAGGCACACCTTGATTTCGGTCTCTTGTAATAGGTACACTTAATCTTCTTTAATTAGAAGCTTTTACAGCTCTGATAAGGCCTGTACTATCCAGTGTTTAACAACATCTTAAGGCCTACCTTACCTTACCTTATATAGATGCTTCTCAACCCGAAGTACAAGGGGCGTTCAATAAGTTTTGAGCCTGGCTATCTTGAACAAACACCCGGAACATCGTATAAAATAAATGTTTTTTTTCATGAGAAACTAAATAACTAATGCGCAATTACTAGTACAGTCTGAAGTACAGTTCAAGTTCACAATACTGACATGTTGTCAACTTTTGATGACTTAATATCAACAAAGTCTACAAAAATGTTCTATGAATTCGCTCATGTATAACCGAAAACCGCTGGTGCGCATGGCGCCCACAGAGTGGGTAGGCGTCTGGAACCCTGAGTTGGTCTTTGGCCTTGCGGAATCGTTCACTGATCTTGGGGCTTCATCTGAGAACCCCTCTGGGGTAGCTTAACGGCGCTTCCTCAGGCTTCTTGCTGAGTGGTTGAGGAAGAGCGTGCAGTTGACATTTCTGAGTATTCTAGGCATTGATTCCTCGGCCATCTTGACTCCACTTCCGTCTCTCCTTCCTTCCAATCACAACCACACAAGCACACACACACACACACAAACACACAGACACACACAGAGTCACACACACACCACACACACACTCACCCACACACACCCACTCACCCACATACACACCCACACACACACCCACACACACACCACACACACTCACCCACACACACACACCCACTCACCCACACACACACCCACACACACACACACCCACACCCACCCACCCACCCATACACACACACACACACACACACAACCTATGGGCTTACGGGGTCTTACGCCGCGCCAGAGGCCCCCTGCCTTCATGAGCTTACGGGATTTCAAGCCGCGCCAGAGGCTCAGCAGGTCACACACACACACACACACACCCACACCCACCCACACACACCCATACACACACCCACAAACACACCCACACACACCCACACACACACACACACACACACACACACACACACACACACACACACACACACACACACACACACACACACACACACACACACACCCACACACACCCCCCACACACACACACACACACACACACACACACACACCCACACCACACACACACACACACACACACACACACACACACACACACACACACACACACCGACGACACAGAGCCAAAGCGCAGAATCATCGCCGCCAGCCACATACCTATAGAAATACAATAAAACCACTGAGGTTATTATTACACGTTATGACAGATATGGTATCATCATAGGAAAGAATAAAATACAAGATTATCCTCGTTTGTCGGCACTGGCGGCGATCTTGTTAGACAGGTGGGGGGGGGGACATTTTTGAACTGATCTGGTAAAAAAAAAAAATTTTCACGCTCACGCGAGAAAAAAATTCTTTCTTTTTGGCTGTTTCTTCAAAATTAGGGGTGGGGGGTGCATGGTGTGTCCCCCACTGTTAAAGGTGGGGTCTTGTCCCCCTTGACCCCCGGGATCGCCGCCCATGTTTGTCGGCACCGCACTGACATACATCAGGAAGCTTCATGTTCCAGTCTCAGCGATCATTGTGCTCAGCTTCTCATGCAGTTACACAGGTACCGCGCTCCCATTGTATCCTACCACCCAGTGGCCCACCACCAAACTCACCCAGGGCGTCTACACCATATTGTATAAACCTTGGCGCAAATGCTCCATCCAAGAAATAGGGGGGGGGAGATCTGTCAGTGTATGTGCAACCATTTTATGGGGGAAGGAAGGGGCAGGGGGAAGAAGAGGGGGAATGGGAAGTTGCTCCAATGACTAAGGGGGATAGACGCCCCTGAACTCATCCACCCAACCCACAAACATCCAGTCTTGTTGTCAAGACCTTAAACCTCAAGACCAAGACCAAGACCTTGAACCTCAAGACCAAGACCAAGACCAAGACCTTGAACCTCGAGACCAAGACCAAGACCAAGACTTTGAACCTCGAGACCAAGACCAAGACCTTGAACCTCAAGACCAAGACCAAGACCAAGACCCTAAAAATCGATATCAGGTCAAGACTTCTAAAAATTGTCAAGTCGGAATATTCGCTATTTAAATGAAAACATGAGTCTTTTATTTTATTCAAGCAAATTAACTTTAAATGCAAACTGCAGAGAAATCCGAATTTGTATTCAAAAGTCCTTCATGCAAACTATTATACCAAAGGCCTTCTGTATTTTATAAAAAACCAATTCGCTCAGAATTTTCTGACCAAGACGTGCCTGGTGGGCCTCATAAAAATTCCGCCATGTGAAAAAATACGTTCTACAGGTGCTGAAGTCGCTGACACACACAGAGTAGCTTTTCAAGCACTGGATGTAAATGTACAGATAGTGAGTCCTTTTGAAATCTTCCCATGGTTTATCATACCGTCTGTTACAGAATAAGTGTTTCTGCTGCCAATGGGTTTTCCTGACCAACATGACTTGTATCCATCCATAGATATTGGTTGTATGATGCAAGCAGGCTTGATACAGAATTCTTGAGTTCTGTTAAATGACTGTTCATATTAACAGCCGGTCTTGGTCTTGGTCTTGCGAGACCAAGACCAAGACTTTGAACCTCAAGACCAAGACCAAGACCAAGACCTTGAACCTCAAGACCAAGACCAAGACCAAGACCTTGAACCTCAAGACCAAGACCAAGACCAAGACTTTTAAAAACGAACTCGAGTGCACTCGAGACCAAGACCTTGGTCTCGAGGACAACAAGACTGCAAACATCCAAACATTGGTTGTTCCTCGGATGCGCACTGCTACGGCCCAGTCTCGTAGCTTTGCGGTTGTGGGCCCTCCCAGCTTGAACCGCCTGCCTCCGGCTGTCTCTGTCTCTGTCTCTGTCTCTGTCTCTGTCTCTGTCTCTGTCTCTGTCTCTGTCTCTGTCTCTGTCTCTGTCTCTGTCTCTGTCTCTGTCTCTGTCTCTCTCTCTCTCTCTCTCTCTCTCTCTCTCTCTCTCTCTCTCTCTCTCTCTCTCTCTCTCTCTCCAGTTCCGCAAGCGCCTGAAAATTTTCTATTTGTCAGTGAAGACACTGACCTGGGTCGGGTGCGCCTCTGATTATGAGTGGCGCTATACAAATTCTCGATTACAATTACAATTCACTCACCACACGCGATGCAGTTGACCATACGCTGGAGCGATGTAAGTTCACCATACGCTGGCGCAGTGTAGTCGAGCATAAGCTGGGGCAATGTAGTTGACCATGATAAGCTGGCGCAGTGTAGTTGGCCATTAAAAGGTGGCGTGATGTAGTTGACCATGCATAAGCTGGCGTATTGTAGTTGATTCAGCTGACTGCATGTAGTTTTTCAAACGTTGAGGTTATGCATGTTGACCAGATGTTGAGGACATCATTCTGTGGCAAATTCGCCTTCATTCTTCTTATTCAAAAATCTCCAGAACCAACCTTCTTTCGTCTTCAGACGTTTTTCAACTGCGCAGAATGGTTTCTTTCAACGCCTCTGTGGAATCTATACGCATTATACACAATGACGTAATAATGCACTTCAATTGTCTACATAAAACTGACGTGTGTGGTCCAAAGTATATGACGTCATATTAGCCTTCCTTAGGCTTAGAGTAATCTACATTCTTCCGTTACCTGATCGACATTAATGGGACTATTATGTCTATGAAAATGACGTCATAATGCCGGTTGCCATGGCTTTCGACTGCATGTGTGTTTGTCCCTTTTTCGGTCGTCTTTTGACCGTCTATCTCACTGTATGCGACTGACAGCAGACCTTCTAAATTTTACTGTGATTAGGAGACAAATAGACACTTTACGTGGAACGGTCCTGAATGGTACTTTTAAGCGCGCTATATAAATTTTTAACAAAGGAAAATTATGAACAGATGCAGTAAAAAAAGAGAGCGCATGCCATAAAATTTTCTTACTTTTGCGTAATACTTCATTATCTTATTTATTTTAGTAATCACTTCTTACGTGCATCAAATTAAGCTACAATTTCATGTTTTGTCATACTTCCTTACTTACAGACCGATTATTTTCGGTCGTTGAAATAACGATGATAAGATTTCTGTCTTACATTATGAAGAATTTCTTTTTCACTTCGATGATCGACTGCCGCTCAGTTCAGGAACTGTTGGTCATCATTTTCTTCATCATATGCGTCGTATTTCGTCGTCTTTATCATCGTTTTCAATGATTAAATGTCAAAGTTCTTCGACGTCTTTCATCTACAGCGCTTTTGACGGAAATGAATCTGATGGGACAATAGAGGAAAATTACGTCATTCTAGCGATGATGTCATATTTGGGGGCAAACGACTTCTAAAAAAAAGACAAACGCAACAGGTGAATTAAGTATACACTTAAGTGACAACTTCAATATCGCTATTCCACTGATATCTAAACCGCGTATTCCAGGTTACAGTGTAGGTCTTGCATCAAATTACATTGTAAATATGGAGTACGCAGTAGTGAAATTAGTTCGTCACACTGAAAAACACGAATCGTAAACTGCTGCTTATCTCCGTTCATTACATTTGTTAAAACTGAGTTCCGTTTTAAGCTGCCCGCCTGTTAGGAAGCGGTGTACTTTGACCGAATCAACTCAGGCTCGATGTTCTTAGATAATATCGACTCAATAGAGTGGCGCTACAAAAATTCTGGGGTTAGCTTAAACGGGCGAACATCAATCCCATAAGACTCTATGTTTGAAAATTTCTATTTTTGATCTATCTCCCTTGATCTATCTCCTTGAGAATCAAAGTCTACTTTGCTGACATCTAAAGTTGATTTTCTCCCTCACCTTGTGTTTCTCTTGTAGGCCTACCAAAAGCTCGGCTAAGCGTAGCCGTGTCCACAATGTGACACCACACTGTTCTGCAAGATCCCTTCTCCCATCTAATCTAACCTAATATTAATATTTCTATGGGGTTGTTATCATAATTCACGAGGTATTATAACGAAAGCTGTGTCTCTTCTAATCAAAATCGCATTCCAATACCAGAAAATCAGCTGTGAGAGAGGCAGCCTATGGTGACAGAGGCGTCTACTCCATAGAAACCTTGGATCAAATGCTCCATCCAAAAAATAGCTGAGGGGGAGATCTGTCAGTGTATATGACATCATTATTGGCGGGGGAGTAAGGGTAAGGGGAAAGAGGAGGGACGGAAGGGGAAGTTGCTCCAACGACTTCGGGGAGAGGGATTAGACGCCCCTGTATGGTGATAAGCCATTTGAAAAAAGTAAGCTATATGTTGAGACTGAAATGAATTAGAGACTATAGCAAAACAAGCAGTTGCGGAATAGTTTTCCAAAATTAGGAATACGTGTATCAGCTGAAGAAGCTTGTTCAACCAAGTTTGGAATCGGTTCAGACAAACTTGTTTGGTTAGGTCCGCATTGTAAGGGGCCGTCCATTAATTATGTCAACAAAATAGGGGGAGGGGGTTTGAAAAAGTTTGACAGTTGTTGACAAGGGAGAGGGGGGTTCAAGACAAATTGACGTCAACAATATTTAATTTTTATCAATAAGCAACCATAGATTCGGAAAGTCTTTATGAGTGATCTATTTCTGTTTTGTTTGTAATTTAATCAAACGCGATATTTTCTTCGTTTCGAATTATCTTGTTTATTGTTCCCAGATTAAATGAGAAAATGTGCTAGGCCTACAAATCTCTGAAATGAAATATCCTGGATTCTTTTAGATATCTATGTTCGAAATCTAATATTTCGAGCTAATCTTCAGTGAAAGAACATTCTTTTAATCAGTGGTTAATATTAAACGGTGAGAACTGCAGTGCAGGCTTATTTAAAAATTGTCGATTGAACATATTTATAGTAAATATAATATTCGAGATAACAAATTTGGTCGTTATAATCTTTCATGCTGCATGTTGTCAATTCTAAATTGTTTAAAAGCATACTTTTGTTAATGGGTCAAGGCCTACACCCAATAGCGATTCGAAGGACTTCGCCTAGCATAGGCCGAAATTGGGCCTAAATGAACAATGAGTAGGCCTATTAGGCTATATAATAATATGGTCTATGGTCGCCATAGGAAAACGCAAGCGATCGATGAATTGTGCGCTATACATTGGCACTACCGAAGTTACTACTTAAATATAATAACTTCTGGGCCTACGTTTACATTGGGGCCTTTGAGGGCACGAACGGTAGCCGAATGGATATATAGAGACATCGGCTTGTAACGCAGAGAGTACGGGTTCGAGACTCTACTCAGAGGCGTCTATTATCACTGGTCAAATAGAGACCTTGAGCAAGGTCTTCACGCACAAGTGCTCGATGTTTTGTTGAATTGTCATGTGCGTAGGCTTACTTGTGAACTTGGGAGGAGGCAGTTTCCTGTTTGTCTGTGGCACATCCTGCGGGATATAGGATGTTACTGCAAAGAAACTGGAGAACATGGCGTCTGCAGGAGGGACAGGCAATCACTGTGACTCACACACGGATACAGATAATCCACGTTTCAACTGAT
This sequence comes from Allolobophora icterica, assembly GCA_963556255.1. NCBI lineage: Eukaryota > Metazoa > Annelida > Clitellata > Crassiclitellata > Lumbricidae > Allolobophora > Allolobophora icterica. The sequence goes on along the minus strand of OY744605.1, from coordinate 82,011,026 downwards.
CAGTGCATGCAGTCAGGCCAGATTTGTTCAAAATCTCCTTTTATGGAATTGCGCTGCTTGCGTTACTGTACTGACGTACATCCTCAGACATGAAGGTCACTTGGGTCATGAGGACCGGACCCTCTAGGTGACGACTAATGACACTCCACTGCAGGGGATTCACGCAAATCTGATGAGATGTGTACGTGCATGCCTCCCACCATTCCGATCGCTAACTCTTGACTCATATAAATAGTTTTCAACGTCAATTTCAAATGTGTTCGATTCCTAGCCTGCTGTATGTCTGTAAACATGTTTACTAAACTAGATGTGGCCCCTATGTGTAGTTGTTTAACGACGCTGTGCCGATGGAAAAATTTAGGCTACCCATTACAAAAGGGTACAAAAACGAATATATTAACTGGAAAAGAAGCAAAGTTAAATATTATGGGGCAACGTGTGAAACTGATAAATGGAACTAAGTACGAGAAAAGAACGAGATCGGGAAGTCGAGAGAAGTCGGACGTATAGGCCTACTGAGAAAAGTCGTAAAAAGCCATTTAATAGGCCTAATCATGCATGGTTAATTGCGCCCCTTCTAGACTCATAGATCTGTATAGGCCATTGGATTCGTGCACGTTACTTTTGATGATGACCGGGTCTTCTATATGACTGGCGCGCTTCATGTGATTATGGTTTGCAGACGTCTGAAGGAAAGCAGAACCATAGGCGTAATTTGTGGGGGGGGGGTACGAAGGTTACCTGTACCCCCACTTTGTGGACTGGGGGTACCGTATTCCCCACTTTTTGAACAATGCCAATCAATATTTTATTATTGTGCCTTCCCAGAGATCGCAGTCTCAGCCTTGCTTCTGTATGTAAGAAATTGGTACCCCTCCCCACTTTTTAGACCAAAGTTACGCCCCTTAGTAGAACCTTCAATTGTAATAATTGAACAACATTTTGAAAAAAAATTTTCAACAGTTCATTTCTAAGCATAAGACAAAGGAATAAATCTCAAACAGATCTATTAATCAAAAATGTTTACAGACAGACAGACAGACAGACAGACAGACAGACAGACAGACAGACAGACAGACAGACAGACAGACAGACAGACAGACAGACAGACACAGACAGACATACAGACAGACACAGACAGACAGACAGACAGCAGGCCAGGAATCGAACACAGGAAATTGACGTGGAAAACACTATTATATGAGTCAAGAGTTAGCCAGCGGGATAAACAGGCAGGCAGACAGACAACCACAGATACAAAGCGATACAGACAGAGAGAACGAGTGAGCAAGAGTGATCGACGGAGAGACAGACAGACAGACAGAGACAGAGAGACAGATGGACATTCAGAATGGCCAGACGGACGGAGACAGCAGAGAAACATATAAGAAGACGCAAGTGTACACACACTTCATAACATTGACTTCAGTAGGTAGGCCTACATCACACTCGATACGACATAATGCTCAAAATTAAAAATCATATCTAAAACTGAGAAGGAAGACCAAAAGTCGTTTGAAATCACCAGAGCACAGCTTCCTGCAATCCAGGCCAACCATGGCATGAAACAATTGCCAACACGAACATAATTTCCAATGCAAGAATCAAAAACTGATAAAACACCGGTTCCAGAAAAACACTGGACAATGTTGTAAGATTACATCATTTGCTGTAACGTAAACTCCAAATTCCTAAAGTGCAACTTAAAGCTATGCTTACTCGCGAATGCTGCGTCGTGTCAGAAAAGCTGTCCAGAGATACAAACTTAGGAATGAAGTCTGATTTGCCAGAAGACCAGGAAGAGGTATAGGAGCTGCTAAGACAGGTTTCACTGAGGACGAGAGGGATTGGAAGGCGGGGAGTAGATGAACCGGGGGAGGAATTCTTAAAGAAGTGAGATTTTATACTTGATTGATTGACATTATCAATCAGTAGTAAAAAATTCAATAGAAGACGTTCATTCAAAACATCAAATGAATCAAATGCAATCAGGTCTAAAACAATTATCACACATCCAAATAGTAATAATAAAAAAAAAATAATAATATCTGTTCCAGCGCCTGTCCGTTGTAATTCAACGTTTCATCGCAGTCGCCTTCCACAGCACTTTTGTTCTCCCGATTCTTGACCAGGACGGCCACTCCAGAGTCAACATCACTGATTATAAGCATAGGCCTATCTTGCACCTGAGGGATCATAATACCTCGGGTAAAAAATAATAATAGGCCCTAATAATAATAATTGGGAGATGAGAGGGAAGTGTCGGAGGTGATTAGGAGATCAAGTGTGTAATTCTTGACATGGGTCGGGCAGTGGACAAGACGGGTGAGATTGACTGAGGAGGAGGTTCAGGAAATCCGATGCAAGAGGGTCAGCAGGATTAAAAGTATAATTTTATAAGAACTCGTTGCGCCGTTGCGTTAGTGGCAGCGAAAGAGAGGAGTAACTCCCCCTCTATCTCGCTGCCACTACCCCAACGAGTTATTATACAGTAGGCCTACTTACCGGCGACTTCAATATTCATGTAGACAATCCTGCTGACTCTCTTGCATCGGATTCATCAAGGAAGATAGAGGGTTAGTAGGAGCAGACGGACGAATTAAGTGGGAGGACGGTAGATATTGAAAACTGTGAATAGGTAGAAGGCACGTCGGAGTTGTGGAGGAGCATTCAAAAGAACGAAAGGTATGGCGAGAGGAATTTAGGACGACAGCCAGTTCACGGACCAAAAAAGCAGTGCTGCCAACAGAGATTTTTACGGACTTTGAGGAGGAGGTGATGCGAAGAAAGCTTTGCAGAGAGTATATCTACCAAGAGTGCAATCAGATAGATGGGAGAGAGGACGACACCAACACCTTTTATCACTTGAAACAAAATCAACAATTTCTCATAAATGTAGGCTAAATACAAATTCAATAGCGCCTTCTAAGAATCACTTGAGGATGATACTCGAAACTCTTAATTATGTTGGCGCTCGAATAACGAAGTCTCCATTGATGAACTTTCACACACACGTAGAGCCACGCAGCATAATCATATATAGACTCACACCACTCAATGGCATGGCCTTCGTCGTGGGCCTAAACGAGTTACATTTCCACTTAGCTAACAATAGAAGACACATCAAGTTACTCAAATTTATTGGTATTTAGCATAGAATCTTACACCTGAGTAGGCTGAGTAGACATCCCGAGGGGATATAGATGGGTACGTGTACGGCACGTGGCAACCGGTGATGATGGTGGTTGTGTGGTGGCATAGGAGTGGAATCAGGATAGGATCATAGCTTGAAGAGTTCGGTTTTCAGTCGTGAGTGGAAAGCAGCAGAGTGCAAGCGGAGGAGCTCCGTGAAATTAACAGGCGAGATAGGATGAGCAAACTGGCAGAAATCTTTTGGCAGATCATTCCAAAGAGCCGATGCAGCATAGATCTAAGGAACGATTGCAGAATTTCAGAGAGGAGACTGGAGACCCAGACAGAGAAAGATATGATGATGCGAGTAGATGATGTTGATATCTTGGAAGAACCTGAGATGGAATTAGAACGAACATTAAAGATACTGAATGATGAAGCCAAGAAATGTGGTTTGATTATGAACTTCTTTAAACGAAAACTACGATATTTGGTGACAAGGAGATATTATCCTCAAACTGTGTTAGAGGGCATATGGTTGGAGAATGTGGAGAAGTTTATGTCTTGATTAATAACACTAGTCGTAGTCAGTTTTGAGCAACTGCGTTGAAGTTCAGGCGTTGCCTAGCCTACTGTTGGTCATAGCGCAGGGGCAGTCTTCTGTCAACCTCGCTGAATTTGTCAATTACCTTTTCCCAGTTAACAGCTCCAACTTTCAATCGCTAGTATGGAAATGTTGCATAATCTACCCATAGACGTAATTTGTGGGGGTACCCGTACCCCACTTTTTTGACTGGGGAACCGTACCCCCACTTTTTAAACAATGCCAATCAATATTTTATTATTGAGCCTTCCCAGAGATTGCAATCTCCGCCTTTGCTTCGTGCATGCAAGAAATTCGTCCCCCCAGCTTCTTAGACCACATTTACCCCTCTGAATCTAGGGCTATAGATACTAGAGCTGTGACCAGTGATGGGAAGTATTTTAAATACTAGTATTTAAAATACTACTTTAAATACTACCTAGGCCTAAGTATTTTGTACTTGTATTTAAAAAACAATAGAATGACAGTATTTATACTTTTACTTAAAATACTTTTTTTTAGTATTTTGTACTTTAAATTATAATGAAATTGATCGCTTGCATTCGGCGCTTGCGATTGGGAGATTTGGGACATTGATCTGAAGCATGCGCCAAATCTCTTCAACACCTGTCCTAAAACATTCAATCAGTTTCAGTACCGGTATTTCTGCGGCACATAAAGTAAGAATTTCATCGCTCCAAACGACTTACCATAATTTCCGTAAAACTTATAAGAACGCCCCCGACCTACAGGCCGTTAAAAATTAAAATAGACGCTGTCCATGATAAGCAAGTACCGGTAATATATATTTGCCTTACTGCCTAAGATAGTTGATGATTTCCTTGCCGTTGGTCATTATATACTTTTCTAGTCTGCTTATTATGAAGTATATGCAGTGCAAAGATGTCCCGCTTTTTGCTTTGGGGGCTGAGCCACATTTTGGGGCTCAACCCCTAACCCACCCCTGACGGAGAGAGCGCTTGTCAGTTACCTCTGTCAAAATCTAATCAAGCTCCACCAGCCAAGATCCTGAACTATATTCAATTACCTCTTTCTCTGTCACTCTAAATTACATCCAGCTGCTTCCCCTTAAGTTGATTTTGCAGGGAGAACATGAAGACTATACTATAGTACTGGGGAACTGCAGGAGATATTAAAAGTTAAGGGTTGTCCATTAAGAAAGCACGTAAAAATTACCCACCTTCCAATCCAAAAACTGGTTAACTCTTACTTAAGCTAGGGGTCACCATAGCTTAATAATAAAATGTCTAAATCTCACAATGCACCAGTATTAAAATCCTGGAGATGGAAGCAAAAGACAAAAGACATTTGCAAACTACAATTTATTAAATAAAAATAACTACTAAGCAAAGCTTCACATTAATAAAATTATAAAGGACAATGTATCGGATTTCCACAAAATAACTAGAATATAACATGCAGGCGAAACATCACAGTCCAGGGTTAAAATATAAGGTGCTTAAATTTACAAAGGTTTATAGACATCAAACCACCATGTGAAAACATTATAAAAATAAACATTACAAAAATTCCTGTTGCTCGCTAATTTACTAATTTTCTGCACAACGAGTGCTTACAGACAAGACACAGTACTAGACTAAGAGACACGTGTGGTTTTCACGATTTTCTAGTTTCAGATCAAGAAGTAGTACTAAACCACACAATTTTATTGTTAATTATCTACACGTTTATTATTGTATGGTGTCGCTCAATATTGTTTAAACTTAGGCAAGAGACACAGAAAGTACCGGTAATGATTATAGTTGCACTGCTAGCGAATGAACTAGTTAATCATTTTGGAAATGCATAATGAGCTTTCTAGAAACCTAACGAAGGCTCACATCGCTTGCTTCAATGATACCACAGATAATTAGAAACAAGTTCACTTGCATGTGAATGATGTTTGAAACCACAAAAAATATCCATCTATAGGCTCTCATGAAGTTTCACTCTATGGCTGTTGTCATTCCTTAATAGCAGAGTAACACGGACCAGGAATAGTCCTACCTCGCCAGTCGTTGACGAGATTCCAACATTTGGATTTGTTCTATGTGTCTGAAAGCCTACCGATGGACACTTTTCCTGATGGCGAACATCATTTGCATGCAGATGAACTTGCTTTTAATGAACTCAGACTTCATTGAGGCAAGCAGGATAAACCCTCATGAGATTTCTAGAAAGCGCCATATAAATATAACAATAAGTAACTACTGGTTCAGTTACCCCAGGGCAACATTGTCATGGCCTCAGCATATCTAAATCTAATGTAGCTATTGCATTTTTACAAGTTGCAGCAGAACATGTCTGACTGCATACTCGATTAAGTATGCAATTTAGGTACATGAGCTTTAATTACTATAGCCTGAACTGTTTTCCAAGAGCCTGGAAGTCACAACACATGTGAAACTCTAACGCATATGAACATGTAAGGCAGTGGCAGAATGAATACCGGGTACATGTATAACAATATCCCAGGAGACTTTATACAAGGAGAAACAAAGCGACTTTTACTAACATTTATACTATTTGAGTTACTCTGATTAGCAAACACTATGGGAGGCACTTTATAAATGTTCAAATACAATACAATACAATGAGTAGGCCTACTAGTCTTGTCTTTATAGCACCTTACTTAGTATTTGGTTCAAAGTCCTTCCCGTGCAAGTCTGCACACGGGCAATGCAGCTTCTCCATTTATCCCTGTCCATCGTCCAATCTTCCATCCTCGTCTCACGACATCTCTAAGCACCTTAAATCGTCTCAGATGGCCTTTGGCCAATTCTTCCGTGGTCTTCCCCGTTTCCTTATTCCTTCGTGGACCCAGATCTGATCTAAAAAATATAAATTAATAGCCTTTAAAATTATCCTTAACACCAATTGACCGGCTATCATGCTAGGCTGTAGGTTTTGTCTGTACAGCGCCCTTGTAGTGGCATGGTCACGTTACGGCGCTCTAGAAATTGTCCGTGTTATTATTATTATTATTGTTATTATTTGAAGTAGAAATGTCAAATTCAATAAGATGTTGTTATACACTATTTTTATTATTAATTAGCAACTTTTAGCGCGCCAGTGTCTAGATGCACAAGGCATGACCGATAGCGCTCACAACAAGCCGTAATTGGATCAATATATAGAAGATCAGTCAACTCAGAGACAGAGACAGAGACAATTTGAAAAAAGGAAGTCTTGAGCCAAAGCCAAAAACCACAAGGAACAGATAAATGGAGAACAGTCTAGATACTGCTACCTCATCTCTCTCACAATGCTACTGTGGCTCTTGTGCATGCTTTCGTCACCAGTAGACTTGATTACTTCAGTGCGGTACTTGTAGGCCTGCCTCTTAAGCTAATTGAGCGCCTTGATAGGGTTCTCCGCTCAGCGGCTCGCCTCATTGGTCACCTTCCTAAGCATGCTTCTGTCTCAGCCTTTATGCGTGATGTCCTTCACTGGCTCCCTGTTTCTCAGCGCATCTCCTATCGGGTTGCTGCACTTGTCTGGCGGTGACTTCTTGGCTGTGCTCCATCCTACCTGTCAGATCTTTGACGGCCTGTCTCTGAACTTGCAGCTCGTCGAACTCTCCGCTCTTCGGCAAGGGGGTAGCTTTTGGTCCCCCATGTTCGCACTGCTATTAGACAGTGTCGGGCTTTTCCGGTTGTAAGGCCCCCCCATCTGGAATGGCCTACCTTTAAACTTGTGCTTGCTGCCGCTGTTAAACTCGCCCGCTTTTTGCGAGTCCCTCAAATCTCATTTCTTTAGCTGTGGCTGAGCTGTGAGCGCCTCTGAGTAGGTATCAGGTATCTTGAAGGGGCGCTATATCAAATCCTTAGAATGAATTAATGAATGAACCCCATTCTTTAACTTATCTGCATAAATAAACTTAGATACTTCGCCAGAAGGAAGTTACTGCAGGCCCTGAAACGGCAGTTTCATAAATTAGTTTTAGATTCAAGCAGTTTAGATAATTAATTTTTTAATGTTTTATATCTTCATGCTTAGACTTACTTTAAGCATGCATAGCTTCACATCCTCTGCTTCCTGCTTCGCCTTTTCCATTGCTTCTGAAGAAGTGAAAACGATGTTATTAATTATGCATGAACAGCAATATTGATGTATAGGGGCCTATATATAATGGCTGATACTTTACTCATTAAATAAATTTTGGCACAAAATTGTGCACCATATAAAACATATACAATTTTTCTGCAAAATCTTAAAGCAAGCCATAATCTGTTATAATTAATTTATAACTTCATTTATAAAATTATCACATAAAAAAATTTCATGAAATCACAACATTATTACAATACACGTATTTGGAATAACAAAATTAGAAAGTTATTGGCCAGATAACAGTCTGAAATACAGAATTGTTAATGATCGATATTTCATCATTTGCTCATAAAAGAAAGAAAGTTTAGTTTTCAAAGAAATTATGTGAAACGAAGAGGGATAACAGCCTTGTAATTACTGACAGGCATAGCCTATGTAGACTTATAGATCGGTATGGCGGTCAAATCTGTAATGTAACACTTGCTGTTTCGTGTCGAATGAGCAGACCTCATTTAACAATGAGCAAGTTGCTTGCACACACGGCCTCTATCACTAAACTACAATTCAATACTGGTGTAAGCTGGAAAGTAAACGGTAAGCCCTGTGATGGATAGGTATCGTGCCCAGGAACTTCGAAGTCGTCCACTGCGCCCTCTGGGGCAATACTGAATAAGAGAAAATAAATGTATCCACCTGTCTTAAGTTCCACTGTGGAACATAGGACATTTACTTATATACTTACTTAAATCTCTTCAATTCAGAGTAGTTCTCAAGTTATGACCATTCCAGAGGCATACCTTTCGTTCTCCTCCAGTATATGAAGCCGATGACAAGCGTTAAAGCTACTGCAACTGAGATTACAACCGCAGTAATAGTTACGACAGGTGTTGTTGTCATTTGGTCTATAACACAAAAGCAAATAACATAACATTCATTATTCCCATTTATCTGCCTCTGCTGAAAGTGACAGGAGACAGTGTGGTACTGATGCAATCTCTCTGACTTGACACAGTACTCATGAATAACCAGGTGCCCTGCACTTAGCTGTTAAGTAAGTAACACTCTAGAAATTTTCAATTACGACTAGGTCCCAGCTTCCTGAGAATTGTGCCGTTGTTAATGCCTGGTGCATTTTTAAAGACATTATGTAAGTCATAAGAAACAATAAAATATTTATTGTATAACCGGAGTGACTAGCTATCACGATTCATCAGCAGTCTTAGTCTTCACAGCTATGACTATTTATCAAAGACAATTTCTTTATATCCAACTCTTTTCCGGCTAATACAAGTCGTCCTTGCTGTTAACGTTGTGTTGCTCATTGGTTTTATTAAACCTACTGCCCAACCTGGATATTCTAAGCTGATGCTAAGACCTCTGGCACATGTCTGTCTTTGACCCATCTTTGCTTTTGCTGTAAAGGTAGCTTGTAGCCCATACATAAAACTGTCTTGACATTAGTAATATTGCCTTTTAAGAACTTCTAAAAAGCACTGAAATTTAAATTAAACAAGTTTGGCAATGTAATGGTGTAGTATGTAAGCACATAAGTATCTCGACATTTAAGTACTTGAAATAACAGACTCTAGCCTGCCTAACTTATGTTAGAGTTGTAAAAGAAGAAAACTTTCGTCTGTACAGGACTGATGTTCATGCAGTAGACATCAAAAGCTTCCAGAAAAGACGCTGTTCAGTTAACACCATTTTGATCACAATTTTTAAACTACAGTATAGTGCAATGTGCAGTCTATTCGATTGTTTCACTGCCTTTTATTGCATTGGTTAAATTCTTATCCAAGATGACTTTCCCCATAAAATGAAATCTGAATCAAAATACTTTAAGAATTTGACCAAACGGACCTTGAGACTTATGGAATGCTGAAGACGTCCACTTTCGAATGTAGTCAGGAATATTTCTTGCTGTTGTCTTGCGTGGTTTCCCAGTGATGTTGAAATATGTTGTGCAGGTGTAGTTTCTGCTGCCTTCCTGCACTGGAATAATCAGTGCGCTGGTAACACGTTTATTAGGAACTGTGGTAGTGCTGACTCCGACTGAAAGGACTCTCTCGCCTTGGCCGCTCTGTTCCATCCATTCCATGGTAGGCGCCCAGTTTCCTCGGATTTCAATGCTACATGTCAGATTGACAAGACCTTCAGTCGAATTGTCGACATTGCAAGATATATCATCATCTGCTGCAGAACAGATATACAAGCAACATGGTAATTGTTATTGATGTAAACATATTTCAATTATTAGACTCACGAACATAAGTGGTTCGTAGTTTTAAGCTTAAATTCATTAATCTGGCTCTCACAATGACATAAACATTGTCAACATCCATTTTCACATGCTTTAGGCCTATTAGACAATAAATAATAAAAATAATAATATTAATAATGTCTTGTCTTGTCTTCAACCTTCCTCAATCTGAGGGTTGGTCGCTTCATGGACAAGTTTCCTCCATCTCCTCCTGTCCTCCGTCTCCGACAACACTTGATTGAACGATAAATCCATCCAAGTTCTGATGTCGGTGAGCCATCCCATCCTCGGTCTTCCTTGTGCTCTTGCCCCTGGGACTGTACCCTGCACTATCTCTTTTTCCAGGCAGTCTCCCTTCTTCCTCATCAGGTGTCCGAAGTAAGAAAGCTTCCTTCGTTTGATCGAGTTAAACAAGCTTCTTTCTGTTCCTATCTTCTCCAGTACCAATTCATTTGTTCTTTTTTCCGTCCACGATACTCTCAGAATCTGTCTCAAGCATTTCATTTCGAATGCTTCTATTCTTTCTTCGTCTCTTTTCTTTATAGTCCAGCTTTCACAACCATATGTTGGAGGAAGAAGCAGGAGAATGGAGGAAGGAGAAGGAAGATTGGGGATAGAAGGGAAGGAGGAAAAACTGGAGAAAGTACAAAGAAGAGCTACGAAAATGATTTGGGGCTACAAGGATCTGAGCTATGAAGAAAGGTTGAAAAGGTGTGGACTAACAACATTGGAGAAAAGGAGGAGCAGAGGAGATCTGATTGAAGCTTATAAGATTATCACTGGAAAGGAAGCACTGCAGTGGGAGAGGTTCTTTGAATTAGCACCGAACAAGGCAACTCGGGGACACAGGTATAAATTATTTAAGAGGCCGAAGGGAACATTAGGGCAGAAATTCTTTAGTGCAAGAGTTGTAGACCTGTGGAATGGTTTGGACGATAGTACTGTCTCAGTGGACACTATAACAGCTTTTAAGAAGAAGCTAGGAAAATTGGGCTATTAAGAGTTCGAGGTAAATTTGCAGTGGTTCTAACACAGACTACACGTCTTCTGAACCATTTAAAACCCTTGTTATGTTATGTTATGTTGCCACTGGCCAGACAAGGCCTTCATTAGTCGTAACTTAGTAGCCAGTTTTATGCTGTGACTCCTCCATATTTGCCTCAGTGCTGCCCCTGTGCTCAGTCCCCTTGCCAGTTTCTCTCTTATATCTCTGGTTAAGGCATGATAGAATTTACTAATACTGGGGAGAAACAGTGGAACCCCCTGGAATGCTAATTGGATTGTAAAGAAGAAAGAAAGACTCTCATTATGCGATCAAATATAATAATAATAAACAATAAATAACAAACTACAATAATAAGGACTAGCTGATCTCATGCAAAGAATCTGTGTGCTATGCTACCAAGAGTCCCTTATTGGGAGAATTCTCTTGTTCCTCCATTTCTCCCTCCCTCTACTTACCCTCTTATAATTTCTACAATTACCCTCCTCCTTCCCTTCTATCCCCAATCTTCCTTCTCCTTCCTCCATTCTCCTGCTTCTTCCTCCCTCTCCTTCTCTGTGGCAATCGCAAAGAAATTCCTTTCTTCTCATGTTATTCACACAATTATTATTGATTATTTGCACCATTTCTTGTAAACTATTCTAACCATTGCAGTAGCTAATAATTATAAAGATAAAAATAATAATAATAGTAACAGAAAGACTAAAAATAATAAATAATAATATAATAACCCCCATGAGGTTAGTTTTCACCTTCTGAGCATCTCTGGAGAGTCACAGAACTAAACAGATTTAACAACTGTAATAATAATAATAATAATAATAATAATAATAATAAGACGAATTATATAGCGCCATAGCACAGCCAAGGCCAAAGAAAACGGCGCTGTACATGACCTGCAAAAGTCAATGACAGTCGTATGAAAGTTTAAAAAGATATGTCTTCATGCGCGAGTTGAATGACTCCAGAGATGGCGCATTCTTCACGTGGTAATGTAATTGAGTTGAATATATATTAGAGTGACAAATTGCATTCTTACCCGTGTGTCACTTATACACCGAGTCTCAATTGATCATTCTAATCACAGGGATGATAAGATTATCGCCTTAGAATAATTATTTCTAAAGTTAATATTTTTTTCTGCTGATTAATACTTACCGATGTATATTAGTTCAGCACTGACTTTCGTGAAAGTTCCAGGCTCCAAGCAGATGTAGGTCTGTGCTGCATCGCTGCTGTGTTTAATATTTAAATTCCAACGGCCATCAGTGGAGTTGTCGATGGAACAATATGTCGCGTTTCGATCGAAGAGGTAGCCGTTCCAAAGGTACTTGCCCTCTGCAGACTCGAATGGCACAACAAGCCAGCTGATTCTGCTTCCCACACTGGAATTGCATTCCATCACAATTTTCTGTGTTTCTTCAAGAGAAACCTGGTTCTTTGGGACTTTAATAAGTTCATGGTGCGTTCCTGTTGAAAGAAAATTTATTGGTTTTCATGATTATCAAGCCGTCGGTGCTGTCTCTGCCACAGCCTTCGTTATTGGCTTCATAGCTGAACAGCTGTTTGATGTGCTGTATTACTTACTCTTTACAGTTTCTTACTAACTCTGCCTTCTGGAAACCTGATCTTATTTTGCTCATGATAAATATAAAACAATTATTTGTGGTAACCATCACCGTTATTACTCCTCATCATCATTACAAGACTTAGAAATACAGAACAGGGTGAAATTAAGACAAACAAACACTGTCTCTCTCTCTCTCTCTCTGTCTCTCTCTCTCTCTCTCTCTCTCACTCTCTGTCTCTCTCTCTGTCTCTCTCTGTCTGTCTGTCTCTCTCTGTCTGTCTGTCTCTGTCTCTCTCTCTGTCTCTCTCTCTGTCTGTCTGTCTCTCTCTGACTGTTTCTCTCAAATCAACAAGACATCGTCTGAAGCATTATTTTGTCAGAATCTCTGTGTCTTTCTTTCTTCTTTACAATCCAATTAGCATTCCAGGGGGTTCCACTGTTTCCCCCCAGTATTAGTAAATTCTATCATTATGCCTTAAACTTTAGCCGTGTGGTGGACAAAGCACACAAACTAGCAATTAAATTTCTTCTATTTGCCATTTTTTTAAACTTTCTTGCCTTTTTCTTGTGGTAACATATGAAATTCCGACAGCTAACTCACTCACCACAGAAAAGAAGCATCACAGTCAACAAGAGAAGTATTTTTTCGACAAACATTTCAGCAACAAATTCCTAAAAAAAAAGCATACATGTGTCAAACTATAAGCATTTAAAAAAATTTAATGGCTGGATCTAATTGTTTACAGATGAACAAATTTAGCCAGATGTATATAAAACCTAATGTTTAAAGGCCCATTTTCTTCCACGTAACAACACTTTGCTTGTTTGTGGAAGGCTGCAAATCAAAACCCATTAGAACAGAAATGAAAATGTTCATCATTTGCTCTCTAGAAGCAGTTGTCATTAGAACTATGACCAACACATGAAAAAATGTACACACTATAATAAACCACTGAAGAGAGATGAGGACAATCATTTAGAACTTTTATCCTCTGTCATTTTGTTTGTTCGTTTTTGTAATAGAGGTTATTAAAAAGGTTGAAGCCCAGGTCTAGCTATCCAGGTCAATGGCAAAAAGTAGCCTGAAATGAAAAGGTTTTTCAAGGTTTCTCCTCTGTCACCGAGTTTCTTCAATTTTGTAAGAAATTAGCAGTTCTGTAGATTGAAGCTTTCAGACGACAGCTTTATGGAGCTTCTTCAGATGACAGCTTTATGGCTTTATGGTCAGTCATAATTTCCTAACTACTTATGAACTATTATTTATAATAATTAGTTGTACTATGTTACAAGTTGTGATTCTGCCAGCTTGCTTTAAGGAATAAACGAAATTGATTGATTGATTGGCTCAATTCTACATGAAAAGGAGAAGGCTTCACCGTGTCAGATCGAATCAATAGCAGAAGCAAACTGGACTGGAGAGTCTTGGCATGACAATCTTGTTATAAAATTTTGAACAGCTGTTTGATGTGCTGTATTACTTACTCTTTACAGTGTCTTACTAAACTCTGCTTTCTCAAACCCTGTTCATATTTTGCTCATGATAAATATAAAAACATCAACTTTTCACAAAGCAACAAGCACGCTTCACATCCATACTGATTTGTCTTGGGACAGCCTTTAGCAGTCTTGATCTTATCCTTAGAATATGAGAAGCAGGTATGACAATGACCAGTGAGCAACATCAAGATGTGACCTCTCTCATTGTCAGCCAGCGTGGGTTAAGAAAAGGTGGTCACATTGTGCACTTCCAAGTACTTGGGAAACCTTCATTCAATGCTCTGATAACTTCCATCTAAGAATGTGACAAAAGTTGCAATCTACATCTTTTTCTGGAAGCTCCCTAGTCAGCTGTATTGTCACAAGGAGTTTGCTTCCAGATGACATAGTCATTGACAATCGCTACATTCAACCCCACCAGAAAATGCTATGCCGCCATTTCGTACTGCCGTTAAGCTTGTTCGTGCAATTTCAATCTTGGAACCGCTTCCAAATAATAAACTGCCACTGTGTGACTGTTCATATATAAACCTGGTTCCAAGAAAAATAGTACTGCACTACTGAAAGTCTCTGAACTAAAAACTGACTGTGAGCTGTTTTCCCGGCTATAAATTGCATGTCAAACTCGCAATGGTGATCTGTCGGAGATTTTCAGACATGAAATTTGGTCCACCGTCTCTTTCTCAGCATGGAACTTTGCGATTTGGTACCAAGTCTGATTTGTTGACATGTTTGAAGTCCTCATCAAGCACTTTTACTGATTTCTTGGAACTTGTAGATACATTTTTCAGATTGGCCTGTAATCGTTCAAATGCTTCAACCCAGCTGCAAAAGGACTTTCTAGGATTATGGTCAAAAAGTATTTTTACCATACATCAAATCAATGTTGAACAAAGTTATTTGACGTTTACTCGCCTGACAGTCTGAAATCTATAACAAATGAGGATCTGGAATTGGAACACGCGTGTCTGCGGATATAAAAATACAAAAGAATTGGAAAGAATTCTTATGAGTTAATTAAAACAAAACAGAGTTATTTCATTTCCTGGCAGAACTAGGGGCTAATGTAAATTTTCTGACCAAATTGTTGTAGCAACCTATGACAATCGTGTCTGATATACAAGTCGTCAGGGTTGTGATCCACGCAACTATGAAGAGGCAGATACACGAGTCATACTTCGTTGTTTTCATGCCACTAGAAGTGGATCTAGGAAAGTTTCTATCCGAACAGCTGATGCAGATGTAGTGCTTGCCGTATCGTTTTTTGATCAACTATGTCTTGAAAACTTGTGGATTCGTTTTGGTAAAACCATTAAAGTGTTCGACTAACTGCTATCCATGAACTGTCACATGCACTTGGCCCTGAGAAATGTTTAGCATTTCTTGTTTTGCATGCCTTGACGGGTTGTGATACAACATTCAGTTTTGGTGGTAGAGGAAAAAAATCACCATGGGAAGCATGGAATGTGTATCCAGTTGTCGGTGAAGTGTTTCTCAATCTGAACAATGCTGACAACTGTTTTTCTGTTTTGGAGCACATTAGTGCACATCATCAGCATAGAGATGGCCAAATGCAAGATGCTTAGAGAAGAGAGAGTGAATGCCAGAGGTAAAAAGAATGTAAATGATAGGACCAAGAACAGAACCCTGGGGGACCCCAAAGTTAATCCCAACCCAAGGCGTGCAATATTTGAAATGTGTACCTAAACTGTAATATCAGTCAAAGTATGTAATTGTATAATACTGTATTCTTGAGTTAGTTATAATACCTACAACAAATTTAAATAATAAAAAAAATTATATAATAAATAAGCAGAGACATAATGAAACTAATCAGGTACTGACTATATGTCTGATGAGCACCCATGTACCTAAATATAAAACCAGTATAAGTAGTACTAGGCCTATATATCATTCCTGCCTGCTAATATGATGTCTGGAACTAGAGTGAAAATAGGCATCCGTGCAGTATTTACAAATTAATAGATTAAAAACCACAGGTAACGCCACCCATATTCTTGCATATTTGGAATGACCACAATAAACTGATTACATAAAAAAATATTCAGCTCCCTAGCTCATTTCCTAGCCGAGATATGACTGTCCAAATTTGGCAGATCGTGCTGTTTTCTCGCAATCAGTTTTTTGCTTATTAACTTC
The DNA here is from genome assembly GCA_963556255.1 of Allolobophora icterica. Lineage (NCBI taxonomy): Eukaryota > Metazoa > Annelida > Clitellata > Crassiclitellata > Lumbricidae > Allolobophora > Allolobophora icterica. The sequence continues at coordinate 81,994,747 of OY744605.1, read as the reverse complement.
AAAAATTAATATCTTTGTCAAATGTTGAGATATTCTGCTAAAATTTTCACTATTATTCCTAATTTTGCATGTAATTTATGTATAAAAAATTTCAGAAAGATCCAAAGGGTGTGGTGTACACCCCTGGTTGATTTGACATAGTGCAAATCCTCATACCCGCCATGCTATAATTTTCGAAATTTTTTTATTTCCCAGAATGTGGCTGTAGCAGGTCTTCAACTTCGTTCTTTCCAGATTCTAAATATATAATTTTTTCCTTGTTCTCATAATTTGCACAATGTTATTAAGTCCCAAAGTACTAAATGTCCCAGCGTGCTGGCAAAAGCTTTACGTCCCAAGTGTCCCATAAACCCATGCGCGCGTGACGCTACCGTGCTAAGAATAGGCATGTAGCGCTACGGTTCCTGACTGAATGGCTGCGGCTCGGCCGGTGATCGGACGGATAATTTCACATATTTAAATCTCAGTCTTAGACGGTCCGTAAATGCGAACGATAAATGCATGCCACCCATTCAAACTGGCAGCGGTGGTAAAGTATATCCACTGGGCAAATTCACTGAAAAACGAGCAAGATCGACGCAAGTGGTCACTATATATCGCTATAGTAAATCGTGTCATGCCGTGTAGCTTTCTTTCATCTACAAACTACAAAACATAAATGAAAGCATGTCGCGACTGTCTTCAAGCTATAACAATCGATTTGTGATACAAACCTTAATAGAAAACAACGTGAAACAAACTCAAAAGACAACTCTATTTGCTCAAACGCAACTATGCGTACAATAACCGAGCAAGCGACGATCATGACCTTGTGTCAGCATGCTGCAACAGTTAAGAGTGTAAATGTTATCGTTTCGTCCATTTCGTGGTTTCGTCAAAAGACCACTAAACCAAAGGAGCTTCATATAGAACGTCATTGACTATTTGAGCGCGGTCCTCTGGCGGACAGAAAGTGCCATTTCTTGTTAACGCCTAACATAACCTAATCTAATAAATTCCATAGCGCCACTATGATAATGACAGGGCATCGGTCACAGTAGTCGCTTCTATGCAAAATTGTTGTTCAAGCCAAATTTCAGAGTGAGTCTGGTCGAGAGGCACGAAGGGAGCCTGAGAAGACACGGATATAGAATACGAAAGAAATGGGTCAAGGATATTAAGATGCAACATAACAAAATTTGCTATGCATTTAATGCATTCAGTTTATTAAACCTATTATGAAAGATCGACGAATAATTACACATGCAAAGTAAAACACTGCTTTACACACATTTATTATCAGCCGTAAATTTGAAACGGGGCGACATCTGCGAGTAGTAAAGGTGCAACCCAATATGCTTAATTAAGGAATCTATGTAATATATCGTTTCTTTGTGTTTATATATTTATTGCTACGGGCTGAGAGAATGATGGTGTGTTGTGGTTTTTTACACCATGTTCTAAATATAACGACGCGTTATTATTCGGCCTGGCGAACGAGACGAACTGACCATTGGTGTATATGTCATTTATTTTATTTTATTAGGAATTGTTAAGTTACGGTTCGTCTACTTCCCGTATTTACACGGACTTGTGGTAGACTCCATCATCATTGCAACCCGTCCTTCATCCTCCTCCTCCTCATGTTCCTCTATCTATCACCCCCGGGCTTTCCTCTCAAAACTGAAGTCTCACCTTTTCAAATACTCCTACCCCGACTCATCTGATCCTCCGCCTTCCAATTATTCTCGCTGTAAACGACACCCGCTGTGACGGGTCCTGTCGAGGTCGCTATTGGACGTTAGGTGGTATTAGGCCACGCCCACAGAGACCCGTCTGTATGCTAGATGCTGGACACTGACATGACCACAGTGCATTCGGTGTAGAGGCCATCGTGTGAATAGTACATTAGCTTTACCATCCTGTGCTTAATACATATTAGATCTTGTACAACTAGCTATAGTAATAAAGTAGTAGTAAAGTACTTAGCATGATCTTACATGGTGTCAGAAGAACTGAACTACCGCGCTCAAATAATTGAATAAGCTGATATCGGAAGTACGACAAGCTAGCCTTATAGACTCAGATAAGCTAAGTTTTGAGGACTCTGAATCGACAGCAGTTGAAAGCAATGTCAGCATTCGAACACGACGCGGCCTTCTACAGAATGGCATACTGAGTTCGGCGCAGTTATGGCGGATGCTCATCCCGACTGCCAGCTGAGTGTGCTCTGAGTGCTGTCCACAGTCAAGCCAGCAACGAGACACGTTGCTGTAGGTACTGTGACACGACAGCTCTCTACCGAATCGCCAATTCAGTTCGGCGCAGTTCTGGCGGATGCTCATCCCCACTGCCAACTGAATCTGCTGTGAATGCTGTACACAGTCAAGCCAGCAACGAGACACGTTGCTGTAGGTACTGTGACACGACAGCTCTCTACCGAATCGCCAATTCAGTTCGGCGCAGTTCTGGCGGATGCTCATCCCCACTGCCAACTGAATCTGCTGTGAATGCTGTACACAGTCAAGCCAGCAACGAGACACGTTGCTGTAGGTACTGTGACACGACAGCTCTCTACCGAATCGCCAATTCAGTTCGGCGCAGTTCTGGCGGATGCTCATCCCCACTGCCAACTGAATCTGCTGTGAATGCTGTCCACAGTCAAGCCAGCAACGAAACACGTCGCTGTAGGTACTGTGACACGACAGCTCGCTACCGAATCGCCAACTCAGTTCGGCGCAGTTCTGGCGGATGTTCATCCCGACTGCCAACTGAGACGATTGTCTACAGACAAGCCAGCAACGGGACACGTCGCTGTAAGTACTGTGGCAAGCCGGTGCTCTACCGAATCGCCAATTCAGTTCGGCGCAGTTCTGGCGGATGCTCATCCCCACTGCCAACTGAATCTGCTGTGAATGCTGTCCACAGTCAAGCCAGCAACGAAACACGTCGCTGTAGGTACTGTGACACGACAGCTCGCTACCGAATCGCCAACTCAGTTCGGCGCAGTTCTGGCGGATGTTCATCCCGACTGCCAACTGAGACGATTGTCCACAGACAAGCCAGCAATGGGACACGTTGCTGTAAGTACTGTGGCAAGACAGCCTTCTATCGAATGGTCAACTCAGTTCGGCGCAGTTATGGCGGATACCTATCCCGACTGCCAACTGAGACGATTGTCCACAGGCAAGCCAGCAACGGGACACGTCGCTGTACGTACTGTGAACATACGCATGCGTCGCATAAAGCAGTCGTCTGCGCTCTCGGTCGAAGCCACGATATACGCCCAGCAGCGGCTACTCTTCGCATGTTCGACCGATCGCGACTGCAAACGCACGTATTGAATACGGTGACCGTCAGTCAACCACGAACGCTTCTGGGTATCAAAGCCTGTCGAGATACGAAGCTCTTGAACGCAGTCCAAGAAATCATCTTTGAGGTATGTGCATCTCAGACTGATATGACAACAATCGACCCAACGAACGGTTGCATAACCGAGTCGAATAAACTGAGACAACGCGTCGACATTTACGTCTTAGAAAGCGACGTCCGTCATGCAAACGATGAAAAGTGTCTTCCAGTCCAGTTACCACCGAAACGTTTTCCTCTAGAAGTCCCGGCTGCGCAGCAGCTAGAGCGAGAGACGGAAAGCATCATCATGCTGGTATCAATTAGGGACCAGCCTCCTCCAAGTGACCCCCCGCGTGTCATCTTATCGCGAGTCCAGCCCGACACAGAAATCGGCGATAGCTGTGCTAGACTCCAATTCTCACATGAATCAGCGGCGCTGATGAACGGCCAGCAATTCGATGCTCTACGCATGGCTGTTACCGTTATGAGAGCTGCGCCTGCCGCCGAATCTTGGTCTACCTCCCCCACCGTCGTGCCAAAGCCTCTGCATCGCTATGATGGGTTTGCAGACGAACAGACCACAGAGGGCGGACGCGTCTACAAAGTCAGGCACGCCGTAATTAAGAAACCGGCCTGCAGATGCCCTGCAGAAAAGTATCAGCTTACAAAGGGCGATCCGTTTAGAGATTCTGAAATCGACAGACCAGCAACAGATGGCCCTCAACTCCGCTTGGATCGCCACGACGTGCCAGGGGTATCAGCTCTTGAGTTCCAAGAGAGATCAAAAGCGTTAATCAACTCTTGCTATACGTCTTCTGAACGCTCCTCAGCCTCGATCGTCTCTCGCTACGTCTGCGCCTCCCTCCCAAATCTGGCCTCTGAGCGACCATCACTTGACCACATGTCGGGCGCAGGCCCAAAGAGACAGCAGCAACCCCTACTACTGACAGCTGTTCCTGCCACCGATATACGCGCGTTGCGCTGGGCCATTAAAGCAACACGCTGGTACAGATAGGGCCTACTGAACAAGACGCTGGACAGATATATACAGATATTGGCGCGCCTTTGAAGCCTCGGTCGTCTCTCGCTACGTCTGCGCTGCAGATATACGAAGACATCCCCTCGCCGCCTCCCTCCCAAATCTGGCGTCAAAGCGACCATCACTCGACCACATGTCAGGCGCCAGTCACAAGAGACAGCAGCACCCCCTACTCCAGACAACTGTTCCGGCCACAGACATACGCGCGTTGCGCTGGGCCATTAAAGGAACACGCTGGTACAGAAAGGGCCTACTGAACAAGACGCTGGACAAGGATAGACTAAACCAGAACTCTGGACGAGAACTGTGATTAGATTATACTAACTCTATTTACGAGGGGATTAGGGATTATAGATTAAGGAACATTGAATATGGATTAGGATCGACTTTACATAAAGAAGGGGATGACACTATTAGATATTACTGAATAGGGATTAGGATCGACTTTACATAAAGAAGGGGATGACACTATATATTATTGATTAGGGATTCTTGACTAGCAATTCGACTTGAATGACTATCTATGGAAAAGAGATGTGACGGGTCCTGTCGAGGTCGCTATTGGACGTTAGGTGGTATTAGGCCACGCCCACAGAGACCCGTCTGTATGCTAGATGCTGGACACTGACATGACCACAGTGCATTCGGTGTAGAGGCCATCGTGTGAATAGTACATTAGCTTTACCATCCTGTGCTTAATACATATTAGATCTTGTACAACTAGCTATAGTAATAAAGTAGTAGTAAAGTACTTAGCATGATCTTACACCCGCCTTGACAGCTGCTCTGCTTCTCGTGATCTGGTACCCTGGAAATCGGACTTGGACCTCGTTTGGACTACTCTCTGGGAACCCCCTATGATTTGGTTTGGCACAGAGACGTAGCGACCAATGTTCCCTCTAATTTTTTTCCGCCGTGCGCGCATTGGCCTGCCGCGTGAGCAGTAAAATTTTGTGACCTTTAAAGCCTACTAAATATATTGTACGTACAGTACGTGCAAGGTTGTAGGGGCCTACATCTGTTCAAGTTCTCTGCCCCTGGGCAGGCTCTAACTTCGAATGGCTAAATGCGACTCCAGAAGGTTAGGGAGGTGGTTTCTCGTTGCCTTTCCATCGGTGTTTTTACTGAGACACTATCTCCTGCGTTGATATCCTCCATCGTCCTTCTTTCAGACTCCTAATCTCGCGGGATTCGATTATACCGGCGACGACTCGGTCGTCCACTGCGCTCTTTGTCCCTAGTGAGGTTACCTCGTGAAGGAGGCGTGGGCGTGGTGGGCATTTGGGGTAGCAAATCGTGTAGAATGGATTGTTCCTCCATTTTCACCATAAGACTTACATTAAAAGCCTATAAAATCGCATCATATAAAACGAAAAAGGCTGAGGTCAAGTTGAAGTAAGTAAGTAGCATTTATGTGAATGGGACATTGTAATAGAATTGTATATAATTATTACGGAATTAGGCCTACATATAACCTGTAGGCGCATTTCAAATTCGTGATTACATGAACAAAATGTAAGCATAATTGACAAGCACAACTTCTTCAAGTTGTGTGCCCATATGCCCGGTCAAACATCCGATGACGCCAATCAACATAGCAATTAAGTAAGATTAATCGATTCACAATACTACTTTCTACGATTGCATTACCAGCGTATGCATGGTTCAAGTTGCTTCCTTTCTTCACGTCCGTAAAAGGCTATAAAATCCATGTAGGGCAGGTTATAAAAAGGCCCAAAAATTAAGCTTAGATTTTCTCGCGTCTGTCTTTGTGAGACTGCTAAAGAGCATAGCCTACAAATGATCCAGGTCAATTTGTTTGACCAGAATAAATATCTTAATTCTGATTATGGCCTACACAGTCCAGGCGGTCAAACTGAAGTCCATTACGCATTTTGTCTTCTTTGCATTCATAAGGCTGAAGCCACGTTCACACTGCATGCTAGATGAATCGGCAAATATCTTGAAAATTCCTACCTTAAAGTTTTCGATTGCAATGTATTTAAAGTCACGATACTGCTTGCAAGCCTGCTTCTCGTATTCCTCGCCAGTTTTGTCAAGTAGTTTACAGTATTTCACTGCTAATCTAGCAATCTCGGTTTGCCCAAAATCATAACTTTGTGTGTCTGCCAACAGGCATAGCTCACTTTCCATTCGAGTATTTCATCTTCTGGAAATCTGCAGTCATATGTAGTGTGTACAGGTCACATGGCTTTGTAGAGAGAGAGACAGAGACAGATTGCTACAGAGATAGAGTGAGAGAAACCAGAGAGAGCGAATGAGACAGCGAAAGAGAGACGAACAAGGCAGGTATTATTTCGAACACCCTCGGTCATGGGTCAGAGATGAGTGATCTGCCGTAGAAGGCATGCAGCTGTTGTAAGCTTCCGAATCATGCCTGGCTGCATATTGGTGTGTACAACTGAGTATGGCTTCTTCTGTGGGTCCACTACTCTGACACATCGGGTGACTTAGGCAGACCCCACACATACTAACACACCTGTTGCTGTCTGTATCAATTAGGTCCTATCATGAAGCGTCCGTTCTATACAGTGCAGAGAGGCCGAGATCTACACGGGAAGACATTTCTTAACACAAGCCTTGTTTGGCCTTTTGAACATCGTAGGCTAAATATGTCATCAGCTGGAATAATGGGCAAAATTTAGCATTGAAAATAAAAATGAGAACTTTGTGCGCTAGGAGGAAAATGTTGTGCGCGCTAGTTTGAAATGCCGTGCGCGCGCGCGCACGCGCGCAGCCTAGAGGGAACATTGGTAGCGACCGCCCTCTGTACCCTCCGACTGGAGGGGGCCCCGCAAGGAAGGGGTCCCCAAAAGTGGCGAAAAATAACCGTGAACGGCGTGAAGTCATTATGATACTGTTTCGATACATCACATAATGCTATTATCGAAGCTTCTTGAGAGAATGGTAAGTGTGCAGCTGATGGATTATTTTGCAGCATCTGGCTTGCTACCAGGACAACAATCGGCATACAGGCGGTTTCATTCAACGGAGACCGCTCTTCTAAAAGTATACACAGATCTTGTTGAGTCTGCTGACAGAGGAGACCACGCACTGTTTGGCCTCCTGGATTTGTCAGCCGCTTTCGACACAGTCGATCACTCCATACTTATCGAACGCCTTTCTCGTACCTTTGGGATCGGTTCCTTTGCGCTGGGAGGGATCCGCTCATACCTGAGTGGGCGGAGGCAAGTTGTACTGTTTTACGGAAAGAGGTCATCTGTGCGTCGTCTCCTCCACGGGGTACCTCAAGGGTCGGTTCCCGGACCACTGTGTTCCTTCTGTACACCGTGGATCTCGGTAACCTCGCCACCCGATTGGGCCTGTAGTCTCACTTCTACGCCGATGACACACAGTTATATACGACTGGCACAAGATCGGAGATCCCTCAGCTTCAGCGTCGAATGGAGATCGGTGTTGATGAAGTTGCGGCCTGGATGAAGTCGAATCGTCTGCTTCTGAACCCTGGCAAAACAGACTTCCTCTGTTGTGCGACGCGCAGACGCCGTGGTCAGTTGAGTACCGTTCCCTTGAAGGTCTGTGGGGTACGGCTGCCACCGTCTGGTGGGGTTCGTGACTTGGGTGTCCTACTCGAGTCTGAGCTGCTGATGACGGGCCACGTAAATCAGTTGGTTGGCAGATGCTTCCGCCAGTTGAGGCTAATCAGGAGCTGCATACGATCATTGCCTTTCGAGGCAGCAAAAACTAGTCGTCTGCTTCATGGTCACTCAGGTCGACCGCTGCAACAGCCTACTTGCGGGTGCAACTAAATATCTATTGGACAGACTGCAGTCCGTCTTGAATTCGGCAGCCAGACTAATCTGCAACCGGAAGAAGTACGACCATGTTACACCACTGCTTCGCGACGTACTGCACTGGCTGCCAGTGCAGTATCGTATTGACCATAAACTCGCCCAGTTGGTCTATAAGTCACTCCATGGCATGGCTCCTGAGTACCTCAGAATATACTGCAGTAATGTGGCTTCTTCTAGATCTCGACCTTCTTTGCGATCAGAGGTGAAGGGTGATCTAAAAGTAAAAAAATCTAAAACCTGCTTCGGGGATCGTGCGTTCCCCGTGGCACGACCTAGATGCTGGAGCAATATTCCAACCTCAATACGTTCTGCAACTTCACTGGAGTCATTTAAGACCATACTCAAGACACACTTCTTCAAGCTGGCCTATGTGCGGTGTTGAATTTGTCAAAGCGCCCTTGTAACGGCATGATTGTGTCGTATTACGGCGCTGTAGAAATCGTCGTATTCATCATCATCATCATCATCATTAGCTACGTCATCAGTTGTCTGTTGGCTACCTCAGTTGTCTGTCGGTCATTTCGATTTTTCAATACGGAAATGGAATACATGTACACTGTAGGCTTAGGCCTGTGTACATAATATGAACCCTGTATATTGTATATTACCGCATTCCAGTTTCCGCATTGTATGGGGCCCCGGACGTATGTTCGGAGGGGGCCACGTTCTTTGTTGCTACAGCTCTGGTTTGGCATTCTTGAAACCGGACTCGGACCTCTCTTGGACTACTCTCTGGAACCCCCTCTGATCTGACGTAGTGCTCGTGAATAGGCTGGTGCCCTTCGCTTGGCCTTCGAGTAGTGCTTTAGAAGTTTAATTGGAGATTACGATCGTTCAATCAATCAATCAATCAATCAATCAATCAATTTTCGTTTAATCAAAGCATCAAGCTGACATAAACATGGTCTTGGTTTTGCAAGACCAAGACTTTTGTCAATTGATATGAACTGTCATTTGACAAACCGCAAAGAATTTTAAAAATTTATCGAATAATTACTAATACAATTGTTGCTTTAGTATTTACATGGTGTGAATGATGCTTTAGTTGTTTGTTTAGTTGTTGTTTTGGACAATTTAATCATTAAGATTTCCAGTTATATTTCTATGGAATGATTTCAAAACAGACTCACGAATGGTAAATTTACATCCGGTGCTTGAAAAACTGCTATATGTGCTAGCAATTTCAACACCTGTAGACCGTATCTCACATGGCAGAATTTTTAGGAGGCCCACAGGTCACATATTGGTCAGAAAATTCTAAGCAAAAATGTTTAAAATTTATAAAATGCAACGGGCATTTGGAATAACATTTCGCATGAAGGACTTTGTAAATACAAATTCGGAATTCTCTGCAGTCTGCATTTAGAGTTGTTTTGCTCGAATAAATAAAAGACTCATGTTTTCATTAAAATAATGAGTAGTCAGACTTGACAAATTTTTAGTAAGGAATAGAAGTCTGGAAATGATTGTGATTTTTTGGGTCTTGGTCTCGGTCTTGAGTTTCAAAGTCTTGGTCTTAGTCTTGAGGTTTAAAGTCTTGGTCTTGAGGTTTAAGGTCTTGACAACAAGACTGTTTATATCAGTCAAGAGTTAGCGGTCGAGATACACAGGCAGGTAGGAAGTTAGATATTGGGATAGGCAGGCAGGCAGGCAGACAGACAGACAGACATAGATACAAAGATTGTCAAAGAGACAAAGACAGAACGAGTGAGCACAGTGAGAGAGAGAGAGAGAGAGAGAGAGAGAGAGAGAGAGAGAGAGAGAGAAAGAGAGAGAGAGAGAGAGAGAGAGAAGAGAGAGAGAGAGAGAGAGAGAGAGAGAGAGAGAGAGAGAGAGAGAGAGAGAGAGAGAGAGAGAGAGAACAGCCAGACGGATGGAGACAGTAGAGAAACATATAGGACGACGCAAGTCTACACACAGACTGACACAGTTCATAACATTGAATTCAGTAGGTACATCACACTCGATACAACATAAGGCTCAAAATGAGAAATAATATCTTAAACTGAGAAGGAAGACTAAAAGTCGTTTGAAATCACCAGAGCACAGCTTCCTGCAATCCAGGCCAACCATGGCATGAAACAATTGCCAACACAAACATGATTTCAAATGCAAGAATCAAAAACTGATAAAACACTGGTTCCAGAAAAACACTGGACACAGTTGTAAGATTACATCATTTATTGTAACGTAAACTACAAATTCCTAAAGTGTAACTTAAAGCTTTGCGTGGATGACCAGCGTACTTAGGAATGAAGTCCATATGCCAAAAGACCAGGAAGAGGCACAGGAGCTGCTAAGACTGGTTTCACTGAGGACGAGAGAGATTGGAAGGCGGGAAGTAGATGAACCGAGGGAGGAATTCTTAAAGAAGTGAGATTTTATACTTGATTGATTGACATTATCAATCACTAGTAAAACAATTCAATAGAAGACGTTCATTCAAAACATCAAAATGGATCAAATTCAATCAGTCAGCTAGTCAACAGGCCTAAAACAATTATCACACATCCAAATAATAATAATAATAATAATAATAATAATAATAATAATTAGTAATAATAATAATAATAATAATAATGATGATGGATGATACATAACCGTTCCAAATGTCAATAACTGTCTCCGGACAATTTTTTTACAATTTTTTTATCTTCTGAGGGATCTTACTTACCTAGGGTAAAAATAATAATATGAATAATAATGATAATTACAATATATTAATAACAAATAAGACGACATTTACACTTATCTAATAAACGCATAAACATGCAGATTCTCAGAAAAATTTGCAGATATTGCATGATACAAAAATAAAGAAAAACTCAAAATAAGAGGCTACAGGTGAGACGCAATCTTCGCAGGAACTTCTTTTACTCCAGTCGAACATGAGAAAAATTCTTTAAGTCCTAAATGTTTTTGTACTTTTGCAAATTCTCATGCAACTTTCCTGCAATCTGAAACAGAAAGAGGTTTAAGAAGTTTTATAAGAACTAGGGTATATAATAATAAGTCCCTTGGGCTATATAATAACTACCTTGGGTTATACAATAACTCTCTTGGGGTGCGCGGTAGTGTATTGATTATTGTGCTATTTAACTGAGAGGTTGGGCTCAAATCCTTGCCAGCAGTATGAGAATTGCAGAAAAAACACTGGGGGGGGGTTTAGACTTTGATTCATGTGGAGTTGGGGTGTGCAAAGAAGAGTTTACTATGGGGTCCTAAGAAAAACTAGGGGGGTTGAACCCCAAACCCCCCCCAAATTCTCACCCTGCTTGCCAGGGAAGGAATTTGTTTAGACAGTTCTGCTCCACCTAAGCCCCTCCCAGCGCCCCCCCAGCCAACACAGCTATAATGACTACACTGACCAGACACTGTCGGTGGCAAGATAAGACGGTGAGCAAGAGGACTGCCACTGCCTCATATGCCAAGGCTAAGAAAAATGATGTCGCCAACACTTCATACCCATGGCTGTCTCTCAGTATAGCGTAATAGATGCACGATTACATGTATGCTCTGAATGAATATATGTATATACAGAGAAGAGAGAAAAGCTAGTCTGGGTGTTGTTAGCAAACATCGTTCTTCTTAGCCTCAGTGTGTGAGGGCAGTGGCAGTCCTCTCACCCACCGTCTAATCTGCCCACCTACAGTGTGTGGTCGTTATAGCTGAGGTGGCTATGGCTTCAGATGGAGCTGAAATCTGAAAACAAATTTCTGCCCTAGCTAGGATTTGAATCTCCGACCCTCGGTTGACAGTCCAGCAAGCTAACCACTTAGACTATCATGCACCCAATTATGACACTTAAAACATGTACAGTGTTGCTATCTAACAAACGATCTGTAAGATGTTAAGCACCCTTTTGAAATTGTAAAAAGGTGTTTCACAAATAGCCAGATACATACATAACATAACATAACATAACATCTTTCTTTATAAATACATACATACATAAAATGTATACATACATACACACATACGTGTGTGCATACAATAACTATCCACAGAAAAATTAAATGAAACTGGTTCTCCTTACCTTGGTATGAAACTCCATCTGTTTTTCCAGATAGTGACACATGTAATCCTTGAAGTCGGTGACGCGCTCCTGCTGAAAGTAGTGCATGTCTGCGAGAACGGTTGAAGTGATGACGTTGGCACGAGTCTGAATCTCCTGTCGCTCTTTATCTGTTAATTTCTCAGCCTTTTCCTTTACGTTGTTCACAGCTCCCTAAAACATTAATAATAACAATAATAATAATAATAACAAATAATAATAATAATACCTAATAATAATAATAATAATAATACTGATTTCTCACCAAAACTGGACGAGACATAGGTTGTTCCATGTCATTAACTGTCTCTGGGGAATTTTGTATTTCTGTATGGATTATACATAATACATGTACCACATAATAAAATAATAATAATAATAATAATAATAATAATAACCAAAATACTAATAATAAGTGTCAAATAAAAAATTACTTCTCCAGCGCCTTCCCTGATTGTTCCCTCATTGTTCTACACTGAAATGTGTCTCTTGCATTCTGTTTATGGTTCTGAATGTCTCCAATTCCCTGGGTCCTACGTGCATCTCTGAACTTTGTATGGGGAATTGAATGGCCTGGTACTCTATTCATACCCTTCTCTTTACATATCCTACAGTTCTCTACCCCAGCACATCCGTAACCACTACCATACTTTACTTTCAACCAGTGGCGGCGTTCTTGTTTGACTGGTGGGGGGACACTTTAGAACTGATCTGGTAAAAAGAGTTTTGAACTAATCTAGTCAAAAAAAAGGCAAAAAAATTTTTTCGCGCTCATGTGCGAAAAAACTGTTGACTTTTTGGTCTTTCTTCAAAATTTGGGGGCGAATGTATGTCGTGTCCCCCCACTCTTAAAGGTGGGGGTCTTGTCCCCCTCGACCCCAGGGATCGCCGCCCATGGTTTCAACACACCTTTACTATACCATACTTTACCTTACCTTAATCTACCATACCTTAGTTTTTTAGTTTTTTAGCAGTCCCTTAAGCTAGCCCTGAGGCGGCCATGGGTATGAAGTGTTAGGGACTTCATTTTCTTAGCCTCGGCATACAGGGGCGGATGGTCAGTCCTCTCCCTCACCATCTCGTCTTCCCACCGACAGTGTATGGTCAGTGTACTCATTATAGCTGAGTTGGCTAGGGGTGCAGGTGGAGCAAAAATCTCGAACCAAATTTCTGCCCTGGCAGGGATTTGAACTCCGACCTCTTGCTGGCCAGTCCAGCGCGTTAACCACTACACTATCGAGCACCCCTTAGTTTACCTTACCTTAATTTACCTTACTTTATGTTACCTTAATTGACCTTACCGTACCTTTATTTACCCTAACCTTACTCTGTCGATGGTAGGCTTATATTTTACAGACCTTGTGAATGGCAATGGATGATGGGAATGTCGTCAGCATTCCTCTGTACTCCATCAACCCCTCGACCAGAACGGCCATGTCCTCCATAGGCTGCAAACAACAAATAATTCACAAACTGAAATCGATATACAGCAGACTATTTCCCCACATTTCGACTCATCTGATCCTCTGCCTTTCCATTCTTCTCAAATTAAAAACCTGCCTTAGCAGCTGTTCTCCATCCTCTTCATCTGGACCCCTGGAAACCGGACTCGGACATCCAATTGACTACCATTTGGAACCCCTCTGACTTGACCCAGCACTCGTGAAAAAGCTGGTGCCCTGTGCTTGGCTTTCAAGTGGCACTTAAGAAGTTTGGAGTTTACGATCATGATTGCAATAACACAGGAAATCATATATACATACACACATACCTGTACACATACATGCATACACATTTACAGACATACATAAATAAATGAATATATACATGCATAGAAGTATACATATACGTACAAGAACACACACACACACACACACACACACACACACACACACACACACACACACACACACACACACACACACACACACACACACACACACACACACACACACACACACACACACACACACACACACACACACACACACACATATACATTCACACAGACATAAACACGCATGCACACATACATTGATAAAGACACATATACAAGGAAACATACCTGTGTTGCAGCAGTGTACACATAAGTTTGTGCCATACATAAAGAGACCAAATCATAGCTTACATTTATTTACAGAAAAACCTGATAAAGCGGATCAAGTCCTAGAATGGCCTGCAAAGTAAAGTTCTACCAGTATCATTAATTTTATTTTTTCAAATATTAATCTCTATTATTAATTTTAATATCAATCGTTTCTTCACCAAACATAAATTATAACAAAACAGAAAAACAAAATTGGATAAGCAAGCAGATTGAAGCAACAAATTAACACTTATAGAACACGAATTGAAAAATTTAATGATCTGCTAGCCTCGTTTCGTTTACCTTTTGTTCTACCTGTGCTAGAATCTCACCTGATCGCCAAACTGGACACCGATACCTTCGTATGTCTTGCCTGTTTCTTCCATTGCCAATTGCAACTTATGCGAAGCTGTTATGAAAACACACAAACACAATGCAAAAGTAAATGTACACGGTTTTTTTTATCCCTGCTAATTTTTCAATAAAATTATCAAATGAGATATAGCACCACCGCTGCCCTCTTGTTTGTAGTGTTGTGCGGATCAGAAGCATGGAACAGCAGAAAGGAGGATATCAGAAGGTTGGAGGAGGCTGTGGAAATGTGGGTCTGGCACAGGATGGAAAAGATTAGCTGGACTGAGCACAAAACAAACGAAGAGGTGTTGTATGGGGGTGGAACAGGAAAGATCTCTTTTGGCTGCCATCAAAGGGACACAGAGGAAGTGGATTGGTCACATACTGAGAGAGGATACCCTGTTGAAAATCATCATGGAGGGAAGAACGGACGGAAAAAGAGCGAGAGGAAGACCTCGACGGATGACTGCTGGACTGGATGATGTGGGATGGATACAGTAAACTAAAGGAGGCAGCTCAACATCAAGAAGAGTGGTGCCATTGGATGATTGAACATGTCCAATGGCAGAGAACTTGAAGAAGACATGTAACATTGATGTAAAGTGGTACATGTAATTACTCGGCCTTCCGTCCAGTTCAAACGACTTGGCCAGTGCCTGAAACGACGTTCCCAGTCTCTCATATTCCTTTTTGAAGGCTAAAAAAAAACAACAACAAGCATCCTATCTTTCACAAGACATAAATGTTAACAGAGAGCAGAGGCAGACAAAGAGACAGAGACATAAAATTCAAATTATTACCATAGAATTATAAATAAAACTATGTATGTATACAAGTATGTATGTAATTGTGTATGTATGTATGTATGTATATATATATTTATTATATACATGAATGTATGTATGCATGTATGTATGCATGCATGCATGTATGTATATATAATTATACATGAATGTATGTATGCATGTATGTATGTAACTATGTATGTATGTAACTATGTGTGTAAGTAAGTATGTATGTATGTAACAAAAAATTTGTAACTGTAATCATAAACTCAACATTTCTAAAGTACTGCTTAAAAGCTTAATCATAAGCTCTGCTGTGTCATGTCAGAGGGGTTGTCCAGAGATACCAGGTGAAGAATGTCAACCTTCTTGCTTCTTCATGTTGTGTTCACAAGTGTTCGTCATCTGACGCAGACCTTCTTCCATGTTCTTCACGAACAGAGAAAACTGATTGATTTGCGCCTCTCTGAAATAACAACGAACTCAAACACTTAACCTATACACTGGAAACTCATCATACCATATGATACCACACCAGTGGCGGCGCCACGATTTGAAAAGTAGTACGGCAAATTAGAGAGTCTGGGTAAAAGTGTACGGCAAACTTATGTTTTTGCCGTAAAAACTTAAAAAGTGGCACGGCAAAAGCCATACAACAAACATAGGCGACGCCGCCACTGTACCATACTGATACTATAGAGATCTGATTACTATAAACAGATCTGATACTATACAGAATTTTACAGATCTGATACTATAGATATCTGATAAATATAAAGATCTGATACTACACAGATCTAATACAATAGAGATCTGATACTATACAGATCTGATACTATATAGATCTGATACCAAACAGATCTGATACTATACAGAATTTTACAGATCTGATACTATAAATATTTGATAAATATAATGATCTGATACTATACAGATCTGATACTATAGAGATCTGTGCTGTCTATACTGAAAACTACACTTATCAAACTATCCTATCCTGCACTGAATCCTCGACCATACTTTGACCTTCATTGTCATCATAACCACTTAGCAACACTCCCTCTCCTTCTTTTTTCTTAAATAGAAACTGAAGGAAATGCGAAGAAACTGACGCCTGCTGTGAGTTCAAACTGGGCGCCCGAACTGTTGTGAACCAATTTCCACGCGTGAACTCATCTTTCTCGGCGACTCTTTTGCCCTTCGACCATTTCTGCAAATTCAAGGTATCATCTTAATTAATGGCATTCAAGACATCTTTCAAAACCAAGACACATGTTTCAAGTATGCATGTATCAGTATACGTGTTCTAGGTACGTATTTATGTGCGTAACTAAGTATACTTGTATGTATGCACGCATGCACATATGTATGCATCCATGTACTTATGTATGTATATATGTATGCATGCATCAGTATGCATGCATGTATTTATGCATATATAATGCATACTTGTACAAATGTATGCATGAATGTAAGTATAAATGCATGATGCATGCATGTATTATGTGTGCATGCATGCAAGCATCCATGTATGTAAGAATGCATGTCTGTATGTATGCATGTATGTATGCATGTATGTGTCTGTCTATATCTGTCTGTCTGCGCCTGTCTGTGTCTGTCGTCTGTGTGTCTGTCTCCCTGTATCAAGACATGGCAATACAGAACCTACTGAAAGACCTCATATGCCGAGGCTAAGAAAATGAAGTCTGCCACAGGGCTAACTTAAGTGACTGCTCTCCTGCTTCTTCTTCGTATCCTAGACAACTAAAGACTGTGAACACTCCCTGTGGGCTGAAACTGAGTTATGGGAATTAGGGTAGTCTTGCATTTCAACCGGAACTCACAGGAAAGTTATAATTTTGTTTGTTAGAACTTAAAATAAAAGTTTATAATCTAGAACGAAATGCAGAAACCTTGTCATCTGTGCAGGTGAGGAAATGCAGGAAAACATCCGCATGTGAGACAACCGGATGTTTGCACATTCGTAGGACCCACAGTTGAAGGCTTCGAAGGCGACTGTTAATGAAATCCTCCTCAAACTTCCCTATCAATGCAAAGGACATTCACTCATTCATCTTTTAACTAACCGAAAAATTAATAAACATGTTTTTAAAATTCCTTGAACTATCTTTAATATTTACATTTATCTCATACCTATGACAAACTCCAGTCCGTTAACACTTTAACTAAAGTTACTCATTGTTATAGTCAGTGGCGGCGATCTTGTCTGAGATGTGGGGGGGGGGACAAAGTCGGCCACGATCTCGTCGACGACCATTTTTGGACAATCTTGTCCCCCCAAATTTTTTTCCCCACTTTCATTTTCACCAATTCATCTCCGCCACACAATATCGATTTCATCTAAAAAAAAGTTGATGACTTTTTTTTGTCATTCGCCACGTTTTACAACGTTTTCCTGTCTCCCAACAATAACCTCATAACCCTTCTAACCCTTTTTCTTTCCTTCTTCTTTCTCATAATTTTGGGGGACACTTCTGCTCAAAAATTCTATTTTTACCTCGTCTGGTCAGAAACGCTGCCAAAACCCTCACGCACAATTACACTTCTCCTTCATTTTTTGGTGTTTCTTCAAAATGTGGGGGGGGGACAAATGTATGGAGTGTCCCCCCACTCTTAAAGGTGGGGGACATGTCCCCGCGTTCCCCCTAGATCGCCGCCCATGGTTGTAGTGTTACTCTCACACAGAGAAGCAACCATGGATACAAGTGTTAGCTAAGCAGTGTGCAAGTTAGTGACCTTGTCATATGTCAGATCACGGGTTTTCACGCGTACACCTCCAGTGGAGCATTTGACTGAGTTGCCGTTCCGTTCTGCGATGTGAGCGTCTTGTATTTTTGTTTTTGTAGTGTTCATGTGGGGTGCTCGATAGTGTAGTGTTGTGGTTAGCGTTCTGAACTGTCAATTGAGAGGTCGAGGGTTCAAATTCCCACCAGGGCAGATCTTTACATGTACTTAAGGGACTGCGCTTCTTCTTCTAGTGTTCATGTATAATATCTCTTTTTCTGTTATTATTATTATTATTATTATTACTATTGATCTTTTATATAGCGCCCCTTCAAGGTGATCTACTCAGGAGCGCTCCTAGTACAACCACGGCTAAAGAGAATAGTTTTCAAGTTTGTAAGAAACAAGGTAGTGTGAGTCGTAGGGACCAAGCGGAGTGCAACAGGAAGGCCATTCCAGGTTGCGGGACCAGCGACCGAAAAAGAACGGCGCTGCATAATGGCTGTCCACGTGCGAGGGACCAAGAGCTCGGCCTGGTCAGCCGAGCGAAGAGCAGATCGCCGCAAAACCCCCGAGGTAGGGCGACACAATTCCCGCTGGTATGAGGGGGCAAGTCCCTGCAGACAATGCCTAACTAGTGCAGAGACCCTGTAGGCAATGCACAGCGGGAAAGGGAGCCAGTGCAGAACATCCCGTATATAAAGAGAAACCTGCCAAATCTGGGGATGCAACCAATAAGACGTGCGGCTGCCTTAAGTGAAATAAAAGTATATGTTAAATTATGGGACTTAATAAATACAGAAATGACCTAATTAGCCTCGGGACATGAGGATGGGATGCAAAACCTTTCCCTCCCTGCCAGATCTTTCCATCAACAGTGTACCAGTTCATATTTTAAGGAATTTTGACTACTGGGACAAAATCAGTCGGCCATGATCTGGTCGAAGAACTTTTTTAGGAATTAATCTCCAAAAACTTTAAACTTTCAGACTTTTTCAAAAAATTCATCTCCCAAAAAAAGTTGATGACCTTTTTTTTTAGTCATCACCTTCTTTTACGACTTTTCTCGGGTCTCCCAACCACTAACAAGGGGTCATTCAACAATAATGTCATACCTTTCTATCTATACTACTGGGACAAATCTTTAAATTCTTGCAACATTTGTCCCACTAGTTGTACTTTATACATACATTGCCTGGGACAAATCGTCTGACTACTGGGACAAATCCTAAGACTACTGGGACATTTGTCCCACTAGTTATACAGTTAAAATATGCCCTGCAGTGTACAGTCGATTTACTCATTTTAAATCGAAGGAAACTGCTGGTAATCGACCACTTTACCACCTACCAACCAGCTGAGGTCTTTCCGGTAGAGGAGGAACGGAAATGGTGGTAAATTTCTCCGTTAGACGCTGGTAGAGCCACGTGAACTGCTTGTACCTTCGACTGACTTGAATGTTGCTGAACTAAACACAGAGCAGAATTAATTAATTAATTAATGTTCGTCTCAGTCTGTTACTACAGGTAACGAA
The DNA here is from genome assembly GCA_963556255.1 of Allolobophora icterica. Lineage (NCBI taxonomy): Eukaryota > Metazoa > Annelida > Clitellata > Crassiclitellata > Lumbricidae > Allolobophora > Allolobophora icterica. Next base: position 81,974,984 of record OY744605.1, on the reverse strand, counting down.
TTATAGCATTTTTCATATTTTCTTGTGCCTGCCATTATGACCTACTGCCAAGCAGAATGTAAAATCCAACTTCAGAGTCAGATGTAGAGGTTTCTTTGACCATCAGGTAATTTTAACCAATTTCTTCTTTCTATTCTTTTCTAATGACTTCTATAGCGCCACAATCATAATACCAAAGACATCAATCGAGCAAGTCCTTCATGTACAACTGCTCAGCACCATCAGTGCTCTGCTGCATGGTCACGTGTGCACTTTGAAAGGAGGGCAATATCAAATACAGTTGCATTGTATTGTATGTACTGTACAGTGTACATACAAACACGTATACTTTCATATAATCAAGTCTGTCTCAAAGGCCACATATTAGGAGGTTTTTGAAGGAGCTATATAAATTCTCATAAACAACTGACGACTGTCTTACTGTTGGAACCATCTGGTACGTCATGAACGACTTCATTCCGCCAAACTTCGACTCCTTCTTCGGTGAAGCGACGGAACACGTGTAGCTGTCTTCCAGTGGCTTCCAGGTCGGTCCATCCGGTGAACTCTGGATCCAATTTCCAGAAAAATCAATCAAAATAACATTTTATAACAAAGTTTATTATCTGTAAATAAGCTTCATGGTTTGTAACCAAACTGTCCCAGCTCAATTAACACATACATAAATGCGTGCATGTATGTATGTATGTTGTATGCATGTATTTATGTATTTATAATAGTTTTGTTTATGTTGGCCCCTCTAGTTGTAACCATCTTCCGCAGGAATAGTGGCTTCAGCTCCTCACTATTTCTCTTCCTCTGTTTCAGAAACGTCTGAAGACCATTTTATTTGTTAATGACAGCAATGACCTGGGACGCAGTGTTTAATCTAGTCCCCCTCTTCTGGGAGGGGAAACAAGGTTTCTGGGAGGAGCAAAGAATTTACACAAGATTTTTTTCATCCATCTTGAAAAAGTTTCAGACTTTTCCTAATTTCATCTTCCAAAACAGTTGATGACCTTTTTTTTAGTCCTTCGTCGTCCGATTTTTAACTTTTTCTACAGCAATTACTCTCTCAAAAAGGTTGATGACCTTTTTTAGGAATTCATCTGTGTATCATCACATGTATCGTGGGGGGAATGTTCCTCCCCTAAAGGTCTCTACATTGTAATATTGCTGGCCTCTGGGGGAACATCAATCCTGGGGGGGACATTTCCCCCCCCCCCAAAGACGTCTAGATTAAACACTGCCTGGGTCGGAAGCGCCCCTGAATCGCTGAGTGATGCTTTTCTAAACATTCGATTACAATTACAATTCTCGACTATGATCTAACTTGAAACAACCATCTATTCATGTCTTAATGGCATCACAGAAGAGTCATCAAATGAGATTAGAGAAGTAGAAGCACATCCCATGAAGATGGTCCTTCCGACCATAATTGAGATGGACTGTACACCCAATGCAACAAGTGTAGAATGAATAACCAAATCTCCCCCCCCATATTTTGGAAAAGTTTACGCCAGTGCTTCCAACATAACCAATCAAGACCCAAGAGTTTAAAAAAAGGCTTATAATACTATATTGAGATGCAGATTGGAAAGGAAACTCACGATGATCGTAACTTTTTCTTTGCTATTTGGCACTGGATCGGAAGAGAAGAGAAAGGCATTGGCTCCACTTTTCTTGAAGACTAACGTGCTATAGAAACGTAAACAGATCATAAAACCAGGTCACTGCCTCGATTACAAATGCTCTACATAATCTTATGCTCTGGATTTCTGCAACGGATTCCAAATTCTGTGCATATGTTAACGGCGCTATAGAAGTCAGTAGATCGGATAGACTATTCAGCATCAGTCTGTCTGCTTCTTTAAAGCATTGTTCTCTTTGCTCTTGCTCTCATGACTGTTGTTATCTTGTGTTGTCACACCAGCTTCGCAATTGTTACAGTGCCACACCATCACCACTATAAGGACGACGACGACGACGACGACGACGACGACCACCACCACGACCACCACCACCACCACCACCACCACCACCATTTCTGTGACCATTTCCATGACCACAACGACCCCCACCATCCATACCATCACCCCCACCATCCATACCATCACTACCACCATCGAGAGGTACATAACAGGTGCTATACAAAATAATGTGCCTGTATAACTGTATTTCCAATAACAGTTAACATTCTCCTCCTCCTCCTCCTCCTCCTTCTGTTCTTTCTCCTTCTCATCATTCATTATCTAATCAACATAATAAAAACTATTGCATATCCACCGACATCACAGTCACTATCAACAAGTTCTTTTGCATCTACTGTCGCGGTGGTGTAGTGGTGTAAGTCGGTGCCTTGTAACCGGAGGGTTGCGGGTTCGAATCCACCTCAAGCCATTGCGTAGCGACCCAAGTGCTTCTGAATCGTTGCTTCGATCTTATCGACTGTCTACGAATATACGGCACTCTAATCTCTAGAATTTATTTATTTATTTTATTTATTTATTGTTGAATGTCTCAAGAACTCACTCGCTACTCATTCCGGCATCTGACGACCTGTGTGAAGAGACTGAACTCGGACTGGTGGGAGACATCACCTGAATTGAAACAAAAGAATCTGGACTGTTAGAAAGGTAAAAAGGGTAAAAGTAACACAGGTAAAAAAGATAAAGGTAAAAAGGAAAAAAGGGTAACAGTAAAAAGGTAAAAACGGTAAAAGTAACAGGTAAAAACGGTAAAAGTAAAAAGGTAAAAACGGTAAGAGTAAAAAGGTAAAACGGTAATAGTTAAAAGGTAAAAACGGCAAAAGTAAAAAGGCAAAAAAGGTAAAAGTAAACAGATAAAAACGGTAATAGTAAAAAGGTAAAACGGTAATAGTAAAAAGGTAAAAACGGTAAAAGTAATAAGAGAAAAACGGTAAACGTAAAAAGGTAAAAACGGTGAGTAAAAAGGTAAAATGGTAATAGAAAAAAGGCAAAAATAGTAAAATTAAAAAGGCAAAAACGGTCAAAGTAAAAAGGTTAAAAACGTTAAAGGTAAAATGCTTGTTTGTGCATCTCTTTAGAAACAGTCCACATGTAAGAACATAAAGATCTAGATTAAAAGTCTCAATATAAACTCCAATCTTGGAGGATTTTTCTGACCTTAGAATACACTGGCTTCCATAGCACCGTCACCACAAACCCACATGGCATCAATAGTTGGTAATTTCATTATTGTTATTATTATCAGGGACGTAACTAGCGTTGGGCTTGGGGGGCTTAAGCCCCCCCAAACGAAGTTGAAGCCCCCCAAACAAGTCAAGCCGTTGTATGCTTACGGCTAAAATTCGTATGAACACTGTATAAATGTTGCCATGTTCAAGGTTTAAGCCCCCCCAAACGAAAAATCCTAGTTACGTGCCTGATTATTATTACTGGTATTGTTATTGGTATACATTTATTAAGCACCATCAAGCATCAACTGTTGGTGCTGAGCAATTGTGAGTGAAGGACTTGATCGAGGTTCCTACACAGTAACCGTCCCAAGGGAGGAGGATCGAACCCATACTCTCCGCGTTAAAAAGCCAGCGTTGAAATCACTTGGCTACTCTGTGTCCCACTTGAAGTGAACATCCTAGTCCAAAATCATGGGTAGTGATGGGCAAGTGATGGACTTGGCTACCGAGTCCCACTTCAAGTGAAGTCCAGCCTAGGGCCAAAACGATAGGCAATAGAACCAGAAGTCAGGATACAGTAGGCAAGCAAGTTCACCCAGATGAATCTCAATTAAGTCTTAATTAAGTTTTAATTATATCTAAATTAAGCCTTTCTACATATTTCTAGCCTGAATAACATCAAGGAACTGACAGAATGCACAATTTATCAGGTACTTATTGATGCAGTCAACAATTATTGAGTACTAAGATACTTATTCAAAATGGTATTGGGTACTTGAAGACTCAATGAACCTAACTGTATTTGGTACTTGGATACTCAGTGAACTTTATTGTACTAGATACTTGGAAGCTCAGTCAACTTATTGGGTACTTATGGATCCCTGAAACTTTTTGGGTACTTGGAAACTACTCAGTCAACAATTAATTAAGTACTTAGAGACTAAACGAACAATACTTACAGACTCATCATCATCATCATCATCATCCCATTTTTCATCATCATCTACAAAAAAATAAAACAACATGATCATTATGTCTAATTATTGAACAATAAAATAAAATAGCAAAGCATCATGTTCTCTTCCTCATCATCTTTACCACTCCTTGCAATGAGTACTGTGTGTAGCTGCTCGCCTTGTTCTAAACTTCCGCTAAGATCTCCAGTTCCTGACTTATAATATAAACTTTATTTTGTCACAGACGGGCATAAAAAGTTAAAAAAATAAAGAACATGCATACAGAGAAGAAGAAAAACAGACAATGAAAAAGCAGTTAAACTACTTGTCTTGCATAAACATCAAAAGTTGCACTGGTCATTTCTTCCAGCTAGAGTCCAATTTAAAGTTGCTGTCATTATGTACAAGTCGCTTCATGGTCTAGATCCTAGCTACCTCAGGGTTGTTGCTGCTTTAGTTGTAAGAGAACAGCGTATAGTGCATCTTCAAACAAAATCTGTACTGGCAGGGTTTGAAACCCAAGCTCTTGATTGGCACTCCAGCACTGTTATCATCAGACATGTCACACAGCCCAGAAACAAGAGACTTTAAGAAGAACAATCCCTTAAGCTAGCCCCGAGGCAGCCATGGATATGAAGTGTTAGCGACTTCATTTTCTTAACCTCGGCATATGAGTGCGGATGAACAGTCTTCTCCATCACCGTCTCATCTTCTCACTGACAGCGTATAGGGTCAGTGTACTCATTATAGCTGAGCTGATAAGGGGCGCAGGTGTTGCAGAAATATCGAAGCAAATTGCTGCCCTGGCGGGGATTTGAACCCCCGACCTCTCGATTGAAAGTCGAGCACGTTAACCACTACGCTATCAAGCACGAACAACAGACTGAATGAGAAATACCAAAGACTTCATCCTTGTAGTCAGTGTTGCTGTTGTTATTGGACTTCTGAAGATGAGCGAACGTCTGGCTGTTACAGTACTCATCATCATTGAATGTGATGGTTGAGGCCTTCGATCGAGATGGAGGAGGCGGAGGAGGATGATGATGCGACGAAGGAGGCTGGACAAATGTAAAGAAAACAACTAGTTAGTCTCATGCATCATTGTAATGCGGAGAGTATGAGTTCCAGCCTCCCCAAAACGGTTATTCTGTAAGGACCTTGAGCAAAGTCCTTTACTCACAATTGCTCGGTGCCATCGGGTGACGCTTGGTCATTAGACAGTGATGCTCAATTAAAACACAATAATAATATATATATATATATATATATAATAATCAATAATCAATAATAATAGAAAAAATGACGAGATTGACGATGATGGTGATCACACTGATGATGATGATGATGATGATAATAATAATAATAATAATAATGATAATAATAAATAATAATAAACTGTATTTCTTTACTCTTTTTATGGTTAAGTGAAGCTCCCTTCGACAAATAATCCCCAGGTCCTGGACAAGGGGCCAACAGACTACACCACTTCACGTTTCATTTCCAGCTTGCGCGGATACCAAATTATAGACCTACTGCTCAGTTAGCTCTTCACTGTCACTCAATTCTAAACACAAAACTCGTCTAGCTCCAAAAGCAAAGTCATATGCAGGGCATACGAAGACCAGTGATAGCATGCCATAACACGCTTCTGCGGCTTCTTATGTCCTACATGTGAAGGATTTATGAACCCACAGGGGAACATTGTCATATATATATATATATATATATATATATATATATATATATATATATATATATATATATATATATATATATATATATATATATATATATATAATCCATATGACAATGTACCCTGTGGGTACATATATATAATATATATATATATATATATATATATTGGATGCATGACAGCGTGTGTCTGTATATATATCTGTCAATTCTCATTGTACCTATAGGGGGCACAAATGAAGCAGAAATCCTGTAGAACATTTTTACCCTGGCTGGGACTTGAACCCTCAAGTGTTGACTCACAGTCTCTGCACGCTAACCAACGGACTGTCACGCACAGCATAGAGAGCGCCTTCAACTGTAGCTGCAGCCTGCAGTCTAATTGTGCAACATGCATATCTTTGAACAGCTTCCGGAGAGGGGACAAGTCGTGGGAATCAGCTACATTCACAAGCGTCCAACCATGAGAAAATGGGTCAGGTTCGGTTCACAGACAGACAGACAGACAGACAGACAGACAGACAGACAGACAGACAGACAGACAGACAGACAGACAGACAGACAGACAGACAGACAATGGTGCAAACGATCAAAGCTTAATCTAATTTAAACTGACAACTTCTACAGCGCCGTGATCGTACCACAAAATGCATCAATCAATTATTGCTTCAAAGTTAAATTAAATTAGATGTGACCCAGCTGGCAAGTTCCTCAATAAAAATTACAGACATTTCGCCCTGGATAGATGTTTCGAACACTAAGTTACTAACAATACCACCATCATCACCACCGATTACCACCTAATTAGCACCATATGCTGTCGCCTCGGCCTGGCACCAGAACGGACAAAACAACCTGGCTATTGTGGACTTGAATTTATATTGCGCCGTCGGTATAAGCTGGTCTCCCTGACGTGGCTTTTGTGTGACGATGAGAAATTTCGAAGATTTACAATACACTATACACTCATACACATGCCAGGATAAGCGGCCATACCCAATGCGAAATTATATTCTGTTTTTCGTGTAAATAGCATATTTTTTATTAATGCATGTCTTCTATGTTCATTGGCTGTTGAACTATGTACACAGCCAAAAACCTGTGAGATTTTACAAACACTATCGTTTTCGTTGCCCCCCATAACTTCTTAATTGTCGAGCTGCCATGGGTGTGGCTTGTGATGGGAATACCGAACAGCGCAAATAATAGTCTTATCAAAGTTTGAGAACGGTTTATTAGCTCTAAACCATCAATGAATTATTTCGAATGCATTGCTAGTTGACTTTCACGTATGTATCCGAAGATTTATCTTCAACAAAAACATTACTGCAACCAGCTGATATAAAATCAGAGTGTTTTATAAACATGGTCGAGTCATTAATATACACCGAGGTCATTGGTTGACAGTTACAACTGTGTGCTTTATAGCGACGTACTGTTTTCCATGGGGTACATTACTGCAGTGTTCTATGGGGCATACTGCGTTCTATGGGGTACATGCTGTTGCTGTGCTCTATGGGAGGCATACTGTGTTCTGTGCAGTACATACAATGTTCTCTTGGGGACATACAGAGCTGTATCGGGGTCATGTGTTCCATGGGGACATACTGCGCTCTATGTGGTACATACTGTGTTTTATGGGGGCATACTATGTTCTATGAAGTACTACTGTGTTCTATGGGGGCATACTGTGTTCTATGAAATACACACTGTGTTCTATGGGGGCATACTGTGTTCTATGAACACATACTGTGTTCTATGGGGGACATGCTGTTGTGTAGGGGCAAAATTATTCCATGGGGGATATACCGTGTTCTATGGGGTTCATGCTCTGTTCTGTGGGAGACATATTATTGTGTTCCATGGGGAGATACTATGTTCTATGATTCATAATGATTAACGTGTTTGCGGACAGAGATACCTACTATGTATGCGCGCCATAGCTGCACATGGGATCAGTGGCTCAGTGGCTTGTTCCATTTTTACAAGGTTGTATTCCCAAATATATGGTCAGTATACAGTTGTGTCACTTGTGTGTCGTCAGCGTAGAGGAATCCAGGTCAATTTGACTCGCCTCTTAATGGGGTGGTGTATACAAGGAGAAAAGCAAAGAGCCACGAACGAACAGAGCCCTGCAGAGGATGCCGCAGGTGGGTAACAACACCCCAGGGCCCAGATCCACTGATGAAGACAGACTGAGTGGGAGGGAGGGAGTACGATATAATTGGAATCAGTTTACGGCCATGGATCCAGTGGCGTCTACCAATGGTGGAGTGTGGAGAACGATCTCCATCGAACTTCAAAAGTGGGGGGTTTGACATATTTTGACTGAAAGTGGGAGGGTTGCAATTTTTCATGATAGCTCTTTTGTCCCGTGTGATAATATAGCCAAATCCAACAGAGCAAAGATAATAAAATCCCAAAAAGTCCAAAAAAATTTAGCGCTTACGCGCGATAATTGCGTTGAGTCTCTTTGGCCACTCTCAGTCTAGACGTAAACTCAGTACCTATTACGGTAGAACACATTCAGCTAGGTCGTCCATTAATTCACTAATCTGTAGGCCTACCTGTCTCAGAATGACTGACTAATTCGTTTATTTTACGACGCCGTCATATCAAAGAAAAGTGGCGTCTCTCCCACTGAGAATCTCTGAAAACACCAAAATGTGTATTTCGGACGGAATATTGGTGGGGGGGGGGTTGATTCTCCATTTACCATTGGGGGGGGGGGTTAGACGCCACTGCATGGATCTAAAATTGCAAATAACACTACCAATGACCAAACCTAGAGCTCAAGACGACTGACCAATATGGTGTGGTCGACAGTTTCGAAAGAAGCAAAACATGGGTCAAGAAGAGCAAGCAAGTTGAGTTACTTTATCACTGTTCATAGACCAGATGGTGTGATTGTGGACATACAGGCATACATATACATACCAGCACACAAAATTAAATACATACCCAGGACACAAATATGTACCCAGTATGCCTACATACATACTTGGCACACACACACGCACGCACGCACGCACGCACGCACGCACACACACACACACACACACAAACAAATGGGCGCACACATACAAAGGCACTCGTGCACAAAGAAACACAGATACATACACATACATACATACATACATACACGGGGAAAAAAAGAGCAATACGAGTGATAGCAAGGATAGCCCCTAAATCCCATTCTAAGCAACACTTCATCAAATTTGGTATACTTGGAGTTGATCAGATTAATATTCTACAACTATGTGAATTTATGTATAAATATACACACAACTCATTACCTAGTATCTTTAAGGGTTATATCAACTTATCTTCCGACACTCATGGATATCCTACCAGACAAAGTGAGTTCTACCGCGAGGTCTCTGCTCGCACCAATACCAGGAAGTTTGCCATAAGAGCCTCTGGTCCATCGGCCTGGAACAATATCCCCTCAGAGATTCGACACTTGACGAATCTGTCTTCGTTTAAGAAAACTTTGAAAGCACATATTATACTGAATACTTAGTTAAATATGTCATGCTGCCTGAGTTACTGTCTTGTCAATTTTAGTTAAGTTTGCATCTAGTTAAGGTTATTTTGGATTTCACCAGCTGTGCATGTCTTATTTTTTTTCTCTACAGTGAAAAGAGGCTATAATATAAACGTTTATATTATGAGAAAGCCATTCGCTATTTGTTACTAATGCATTTATGTTACATGGGTAACCCTACTTAGTGGGCATATAGCCCTTTTGGGTTACCACTTGTCGCCAAAACTTCCCTGCCTTTTTTTGTACACTGATTTTTGTTGTTTTGTTTTTTTGGTTGCAATAAATCCTTGATTGATTGATTGATTGATTGATTGACTACATGCATGCATGCATACATACATACACACATACACACACACATCCTGTACAAGTAAGTTAGAATACACAGCTGGCTTAGGTTTACACATTATGAGTTGGGCTTAGCTTAAATTATGAGATTCAGCTATATTAAACAAACAAAGGGTGGCTTTTGCTTCTGGCTAAAAAAAACTTTCATTCAGGCAACAATCAGATACATTCCAGGCACGAGCCCCATTTATACAAAGGCCCGGATGCATTCAAGGCATGACCCCTATTTATACAAGGGCCCGGATGCATACAAGACATGAGCCTCAGTTATACAAAGGCCTGCTACATTCGATAGATATCGAGGCACATAAAGGGTTACTCACACATCTCCATTTCTTTTGACACCCTCTTTTGTATACATAGTTGTCCATAGGGTGCCCAACAGTCTTGTCATTAGACTCTCGTGGTTGGCCTGCAGGAATGTCAATCGAGAGGTAGGGGGTTCAAATCACACATTACTCCTGCACCAATCTCAAATCCCGAGTTTGTTTTCACTTGTGTCCCTAACCAATTCAGCCATAATGAGTACACTGCCTGTACACTGTCAATGGAAAGAACAGGTGGCAAGGGTTACCCGCCCTATGCCGAAGCTAAGGAAAATTAATTCATTAGCAGTCAGCCTAACTATTTCCACTTGCATGGTTGTCTACAGGCCATACACGAGTTGCATCAGGACTTTTTATCAACCACAAAGTATAGCAATCTCTAGAAAAGGCAGACATTATAGGATGTCTTCTGAATGCTGTATAGTGGATGTTCACAGACATCATTGTACCACTATAAAGCACAACGACTGCTGTCCTTTGCTACATATTATTGTGGCCTTCCTGACACAGGCCTAACTTGACAAGTTACAAATGAGTTTTGACAATAAATTCATTCATTCATTAATTCATTTTGAAAATGTAATATAGCGCCCCCTTAAGCTACCTACTCAGAAGCGTTCCCAGCCCAACCACGGCAGAATAAACTGGACTTCAGTAACTTGTAAAACATACGCGAACTATTCTTAGGCAACAGCCTACAGGCGTATCTGCCATGGGAGACGATTCCAGATGGAGAGGCCGACCACAGAGAAAACGTGACGCTGCCTAGTTGCGGTGGTGGCAGGAGGAACCGCGAGCCCACCCGCTGAAGAAGAGCGAAGGGCTCGGCGGCCAGTCGCATGAGAGACAGGACGGCAGAGCTCACGTAAATAAACCAAGAAGGCGCAGCTACTCTATAGTCGATGCATTGCGAGATGGCATAGGCGTAATTTGTGGGGGGTACGAGGGGTACCCGTACCCCCCACTTTTTGGACTGGGGGTACCGTACCCCCCACTTTTTGAACAATGCCAATGAATATTTTATCAGTGTGCCTTCCCAAAGATCGCAGTCTCAGCCTTGTTTCGTGTACGTAAGAAATTGGTACCCCCACTTTTTAGACCAAAGTTACGCCTCTGCGAGATGGGAAGCCAGTGCAATGTGTCATGCATATAGGCTGAGTTAGAGGCGCGTTTAGGAATGCGGCCAGTGAGACGATCAAGACGAGCAGTCAGAGCAAGAGGCAGGCCCACCAGGATCGAGCAGCAATGGTCAAGTCGACTGGTGACAAAGGCATGGATAAGAGTAGCTGCAGCAGCATGACTCATAAGATAAATGCTCTAAGTCTAGCCACACTACAGTGTCTGGTTTTCAGAGAGAACTCAGAGGCCCTTCAAAAAGTTGTATAACCTTTGACGCCATATAAGATGTCCTTTAACTGTTGGAATTCAACTATAGTGCACTCAGCCAAGGGGTTGCCACACATGGAGCACAGAACTTCACTGTATACACACAGGGGCGTAACTTTGGTCTAAAAAGTGTGGGGGTGTAGCAATTTATTACATACACGAAGTAAGGCGTAGACTGCGATCTCTGGGAAGGATCAATAATGAAATATTGATTGGCATTGTTTAAAAGTGAGGAGTACGATACCCGTCAAAAGTGGGGGGTATCGTACCCCCAGTCCAAAAAGTGGGGTACGGGTACCCTTCGTACCTCCCACAAATTACGCCTATGTATACACCCTAATTTGAAATGAAAGACCCGACTCCTCTCATATCTAGGCTATACCTTAGTTGAGATTTGTCTATAGGCCTATACACAACCAAAAGTGGACCATGACAGCCAATCCCGCTCTGACAGTGGGCGGGGGGGGGTCACCCGATTGCCATCCCTTCCAGGCTCCGTGCTGAGAACGCCAGTATACAAAGAACAGATGCAGATGTCCACAGACGGATCGGGGAGGGCCACTCAGGCAATTCCCCTTAATTCCTTCACTCAGATGGGCAGGACCATGCCATGGCATGGCGTACCCCCTTATGAATGCGCCACTTAGGCCTAATCCGGCTTTATAACTGCTTCTCTCCGTCCTCTTCGTTCCTCTAACCGTTTGGACATCCTCGTTCCCCGTGTCAGGACTCACTGGCTCAACCTCGGTCTTTTGGTTCTATTGACCCTGTCCTTTGGAATTAGCTGCCTCCGTCCATCGCCTGCGGTTGGTTCGCGCGACTTCATCCGTCCGTATAATCTTTCCATTCGTCCACCGGTTAAGTTGAGCTTGGTCTCTCCCCCCGTCTTTCCACCTCTCCCATAGTACCTTCCTTTCCGCCCCTTTTAGGGGTACTTTCCCTTCAAACGCCTTCACAGACGGTGCTCATTCAACCGTGAACGCCACACACGATCTGCTATTTCGTAACCCAGACGCGCAGATTTCAAAGAAAGCATCACTTACTGATTACTCGTGACCTAATCTCAATCGAACAATACACTACAGTGAAAACAAATTCCTGTCACTAAATAACTTCACCAAAAATCCTAAATTAACAGAAGAGAGACGCTTTCACTCACCTTCTTCACAGACGCCATGCTTCTACCAAACGACAACGATATCTATGCAGAGAACAACCAGGAAGCTAAACTGGTCGATAGGTGGCAGCTGCTGTATTTTTAAAATACAAAATTGTCTTCGTCAGCTGATAACAAAATACTACACGTAGCTGTTATTTAAGTAAACACATAAATTTCACACATACATAGGCCTAGGCCTGCTATTGCTTTCAAATTCGTGACCTGTTTAAAACTGCGTGGGCCTATCAAAAGTTACGCAATTCGGTTCCTGTTTCGGTTTGCACGTCATTTCTACGATCCTTTCACAAAACCAATAGCACAGTAGGCCCTATGTAATTATTTATACTGTGCCAATAGGCCTATGTAGGCAGACATAGCTAATTAATCTCTGTCTTATATTGACTAATCACGAACTAATAGAATTGCACGTATTTTCTCCTTATGTCTTCAATACTCACAAATAGGCCCCAGCTAATATTAGTGAAGTGGAGGGAGCACTGTGGTTTCTCTATTCCATAATTATGAATAACTTCCACGCAAATGTTAGTGCAAGATTTTTTGCATCTTAGTTAGTTTTTTGTGTTGTTGGTATGTAGGCCTACTGCTGCCAGGTTATGGTGTGTGTGTGTGTGTGTGTGCGTGTGTGTGTGTGTGTGTGTGTGTGTGTGTGTGTGTGTGTGTGTGTGTGTGTGTGTGTGTGTGTGTGTGTGTGTGTGTGTGTGTGTGTGTGTGTGTGTGTGTGTGTGTGTGTGTGTGTGTGTGTGTGTGTGTGTGTGTGTGTGTGTGTGTGTGTGTGTGCATGTGCATGAAGAGGGCCTGCAGAGTTTCAGTAAAGTGAGTTTTATTCGATCGTAATTGGTTTAGATATCAACTTATATTTTGTTATAGGTTTGTTATAGGTTACAGTGGCGGCGCCAGGGGTGGGCTGGGGGAGGGGGGGTGCTTAGCCCCAAAATGTGACTCAGTCCCCCCCCCAAAGCAGAAAGCGGGAAATCTCTGCCACTGTTTACTTCATAATAATCAAACTAGAAAAGTATACAATGACCAACGGCAACGAAATCATCAACTATCTCAGGCAATGAGACAAATACATTACTTGTGACTTCATTATCATGGACAGGGCCTTTTTTAATTTCTAACGTGCCCATGGGCGGCGATCATGGGGTAGATGGGGACAAGACCCCACCTTTAACAGTGGGGGAACACGCCATGCATCGGACCCCCCTCAACTTTTTGAAGAAACCCCAAAAAAGTCATCAAATTTGTTCTCGGGTGAGCGCGAAATTTGTTACCTTTTTTGACCAGATCAGTTCACGGCGATAAATTTTTTACCTCTTTTTGAACAGATCAGTTCAAAACTCTTTTTTGACCAGATCAGATCAAAAATGTCCCCCTCACCTGTCAAACAAGATCGCCGCCAGTCCCGCCACTGAACGTGCCTGTATAGGCCGGGGGTGTTTCTCATGGGCGGCGATCTAGGGGCGTAGCGGGGGACAAGACCCCACCTTTAAGAGTAGGGGGACACGCCATGCATTTGATCACCTAAATTTTGAAGAAACACCAAAAAGGCCAAGAAATGTAATTGCGTGTGATGGTTTTGACAGCCTTATTTGAGCAGATGAGGTAAAAATTCAATTTATAAGGAGAAGTGTCCCCCACGAAAAATTTCAGAAAGTAGAAAGTGAGAAGAAATTCCTAAGAGAAATTTTTTTCCGAGAAGAATATCTCGAGAGTAAAAACACTAAAAAACGAAAAGGGTGATGACACGACGCTCCGAAAAAACATGATCATAGCTATTGCATATGGGTATATGGAGACCCTTAAAAAGTAGGCCTATTAAAAGAGGTGAAGGACTAAAAAAAGGTCATTAACTTTTTCAGGAGATGAATAATTATATCTAAAAGTCATAAAGTTGGCTAAGAAAAAATTCAGAATTCTAAGGGCGACGTTCCGAAAAAGTGTTGTAAAAGAGGCGATGACTAAAAAAAAACTTTTTCAGGAGATGAACTTATAAAAGTCATCAAGTTATCTAAAAAGAATTTTTTTTCGGGATCAATTCTTTAAAAAAGGTAATCAACCAGACCAAGGCCGACTTTGTCCCCCCCTCCACTTCTCATACAAGATCAGTTTTATGGAAATTACGGTAAATCGTTTGGAGCGATGAAATTGTTACTTACTTTATGTGCCACAGAGGTAGGCCTACTGAAACTGATTGAATGTTTTAGGTCAGGTTCTGAAGAGATTTGGCGCGTGCCTCAGATCGCTTTCACTGTCCCAATCACAAGCGACGAATGCGAGCGATCAGTTTCTGTCATGAAACGTATCACATCATACAGTGTTTAATCTAGCCCCCCTCTTCTGAGGAGGGGGGGAGGGGGCAAGGTTTGTCGGGGGGGACCAAAACGGGCGAACTTTGGGGGAATTTTCATCCGTGTTCGAACGTCCAAAGATTTTTGTCGAATTTCATCTTGAGAAAAAAATCCATTTCATCTTCCCAAAAAAGTTGCCTTTTCCTCATAAACTCTAAACTTTAACGACCTTTTTAAACTTAACTCATGTCTCTGTGGGAGCACACATGTATCCTGGGGGGGGGGATTTATTCCCCAAACAAGGTCTCTACATAACTCTCTAGGCTACATAACAATATTGCTGGCCTCTGGGGGAAACATAAATCCTGGGGGAATTCCCCCCAAAAGGTTTCTAGATTAAACACTGCACATCATACGATGTCGTAGGATAGATTGCGAAACATTTCCATACTAGAGATGGAAAGGGAGTTGTCGCCTTGTCGGAGCTGTGAACTTGGAAAAGGTAATTGACAAATTCAGAGAGGGTGACAGAAAACTGCCACTGCGCTATCCCCGCTATGACCAACAGTAGGTGACAGTAGGCCTAGCCTAGACCACGCTTAACTGACTTGAACTCAGTTGCTCAAAACTGACTACGGCTAGGCCTAAAGTAAACTTAGGCCTAATATACTTCAAACGCAGTTGCCAGACATGCAAATATCTTTGTTTCACCGGATGTGTGCCAAAAGCTGCTACAGGCATCTGGAACCTGAAAAATTTTCCCAGAGGAACCCCGGACCTCCGCTTCAAAGGGGATCGGGGGTTGTAGGAGGAAGGGAAGGGACTAGGTAGGGGTGGAGGAGAGGAAAAGGGAGGGGAGGAAGAGGGGAGGAAGAAGAGGACGGTATGGAAGAGAATGGAGGGATGGGGAGGAGAATGGGGCCAGAGGCGAGGGGGAGAAGGGAAAGGGCTTAGGGCTGCAGCCCCCAAACCTGAAATCCTGGTGCCGCCACTGCTTTGTTATGTTACAGGCAGGCCTCTGCTGCATGAATATCGTACCGGTAATCGTAAACTCTAAGTTTTAAAAGTGTTGCGTTAACCTTTAACGACGAGGGGTAGGCCTACTAGGAGGCCCTAAGATGCATGTGAAAATAATCCCTCTCGTCGTTAAAGGGTTAATTTAAAAGGCACCATCTTAATCACGAGCGCTTAATTATTATTAATCTTCTTCGTTAAACCAATTACCTCTGTATAGGTCCTATATCAACGGTTACAACTTGTGCGCGCGCATGCAAAATTCGGCGACAAGTCGGCGTTCGGCGAGTATATGCATGATCTAGATCATGAACTTTGAGAATCGTGCGACCCGAGCTTAAGTTTAGGGTAGCCCAAAATATATATATAGGCTTACCTCGGTCGGTGACTCCTGCCTTTGCTGTAGACGGATACGGTTCAGTGTCGTCGTACAATGAAGAGCATTTGGGCCGGTTTCACGTAGGCCTATCTCTCTACTAACAGGTCTTTCACTCTAAGCTGAAAACTAACTCATATGCTCTTTCACAAATCCTATTCGATTAATTCCTCCTCTTCACCATACCTCTTTCGCCGCTTCAATTTTGAACACCATCCACCGTTGACTGTCTGCCTGCCTGACCCCTTTCAATCTTGACCTGGAACCGATTTTGAACGTATATCTGCATATGTCGATCGCTACTGTTTTGACTGAGCGTCTTCTGAATAAGCTAGTTCCGGCCACACGGCTTTTTGGGCGCTGTTTTCTGCCGGGATTCTGCCTAACGAATACATGTATATCCAAACAATAGAAGTCGATCTGGGTGAGCACAACGCACCTTGAACCTTTGCAGTCGCTCAAGCATAACTAAACTGATAAGGCATAGGCCTATCAGGATCAGAAGCGATCTAGCAGTTTTCACGTACATAGGCGGCGATCATGGGGGAGGGGGGGTCGAGGGGGACAAGTCCCCCCACTGTTAAAGGTGGGGGACACACCATACATTTGACTCCCACTTTTTGAAGAAACCCCCCAAAAAGGTCGTCAAATTTTTTCCCAAAAATGGTAAAAAAAATTCGCGCGTGAACGCGAACAAATTTTTTGACCTCTTTTTTTGAGCAGATTAGTTCTAAACACTTTTCACCAGATCAGTTCAACAGTGTCCCCCCCACCTGTGAAACAAGATCGCCGCCAGTGTTCACGTACAATATGTAGGGGCTACGCATAGATTTCTAAATAGGTCGAGGACGCCGCCACTGATTGTCGTAACAATTAGGCCTATATTGTGTTTCTAAAGGCCTATCCTGCTCATATCATTATTCGGCAATTAACCACATATTATGTCACGACTGCCAGGGCCGATGAAGTCGACCCCTACTTACCCTATAGCTGAACTGAAACTGCGTACGTGTATCCAGTGTTGGGTAAACTCACACAAGAAATGAGTTAAACAAAACTCAACTCACGCACCTCAAAATGAGTTTAAACTCAAACTCAACTCATCCTAAGTGAAATGAGTTAACTCAAACTCACTTGTTAAATGAGTTAACTCATAAACTCACACGTTTCATACTAGCACGTTCTAATCGAGCAACAATTTTTCCATCACGCCTACTTGTAACAGAAAAATATTTTCCATCAAGAATACACGGTACTTCAGCCATGTTGTTCTTAACTGTTCACAATATACAAAATATGCAGTGCTTAAATACTGTCCGCTAGCAGTGTTTACGACCCTCCCTGCCGTCACCACTCACCAGTATGGAAAGCCGACGATATAAAAAAGGCTTGTTTCAACATAATATGTGCCGAGTGCCGAAGAGTGAGTTGAGTTTAAAATAATTGACTGTTACAACTCAAACTCACAGAAAATATGAGTTAACTCAAACTCATAACTCACACTCTTTAAGGTGAGTTAACTCAAACTCATAAATCACAGCAAGTGAGTTTAAACTCATATGAGTTAACTCATACCCAACACTGCGTGTATCAATGGTAAATGATATCATCACTAGGGTCAGGCAGTCGAGTCCTCCGCCCTCCGCGTCCAAAAGGATTATCTGGCCAATTACTTGAAAGCGCAACCAGTGTCGCGGATGTTGAACGCGACACTGTAACAGAAGTAATTAGCGTCGCCCTCCTTCTGTATCTAGTCTTTGGACTGGCGCCATCCGAAAACGGCAGTGGTAGGGCGCGTCACCGAAGAGTAGTTTGTTTTCAGCTGGGAATAAAAGGCAAGCCATGTGATGCACTGGGGCCGTATGCATGAGCACGTCGTAACTCCTATAGACGCCGACTAACTTGGGACTAAGCCGGAATCAGTCAGTGACTTGCCGATAATTCGGTATGCTGCAGTATACATGAAGACGGGAGTGTGGACCCGTGGTTGAGATTCGTCCGCTGTCCTCAAGCAAGACAGTGGAATGAGAATATCCTCTATACTTTCTTCTACATACGTGGGAGCATACCCTGCCAACACGCCAACGTGGGGCCCATTACATTTTACAGGTTTTAGGGCAACTTATTCCAGAAGGATTGGCCGACCACAAGAAACTTCCGTCCAGGAAGTTTGCAGAAGTTGGGGTCTGTAGAACAAGCAATTAAACGTGACAAAGAGCGAAAATTTCTGGTTAGAATGCTCACGGAAGTAAATGACAGTATAGCTAGTATCAAAGCACATTCACTGTCATCAGCCACCAGACACTTTCTGGCCGCAGTAATGTCTGGCTACAGTTCAGGGTGATGATGTATTTTAATTCTAAAGAGAAACTTGTGCAGCACCACTTCGGGAAAACTAATCGTAAGGGCGCTTTGTGACAGCCCAGACGATGCTATAAAGAACTGAAATTTCACCAGTAAGCAAAACGATGCATAAAAAATTTGAAGTCTCAAGCGGTGGGCCCACGCACACACCACACGTGGAGCCCAAGCAACGGATTTCCAGCCATAATTGACAGACATGTTTGAAGCCTCTGGACCAAGCTACATCGACAGCGCGAAGCGATGACAGGCAGTACCGTAAACGGCACACATTAATGCCACCGCCCAGCAGGGGGTCTCTCATTGGTGGTTGATTACGCAGCGTCCAGCTATCCCTCCTCCCGCCATGTGTACATCAAACCACCCGCCATGTGCACGTTAAACACACTGAGCCATTCATCCCTGCCAATGGTGCTTTACTACCAGACATTGCTGTCTGCAGGCGTTCCGGTTACAATAGCCTCTGCTCTAAATAGACATTAAACAATTTTTGTGAGGTTCTTAAAAAGTGCTCTATAAAAGCCCAGTTACAACAATCTTAAGACTACAGCCAGCCACTGTGTAACAAAGTAATAATCAATTGTTGCTGTAAAACAGAAACGAACGCAAAAAAACAATAGAAAAGCGTATGAGACAGAAACACGTAAATCATCGTAGAAACTAAAAAAATACTTTTTGAAACGTAGAAACAACTCAAAATACTGCGATCGTTGTCTGTAGGAGATCAGTCGCATTCGATCCGTCCGCTCGACAAAAACAGTCTAGGAATCCAACTCAAGACACTACAACCAACAGCCTATACATTACCATTCAGCCACTGAGCACAGCACATACAAGCTACACATATTTGACAATTTCTTTATCTTTACTGAAGTTTTGTCTACGAATTTCTACATTTGCTTTGTACAGAAATGCAACCAACTGTGAAGTGGCGCTTTAGGAATTTCGAGTTTACGATTACGATTAGTAATTACTGTGAAACATGGTAACGACGATAATTGCGCTATAGAAGTTGTTAGATTAGATCAGGAAGATTAATTATCAGACGTGCATTCATCAGAGTAGAGTAGTTAGAATGTTTCTCGATGTGTGGTCACAAACAGTTCATAGCTCCTAACGGTGAATAAATTGTGAAAATCACATTCAAAACCAGATCCATCGTAAAGTAATTAAAAGCAGGAACGAAATTACAACATTTGTCTCAGTTGAATGCAAGTGTATCTGTGTGTGTGTTTATACACACGTATGTGTATACGCACATGCATATATATGTATGTGTATGCATATAGGTATAAATCAGTATGTGTAAGTATGTGTGTGTATGTGTGTGTGTATGCAAGTAGGTACGTATGTGTGCATGTGTTTATGTATGTTTATGTATTTGTGTATGTATGTATGTATATATGTATGTATGTATGTATATCAGGCTATTTAAATGGCACCTTTTAAGAGCACCATAAAGGCTCCATGAAGAATCAACTTTCAAGAATTTAAATCCAAACAACAATAAAGAACAACAAGAACAGAATTAGACTAGCGTTCTAACCATCGAAACTCTACAACATCAGAAAAATACTCAGAATCCCCGTTTAATATAACACCACCTTTGTTAGCCACAGCAAGTTTCAAATAATATGTGAAAACATGGTTCTATCATAAAAGGGTAGAATACAGGCTAGACCTCTTGAATGTGATTTCCACCCACAGGTCAAGGGTTCAAATACTTGCCAGGGCATTATTATTATTATTAATTAGTAACCTATATCTTGCCGGTGTCCAATGCACAAGGCATCAAGCGATGGCACACCAAAAGCAAGCCGTAACCATGTCAAAATCCAGAAGATCCATCCAATGAGACAGAGAGACAAGTGAGTTCCCAGTCAGAAAGATACAAACCGTTCAAACCTTTTCAGATATTTTGATGGGTTATGGGGCCATCCATATATTACGTACGCATGGAGGGGCGGGGTACCCGAAATGCATGCGTACGCTTGCGAATGGGGGAGGGGGTGTACTGATAATGTACGTACGCAAATTGATTGGCCTTCAAGTGAGCGAGTTCAGTCTTTCCAGCTATCCGGTACTACCAGAGGAAGTATGACTGTGGGAAAGGTCACAGGCGTCACTTGTATGCCACCTTACCTCTGATTGCTATTATTAAACTATCACACAACTCGGCACTTTCAGCAGCAAGTCCATGGATTAGCCTACTCATCCTTCAATCTGGCCTAAAGTCCAAACAGTCGCTGTCTGGACCTGTGTAACTGACACATTCTGCAGCTGGTCTTAGCGGAGGGGGTGCGTCAACTGTACGGACGCAGGTGGGGGCGGGGGGTGGAAAAAAGTACGCGTGCGAACAGGGAGTGGTCCAATTTTCCCGGATTTTTGCGTACGTAATATTTAATATATGGATGGCCCCTAAGAAGTTTGTTGGCTACCATGCAAGATCATACCTCCTTAAAAGCAGTGGCAACAGCTTTACACATGAATTACGAGACCAACTCTAAAAACATGTACGCTTTGTGACATTTAAGAAGTTTCCCCTTCTTTTGTGTCTCCTAGCGAACCTGGCTATCACATGAGTACATCAACCGTACACTGTTGGTGGGAAGATCAGGGGTTTGAGGGCAGGATCAGCCAAGGCAAGGAAAAATGAAGATGTTACCACTTCAAATGCATGACTGTGTCTCAAGCGACTGCTTATCTTCTCTACCACATTCAGAATAAACTTAGGATCCACATCCCAGACTGTTTTATATATCAGAACTCGTATCGTAACACAGCGCGTATTAAAGACATTCCAGCGTACAGAGTAATTTCATATCAAAACTGCAGATTACGTGTAAAGCTAGTTCTACGGTGCTTTACAGAGTAAATTCACCATAAAAATGACAGTAACAATCAGTAAAGAAACTGAAAGAAGAACCAATCAGTAAAACAGTTCAAGCACAAACACAGACTTTGGTAAATACAACGTCAGCGTTCTTCGCACATCAAACACCTACCGAAACGTCAAATACCTAAAAACATTTTTCATAGTAATGCACATAGTTTGTTCGTTACATACGGTATACCTTGGAAGCTCGTTATAACGTTACTTTGGGAACCAGCAACAAGTATCAAGTTATAACGAGGCTTTATTAATAAAAAAAACAATGTACCAGCAAGCATGCCCATAAATATTTCTTTGGACCCTACACGGATCCCATATGGGTAAATGGAATTCACAGAGGGCCCACATGGTTCCCAGCTATGAGCATGATGTCAGAGAAACATGCTTGTTTTATAAGTGCACCATAGACATCAAAGCAAGTGGCACACGATTTTACTTAAGTGCTGCGTCAAGTTAGTGGGGTTGTCCAGATGTGCAGCATGATGTACAAGACTTGGCTGCTGCTATGACATGGCTGTCTGTAAGGATTTGAACAGATGCATCTTAACATACCTAGAAAAAGTAATTTGAGCAGAGTTTCAAGGGACAGCTCGAATGTCAAAGGGAAGATAGTTGCAAAGGAATGGAACAATGCATGAGAAATAATGGCACCGAGCAATTGTGAGCGGAGGACTTGCCCAAGGTCCCTACACAGTAACGACCGCAGCAGAGGCTCGAACCCTTGCTCTCCGAGTTACAACGCGAGCGCTCTAACCAATCGTGATATTATGACCAAGCACGTTATAATGAAATTTTATATGCATGTGTAAAACCAGGTCAGCTTTCCTTGTATAAGTACAACATTCGTAAAACCAGTTTTTAAATAATAATCGAACTTTACGCAACCTAGGACCGGGCTTCTAGCCTGATGAGCAAAACATCTATTGTTAGGATGTTATCTGCTTTTAAACTGTGCTTATTAGATGTCTGTACACCAAAGAGCGATTAGCAATTGGTTAATAAAGAATACACTTACTTACTTACTTCTTCCGCAATGCAACAAAACATTTAAAACATTTCACTTATACATTAATGCAGAGCACTTGCAACTTCGCAAAGAAAAAACAGACACACACACACAGACCACATACATAACATTACACTGTTGGAAAGTAAAGTAACGGCCACATGTAATGTAATGCGAACAAATATACAGACACACACCTAAACTGCATATATACAGAATATATGCATTATTTACAGTTGCCTCGAATGTACAAACACATCAGCGTAACACGTCAATTTGTGTAAAACCGTAAATAAGTTGATGTCTACTTCGACCGGCTTGTTTTCCAGTCGTGACGGTGGTGGTGGTTTTGCAAAAATTAGGCCAACAACGGGTCGCTCCGTCACGGATCACGTTTCCTCGAAGACGTCTTTGGACGAACACCATTGCTGAAAGCAAAACATGCCCATGATATAGTATGCACTGTAATAATGCAATGGAGGTATGTACGAAGTCTTCTGGCAATTTATATAGCACCTTTTAAGGCCTCACAAAGAACTGTAATGCTGACAGTCAATTTAAATAATCTGTATATGAGTTTGTTGGCTATGTGAATAATAATAACAATAATAATAACAGTGACAAGAGCATTGACATTGTAATCCAATGCTTCAATGCCATTGCTTTCCAAGGCACCCTTGCCCAACAGGATCTTGACAAGGTCTAGCCATTCCAGAATGGCCTTTTGTATTCTCCAGTAAATTTTTTTAATTCCTGAGGGATCCGAAGTACCTCGGGGCAAAAAAATAATAATAAAAAATCCACCATACAATCTGATATGGTTATAAGTAAAAAATAAATAATAATTAGAGCAATGAAGGTAACTACAGCAACTCTAGGATCTGTATATATGGCAAAGAATCTCTCACCTCTTCTCCGTCCGTTTCTTCAGTTTGGTTTTTATCTTGTTGCCAGATATTTTGCTGCACAGAATTACAGTCACAACGTTATCCAATGTTATAATATTGAGTAATGTTGTTATGTATGTGGTCTACAATGCAAAATCTAAAGTGCCTTTGAACAACCCACATTCCCACAAGGGAGCTAAATGTGGCAATCTAACAAGGTTTTACGGTGTGTGGGTCTGTATATACTGTTATAATGTTATTAAATATTGCATATTATA
The DNA here is from genome assembly GCA_963556255.1 of Allolobophora icterica. Lineage (NCBI taxonomy): Eukaryota > Metazoa > Annelida > Clitellata > Crassiclitellata > Lumbricidae > Allolobophora > Allolobophora icterica. Next base: position 81,951,307 of record OY744605.1, on the reverse strand, counting down.
TGTTGTTACATAACATTACCCAATGTTGCATACTGCTGTGTTGTTACGCAATGGTATACACTGATATGCAGTGTTATCTGTTGCATGTATTATCTGTGATGTATTGTTACATAATATTATGCATTGATCAATCAATGTTAAATATTGTCACAATGTTATATATAATGCTATATATTGTCACACAATGTTATATAATGTAATTTGTATTGAAACAAATCCTCTCCGATCAGTAGGATAATTAATTAGAGAAAATAACATTTTGAATTTCATATTGGTTCTAGTTTTTTCTGCCAATGTCTTTGTGCCAGCAAGCAAGGCCAAAATTTGTGATCGAGCCTTTCGGGTCGCTGGCCCGAGTGTGGAAAACCACGAGTCCATGCCAGAGTCCATGTCAGAGTACATGTCAGAGTCCTTGTCAGAGTCCAAGTCAGAGTTGATGACGTACCTGTCGTCAATGTCGATGTCTCCCTCGTCTTCAAGAGCCGCATCAAGAACCGCCTGAATTTTCGGGGCGATGCTCGGTCCTTCGTAGTCGCGAGTCGTCCTAGTCGGCATGTCAAGCTCGACATCGAGTATGTTCTCTCCCTACAGACAACATCAAACAATCAATAAAAGGCAATGAAAACATACTGCAATCTTCTTATAAAGGACTTCTTTTTAAAAAAAATAAAAAAATAACTACAGAAAATAACTAAAAAAATAAATTAAAAAAATTATTTCATGAAACCTAATTAGTAATAATAGAGACTGAAATCCTTTAAAAGGATTGCTAGAATAGAAATAAAGAAGCGATTGAGAACTGTTGCATTCAGACCTTGAATCTGAAGTTTCCACTGAGAACGGCTGCTTTCCTTGCATACTCCGATATCGGGCGTTTGTTTCCTATGGCTGATACAGGTCTCTTCGCCATCGTTTCGTATCTGAAGGCCACACAGACAAACCAATATTTTTTACAATGTACACACCTTGGACATTTGCTCTTGAGGACAGTGCTCAAAAGAAGAATTGAAGGGAAGAAAGCCCATGAAGGAAGAATTATGATGTTGGACTGGATGATGAATAAAAGAAACACATGAGATTTTCGGATATGGGTCTTTGGTTGAGCCTCAATGTATGACTGTCATGGGCTCTCGTGAATTTTACGTTGCTGTCCTTTTTAGTCACCTTTTGACTCTATTGGAAGGCCCTTTAGACACCAGCATCATAGGAGGCACCGTCATAATTTGATATGTCTGTTGTGTGGTGTTTCAATAAACAGTTTCAGTTTCAATATTCAAACATGCTTAATCACATTGAATGAGTAGTCCTACGCTATTTCAACACTGGGGAAAAGTGCCATGTCATATAGAACGTACCCTTCCTTGCTCAGTGCCTTCAGTTTCCAAGTGTCTTCATCTTCGTCGTACTCAGCTCGGCTCGTGATCTTGTTCTTTTCGTCGAGTGGAATGAAGTTTTCGATGATTAACAGCCTGTATTGTAACGTACAGACAATTACAGATCCTAAGCTAGAAGCCGCACTAAGATTTATCCATTTATTTAAGGGAAATTATTATTAATTATTATTTATCTAAGGGAAATGTTTCCTGTGCTCACAACAGCAGCTTCATACTGGCTTTAAGCGCACTTTCCCTGAGCACAGATGACCACAATGCATGGTATTTTATTCGTTTTGAGTCCCGCTTGTGTCAATGGTTCAATCACATACAGTGGAAACTTCCTATATCATTATCATCATCATCATTATTGTCATCTTTGAGCTTGAAAACCGATCTCTTTGAGTGCCACTACATAAATTTGAAATTACAATTAAAACTACACACACACATTTCTAAGCAGACTTGACTCTGGCAGAACATACTTCTGAATTTAATTAGTAGCTTCTATCGCGTCGGTGTCTAATGCACAAGGCATCAACCAATGGCACACCAAAACCATGTCGTAATCAGGTCAACATACTTGAGCTTGAGTTCACGTGTCAGTTCATTCTGAGTCTGTTCCAGTTCTTGCCTCTCCCGCACATGTTCTTCTTGAAGTTCTTCGATTTCTCGCTGGGTCACCTTTAGCTTTGCATAAAGCTGCCGGAGAAACAGACTATCATCAGCAACAAAACAATCAGAATTTCTAGACTGCTACTTTAAAGTTAAGCACGGGGCACCAGCTTATTCATGAGTGCTGTGTGAAGTTAGAGGGGTTGTCCAGAGAGGATAAGTGAAGAACAAACTCCGGCTGCCAGAAGACTTTAGGAAAGGTTATAGTGAGTTGTATTTAGGATGAGAGAAATTGGAAGGCAGCAAAGCAGATAGATAGGGCCCATTCCATATTAATGATAATAATAATAATTATTATAATAATAATATTAATAATTTATTTATTTATTTATTTATTTATTTATTCCGGATATTTCTATAGCGCCTCTCGAAGTCAGCTACTACTCAGAGGCACTCCCAACTACAGCATTTGATACTGTGCCGGAATTTTCACGCCGAAGCGCCACGAGCAATTGCGAGTGAAGGACTTGCCCAAGGTCCGTACGCAGCGGCTAAAGTGGGATTCGAACCTGCAACCCTCCGGTCACAAGGCGCCGAACTTACCACTGAGCCACCACGCCCCACAATAATGCTACAGAACTTACCACACTTAGATCAGATCAGATTACAAACTTCCTGTAAGTGGATGCCAGTATGCATCTTGGGATTTATATAGCACCTTGATACCGCAACCTGAAATGTAGCGGTCTACCAGACATGTACAGACATGACTCAAGAGTCACCAAAATATTTAATTTCAAAACATTTTTGACATAATGACGAGTAAGATGCAAAAGAGGTTTTAACCTTTGATGCGGTAAATTATCAATGGTCAAAATGCATGTTTATCCTGACCTTTTTCAATTTTTTCGACTTAATTTCAACTTCCTGCTGAAGTGAATTGTACGTGTCTGTCAGGTTCAAGGCCGTTTCCTCCTGCTCCTCAAGCTTCGCCTGAATCTCTCGTTCCTTGCGCTGCAAACACCAAACATCAGACATGAGTGTCCAACACTAAACTATTACTTAAATTAAATCAAGCACGATCATATAATCCCCCAGTCAACAGATGTGCAAAACATTTATTGTTAGGATATTATACACTTTTTAACTGTGTTTATTAGATGTCTGTACACCAAATTGCAATTAGCAATTGGTTAATAAAGAATATACTTACATACATACTTATTAATTAATGAAATTAATTATTACTAGCTGCTCACAAAGTTTACAGTAATTGTAATTTGTGATAAATTGTAATTGCAATATAGGAATCACCTGTTGCTCGGCAATTTCTAATCGTCGCTGTTCCAGTGCCCTCTGCTGTTCGTTGGTATGATCGACGATGTTCTTTCCTCCACACAGAAGTTTACTCTCCATCGCCTGAAAACAGTATAATAATGCACTAGCTAAACCACAGCCAACTGTCACGACTCCACTGCTTGCACGTTCTACTTGTATGAGAGAGCCTGCTAACAGAGACGAGGTCCCAATTTCCCATTCTTTAGGAATCTTGAAGACTTTCCTCAACAACCCTGCCTTGGCGACCGATCTTCTGGACGCTGACCTGATTATGGCTGGGGCTAGGTGCGCATCTGAGGCACGGTTAGTCAATTGCCAGATGAAGAGCACTTCGAAATCCAGATGTTAGGAAGCCAATGAGAGGCTTGAGGCATTTCTTAAAGGAAGAGAGAGTTCGAGCGTTGAACAGACATACGAGGGCGATTCCATTCCTTGGGGCAGCAACATGAATGCACGAAAGCCCATGACAATGCTACATCGAGGCTCATTAAGTTATTATGTCACAGTGGTTTTTACTTAGAAGCGACCATCAACTGTGATCTTGGGTAATACAGTGAAGGTGTTGTCTTTTGATCTGTCTGTCTGTCTATCTGTCTGACTGTCTGAACGTTTGTCCGTCTGTCTGTTGTGACCTGAATCTTCTTCATGAGAGCGTCTTTCGCTTCCTTCTCCTTCTGAAGACGCTCTTCTTTCTCACCCAGATTAGACAAGAGCTTCTCCTTCTCCTGCAATTAAAAAAAATAACAATTACAAACTAATGAAACAGACGATTCACATTTTCAGCTCATCATCTTTGCAGATCCATTTTTTCACTGCAACATATATGGCATCTATACCTACATTCTGTTGTGGATTATTCACTAATAACAATAATAATAAAAATAATAATGTTGGAGACAACAGAGAAACTACATTTCTCTACCAGCGCTTATCTGTTGCCATCCAACGCTTCAACAGTCGCTTTTCACAGCACTTTCAGCGCTCAGCCTGACACCAGTGAAGACTAGCTATCCCAGAATAATGCTATCCATAATTTTTGAGAGCCTAAGGTACCTCAGGTAAATAATAATAATAAAAAGACAATTTATATAGTGCCATAGCTCAGCTGAGGTCAAAGAAAAGTGCATTGTACTCTCTTAGCGAGACTGTCCTTTGCTCTAGACTAAAAACTTGCCTCTTCCAGTCTACCTATGGCTCTTAATGGCTGCCTGGCTTCAATGTGCACTTCTGAACTTTATAAGGAGAGTATCGTCAAATTACAATTGTATTGTATTGTATTGTATTGTACATGAGCTCCAAAGTCAATGACAGTCATATGATGCCTTATAAAGATTGGTCTTGAGCTGTGATTTGAATGTCTCCAGAGATGGCGCATTCTTCATATGATCAGGAACTGTGGGCACTTGTCCTACATTAATTAACAAATCACTTACTTACGTGTGTGCCTACCTGCAAACTTACTGCCATTATGAAATTTGAATTTGTAGCCAATACATAGCGTGGTGCAAATCATTTAATTTTCGGAATTTTTTTCACGGAGATAAACTTGTTTTCAATTTGTTTTGCTTCAATTGCTTAGAATTTAGCAAAAATTCTGATGGAGTCAAGATGAGTTAACATACAGTACCTCTGCTATGATGGTTTTGTCGTTGAGTATGGCCTGTTTCTCGTTCTCCAGCTTCTGCTGTTGGTTCGCCATGTACTCTTCGGCATTTTCCTCCTCCCCTTCGTCACCATCCTCCGCATCTGACAATACCTCACCTACAAGCAGGGATCAAAATTCTTTGCAATCTGCAAAAATGCAACATCCGTAAGTGCCGTCAGGACCGACCCACCATCCGGACGAACCTACCATAAGGGCCAACCTCCTGTCTAGTCCATACTACCATCTGCCATATCTGGGCCAACTTATCAACAGGGTCAATTTATCATCTGGGTTGACCAGTCAGTCAGGCCAAACCTGCCATCAGGCCAAACCTGCCATCAGGGTCAACCTACCACAAGGCCAAAACAGCACCAAGGCCAATTTATCAGTTACGTCAACCCACAACAGGGATCAACCTGTATTCAGGCCCAACGTATCATTATGCGAAACCTACTAAAGGATCAACAAACCAGGAGACCAACCTATCAAGTAAGAAAACATACCATTGTGGCCAACACAACAGAGATCAACATATCATTACAACCAACATACATAACACCAGGCACCACCTACCAACATACAATTGGGGCCAACCTACCATAAAGTCCAACCTACAGTTTTGAATAACTTACCATCAAGCCCAGCCTACAAATGGGGTCAACCTACCATTGAGTCCAACCTATAAGCAGGGCCAACTTACCATCAGGCACAACCTACCATCGAGACCAACCAACAATTGAGGCCAACCTATCATTAGGGTCAATCTATGAGCATAGCCCACTTACCATCAGGGCCAATCCTGTTCTTCTTAGTTCTTCGTCGGCCACCTGGTACTTCTCCCTTGGCCTCTAGCATCTTCTTCAGCTTCAACAGTTCATCCTGGTAAGTCCGCAGAAGAGCATCTTTCGGATCCTCGTTGATCTTGGGCTTGTTCTTGATGTTCTTAGCTCGGTTGGCATACCTGGTCAACGCAAAGCAAGTCACATTTCTACCATTTGCAGAAATGATGATTTATACAGAACATTGTACATAACAAGATATAATCTACATTGCTTTCAAGACCAGGAGTTGACTGTCAATGTCAATGTCAATGCCAGTGACAGACAGACAGACAGACAGACAGACAGACAGACAGACAGACAGACAGACAGACAGAGACAGACAGACAGACAGACAGACAGACAGACAGTACTTCAAATTCACTTTTCAGGTGCTCCTCTCCAGACCGACATACAGGCAGATGCAGATACCAAACGAGACAGGCAAACAGAGACACCAAAGAGAAATGGAAAGAGAAAGGCAGGTAGACAGAGGCAGACAGAGACACAAAAACAGAGACAGATACAGACAGGCATAAAAAGGGACACAGAGAAACATCATACCGAAGAGTTGTAACTGTTTCGTCATAGTTGTAGCTCGCTGGTCCAATGTTAGCAACCATAACAGTCTTCGCGTTTCCACCGAGGGAATCTGTGACAGTTTAAACACAGAACAAAGTCTCAAAGTCCAGTGGAAAATAGGTCAGTGCAAGGCCACCTTCTTTTGGTATACTTTACCACTCATACTCTAGTGGGTAACATACTAGACTGTCAACTAAGATGACAGGGGTTCAAATCCCCACTGTAACAAAAATTTGTTGAGAGATATTTGCTCCACCTGCACTATCTCGTCAATGCCGCTGTAAATGAGTACACTGACCGTACACTGTGAGTGGGAAAGTCAGATGGCGAGGGAGAAAATTGGACACCTGTTTCATATGCTGAGGCTAAGAAAAATGAAGATGCTAACACTTCATATCCATATTTGCCTCAGGGCTAGCAGAATTGACTGCTCTTCTTCTTCTTTTCACTCAGCACAGCCTAACTATTCCATAAGTTTCACAGTTTTCATGGTGTGCCAGAAAACTGACCTTGAAGTAACCTTGTCAGTTTGGAATCCCTGTAAGGTATGTGAGAACTCTTTCCGTCAACGAGAGCCGATATTACATTTCCAAGCGCAGACAAACTCAAGTTGATCTTAGTCGCCTCTTTCAGACGATCACCCTGGTGGTGAAAAAATCAACAAAAGCAAAGCTGAATTGTAAGCTTTAAAATAAAAATTAAGCTTAATCATAGTTAAAAAATCAACAAAAACAAAACTAATTGTAGCTTCAAAATGCCTATTTAATGTTAAGAGTGATAAGCTGAATTAAAGCTAAACTGAGCATAGTTAGCACTTTGATAGGTGATCATCTGTGGAATTTTCTGGAGTTTCTATAGAGGTGCTTAAGCAAGTGCATATACCCCCCACCCCCCACACACACACAAACACACATACACATACAAATATACACACACATACACATATACACATACATACACACACACACACACACTAAAAAACTGTCGTTTACCTCAGCGCCTGTCTTTGCCTGCCGTTCACTGCCAGCCAGATCAACCAGATTCAGTTTACCCACACGTATGTGGTTCTCACCATCTGAACCAGTCTGTTCCAAACAGAAAAATACACACACAACTAATTGCAATTGTCCTTAGAAATTTATATAGAGCCACCAGTCAAAACACTAATCAAGGATGTTCCATACACCAGTCCAAATAATTTCAACAATGTGAAATTTAATTAAGTACTGTACATACACAAATAACACTCAATAATCACATAAAATGGAAATTGAATAGACATTCAGATTTTGTGACTTAATTTATATATTTATATACATATTAAATAATTAAATGACATAATTTATATACTGCTTGTTCTGCCATAAAGAAGCGGATCGGCAGAAATTACAATCACTGTATTGTAACATAATGTGTTGTAAAATGATGCCTTAAAGAGCATTGCTAGTACTGAGCTCAAGTAGGACTGCAGTGAGGGCAGTGACCGATTCAGAAGCTTACAAATTATTATTATTACTATTTTTATTATATCATTTTTTATTTTTAGTATTATACGAAGATTTAGATAGCAAAAGTTAATATAGCAGAATAAACTGCAAATGCATACGTTAGCAAGTTTTTCTATAAATTCTCATTTCCAAAGAGTTCTGTCTAATCACCTTTAAGTTTATTTCTTTTTAATTTTTAATTTTTTTTATTTTAGTTTTATTGCATTTTTCCTGAATTTTGTTTATCTGTTTTAGTCATTTCTATGACCGTTTCTAGTTTTCCAGAGTCTTCAAAATCATTATTACATTTCCTTCACTTCAACTAATTCGGGGTCAAATATATTTATATCATTTTCATCAGCAAAATCATCACCACCACCGCTGCTGCCACCACCATCATTCACCACGACGACCACCACCACACCCACCACCACCATCAGTGGCATACCACTCTCTGACGAGCCGTCATTTCCATGACTCTGCCAATAGTCTTGGTTTTGGCCTTGTCTCCAGGCTACGTTTAGTCCAGAGTCTTCTGGGTAAAGATGCTTTATTTATAAATGTGCCATACTTATATAGCACCTTTAGCTTACACACCATCACTCATACACTACACTAGATACATCTGTGTCCAGCAAAACACAGAACGTGATTCACAGAACACGAGTGCAAAAAGCCAACTAAAACAGAAATGAGAAAAACCTGCTTTCAAAGTATGAACACTCACTTCTTCACAGTTCTAAAGCAAGAGTAAGCTGCAGAGAAGACACTCGCTTTTTCACAGAAAGCAAGAGAAAGCTGCAGAGAATACACTCGCTTCTTCACAGAAAGTAAGAGAAAGCCACAGAGATGACACCCGCTTATTCAAGGAAAGCGAGAGAAAGGCACAGATAAGACACCTGCTTCTTCACAGATAGCAAGAGCAGCCACAGAGATGACAACCGCTTCTTCACAGAAAGTGAGAGAAAACTGCAAAGAAGACACTTGCTTCATCACAGAAAGCAAGGAAAAGCCACCAAGAAGGCACCTGCTTCTTTACAGAAAGCAAGAGAAACCACAGAGAAGATGCTTGCTTCTTCACAGAAAGCTAGAGAAAGCAGCAGATGAGACACCTGCTTATTCACATAAAGCAAGAGAAAGCCGCAGAGAAGACACCTGCTTATTCACAGAAAGCAAGAGAAAGCCATAGAGAAGACAATGCACAAATGCAGGTGAATAAGAGAAATTTCTCGGCGGGGACTCGGTAAATCATTCCCGCATGAAACAACAACTCTCTACGCGTGTGAACAGTGCAAACTAGATTTTTCATGCTCACCTCCTAATGTTAAGGCAGAACATACGAAACATTTGAATAATTACAACACATAAACTAGATTAATTTAGACTGATTATATATTTCTGCTATTCTGACTTAACTATCAAAATATTCCAGCAAATTGGTTATGTTAACTAATTCACAAGCGGGAAGAATGTTGAAAAATGACAAATGTTTTAAAAGTTAACGTAGATTCTGTAAATCCTTTTAATGAAAAACAAAGTCCAACATTTTTCGTGATCACTTTACTATTTCATGTCAAGTTGATCGAGAATATAGTCTGACTTTAACGATATTTTACATAACACTGAACTTGCAAAGTTAATGAAATTGTGTAATTGCTGGAAATGCAGTCTTACAAGAAATTAGGCGACCCTGTTTAGCAGGACTTTTTCCATGTGGTCTCAGTTTTGGACGTTTATAAACAGTTTTCTTTGAATGGCTGTACTATCAATTGTTATCGGTGTTTAATAAACATTAACATTTCAGTACTGTAAACCTGGCTACAAGAATTTGGACATCTAACAGCTCATCACCGGGTGACTGACTAACCGTGCCTCCGATTCACATTTCTGTTACCTTACGTGCGTTAAAAATGTTTGTAATAATAACAATAATAATAAGAGCCAAAGATCAGAAAATGAATGCCTCCCCTAAGTTTGGACATGTCAGATCTTTAGTCTTTACGTTACATAAAATGGAAACTCACCTCACTGCACTCAATCGTGATGATGAAAATTGCATGTGATCTTGAACTCTGTTCATTCATGTTTGTCGAACTAAAATGACACAACATCAACTAAGAAGTTGACAGAAGCTTCAAAAGAAGTCTCCCAACACTTTCAGGATGCAATCATCGCATTTGGGACTTGTTGAAAGGTGCTACATAAATGTCTTGTTACATTCTAATCTAATCTAATCTAATCAAATGACTTCTATGGCGCCGTTATCATAATATCCAAGGCATCAGTTGATGGTCGCTTTGAGTAAATCGCAATCAAAAATTCTAATCTATTGGAAACACGAGGTTGAAATCCAATACATCCGAGAAACTGAGAGACAGGTTAAAGTGGATATGGAAATATCCAGCCACAGACATATATTCATCTGGGTCGTAGGTAGATCCACTTACCCGACCGAACGATTCTGGTTTCCAACGTTCATGACCTGCTCGATTTCTGCTCCATTTTTTGTGACAAAGGATGACAAATCCTGGAACAAAACAACGAACAATTCAACACCCAAAACTAAAACATCAATGTAATCATCCATGTATATTATCGTTAGTGGGGGTCCACCGGTAAGACATTTTCCGCCGGAAACCGAATCCGAGTATTTGGATGTATTTTTGCCGGATCCGGTAATGAACCGGAAGCGAACCGGGTACCATTTGTTCCATATGCGAAGCTTCACATTTTCATGTAATAAGAAATTATCGACATAAATTTGTGTACTTGTAATAAGTGACTAATACAATTTGAATTGTAGTCATTTCTGTGCAGTTGTGAAGTTTTCTGTGTAATTGTTTTAAGGTTCAACATTTATAATTTTATATACGTAAGTTTATTGAATAAGTTTTGAAACAAAAAATTTTCTTTAGAGAACATTTTTTTGCAACTATTTGCATCTACAATATTTGCCGAGGCAAATACTTCCGGAAACGGGATTTCCGGCGGAAGCGAATATCCGAGGCGGTTTCCAGTGGACCCCTAATCGTTAGCAGTGAACACTTGGTTTTACGCTTCTGTGACCTGATTTTAAACCTGGTTTGTCATGCGACAGTAACAGAAATTGAAAGATCGAGTTGGAAATAGAAAACTGACCTTGACGTAGACTCCAGAATCTGGTTTTTCTTTCAGTTCCAGCCTTTTGGTTTGATCCTTGGCCAAAAGGTCACGAATCTCCTCCTAAAAATTGGCAAAACTCAGCACCAGAAAAACTTTGATAAATAACAAGTCAGGTTATTGTAGGTCTGCAAGTTGAAAGTGATGAGACTTAAGCACAAGCCTGAAATTAAACTTAAGCTTAGACCTAATGTGAGACTTAAGTTAAGATCTAAAATGAGACTTCAGCTCAGACCTAAAATGAGACTTAAGTTTAGACCTTAAACAAACCTTTGAAGAACTGACAGAATACACACAATCAATATGATTGGTTGAAGGGAATCTTACCATGTATACTCTTACCATACATATATCTTACCATGTATAAATCTTACCCTTACCCCGTATATTTCTTACCATGTAGATTTCCAAGTAGGATGCTCTAACAAGATACTGTTGATTTTCCGTTCGAGCAATATGCGAAAAGATGTGATCAAAGGAATTTGGAATCACGCCTTTCAGTTCCGGATCATTTTTAATCCCTACAAATAACGTCCATGAAGAAACAGAGTTCAAGCATTGATTGGTAGGTGATTGGTAGGCAACTCCATTCCTTGGGGGCAGCAACATGGAATGCACAAGAGCTCATAACAGTGCTACGAGGCATCTACCAATCGGGGTCATATTGTTTGAACTATTACATTACATGTGCAAGTATCATGCATACATACAATGTCATACATACTGACGTGAATCCATACACACGCATACAAGTCCGTATGTATATGATCTGGTTTTTTGTACACCCCTTTAAGAGCCTCACAAACACACAAAGCATGGCTGTGTAAGGTGAGCTGAAGACATTTCATGGGCTTTCTCTTTTGAAAGAGTAGATATTTTGCTGGAGAAGATTATTCCAGGACAGTTCAGTACATGAAAATGCACGATGTGCTCACATTGTCATATGGTAGCATGGGATGAGCTAGTCCAATGAGCCGCAGAAAACAATCATTATGTTTTTCTACCATAACTACATTTTTAACCCAAATGAAAATCAGAGGAAGCGGAAAAACTAAGCTATGCAAAAAGAGAGTGCATCAATACATGCTTATTATTAATTTTACCATCTTTACATAATAAGTATATTATACCTATTATTATTATTACTCTTACCGTTATTATTACCATACCATTATTATTATTAATTTTTATAATTAAATTTATTAATATCATTCTATCTCTGGTGGTGAACTTAGCTGAGTGACGACATAATGCCAAGCTTCTTTATTTTGGTCCTTCCTCCATGCAGTCTAAAAGCGGATAACCATAATTACTTCTAATTTGAATATTACCACACATACTTTGGTTCTACCTTGCATGGTAAATGTCTTTCCGGTTCCCGTTTGTCCATAGGCAAAGATGGTGCCATTGAATCCGTCGAGAACCGCCTGAACTAAGTCACGGAATGATTCATCATAGAGATCCCTCTGCTTGGAACTAAAACAGACAAATAGACACAGCACTGATGCGTTGGTTGGGGTCCACATGTGTCGCTGTTGATGTCACGTGTGTCGCTGTTGATGTCACATGTGTCGCTGTTGATGTCACGTGTGTCGCTGTTGATGTCAAGTGTGTCGCTGTTGATGTCACGTGTGTCACTGCTGATGCCTTTGTGTACATTTTTTACCTTGATGGTCATAAAGATCCTTTGAATATATTTAGGTTGTCCACCTACGTTTCACTACGGTTACACGGCCCCACAGAGAAAGACTTCAGGGACACCACTAATCTACATAACACTGATTAATTATTAATTAATTACTTAACTGCTTTTATTTTACAGAGGTCTTATATAGCACCCCTTCAAAGTTGAATGTGTTGTAACTTCAAGGCTACATGTGCAACGCATCAACTGGTCTGTAATCTGGTCAATATTCCAAAGATCAGACTGAGATGCAGCCTATGGTCAATAAGCAATTTGAAAATGATAAGACTTGAGTTGATAATGAAACAACTGATATATAATATAATAATATAATATAATAATGAAGTGACTGAGTGACTGATAATGAAGTGACTGAGCACAATGAACAGATAAGCAGAACAGATATCTGATAACAGACATAGCTACACAGACACCATCAAGAAAAGAAAGAGCAGGCATAAGATTCCACTCACTTCCAGTCGTAGATGGCATCGAACGTAAATGACTTAGGAGGCTCTCCATTCTTTGTCGTCTTGACTTCGACGAGGCCACGACGCGGGTCCATATCGACAATTCTAGTTTAATTAAACACAGTTTAAAAACCACAGAGCTTACATCTGCATTGTCTCCATTTCCTCACTTACTTACTTACAGCTATAAAAGTAAAACTGTAACACAGTTGTACTTGTAATTAATAACTTTTATCACGATGCTGGTGTCTGCACAATACATCAACAGATGGCGTACCAAAACCAAGCCATAATTACGTATGTCAATATCCAAAAGATCAGTCTGTAAGACAGAGAGGCAGCCTATGGTGGATAAGCAATTTGAAAGAAGTAAATTTTAAGTTGTGAACGATATGACTGACCAGAGCGCACAGACACAGGGAGAGAGTTCCAAAAAGTCATATGACAGCAGGTGGCAAGTTTTTGCTGCTGTCATCTGATCTTCCCACCGACACCATATTCTGCATGGCAGAGATTAAAATATACTTTTCCGTCTCAGTTGGGATCTGATTTCCTGACCAACAGGTTAACAGTTCAGCATGCCCTCACCCCAAAAATCATCAGTAATATTTATTTATTTATTTCGGATATTTCTATAGCGCCTCCTCAAGTCTACTACTACTCAGAGGCGCTCCCGACTACAGCATTGGTATATTGTGTCGGAGTTTTCATGCCGAAGCGCCACGAGCAATCGCGAGTGAAGGACTTGCCCAAGGTCCGTACGCAGCGGCTAGAGGGGGATTCGAACCTGCAACCCTCAGGTCACAAGGCGCCGAACTTACCACTGAGCCACCACGCCCCATAAGTAATGGTGCTCATGTTGATGTTGCACAAGCAACATCTATCGTTTGAAGACCCAAAGAAGTGACTGATACAGGAAAGACTAAAAATTCTCTGACACAGCAGTCCACGTAAGCACTGGCGTAAACTTGTCCAAAATATTGGGGGGGATTTGGCTATTAATTCTACACTTGTTGCATTGGATGTACAGTCCATCTCAATTATTGGGGGGTCGTGCCCCGGCTGCTCCCCCCAGAGTCTACGCCTATGCATGACGTAAGTGCACTTGCTAACCTCTCATGGCCGGCTGCCTTTTCTTTTTCATCCATTGGACGACATCGCACAACGACCTTCACGCTCTCCGCTTTTGAAGGCAGTGGCTTCGGAGGCTGTTGCAAAAAGACAAAGGAGAATGAACCGAATGAACCGGAACAGTGCTGCCACCGTGCCGATGACCACCATCACCACACCCATCACCACCACAACCATCACCACCACCACCATCCCACCACCACCATTACTGTTAAAAGAGGCATAAAAAAAGACCACTTACCATACCATACTTTATCAACATTACTATTAAGAAGTACATAATCAACGAACAATTACCTTAAGATACCTTACTCTGTTGGTTTCTATCGAAGCCTTTTAAGCACCAAGCGCTTACCATATTTGTGGAATGGCCGCAGCGGGACGACGATCTTGTCGACTGACTAGTTTTCAAGAAGCTGGAAATTCAGACAAACATCATATGCTAAGCAATAACAGAAAAGGAGATCACTACATTTAAACATGATAAATTTATCCACATAACTCAATGAGTCCCTGATTGTCCGAGCCATAAGGCTGTGAACCTAAATACATAACAAAATAACAATTACAGTAACAATAATAATAATAATAGTAAATAATAGTAATAAATAATAATAATAAGTTAACAATAATAATAATAATAATAATAATAATAATAATAATAATAATAATAATAATAATAATAATAATAACAACAACAACGTCATCATCAATGTAATAGTAAAATAAAGGATTTAAAGATAACATCACTTGTACCATCATTGCTGACAGCAGCATTAGTTTAATATCATAATTAAGGACAAACAATACATTCACATACTATTTTGATTACATATAAAAGAGGTACTACAAGTAACAAACTCATGCTAACAGTTTCAGAGCTAAATATTCACAACAAACAGCCACAGTGAAATGTTCTGTGTATATATAATTTCCACCCCACCTCGATGTCTAACTATTCTTCCACTGGTAAATGACTAATAGCGCCTCAGATTTACATTTCTGTGTGACTTCGCGCGCGTTAACAATTTTCGTAATGATAATAATAACATTTCCTCTGATTGCTGCGCATACTTCAAGTCGTTGGTAGTCCGATAATGATCCAAATAATACAGCTCTCCCAGCTATTCCAGTTCAGGACTATGGAATTCAGACCAAAGTACCCGTTTGGAAACGAGTCCCCATAGCCATGACTACGAGCCCTACCTAGTAAACAAGTTGCACCACGCTAATCATACGCTGTCGAAGTCAACACCGACCAACAGAAAGAGCCGATTTTAGCGCAAACTTCGCCAGATTCTAAATCTACTGATACCAAGCAATAAGTTATTGACAACGTACCAGAAAAGAATAGGAAATCAATCAAAACATAATTCTAGGACAAGAATTTCGCTGACGATTCCTAGCACTATACGACGAATAAACACAACATTAGAAATATTTAGCGCATGCGTAATCACGAAATTTTTATGTTCTGCTGTACGCTTCGTTCTAAGTGCAGTTTCAGGCAAGTATGTAGACAGTTTTGCCACAGTATAATTATTTATACTGTGGTTTTGCTGGAATAAGAGCGTTGAAAGTCGAAATGTTCAGGAAAATCCAACGAGGTAATAGAAGGGAAATCATGCCGTGCAGAGGCATACGCCAATGTCACGATTTATCAGCTAACAGTTTCTTCTAATTAATACTCTTTTTAAAAAATCTTTTCTTTGTTAATTCAAACCGATTTGTCCGGAATGGGCCCTATTCGTCTAGGCACAGTATGAATAATGATAGTAATAATAATAATATTTATTCTTTAATTAAGCGCCTGCAAACGCACTGCGCTGTACATGTACATGTTATGCGATAAACCTTAACTATACTAACAAAACAGACAGCCTGCAATACACGGCGCAATTTGCAGCCTACAAAGCATGTCCGCCTATGGGACTCGATCTCTGTACCTCTCGCACTCTACGCCAGATGTTATCCAATGCGCTATCGGGCCCCCATGATAATTACAGGTCTAAGTTGTCGAATCAATCAATCAATCAATCAATCAATCAATCAATCAATCAATCAATCAATCAATCAATCAATCAATCAATCAATCAATCAATCAATCAATCAATCAATCAATCAATCAATCAATCAATCAATCAATCAATCAATCAATCAATCAATCAATCAATCAATCAATCAATCAATCAATCAATCAATCAATCAATCAATCAATCAATCAATCAATCAATCAATCAATCAATCAATCAATCAATCAATCAAACGATCGATCGATCGATCGATCGATCGATCAATCAATCAATCAATCAATCAATCAATCAATCAATCAATCAATCAATCAATCAATCAATCAATCAATCAATCAATCAATCAATCAATCAATCAATCAATCAATCACCCCTAAAGGGCCACCGCATTGAAACGTTGAATCGTAAGCGTTGTAATAATAATAATAATAATAATAGGCCTAATAATAATAATAATAATAATAATTATTATTATTATTATTATTATTATTATTATTATTATTATTATTATTATTATTATTATTATTATTATTAGTAGTAGTAGTAGTAGTAGTAGTAGTAGTAGTAGTAGTAGCAAAGATCTTAGAGTCGTAGAAAGTAGTAGTAGCACAGTATAAATAATGTAATTATTTATACTGTGGTAGTAGTAGTATAGTAGTAGTATTATTATATAACTTTGCGGTAATAATTAATTGGTCTTTCACTGAATTAATTGGACCGCGAATGTGTGTGATACCACAGTAAGGTGATATGCTCGAAAGCGAATATGTTTGACAACTTGATATATATTTATTCTTTATTTAAGCGCCTGCAAACGCACTGCGCTGTAGGCCTACATGTACATGTTATGCGATAAACCTTAACTACTAACAGAACAGACAGCCTGCAATACACGGCGCAATTTGTAGCCTACGGGACTCGATCTCTGTAGGCCTACCTCTCGCACTCTACGCCAGATGTTATCCAATGCGCTATCCGCCTCAGGCTTCTTTATCTATCACCCCAAGCAGGCTTTCCATTCAAAACTAGTCTCACCTACACCTTTTCGAATTCCTACTCTGAATCATCTGATCCTTTGCCTTCCAATTCTTCTCGACCTAAATGACACCGAACTTGAATGCTCCTCTGCCTTTCTTGATTGGGACCCAGGAAACCGGACTCGGACTTCCTTTGACTACCCTCTGTAAACCCCTCTGATCTGACGTACGCTCGTGAATATCCTGCGCTCATGGGCGGCGATCCCGAGGGGGTCGAGGGGACAACACCCCCACCTTTTAGAGTGGGGGGACACACCATACATTTGTTCCCCACAAATTTTGAAGAAACATCAAAAAAAGGTCATCAAATTTTATCGCGCGTGCCCGCGGAAATTTTTTTTATGATGAATTTTATGATGAAATTTTTTTTATGATGAATTTTTTTGACCTCTTTTTTGACCAGTTCAGGTCAAAACTCTTTCTTTGACCAGATCATTTCTAAAGTGTCCCCCCACCTGTCAAACAAGATCGCCGCCACTGCCTGCGCTTGGCGCTAATGGCGCTTTATAAGTTTGGTGTTTACAATTACGATTAGTATTTTCTCATTTTTGAATGCAATTTGTGAAACGGTTGGAACAAAATTTTTTGTTCCATAAGAAAATGATTCATAATTATACTGTTTTCGTTATTATACTACTTTTTGAGACGTTAATTTCGCCTTCTGCATTTATTTGGTGCGCAGCAATTGCTGGTGAAGCATACTTCATTATTCCTTGGTATGTAGGCCTAAGTAATAATAATTGGGTAAAACCGTAGTTTACGTTGCTAAATTGATAGTGGTTGAAAATCTGAAGTTTACGTTGCTAAATTCCTTGACGTTAGGTCTGGTACCAAGTATGAAAATTGTTTCATAGTTAAACTAAAAGTTGGATTATTGATGAAAATGTTACTGAAACTAGAAGCGGGATGTTCGATGAACATATAACTGCAACTAGAAGTTGGATAAACGATGAAAATATTTCATATTAAGAGTTAAACTAGAAGTTGGATGATCAGCAACGTGAAGACATTTAGCAACGTTAAGTACGGGCCTGAAAAGATGTTGAATTTAGCAACGTAAACTACGGTTTTACCTAATAATTGTATATTTGACGTGGTGGCTCAGTGGTAAGTTCGGCGCCTTGTGACCGGAGGGTTGCAGGTTCGAATCCCACTCTAGCCGCTACGTACGGACCTTGGGCAAGTCCTTCACTCGCAATTGCTCGCGGCGCTTTGGCGTGAAAACTCCGACACAGTATCAGTGCTGTAGTCGGGAGCGCCTCTGAGTAGTAGTAGACTTGAGGAGGCGCTATAGAAATATCCGAAATAAATAAATAAATCAAATGAATAAATTATTATTACACACACACACTCACACACACACACACACACACACACACACACACACACACACACACACACACACACACACACACACACACACACACACACACACACACACACACACACACACACACACACACACACACACACACACACACACACACACACACACACACACACACACACACACACACACACACACACACACACACACACACACACACAAGCACGCACACATATAGTTCTGTCAGAAAGTCAAGGATTCTGACAGAAAATAGAAAAATTGCTCCTTTGGAAAATAATAATAATAATAATATTTATTCTTTAATTAAGCGCCTGCAAACGCACTGCGCTGTACATGTACATGTTATGCGATAAACCTTAACTACTAACAGAACAGACAGCCTGCAATACACGGCGCAAATTGCAGCCTACAAAGCATGTCCGCCTATGGGACTCGATCTCTGTACCTCTCGCACTCTACGCCAGATGAAATCCAATGCGCTATCGGGCCCCCGATTAAAAAACCTTATCTCTTTTAATGCAGTGACTTAAAGTTACAAATGGTATACTTTTAGAAGTTTTAGACATGGTAAATTTGTAAATTTTAGCAAAATAGAATATTCTTTTGCAATTTAGCAAACACTCTTAGATGTAATCTAATGAAACAACTATGTGCAGTGCTTTTGTTCTATGGTAGTGCAATATGGAAGTCCAAACAGGGTTAGATTTGGCAAGGATCTTGTTCTTCAAGTTTTCTGCCTTTGGGGTTGGTTCAAATGTCCAATGCCTCTTCCTCTCTCGATGCTGGGCTTCCTCCTTCAGTTTACTGTATCCATCCACCATCATCCAGGCCAGCAGCACCCATCTATGTCTTCCTCTCATTCTCTTTTCCCATTATTTTCTCTATGATAGTTCTCAGTAGGGAATATCCCCTCAATATGTGACCAATCCACTTCCCGTGTCTCTCTAGTATATTAGAAATAAGAGATCTTTCCTTGTCTGCCTTATGCAACATACTTTCGTTTGTTTTATGCTGTTTTATGGCTAGGATCACGGCTATTAATATTTCCAATAATTGTACTATCCAGGTCTCGAACTGGCTACTGTTGCTTCCTGGCCTTGCTTTGCCATATCTATATAAATAAAGCGAGAATTCTGTCTGTCTGTCTCTCTGTCTGTTTGACCGGGATTAACTTCTACAATTTTCCACCTTTTCACTCGAAACCTTCACTACTGTGTTGGCCTCGGCATCGGACACCCAGTGGAGGGGTTCGCGTACCCCTTTTCACCGCTAACATGGTGAAAATCCCCCAAAACTCTACCCAACCGACCGTCCCTCACGCCCAAAGCGGTTCTATTTATGGCGCCGGTATTCCCCAACGTCATTAATAATGCGCATAACGACACCGTCCCTCACGGCCCAGCTCGCCTCTTCCACTGCCAAGCGGTTCTATTTATGGCGCGGGTATTCCCCAACGTCATTAATAATGCGCATAACGACGTTGTTTACTTTCGCACAAAATTTAATTACGATCGATTCGAACTATATTCATCGTTTTACAGCAAAATTGTATGTTCAAAGACTCTGCTTTACTAAGGGCAGTGACGGCTACATTTCTGGCGTTTTCTGTAACCCGCCAACGCCGGGTTCACCCTCTTCGACTGCGAAGCAGTCAGTCCACGGGAGACTGCGAAGCAGTCTTCCCGACTGCAAAGCAGTCGTCGCCACAGGGCGACTGCGAAGCAGTCAGTCCTCGGCAGAGGTTGCAAGATGCAACAAGGCGTATACAAGACTGCGAAGCAGTCTCCGCTGTACGCAAGAAGGCGTCTACAACACTACAAGACTGCGAAGCAGCCTCCGCTGTACGCCAGAAGGCGTACACAAGACTGCGAAGCAGTCTCCCCCACAGGTCGCTTAAATTTCTTCCTTATTCGCTACACGGATTTAAACTTATACCTAAATTTGTTGCTTATTCGCTACATGGAATGAAACTTATAACCCCGGGCAATGCCGGGTAAACCAGCTAGTTTTAAATAAGCACAAGGAAACAATCTTATTCAATCATGAATTTGTGTTGCTAGACTGTCTATTCAAAACTTTCTATCACCATATCTTGGAAGCATAATCACACATTTACAAAGGGTAAGAAAACTTTCAAATATCATCAGTGATCTCAGATTTACAGATAGTAATAGAAAAGTGTTTACAGGCACGGACGTCCGGAGGGGGGGGCAGAGGGCATTAGCTTCCCCCTGGATTTTGCAAATATTTAAAAAAAATAAAATCTGTTGATTATTATGATTATTACAACAGTCCCAACACGATTTTCAATGCAAAAACACGTCACTGCTCCCCCTACAAAACCTTTCCCCTCCTACACAAATATTACCCCCCACCCCCGGAAAAAATCTTGTGGATGCCCATATTTCCAGTGTTGAAGTCATCTGTCCAGTTATACCTTGGCTGCACTACCATGCACTCTCTAATATCATCCTTATGACATCTGCATACTTGTAGTTCGTGATTGACTTTGGATTCGCGATAAGGGTTTCTTTGTCTTATTGCATTTCATCTTCCTTTAATAATTTTATTCTAACAGTTGTATTTTTATTTGTGATAGATTTGCAATAACATGGAAAAGCAGTAATAAATTCAACCTATAAATAGTTCCAATATTTGAACTGTGTTCAAGATCTCAAGATGCAAGTAACTAGCCACAACAAACCAAACACATACATATGTGATTTTTGTAACAAAACGTTTACATGGAAATCCAGTCTGAAAACCCATAAAAGAACCTACACTGGAGAAAAACCAATCAAGTGCAATTTATGTCACAAATCACTTGTGCAGAAGACCAATCTGGAAAACCATAAAAGAGCCCACACTGGAGAAAAGCCATATGTGTGCAATTTATGTCACAAAGCATTTTCACACAAGACTACTCTGGAATGCCATAAAAGAGCCCACACTGGAGAAAAGCCATACATGTGCAATTTATGTCACAAAGCATTTGCATGGAAGAGTCATCTGGTATACCACAAAAGAACTCACACTGGAGAAAAACCATATATGTGTAATATATGCCACAAAGCATTTGTACAGAAGAGTGTTCTAGACCACCATTCAAAAACCCACACTGGAGAAAAACCATTCAAGTGCAATTTATGTCACAAAGAATTTGCACATAAGACCAATCTGGAAAACCATAAAAGAGCCCACACTGGAGAAAAACCATACATTTGTAATTTATGTAACAAAGCATTTGCATGGAAGTCTCATCTGGGATACCATAAAAGAACCCACACTGGAGAAAAACCATACATATGCAACTTATGTCACCAAGCATTTGCACAGAAGACTCATCTGGAATGCCATAAAAGTACCCACACTGGAGAAAAACCATACATATGCAATTTATGTCACAAAGCATTTGCACAGAAGACTCAGCTGGAATGCCATAAAAGAACCCACACTGGAGAAAAACCATACATATGCAGTTTATGTCACAAAGCATTTGCATGCAATACTACTCTGGGACACCATAAAAGAATCCACACTGGGGAAAAACCATACATATGTAATTTATGTCACCAAGCATTTGCACAGAAGACTCAGCTGGAATGCCATAAAAGAGTCCACAGTGGAGAAAAACCATACATGTGTAATTTATGTCACAAAGCATTTGCATGGAAGAGTCATCTGGTATACCACAAAAGAACTCACACTGGAGAAAAACCATACATGTGTAATATATGCCACAAAGCATTTGTACAGAAGAGTGTTCTAGACGTCCATTCAAGAACCCACACTGGAGAAAAACCATTCAAGTGTAATTTATGTCACAAAGAATTTGCGCAGAAGTCCAATCTGGAAAGCCATAAAAGAGCCCACACTGGAGAAAAACCATACATGTGTAATTTATGTCACAAAGCATTTTCATGGAAGTCTCATCTGGAATACCATATAAGAACCCACACTGGAGAAAAACCATACATATCCAACTTATGTCACCAAGCATTTGCACAGAAGACTCAGCTGGAATGCCATAAAAGAACCCACACTGGAGAAAAACCATACATATGCAGTTTATGTCAGGAAGCATTTGCATGCAATACTACTCTGGGACACCATAAAAGAACCCACACTGGAGAAACACCATACAAGTGCAATTTATGTTACAAAGCATTTACACGTAATGCTACTCTGGAATGCCACAGAAAAACCCACTCTGGAGAAAAACCACACATGTGCAATTTATGTCACGAAGCATTTGCACAGAAGACTACTCTAGAATGCCATAAAAGAATCCACACTGGAGAGAAACCATACATGTGCAATTTATGTCACAAAACATTTCCACAGAAGACTCAGCTGTAATGCCATAAAAGAACCCACACTGGAAAAAAACCACACATATGCAGTTTATGTCAGAAAGCATTTGCATGCAATACTACTCTGGAACGCCATAAAAGAACCCACACGGGAGAAAAACCATACATGTGCAATTTCTGTCACAAAACATATGCTCAGAATACTACTCTGGAACGCCATAAAAGAACCCACACTGGAGAAAAACCATAACTCTGCAGTTTATGTCACAAAGCATTTACAGAGAAAACTTTTCTGGAACGCCATAAACGAACCCACAGGGGAGAAAGCCCATAAAATGTAATTTATGTCACAAAGCATTTGCACAGGAGAGTGTCCTAGATCACAATAT
Source organism: Allolobophora icterica (assembly GCA_963556255.1). NCBI lineage: Eukaryota > Metazoa > Annelida > Clitellata > Crassiclitellata > Lumbricidae > Allolobophora > Allolobophora icterica. Next base: position 81,927,888 of record OY744605.1, on the reverse strand, counting down.
AAGACCATACAAGTGGTGTATATGTCATAAACGATTTGCACACAGCGGTGATCTCAAATGCCATATAAGAAACTACACTGGAGAAAAAATATACACATGCAGTGTATGTAAAAAATCTTTAACACGGACGTGTGCTCAGAAACGCCATGCATGAACCACAATGGAGAAAAACTATACAAATGCACTTTATGTAACAAAGCATTTACACAGAGTGACGCTCTCAAAAATGCAGCCAAGAAGACACGCTTTGTAAAAGCCACGGAAGTGTAAATAATGTGATGTGGCATTGCATGGGGTGAGTGTCTCGGCTACCATGCAAGATTCTATACTGGTAAAAAATTCTGTGAGTGTGAATTCTATGAATTCGTTGTGCCGAACATGGCACACATGCCATGCAAGCACTTTATGTAAGAGATTCAGTACATTTGTGGGGCGTGGTGGCTCAGTGGTAAGTTCGGCGCCTTGTGACCGGAGGGTTGCAGGCTCGAATCCCACTCGAGCCGCTGCGTACGGACCTTGGGCAGGTCCTTCACTCGCAATTGCTCGTGGCGCTTCGGCGTGAAAATTCCAGCACAGTATCAAATGCTGTAGTCGGGAGCGCCTCTGAGTAGTAGTTGACTTCGAGAGGCGCTATAGAAGTATCCGGAATAAATCATATACTGATTATGAGGACTGTGTTGATGTTGTCTGCAGTCTGCTACAGAATTCTTGCAAGATCTTCCTAAGCAGAGGACGGAAGTCCAGTTGTAACGATTTTCTGGAGCTATTGTAGAGTAATGTCTGATGTTATTGCTCATTTAAGTTTTTTTATAGATACTATGGATGTAGAATGTGTGACGAAATGCTTGAAATTGAAAAGGATTCTGTGGAACATAATAAAATTTATGTTACCATCAGATCATTATCGTTATGTTATTATCACTACTGTTATACTTCACAGATGTATAGCCTATATTTCTTGAAATATTTTAAATGTATGGGTTTAGTTAATTCACTAGAAGAAAGAAAACAGATTAGTTTGCAAGTCTATAGTTCGGTATGTTGACTTTACACCCGTGTTATTCATTAATTCATACCGGGAATTTTTTTATAGAGTCTAAGGTTGTCTGCTCAGAAGCACTCCCGACCCATCCCGACTGAAGAGCACATTCCTGAGATTGGAGTAAAATGTGACGGCATGGGCTCCAGCCTCCGGGTAGTCCCCGGCGCCGCCGCCGCTAAGCCCTCAAGTCGAAACCAGTCGCTAAGCTATCGACTGCTAGCGACTTCGTTCACTTAATATGTTGCTTGTTGTTTTAATAGCGGTTTCCAAGTTTCAATTTGACGAAGATAGCAGAAGGAAATGAGCAACACTTACAATACAATACAATGCAATCTTCGTATGTTGAGGAAAACAAGCTGACATGCGCGGCAACTTGATACATTATAAAAGAAACAGTTTGCTTTGTTAGTAAGAGTTTTATGGTAATTCAGGGTAGTATTCTTATAGAGAATACGCGGTATATAGTTGTCTTTCCTATGAATTCTATTTCGAATTAAGATGGTGTTCATTATTACGGAGGGGGAAGAAGCAGGGTGAGAAATGTCGATCAGGGCTGGGGATTCAAACCCTTAGTCTTTCTTAGGACCCCACAGGTCTACAACTCTTGCACTGAAGAATTTCTGCCCTAATGTTCCTTTTGGCTTCTTAAATAATTTATACAGGTCTATGTCCTCGAGTTGCCTTGTTTGGTGCTCACTCAAAGAACCTCTCCCACTGCAGTGCTTCGATCGATCCTTTCCAGTGATAATCTAATAGGCCTAATTGCTTCAATCCTCTGCTCCTTCTCTCCAATGCTGTTAGTCCACACCGTTTCAACCTTTCTTCATAGCTCAGATCCTTAATTGTAGGCCCTAGCCCCAAATCGTTTTGTAGCTCTTCTTCGCTCTTTCTCCAGTTTTCCTTGTCCTGTTTAAGGTTGGATTCCATCGTCGATAGTACGTGTTTCTGTAGGGCCTATAGGCCTAAGTCGATCGATCGTTTATTCGTCGATGGAAGGATAGCAATATTCACGAAGAGGAATTGCCTGGATTTATATTCTAAAGTATTAACGAGGAATTCTTTTCATTGGAATTAATCTGAGTGCAATTGCGTCGTACTAATCTGCTGCTGTCGAGCGGTCTCTGTCTGCATGCTATGCTTGGAGTTAGGCCTATATCGCAACCCGGATTTACCACCTACGCCAAATCCAGGATTAGGCCATAGAATTATGTGTCGACTGTGGTTGAAGCGCCCTACGGATGAATGTCTCTGTCAGATAGATATAGGGCCTATAGGCTCCTAGAATAGTTATTCTGCGAAAGGCGCCTTATAGATTTCTAGATACAGTATATAGCGCGGTGGCTTGTTCACCGCTGCCCTTGTCTTATTGTGAGAGGTTACCTAGCTAATTTTAATTTGAGAAATCGAGTCGATTGGTTGTCGACGTCTTAATTAGGCCTAATTGTGGTTGCTGAGGATATAATTATAGCGTTGATTGTTGAGTCTTATGCGGCAATATCAAATTACCCCATGGACTTTGCTATGTTGCCATGGGCGGCGATCCGGGGGGGGGGGGGTTGAGGGGGACAAGACCCCACCTTTAAGAGTGGGGAGACACGCCATACATCGGACCCCCAAATAAATTTTTTGACCCTTTTCTGACCAGATCAGTTGAAAAATCTTTTTTGACCAGATCAGTTCAAAATGTCCCCCCCCACCTGTCAAACAAGATCGCCGCCACTGTATGTTGCTATGTTGAACCTAAAAGGGAGCCTAATTGTAGTCCGCAGCCTGGACCGCAGGGGCCGCGTGTATGAGCAGGTCGCAAGTTCTAGTCCAGACTAGTTTTTGCTCAAAGCCCGACTAGCTGATAAGATCGGCGTCCATGTCGACGTCTTAGTGCGCTTTAAGTCCAGGCCAAAGCTACGCCACCGGACAGCCAGGCGTAGATTGACTAGTACGAGCAGGAAGATGGCGACGGCTGTGGTTCGTCGGTTAAGAAGAAGTTTAAGATGCCAAAGAGTGGATTTCACGATCCGTGCTTCCACTGGACTCGTTCTCCAACAATGAACTTTATGCTTTTAGCTTTCGTCGTCACGACACCGTGTCATAACAAAGATGATTAGCATTGCCCTCCCTAACTTATCCACGCTTGGGACTGGCACTACCAGAGTAAGGAGTGGTGGGATTCATTGATTGCCAACTCAAGGTGTCCCAAGAGTAGGAAATATTAAGGACCACCCCAAGTTCTACTAAGGGACACAACAGAGGCGGCGCTATACTAGGGCGCGCCAAGCAAAATGCCCTAGTAAAAAAGCCTTTGCCCTGGTCGATGCCCTGCCAGAATTTTTGTCCTGTCCAGAATTTGTTCGGGCAGATTTGTTATATCCTGAGATATAAATTCACTGAAATGTTAAAATTTGCTTTACAAATGTCAAAAGCATCCTTCTGAGGTGCTTCGCCCATCTGACCTCCTGACTAGAGACAAATATAATAGTGCTGGGGGTGATTTATGGCAAGCACGGTAGCACGATCTTATATGGTCACCATTTACGGTCGCGCTACCACGCTCTCCATAAATCGCCCTCTGCACTGGTTATTTGTACGACTACCCTGGCTATGCCGTGGTTACAAAAAATGTCTGGAGCTGCCACTGGGACACGATACTCAGTTTACATTACTAATCCCAATACCAATTCCACTTTTTAACATTTTAATGACGAGCTCGTACTAAATGTGACTATGAAACCAATGCAGCTCATTGTTAAAGTGTTAATTAAATGTTTAAGAAATCCCTTCTTCTCAAACAACAAAGCAGAAAAACAGCTCATCGATTCATTTCATTTTGCTTCGAGTACAGAATACAGACTTGGAATCGAGAGTTTCCTGATGACAATTGTACTTGATATTCGATCATTCACTCACTCGCCTTTCTTTCCGTTACAAACAGTTACACTACGATTACGATTAAAACATGCAGTGCTTGAATTTCAGTAAAATTGCACGACACTTAGACACCGCTACAAAGCACGTGGCTACGGCAAGGAACTGGTTACAGCATGGAGGTAATTTTAAACCAACACCAAAACACAGATTAAGCAAGCTGTTCTTTGGTGTGACCCTGTCCTTGGCTATACCTCCCAGATCGAAGCTACAATGATTAAGGTTCCATTGTACGGAAAAATCACAATGGCAAGACTGAACAAAGAAAAGCACAACACGGAAGCAGAGAACAAAGAAATCGCAAAGAAAGACAAACTTACTGAAGATGCTGCTGGTAATGTAACCAAGATTTATGTAGCACCAACCATGGAAAACTCATTAGCAGCAAATTCGAACCAAACCCAGTAACATTGGTAATGCGCTTTAGAAAATAGCGATTGTTAAGCACACATTTAAATAGCATCTCTTCACGAGAATACTCGTTAGAGGTGCATCCGAATTGATGATGCAAGACCCCAATGGCACAGAATGATGTTCATCTGCTGCAGCAACTGAGGCAGAAAAAGAACACGTGGCTCAGATTACATATAAGCCTGTACCAGAATGAAATGCCAACAATGGCAAAGTAAACATGTCACAGGTTGTATTACTCTGATATAATCAACTGTTATTATTTGTATTAAAACAACCAGTACATGAACTGTCAGCACAGACTTTGTTGGGTAAATGGGTCCCCCCTTCACAGAGACCCCCCTCACAGGAAGCCCGAACCTGTACGCTTATAAAACACAGAGCGAGTACTTCACCAATTAGTTACCATGTGAGCTTTGAGCAGCTGCAACACCTTACAATTATAAATGGTTTTGTCGTCTTGAGACAGTAACTGTGTACAGTTCAATTCAAATGAAAACATTTTCAACTACAGCACCATAGCAAAAACAAAGGAGAGAGCAGTCATCGATAATTATTATTTCTCTATTAAGCGCCACGACTAAGCATCAATTGATGGCGCCGAGCAATTGCGAGTGAAGGACTTGCAACCATGTCCCAATGGCGCTGGGCAATTCAAACTCCGGGGACTGCAGTAGGGTTGTAGGGTTTTCACAGAGGAAGACTAACCTAAACACATCTGTAAACCTAGTCTAAAAACGCTGACAACTCAAAAGCTTTTGCAGTTAGAAGTACTACGTAGTTAAACAGTTACACAGAATTTCGAAGTTACAATCAGAAAAGCAACGTCAAAATCAGCTTTCAATCTCAACTGAATTTAATCTAATCACAACTCACGTACACTGTGGAAATTTCAACCCACCTACGCAATACAACGATACAACCAAACAGTTACCTTGATCTACCTATTACCACGGATCAGTTACCTTAATTTCAAGCACACACGTTAGAATGAACTGTGGAGCAAATGGTGCTCAGGGTTTCACAGCGCAAGTGTGACATGTTTTCCGATCTGTAACAGATGCTACATTTATTTATAATTATAACACTGCTTAAATATTGTTACACAAATGCTCAGCACAGCTGTACATTCATAAATAATTACAAGTTGAAATTGTGAAAGCCAGGTACATGTATCTCCAGATGTCACAAGTGCTTACAAATCTCAAGCAATATATGCGACTTCTAACAATCAATTAATCAATCGATTGTTTGATCAAAGTTGTTCCCCTCCAGGTCCGTCACCCGAAACATTCAAGCGTATATCTTCTTATTAGCATAAGTAAAATTAGAATTAACCTTATAGGTCAGTGCAGGAAAAAACAGTTGTTTAATTCGAGAAAGTGCAGAATATTATCAATATCATAAGTAATATACTTTAGAAAAACCAAAAAATTTGTTCAATTCAAGCAAGTTACAAAACAGCCTCAAAATCTCGACCAATTTTATTAGAAAATATAATGAAATTAATAAAATGCAGCCATGTTCTTCATATCACACGAATGCTTTGCCTTCCAACCAAACGTGCCTCCACTTTAGAGTATCGGCCAGAAAATCCAGATAGAACAGAGTATGAGCTAGTAAACTTGGATTGAACCTTCTTTGCCATGTTATAGAAACTTATCTCCCACCACTCCAGTTGCGGATTTAACCCAGTTATCTCCTTCTTACAATTACACTGATTAAACTTATTAATTTCTCAAGCTCGTTGCAGGAAGGTGATCAGCACGGAGGCACCCCAAACGCACACTACATACACACCTAGACCCATACACACATGCATAAATACACACAAACACACACATACACGCAAACACTCTTGTGCATACACACACATACATACACACGTCTGCCACAAGAGATAAATGCCATAACTTAGAAACAAGGTCAATAATTATCATTCAGGTACAACACAATAAATCATTGAAACTAACTATCGCCTTAATTCCTCCGCTAGTTATAACCAATAGTACAAAACTCGGACAGTCTAAACTAAGAGTAGCACAAAGTTAACGAATCAAGTAACACCGCGTTTAGTAATCTGACTAAAACTAGCATACCTAACACGAGAACAATATCGTTAAGAATCACTAATTAAGCAGATGTTGCAAAAAATCGTTTGCACGTCATAGATTAATTTCACATTGTTGCTAGAAACTGGAAGCGAGCCGCTGAAAGAACAGCGACGGTTACACATACGATGCAACGTAAACACAACGTAAACATTTACTTACACAATCTCGTAAACCATGTAACACTGTTCCAGAAACACATTACCATCGAATGATTATGTTTTACGCGCTCAATCCAGTGTGTCTCATTATGATTACAGAAATTGATATCGCCTAAAAATAGACACTGGGGACACTGAAATTAGTAAGGCAGAGAACTACCAAAATGAACTTAAAATTCGAGCTGCGAGATTTGGAGAGTCGACGAACAATTGCACAAAAAGCCCACAGTTTACAACATCGTACGCAACGTCCCAACCACGACCAGAAATATTTATGTTCCAGTTGCAGGATCAGCTTCAAACTTTTGAGTGTATGCCTACATTATTGGTAAAAAAACTAAGTAATAGGGGCACCGAAAACTGAGAAACAAGTCTGTATGCATGCCGCCCGATGACAGAGTATGTAAAAAAGCGCCAAGAATAGTAAGAGTTAGAAAGGTTACGTAAACTCGTAGCAAAAGTGTTCATTTGTTTTTGTCAGTTTTGTCCTAGCCAGTTTGTTAACTTTGTGGTTGCAACAAACAACGATCGGAATATCTTTAGGAGGCAGCCAACTCCTCCGACTCTGGCCAAGCCTGAAACAAACACAAAATAAGAAGTGCTCAGCTATAGGCATGCATTGCTTGTACACATCTGTATTGCATTGTATTTAAACATTTGTAAAGCGCATCTAGTAGGGTGAACCACTCAGAGGCACACATCCATATCTGGGTGTCTGTATGGCGCTTTAAGAACCTCTCGGCAAGGCTGGAACATGGAAGTGTCCAGCTCCTATGTCCCAAAGTGGAACGTAGTGAGGCGCTCACTGGTTTCATCACTGACACTCCAGACTCCATCTATAAACGACTTGATTGAGAAATTGCATTAGAATGAAAATTAGACTTCTATAACGGAGAATAAACTTTGGTAAGGCAGCCACCCTTATGCAAACCTAATGGCACTCTCTGCCTACGACCTTCAATGAGATGACTAACACTGGAATATCCGAGACTCAGCTTTAATGGCGGCCCCTATGAACCTTTCCCTGCTGATGATTTCAATGCAATGTAAGCGACATATTAGAATTGCCATGTTTTATATTACCACAGGCACTGGAGAGGAGGATGCTCTTTCTTACTATACCTGGTTAGACTGCTGGTTAGGAGAGTCTTGTAGACTGGAACTACTTTCTAAGGTCTACAACACAATCAAAGCCAACATTTCAAGTCTGCCATACAACACAATACAATGCCAAAATATTCTCGTGCACCCCAACATGCATTATTATTGCTACAAACTCCCCAATATCGACTTTGAGTGGGAATCTGTTGGATTGGCTCCATGTGTGCGCGTGAGCCATCCACTGGTGACTCTTCAAGTCATCTTGTGCACTGGTTTGTTTACGGACAATATATTTCTCTTCGCAATTACATTAAAACATCATTCAGGTAAGCGCAGAGAAAGCTTCGATTATTGCAGTGGTTCTATATAAAATATCTTAATAAATAACTCTGCCGCTGCCCGCACTCTAGTAGTGCCAGTCCCAAGCCTCAATAAAGGAGGAGAGCAAAGCTATTCTTCTTTGTTATGACACAGCATCATTAAATGTTCAGTAACTTACCAAATAAATTAAATAATTATTAACCAGATCACACTAATTTACGAGTGCACCTTCAAAAGTGTGGGTAGCTGGACAAGACAATCTTCAAGTGTTTTTGACATGAAATAGGAGCAAGAGAATGGTCCCTCAAAGCTGGAGCTAGTGAATTCAATAGACGAGGACCAGTGTGCGAGTAGACACGGAAAGCACGCATATGTAAAAAGAGACCTAACTGCACAAAAGAAATTATTTGTATATTATACCTCAGTGTTCTTCAATTTCGTTAATTCTTCCTCTAGCCTCTCTTTCTCTTCCAGAGCCTAGCAAAGAATTCAAATTCACAAAAAATACTTAGACGCGCCTGAAACTTTACATAAAATTCACCCAAATGTTTCTACATTTGATTGGTACTTTTAACCAAAGAACCTAAATGTCAAGATAGTGATTTACAAAGGAACAAAACAAGTTTGTTTACACAATCCAACCTTCTCATCTCCGTGCCAGCTTCACATGGTAACCAATTCGTTACGTGGAGAGTAGTATGGGTTTGAGACGGTTACTGTGTAGGAACCTTGAGCAAGTCCTTAACTCACAGTTGCTCAATGCCATCGATGTTCAGTCATATGGCTGTGTGTGCACTTCTGAACTTTGGAAGAGTGTAGTATCAAATACAGTTGTATTGTACTATATTATAAACTATTAAAACCAGTCTTGCTAAACAAGACAGAAATGTAAGAAATGGCTTAATTTAAACTAAAAAGAAACTTGTGGAGTTTATCTAACACTGAAATCACGTGTTTAAGAAATCACATTTAAACGACAAGCGAACTTACGACGGTAAACTAAGAATGTTACATGATCAAGAATCATGTGTTAAACTGCTACAGCCTAAGGAATTGTTGAGTTGTACCCCACGAATTAAACTTGCAAAGCAGTTCCAAGCAAAACTAACCGCCTCGTATTTCTTTCGCCATTTCTGTTCTTCGTTGTCAACGTTGTTTTCCAGCTGTTTGAGAATTCTCTCCTATTACCAGACCAGAAAAGCCATAACGAGTCTTTTAAATACGAGGAAAACAATTGACCTGCACTGCTTCCATTAGTTATCACTTCAAATGAAAATCACTAAAGACTGCAACTTTAAACACAATAATTTATATAGCATCATAATGCCTTGCCTTGTGCTGTCGATTCGTTGAATCCTAGCGACTGTCATGGTCAACCTTCTCCATGTGCTCCGATTTCTCGTGGCCTCTCTCAGCTCCGAGATGTTCATCTTCATTGCCTCTTGTATCTCCTCCATCCATCTCCTCCTTGGTCGTCCTCTCCTCCTCTTGCCCTCCCCACACGCCAACATCATCTCCTTTTCCAGCCCATCTGCACGCATCACATGTCCAAAGTATGACATCTTCTGCCTGGACGCTCTCTGCCCCAACGTCAAACTCCCTCTCCAGTGTCCTATTTCTTCCAGGATATCCTCGTTAGTTCTCTTCTCAGTCCAAGAAACCCTCAACATTTTCCTCCAGATCCACATTTCACATGCCTCAATTTTCTTCTCCAATGCCTTGGTTTTTGTCCATGTTTCGCATCCGTAAAGCACCACTGGTAAGATCATTGCATCATAATAGTGATTTTAATTGCAATGAAGACAATTTATATAGCACTGTAGCTGCAAATGCAATGAAGACAATTACATTGTAAGTATTGAGCTGCTTATCTGCACTGTAGCGATATAAAAAAATCCGAGTCCAATTGGACACTTCATGTTCATTCACTCCTGTGGATATGACTCAAATGGAGAACAAGAACAATTCTTCTTGACTGGACGCTAGACAAAGGAACCAGACTGTGCTACAGGAAAGCATAGGAAGAGTGACTTTGATGGACTCCTTGATTTACTTATGTGGACTCGGACGACAGATAATGGAGTCTGTTTTTGCTATAAAGAATACAAGGACAGGGCACACAACAAACATGTTGGATTCCTTTATTTACTTAGGTGGACTTTGATGATGGAAAAAAGGGCCCAGACCAAGCCACAGAATATTTAGCAGACATTGTAAGGAAGAGAGAATGGTGTTGGATTCCTAGATGATCTGCACAACACTGAAGAAAAAAGGAGAGAATTTGGCCCACGAGGGATGAAAAGTGGTCCTCACCGTGTCAGCCAGAATTGTCTGGTAGTTCACCACCTCGGCCTGCAGACTGCTCTGCGCTAGTCTGGCTTCGGCAAGTTCCTGTGCAACATCATCCTGCAACAATATGATTATAATTAATTACAGTCTCTTAAGCTAGCCCTGAGTATGAAGCGCTAGCAACTTCATTTTCTTAGCCTCGGCATATGAGGGCAGGTGGCCAGTCCTCTCCCTCACAATCTCATCTTCCCACCAACAGTGCACACTCATTATAGCTGAGTTCGCTATGGGCGCAGGCAGAACAGAAATCCCGAGTGAAATTTCTGTCCTGGACGGGATTTGAACCAAAACCAAGCCGTGATCAGGTCAACACCTAGAAGATCAGTCCGCTAAGACAGAGACACAGTTTATGGTGGATAAGCAGTTTGAAAATCTTAAGTTTAGAACGAAATGACATAAGCAACTGAGAACCAACAGATACAGAGAGAGAGAGAGTGAGTTTCCGAACCTAGGTCCAATCTGGGTTATACGCTGTGATAACATCATGCAATGCAACAAAGCTGTTACATTGCATCTCAAATGTATGTATGTACGTATGTTATATGCATGTAGTTATGTAAGTATATATATATTATAATCTGTATATGTATATATATATTTTGTTTATTCAGAGAAATGGTGAGATCTTATACCGCAACTCATTACATATTATATTTACGTTCTATGCATGTACGTATGGATATATGTTGCGTACATATGTATGTATATACGTAAGCATGTAGTTACATACAATGCATAACTTCCACCACTTAGGCACACAATAGATCTCCAAAAGGCCAGAGCTACGTAATTCTGCGTTGAGCATAACATCCTACTGATTTGTTGTTGTTCTTGGCCTCGACGTCTTTGACCTGTTTGTCTTTGGCCCAGAGTTCCATCTGCATGTTCTCAATCATCTCCATCAACCGCGTCTTGTCTGCCTCCAGCTCCTGCAACAACCAACGCAACATACTGTAACATACTGCCCAGTATCAAAGACATCACAGCAAGTACACAATTTCCAGCAAGATCCTTTATTGGATTTCAAAGTTGGCATTCAGCATTCCCAAGTCTGTTACTTAAGACACTGAAAAACCAATTTTAAGTCTAAATAGCAGCTAAAAGACACTAAAACATATAGTCTAGTCTTCAATTTGAAGGACTAAACATATAGTATCTCCTTCAACTTAATGGACTAAAGAAATAGTCTATCCTTCAACTTAATGGACTAAAGAAATAGTCTATCCTTCAACTTAATGGACTAAAGAAATAGTCTATCCTTCAACTTAATGGACTTGATGGATAGAAATAGTCTATCCTTCAACTTAATGGACTAAAGAAATAGTCTATCCTTCAACTTAATGGACTAAAGAAATAGTCTATCCTTCAACTTAATGGACTAAAGAACTAGTCTATCCTTCAACTTAATGGACTAAAGAAATAGTCTATCCTTCAGCTTAATGGGCTAAAGAAATAGTCTATCCTTCAACTTAATGGACTAAAGAAATAGTCTATCCTTCAACTTAATGAACTAAAGAAATAGTCTATCCTTCACTTATCGCACTAAATACATAGGTTAACATCTCACAAGTGCTGTGGTCATTCAGTGGCATATAAAGTAAAATATAAGCCTAAACTACATCATTAAACAAATCCTTAAATATACAATATTCAAACTGTTGTAATACAATACACAAATAAAATTTCTAGAAATTTCAAACAATTCTAATGCCATCAACGCAAATGTCCTGTGACCCTTTCGGCAGTCATTTGTGTTGCATATAACCCTATCCAAGACTTATTTATCTCCAGATTAGATATCAACAACAGTCAAAATCATAAGCAAAGCCAAACAGTCAAGCAGCCAATCACATAAGTAATGATTTCTCGGTTATTGGTCAAAGCATGAATATCTAGGCCTTCATGAAAGACATACAATAATGCTAGAACTAAGAAAACAATGAAAACATCGGGTAATAAATAAAGAAACTTAAGACAAATGCGTACGAAAATCTAAAAATATTAAACACTACAGCAAGCAATCTAACAGAAAAATCATGCAACAACTGTAAAAAGCAGCAACAAAAGTGACAGTTGATTGAAATGCTGTGAGTAGGATGACAATGGCACTACACGAGTTATTAGCAAGTTAATTAGATTAAATTAGACTCTTAATCAAACACAAACTTGAAAAACACACCCCAACTACATGTTAATGCAATTGATTCAAGCTGCTACATACAGTAGTAAAGCCGAAGTTAAGCCATATGAGAAGCAAGTGATCTGTTGATCCTCCCATGAGCTAATGTAACTGTTAATGCCACTGTTTATGTTACTGATTCAAGCATTCATGCAACAACATATTATTATAATTATTATTATTATTGTTTTTGTCCCAAGGTACATATAATCCCTCAAGAGTCTAAAAATTATGCTAGGAGCTGTTGTTGAATGCCTGAAAAATCAGGCCTCATCCTCCGCAACATTATTATTATTGTTATCATTATTATTTTAATTATTATTATTATTATTATTATTATTATTATTATTATTATTATTATTATTATTATAAGACGATTTATGTAGCACAAGTTATTACAACTAAATACATCAAAAATGTGTTAACAGTAGCCCAGTCTAGTCTGACAACATAAACAGGAAAGTCCAAGTTCTTCTGGAAACTTCCGATAGTCTACAAGCTGAAATTGTTCGATAGTTCACGTTACAAAAATAGGCTTTATGTCAAGGAGATTCTGGTGTCTGGTTTCCAACAGGTTAGTTGATTCAGGAGATTATTCAAATTTGATGGCCAAGAAAAAGTCTCTCAAGAGAACACGCATGATTTACTTTATAGGCCGTTTGTCTCGCAGCACATCGACTTGAAGATTTCAATCTGGATAGCGATTAGTGATGCCAGTAGGGGAATACGTCTGCCTACTGTTGTACTCTTTCAAGTTCGGCTGGCTGCAGAAATCTTTTATCTGCAATCCGATATGAATCTATAGCTTCATAGTGGTTGGGTTATCTACTTGGAATATCCTCTTTCTGGAGCTGAAGGTCAATTTGGCCAGGGTTGATATAAACACTTCTCAACAACGGCTGTTTACACTCTTTAGTCTAATACTGAACTTGGAGCATCTTTGAACAGATGTCCTGAATGAACTATGAATAGAAAGGCAAGACCAAGAGCAACAACCAACAGAAATAATTTATATAGCACTTGTATTTATAACCAAAAGCCCTTGCTTTTAAGCATTCTGTAGCTAGCTATTTTTAGTGTGCTCAACAATGTTAATTAGTCAGCACAAGTATGTTTGGTCTCCTGACTTATGCTAGAGGGCATTCAAATGCAGTTGACAGAAGCTGTGAAAAGAGTGTTCATATAGGCAGCCCATCTGAAGCGATCACCTGTCATAACTGTAATCATTCATTTATATAGCACCTCTTTAAAAACTCTTCAGAGGTGATCCAAATCCAACAACACAAACCACAAACACAAACACAATCACCTTAACCGCTAACATACTACTTTCTATCTAAGCACACCTGCACAGGTAACAATGAAAATTATTCTACGTAAGCAATCAGATCTAAGCAGCAGCTACACGTAAGCAACAGGAAACAGGAACGACGCAACAAGAATAAAACTCGCAAGAAATTTTATTCTTCTTGGAATGACAACAGGCACAAGACTCATACACAAGAATTTTTACCACAGGATGGACATTGGTTTCTCTAGGGTAATTTTAATCTCCCTTTACGTACAAGTGGTCCACTTTTCTGATTTCAACCAAAATTATCTGGTTTTCAGCCTATGTAACCCAGGTTTGTATCCCAAGCAACCCAGGATTTTAGCATAAATAATCTGATTTTCAGTTCATATAACCCTAGTTTCTATCCCAAGTAAACCAGGTTTTCAGCCGAAGTCTACCTTGTTTTGCAGCATAAACTGATTTTACGATCAAGCGATGAACTGGTCACGTGATCATAGCATGGTTTTAAACCCATTCTACAAAGTTTTCCACCATTGCTAACCCAATGTTCCACAAGTGGTAAAAATCCTTCCCACGACCACCACCACCCAAGAAAGCAGCCAACACCGCTACAGCATCCCCAGCTGGGACCGGCCACCATATCATACTTCGACTGCCGACTCTTTCCCCGACAGGATGGACTGGAGAATCTGAATCTCGGCCTCCTTCGTGTCAAGGTCAAGGACCAGCTTGGACATGTCCCAGGCCGACTTCTCCTGGACGTGGGTGAAGACCGTTACCTCTCGGTGTCCAGACGTCTCTGGCGACTTCTTGTCAACACCGGCGGAGGAATCAGACTCCGCGGATTGTTGTACTTCCTATCAGACGTCATGGCAAAATGGAGTCAACGTCAGTGGCGACACGGAGAATGAATGATGACAACTACTGCGATCGAACGGTTGGGATTTGACACTCGACACTTAGTATTTAACACTTGCACTCCTGTTACAGTACTTACGACAATTAGGCCTACATGATACTTAAATTAAGTCTAAACTTCCACTGAAAGAAACTGAAACATAATAATCTAAACCTCTTCAGTTTGTACAGCTAAAGATCTTGACGAGTCTTTCTTCAAGTGGTGCTATATAAATTTGCAATTACAATAACAATCACATAATATGGTGACTACATTACCTACCAATCATCACGCACACCATGGACTTTAATATCATATAAATTCTAAAGTGCCTTTAGGGTCAAACAAAAACTCCGACTGTTACTAGTACTTGTAACGTACCAACAGAACTTCAAGTGTGACTCATAATTTATCCTAAAAACTTGTTCGTCTCACCTGATCTGGCAATGCCACCAAAAATTAATTATTTCTTGTCAATAGTTCTTTTTAGTGTTAATACAACAGCATAATTTTCTCTTTCTCTTTCTGTACCTGACCAAATTGCAGAAGAGCGATGGCAGTTGGCAGTACAGAAGTAATAAGATTCAATCAGATTTAGGTTAGGAAACAAATAATCACAAACTACACAAAAAAATTTAAAAAATCATACAACCAAATGACATTAAGCATAGGTACCGTATAAGAAAATTTATTAATTCTTAATCATATGTCAAAAACTTTTCTGCATCAAAAACAAAGCTTGACTCCAACTGAATTGCCAGATACCATGAAACCCCCATATATCAGTAGTGCATAGATTCAGCGACAGCTCAGAGCTGTTCATAGCATGTACTGGGTGTTGCTCCCACATTTTAACCATTGCAAATCTGCAGATTTCTTTCAATATTAAACCTCGAATCTACGGTCTATAGCATGGCTTAAGAAAACCTTCATGTTTTTAATACATGAAATAATCAATTTATTTAATAAGACATTGTTCCTATGCGTGGACACAAGTGGTGAAGCCCTGAAAACGAGCCCAGAATAGAGAAAGCTAACCAGACAGAGAAGATGACATCAATGACAATGTAGTTACACAGAAGTCGTAACATCCTAAAGTTAACGATCATGCCAAAATAAAATCAACAACTGCTCATCACACAGTTAAGCCGAAAAATATAAAAAAGTAACCAAATACGCCTCAAGGTGAAAGCGGATCTGCCAGACATGCACATTGACAGTAACCGAACCATTCCGACTAAAACATCGACTCTACAAGCGAAAAAAACAACAAGTCTTACGTTTCTCGCCGTTTCGTTTGTGCCCAGACGTTGTCGCGTTTCGTCGAGCTGCGCCCTGTTATGTTCAAGCACCGCTTCGATCTCTTTTAATCTCGCCTCGCTTGCAGCTTCCCTGGCTTCCACATCGGCGAGCCGAGCCTCCTTGGTGGAAAGTTGGTTCAGACGGCGGTCCAGTTCTTCTAGGCTGCCGTATTTGTCGTTCAGCTTCTGAAGTTCTGCCGACTTCTGTCTCATCTCCATCAGCTGGAGTTCTTGTTCGACGACCTGGAAATTTGTCTCCTGTAGCTGACGCACCTGAACGTCACGTTCGGAAAGGCTGGCCTCCGTCGCTTCAAGCGTCCTCTTCAGATCGGCCTCGACCTCGACGTGCTTGGAGTCTTTCTCCCTCAGCTGGTGCAGTTCAGTGTCAGCCACGGCAAGCTTCGATTCTGTTTCGCTCAGCTGTTTCAACCGATCCTCCGTCTCGGCCAACTTCGTCGCCTGCTCGATCCACTCTGCTTCTCTCTGTCTCAACTCCTTCAATTGTAGCTCGCTGTCCTCCAGCCGCCTTGCCAGCTCTTCCCGTTCTGCTTCAGCAACACTGTTTCTCTCTTCGGTATTATCCTCTTCTCTGACTTTCCGTAGCTGCTCCATCTCTGCATCCCTTTCCGCCAAGCGTGTTTCCAAGACCTTTGCACTCGTCTCATTCTCCGCCCACCTGGACTCCTTCTCGCGCAGCTCTGTCAGTACGGCCTCGTTTTCCATCTGTTTTGCCTCCTTTTGCTGCAGCTGCTCCGACAGCATAACCAAGCTGTTCTTCAGCTCCTCACACTGTATCCGACATTCGCTTAAAACCTAGGAAAAGAACGCCCCAGGGTCAAAAGCACAAATACATCTAAAAGCATATGCATGAATCAATTGAAGCCTTAAAACATTAACTCTCGGCTTCAACAAATCTCAGGGTTAAGCACAATGCCCATCACCACACAACACTCAAGCCACCATTTTTAATCCATCTTAAAAATAAAATTACAATAAAAATAACAACCCAATAACTTCTATAGTGCCACTGTAGAAATGTGCACGGGTTCAGTGATGGTTGCTGTTAAGTGTGTATACTAAATTCAAGGGCAAATCTGGTCGAAAGCCAAGAGGGAATCCAGAAGGACACGGACACAGCCTACAATGGGAATATCAATTCTTTTAGTTAAAGATCACACTGCTTCTAAACACTATCAGAAAAAGCCAGATTTTGCGTGGTAGGAGGAATATTTCATACAGTCGTGATGCATTTTTCTCAGATCGCTTAAACAGTCCAGTGTTGTGGTGCACAAAACCCTGTATTCGTCTGATTTGTTCATAGTTTAAAACAGTTCAATTGTTTAACCTGTTTTATAATTTTAAAACATAGTTCATTTCAGATGTAGTACATTTGTTTAACTATATGTAAAAAAACTTCAATTCATAAGTAGTGTTATTTGTGTAACCTGTTTATAGTTTAAAAACATAGTTCAATTCAGTAGTAGCATGTTTGTTTAACATGTTTTAAAGTTTAAAAATATAGTTCAACTCTGAGGTAGTGTATTTGTGTAACCTGTTTATAGTATAAAAATATAGTTCACTTCAGTAGTAGCATGTTTGTTTAACCTGTTTTAAAGTTTAAAAACATAGTTCAATTCTGAGGTAGTGTATTTGTTGAAGCTGTTTCTAGTTTAAAACCATAGTTCAATTCAGTAGTAGCATGTCTGTTTAACCTGTTTCAAATTTTATAAACATAGGCAGTGTATCTTTTGTAAGAGGTGTGCAACTGTTGAGGCAGTGTGCAATTACTTAACAGTATCTAAACATGGAAAATCCACCACAATATATCTGGCCATGTTTACAGTGTCTGTACATACCAATTCCTTTGAATAGCACTAACGATGTCTACCCATTAACCACTAAACAAGAGATGCCCAACGACTCACAACATTGTCTTTACGGAGGCCTTCGACCTCATTGCTCGTCTTGGCAAGCTCTGCATCCTTCTGTAGGAGTTCATTTACGAGTCGACTCAGCTCCTGACTCCTTCCAGATGACTCTTGCTTCACCTTCTCCAGTTCGGTGTCTTTCTGCTCGAGTCTGGCATGGAGTGTGGTTAATTCCTGACTCCGGGTCCAGACCTCGGACTCTAGTTTCTGTTAACATGCAGAAATTCTTTAAGAAATTCATCACACTTCTGCATCAATGAAAATTAATATAGAAATTTAATAAAATTAACATGGAAATAATATAGAAGAATAAAAGTCTATCATGTGATAACCCTGGCAAAGTTGTTAGGATCAACACTTGATGCTGTTGACGAGCAGCAAAAATTGGTACCAGAGTAACCTGGGAAGTAGACGGCAAGTAATGTGATGTACTGGGTTGAAGTCCATGACCTAGGATTTTGTCCACTGCATGCTCAAGGATTGAAGAAAAGGAATTGAACATCTCCCCTATGCTCCATCATCGAATGTGGGGAAATGAATAAGGGAGCTCAAACACATTTGCACAATGTAGGGGAGATGAATACGGGAGCTCAAACACATTTGCACAATGCAGGGGAGATGAATACAGGAGCTCAAACGTATCTGCACAATATAGGGGAGATGAGTAAGGTAGCTCAAGCGCATTTGCACAATGTAGGGGATATGAATACGAGACCTCAAACGCATTAGCACAATGTAGGGAAGATGAATATGGGAGCTCTAATTCTTTGACTTAATGTAAATATGCTCATTTCAACGTGAAACTTAGGAGTTTTGATAGGATCACAAGGTGTGCTAAACAAAGTGTCTTGAGACATACATACAGCAACATCTCACCGATATTTACCTAGATTAATAAATAACTCGTTTAATCGATTGACTGAGAGAGAAATCTCACTGCTTTCACTTGTCTCAGTTCATCAACTTCAACGTTTTGTTCGACAGACTTGTCGCTGGAAAATCGGTCTTTCTCCTGCAGCGACATCTGTAGGTTGTTTCGTTCATCTTCCAATTGCTTAACAACAGAAGCAATCCAACCAACAACAAATTACTTGTCAACGTTTCTAGATTTTAATCAGATTAAGCAAAACCAGTCACCCATTCTTTATATCTCTCCAAAACAAACTCATGATCAAAATTTCCTTTTTACTAAATATTGTATTTATGTATAAATGTCCTGTTGCATTTTATTCTGTCCAGCACACACTACAAGCTGTCTTAAAATGCTCTTGGTTAGCTCAGTGACACAGGCATGCATATTGTGCTTTCATGAGGTACCAAAAAGATGCACCATGTATACGAGTGTCTCGATAGAAACATATATACATTTATTCATTATTTTAAAATGCCAACAGTTTTCATAACTGGCCGTAAGAGTTGTCTACAAATTTTACAAACGTAAAATAATTTGCTACCGTCAATGAAAAAAACACTTAATCATAGATTTAAATTGACTGATCAAATCCAGAGAATTTGACGGCATCTGGAAGAAATACCGAGAAGCGCTTCTTGAAGCCACCGAGTTCATCGGAGACGGATTCCAGTTCTCTCAGCTTTTCATCTAGCCGTGTGTTCAGTTGCCGCAGAGCTTCATCCTTCTCGGCAATTCTGCGATAGAAAAAATTAATTCGCTTAGATATTGGCAGTCATGAAAATCACACTGCAATATTCCACTCAAAGGCTGGCTTCATCCTTCTCGGCAATTCTGCGATAACAAACAAATTAATTCGCTTAAATATTGGCAGTCATGAAAATCACACTGCAATATTCCACTCAAAGGCTGGTTGAAAGAAAGTAGTTGGCAGATTCTTTATGGTCACTCCAGCAAGCATGGCATTTTGTCCAGATTATGTCTGGCACCAGTTGACTGAGAAATAGAAGCAGGATCTTCTCACCAACAATGTGTGGTCACTGTACTGATTTTGAAACAACTTTCACTTTGGGTGCACGTGGAACTAAACCCCTTCGATATCTTTCAGCCGGTGGAGCTACGAGCCCCAGAACGCTGTCTAGAATGTTCGTTATTAGATTATCACAAAGCAGTCGTTACACAATTATATTTACACCAGCTCCTCTATGCTCAGTTAAGCCTAGACTAGAAAGGCAAAAAAATGACTCACATTTTGTCACTGGCCTGATCTGCCTGGTGACTCATCTCGGACACGTCTACCCTATTCGAACTCTGTTGCTGAGAGGCCGATGTTTCTCTTACTGCATTTCGGGCTTCCTGGAGCTCTGCCTTCAGACCCTTGGAACAGAAATACATCAACTGCTTATTAATTTATTTTTACAGAACACTTTCCAAAAAGTTACCAACTGAATGCTAAATAGGAAATAACTGAATATATTAATCAGTGGTGCAAGGAAATTATAAATTATTCCAGTTTTTAAAGATTACCTGCAGCTCAGAATCCTTCTGCTGGACGTTCTGACGTAGTTCATCAAGAGTTGAATTCGTCCTCATCACATGACCTTTCATTTCCTGAAACAAAAACAAACATTACATTTCATGCTCCACAGGAAATCTACACATGCAGGCTCTAATTTCAACTTTACCCCAGCATCATATGCTTACAGATCATCCGTCTACTTTTAACAAATTTTTACTCCACTTTTCAATTGTGATTTCGGTGGTCAGGTCAGCTGCACCTCTGACGAGATTCATTTGAAGCGGTGCTATATAAATTCATGATTACAATTACAGTCAGTGTAGGCAGTGCCTTCATGAGGTACTTAAAATGAGCTATATCAATCAGTGGGATACATCCTACATGCATGCTACATACATACATACACGTAATTTAACGTAACTGCTCATTTATATAGCCCTTCACTAAAAACTCATCAGAGGAACTCTGACTTTACTATGCAAGACCACAATTAGAAATTAATAGTCTTCAAGTGCTTCTGAAAACAGAGGCATAGAACAGAGAGGCTCGCACCACAGACTGTAAGGAAGTCTGTACCAGAATGACATACCAACCACAGCAGAGCTTCCATGCAGCATTCTGGCACCATCACCAACTCTCATCATTAGGCTCATTAAACCATCACTAGAAATACCAAGCTTTTATTGGCAACTACAAATAACGTGGTTTGATTATGCAGTCAGACATTAAACAGCATCGTACATTCATCTGGTTTTCCTTGTTCTTTAGCTCCGAGAGATAGCCTTTCTTCTCGTCCTCGGCATGTCTCAGTGCAGCCGACTGCTTATCAAGTTCCATCGTCAGCGAATTCCTGTGACCTTCCAACTTGTGTCGCTCATCCGATAGTTCTTGGTAGCGCTGGGCCATTGCCTGTGATTCTCTCTGCAGAGTTATCAAAATCACTTAGGCATGTATGTATGTATGTACGTACGTATATATATGTACGACAGCACTTGTAAAGGCCCTTTAACTAATTCACAAGAGCGTTCTGGCATGGATACCTAGGAATCACCAAACAATATGTCTAAGTAAGAGCAGAAAACGTTTCCTGAACTGTTAAAGATGCTACGAATACTATTAATTAACACTTTAACTACGAGAGTGTACTAAAAGCGACTGGGAAACCAATGCATCTTGTCATTAAAGTGTTAGACAATTAGACAGTGTGATGTTTGACCAATCAGCTGGAAGTGTAGATTGGTTGGGAAGATTATTGGTAGAGTCATCGCTCAGTAATTACAATCATTATCATTACTACAATCAACACCATCCACACTACAAAAAGAAATATACATGCCCCATTATCATCATCAACCATTATCATCATCAACCACTATCGTTTTCGCCATCATCGTTATATCTCATCATTTCCTCATTTTAACCACCACCACCACCACCACCACCACCACCACCACCACCACCACCACCACCACCACCACCACCACCACCACCACCACCACCACCACCACCACCACCACCACCACCACCACCACCACCACCACCACCACCACCACCACCACCACCACCACCACCACCACCACCACCACCACCACCACCACCACCACCACCACCACCACCACCACCACCACCACCACCACCACCACCACCACCACCACCACCACCACCACCACCACCACCACCACCACCACCACCACCACCACCACCACCACCACCACCACCACCACCACCACCACCACCACCACCACCACCACCACCATCATCATCATCACCACCATCATCATCATCATTATTGTACATCATTACTGTACATATATCACATTCAACCATCCACATGATGTTTAAGCTGACCATAGATGCTTCCATCTCATGGATGCGTTCTTCGTACTGCTTCGCCTTGCTTTCGCTCGCTTTCTTCGCATTATCGGACGCGTTAAGTTGCTTTGAGATCTGCTGAAGTGCAGAGTCAAGGACGTCGCCTTTCTGTCTCAGCTCACTGATCGTCTTCTCAGCTCCAGCGAGATGTCTGACAACACCAAACAACAGCCATGTACACAACAAGTCAACAGCTTCCATTTGTATCTGACAAGTGTACAATGTAATCGCTAATCTGATCTCTAAGTGATCATAATGTAATTATATAGATACACTATATCCTGAGGCACTGCAGTCTGTTCTGTGGCACAATGGGCTGACTGACGACTGTGGGTTTGAGCCTGCTCGGTGGACTCCATGCAATGACTTTAGTAAGGTACGGTAACAAAAGTATGAGAGATTAATGGAGAATCTCATCAAGCCACCAGGGGCTGCATGTATGAACAAGTCACAACCTAGTCCGGCTTAAACGCCCTAGTCCGGACCAGCTAGGCTCTGACCAGAGGCCACCGGCAAGTGGCGTGCACGAGGTTAAGTTTACGCTGGGTCTAGCTAGTCAGAGACTACAATGGGCATGGTCAAACTGTGGTAAAACCCAGCGTTAATAGTTATATGCGATTATAGAGGGTCGCGCATGTGCGACCCTCTATAATCGCATATGTATTTATAGGCTTTTATGCCCGTTCGAGATGACGTGTTTGGGTCTGATCTCCTAAAACAATTTAATTGATTAACCAAGTTCCATCTTAGATTATTTATGATACATGGGCGTGTGTTTTGTACACGAAAGTGCCATGGAAAACTTGGCATTTTATAACGTTGAATGTAAATTACTATGCCTATTTGGAACAGTTATGGGAACAGACAGTAATAGCTAGTCAGCGCCCTTCCGCGGTGCGTTGAATTCCACATACTCGGCCAATTCGCCACAAATTATTAACAATTCGTGACGACGAAAGCGAAAAGCATAATAAAGTTCATTGTCCCAGAACAAGTCGAGTGGATTTCGGCGATCTCTGTTTACGGATTGCCGAAATCCACTCTCTTTTGCGTCTTAAACTTATCTAAAACGACGAACAACATAGCCGTCGCCATCTTCCTGCTTGCGGTAGGCTGGACTAGTGAATGTACGCCTGGCTGTCCGGTGGCCTAGCCTTGGTCTGGACTAAGCGCGGTAGGCCGACCTTGTGCACGCCGATCTTATCCGCTAGTCGGGCTTAGAGCCAAAACTAGTCCGGACTAGGACTTGCGACCATCTCATACACGCGGCCCCAGAGGAATGAACTTGGATCCTAAAACCTGGCTAAATGATAATCGACGACAAAATCCAAAGCACCACGGTTGCACACCAGTCGATGCAGAGTCACCAAAAATACCACATCTGAATGACTGTGGGTCTCACCTCCCTCTGAAGAGATTCCCTTGCCACAGCTCTTTTTCCATCTGGTTTAGACTGCTCTCCCAATGAGGATACAATTTCCAAATGCACACTTGGTCCTGTGTTCAGGTTCCCACTGGTTCAGACCATCTACCACTTTAGATACACATTTTCCCCATAAATTTACCTTCTGCCAGCAGATCTTTTTTCCTACTGGTTTAGTCTACTGGCCATTGGAGATACATTCCCCAAACATTTCACTTCTGTTCACTGGCTTACACCATCTCCCCACTGCCCATGGATTTTTTCCTATATAGTCTGCTCCAGCCCAAAGGTTTTTACTCCAAATGGATCACACTATCTCTCCACTGCTCAAGTATTTTTCCCTATATATTCTTCTCCAGACAATAAGTCTTTCTTCCATGCTCCTACTGAAATTCACCCATTGCAAACACATTCATCACACATTTCGCTCGACTACATTACGATTACAGTTACAAAATCTGGCACCACGAACAACAGTGAAGGATACTTTCGTACTGGGATTTTGCAACAGCATCTTGCAGAATCTTGTTCTCCTCCTTCAGCCTCTGAATCTGATTCAATCCTTCGTTCACTTGCTTTGCCTTTGCGTCCAGTTGGCTGTGATAGACGTTAACCTCGGACACGTGCTGTCCATGGGACTCCTTCATGCGTGACTGCATCGCCTGCAACTCGACACCCTGGCGAACAACAAATGCAAAAGAACAGTCAATGTAAAGAACAGAGAACCAAAAGAACACTTTGAAGAAGAAGAGCAGTCTCCTATGCTAGCCCTGAGGCAGTCATGTATAGGAAGTGTTAGCAACTTCATTTTCTTAGCCTCGGCACATGAGGGATAAAAAATATGTAAAAAATATCCGAAAACAGATACAATGACACCTAGCGGGGAGGTGCAGAATCCTGTCACAGAACGCATACAGGCGAGCAAAGAACACATTTTCCATAGCCGTGCTAGTAGTTCCGGCCAACAGTTGTTCACCTTCTCTTCAAGCACTGGTTACCTGCAGAAAAACCAACTTTTATTCAATTATGCTGTGGTCAGCCCAACCTCGTGGAACAATTTGCCTAATAACCTGTGATATGAGCTTCTCGGTCTCTCTTTGCCTTTTTATTCGATCGTGGTTTCGTTGAGTCAGGTTGGGAGCACCTCTTGAAGTAGTGCTATATAAATCTGCAATTACCACTACCATAACTGGAGCTGGCTAGGAGTGCCTTTAAGCACTTATCAACAGGTACTATTTAATGTCCAGGTGTAGGTATGATATGCATCAAGACAATTAATTAATTAATATAGCATGTTTCAAGTAACTAACCTGGTCCTGGTTAATCTTAGCAAGAGATTGAAACTTCTGGCGCTCGTTCATCAGTTCCTGGTTCAGCTCCTTTATCTTCGCACTTCCTCCAGCGGTACGCTGTTGTTC
The DNA here is from genome assembly GCA_963556255.1 of Allolobophora icterica. NCBI lineage: Eukaryota > Metazoa > Annelida > Clitellata > Crassiclitellata > Lumbricidae > Allolobophora > Allolobophora icterica. The sequence continues at coordinate 81,902,728 of OY744605.1, read as the reverse complement.
TACAACAAAATCGCATCCAATTTAATCTAATCTAATTACTTCTATGTTGCCGTTATCATAATACAACACAATTTGATATTGCCCTCCTTCTAAAGCTTCAAAGTGCACACACGCCAAAACGACAGAACAGTGACGGCATTGAGCAATTTCACATGAAGGACTTGCTGAAGGCTCTACACTGTGACTGCCGAGTGGAGGGGGGGGGGCCAGAACCGTACTCTCCGCAATACAGGTCAAGCACTTTATCCAACCAGCTACCGTGCACAAGGCACCACTTGATGATGGTCGCATAGACAGACCGTAGTCAAAATCATTGGCCATTGAGGAAAGGAACTGAAATTTCGTGAGGCATGGTGCTCTTTCTTTGGTAGTATTCCTGCTCTGTAACCTAATGATTGTCAAGTGAACTCAGTTAAACTACTGCTCAACCACTGTGCCTGACCCAGAGTGGGTACGGTCGGTGAGCAGTCAAAGTGCTCGCTTTCAATCTCCACCAAATGAATTCAAACTTCAGACTGGTCACACCAAATTGACAAACAGTACATTGTCAAACTGTTGATACATAGACTGATACACCTTCAATACCTCCCAAGGACTCCCCAAGATTTTAACAACTCTACAATAACACTGACAACTTGCCTCTTTGGGGCTGCCCTGACGGACTCATGCCACGTCCTGCATTAACTAGTACCTCCAACCCAACCCACCCACTACTCCCTCCGTTCCCATGACACATAATTCCCCCAGCTGACAGCCTGATGTGCAAAACATTTATTGTTAGGACGTATATACTTTTTAATTGTGTTATTAGATGTCTGTACACCAAACTGCGATTAGCAACTGGCTAATAAAGAATATACTTACTTACTTACTAAAACTCCTAAGCAATTACCTTTGACATGTATGTATGCATGCATATATATATGTATGACATTGTATGTATGTATGTATGTATGTATGTATGTATGTATGTATGTATGTATGTATGTATGTATGTATGTATAAGGACCTTTGTAAAGCATATTTTATGAACCCTCCAAACTGCTGTGAACATGGCTTACATAAGCTAAGCAGGTGTGTCTTAATGTATGACATATGAATCCATTAAAAGCGCAGTAAACACTACTGTTGAAGATATCTTAACAGAACCATCTTAACACAATTAGGAATCTTAGCAACTTCACAGAGTTAAACACGACAAGTTCAATGTTCACAGGAAGAATGTTCAAAGAATGGACCAATGCACGAGAGCGTACAGTGTTTCAACTTGACACACTATACAATACAATACAACTGTATTTGATATTGCCCTCCATCCAGAGTTCAGAAGTACACACGACCATACAACAAAACATTCAGCCAGGCAAGAGAAAGCTTACCTTCCTCCAGTGCTCTCTCCTTCTCTTCCACCTGGCGACGCAACTGAACGACTGGATCTGCTTTGTGTCCTTTCTAAATTCACACAGACAAATAGATTGAGCCCTAGCAATAGATTCAAAAGCCATAGCAAATGGTATCCAATGCACAAGGAATCAACCGGTGGTGCACCAAAACCAAGCCGTAATCAGGTCAGTATTTAGAAGATCAGTCTGTTAATATAAAGAATCAGGCTAGAGTGGATAAGCAATTTGAAAATGACATGTCTAATTTGAGAAAGAAATGACATATATGCAACTGTGAGCAGAATGGAGAAATTCACAGAGAAAGTCCAGCTACTGAAAAAGTTCATTCACCAAGAACAGTTCAAGTTTTATGTACGATAGGAGAGAGATAAAAAGTTGACCTATATTAAAATATTACACACATATTTCATTCATTACACAGGCTGTCCATCAAACAAAGCAACCATTCAGAAATCTAGATACAGGTGATAAAGTATCAAGCAGCATCACTGTTCATCATAACACCACATCCTTGATGTGGTCCAAGAATTCTGAGCATTGCACCAATTGTCAAATCTGAACGAGGAATCCATTGGCTAGGCTCTGCATATGTGAGGAGTTAGTAACATTACGTAGCACTTTACAAACTGACTTATAGTAATACGAATTTGACTGTGGCTTCACCGTAAGTGGCCATCAATTGATTTTTTGTGCTGCACGAAAAAGAGAGACATAAGTCATTAGATAAAAGTTTAAAGGCATGGCTAAAGTATGCTCTGACTTTTAACCAAAAACGTGCAGTTCTCACCTTAGACCAGTCAAAAGTCTTGGCAAGATCAGCATTTGAAAACTTTCCCATCAATGCATCAATCAAACTCCGGATGTCTGTATCGTTCAACTGTGCCAACTGGACAGACGCCAACAGGTTATCACCCTCACCTGTCAAGAACTCTGTGAGCAAAAAGAAATGCTTCATCATAAGACAGCAACAACCAGCCGTAGAAAAAGAATTATCTTACTGCACAACATACAATACAACCGCATTTGACAGAACATCAATGGCACTGAGTAACTATGAGTTAAGGACTTGCTCAAGGTGTTTACACCATGACCGCCCGAGTGGAGGCTCAAACTCGTATGCTCGCCGCGTTACAGACCGAGCGCTCTATATCCATTTGGCTACTGTGCTCCATCATTGTGTAACATTTGACACAAACTTGCAATTGTAATAGAACATTGGCCCACTCTGTGCGAGAGTAGGAGACATGTCTAGTAGACCTGTCTAATTTTACGAATCATCTCTTTCAACGTCTAAGCTTAAGACTCATCTCTTTCAACTTGCTTACCAACCGTAGCCTGGCCTCTGATTGCTCTAATATATATATATATATATATATATATATATATATATATATATATATATATATATATATATATATGTGTGTGTGTGTGTACATATACATATGTATATATATATGTATATATATATATACATGTATGTGTATATATATATATCAGATTTCAACTTGGATTCTCCAAAGGATTATCATTTTTTATAGCGATTTCAACCATCAGTTGACATCTTGGACATCATGATAACAGTGCACTATAGAAGTCATATAATATATATCAAGTTAGATTAGATTAGATTGGATTGGATAATTTGGATTAGATTAGACATAATTGCCTTGTAGTCCTTGGACAGCATGGCACATACTGTGTTATTTCAAATAAATTATTTGTATGTATGAATGTATGTATTTATGTATGCATGTATAAAAATATGTATGCATTACATATGTGACCCATCTGCACAAAACCAGTCGTAAGTCGGAATATTCAGTTTAAAAAAACGAGCAAACACTCGATCAAAGTCAATATTTTTCAACGTTTAGATTATTGGAGATTATAACTTAAAAATATATATTTTATACAAAAAACATGAAAGTCTGAGAAAAAGTAACATTGAATGGTGCTTTTTGGATGATTTTATACAAGCTATGATTTTAAATTTTGTGCAAATTCACCGAAATTAGGCCATTCACTGGCCTTTATCCATTCTATATTTAGCAGTGACAACCTTGTTGCTTGGTATCGTTTTAAAAAGCTCTCTGTCTTTTGTCTATACAATGGTGTCGAGATAACAGCGGTATTCTATTCATATCAGCTAATAGCATGGCTTGAAATAAAGCCACATGCCTTTTACAATTTATATAGTTGGCCAACTTTAGATGTATACTTGTTGGATAAATAGTTTCCATACATGCATGCAGTGTTTTATCCATAAATTCAGTTACGATTGAGATAGAATGATAATTGTGGTGCTGTTGTAAACAGGATGTATTTCTCTTTAAAATGGTGTATTATACTCCAAAGTCAAAAATCGACTTAGGACTGGTTTTGTGCAGATGGGTCACATATATTTATGTATGTATATATGGGTATATCATATATATATATATATATATATATATATATATATATATATATATATATATATATATATATATATATATATATATATATATATATATATATATATATAATATATATCAAGTTACTTAACATAATGCATTTTAAGTACCTCAGGAAGGCACTGCAATTTAGTTACTGAGCTACTTGGAATTTCATTTTGCTACTTATCTATGGTTGTCACTGGCAGCCTTCTTAGACGCAGCTTGTTAACTTACAGAATATCATGCCACACAATCCAGAGACTTAGCCACACAAATCAGAGACTTAGCCACACAAACTTGAAACTTAACCACAAATCAGAGACTTAGCCACACAAACCAGAGACTTAGCCACAAATCAGAGACTTAGCCACACAAACTAGGAACTTAGCCACAAATCAGAGATTTAGCCACACAAACTAGAAACTTAGCCACAAATCAGAGACTTAGCCATACAAACCAGAGACTTAGCAAAAGAATGTATCAGAGTTGAACTAAATTTTGGATCTGCATTCTCAACCACTCAATATCAGTATCTGTGCCAAACTTAAACAGAGTTGAAGAGGGCGCTGGTGTATGAAGATGGTTTATTGTATCAGTATTCCCACAGAAGAAGACCTTCTAAAATCACCATCTCAACACTTGTGACCTGATTATGGATTGGTCCTTGTGCATCACCAGTCATTGCTTAGTAATTGTAATTGAACATTTATAAAATCACCACTCAATGATTCAGAGGCACTCCCAACCCAAGTCAGTGCTATCACTAACAAATAAACAGGTCTTCAGGCATTTCTGGAACAGAGTAAGAGAAAGGCTGAGGAGAGGCCTCGTGTATTAGACATCAACGTGACAGAAAACGCTAATTAACAAAACAATAATAAGTAATGAGGCACTTTTGAAAGCTTAAATTGCTATTATTATTAGTAAAAATATTGTCATGCTTGCCACGTCAAACTAAAACATACACCTGTTGGTTCTTATACTTTAACAGGACAACATTTCTTTGCAAGTCTAAAATTAATATTAATTCCCTCACCCATCTCTGCCCGTTTCACTCTGAGCACTAGGCAGAGGAATACATTTCAAAGAGATGACGAAAACTCATGTACAGCGCCATTTTCCTTTGGCATTGACACTCTCTGGTGCTATATAAATCATCCTATTATTATTAGTATTATTATTATGATTAAAGTGATACTAATCATCACGAATGCTTTTGAAACAAACATATAACTTACCTGTTTCACTCAGGTCATAGCTTTTGTTCTTCTTGGTCGACTTCAGAGGTGGTTCGCATCCGTTCACAAGCTCGGCCGATGGTGGAGCTGATCCAAGTTTCGTACTAGCCACTTTTTCCACGACTTCAGAAGCAGCCTCCTCCGAGACATCACGCGGTGCCTTCTTCTTCTTTGATGCCTCCTTTTTGGCCGCTGGTTGAGGTGCTGACGATAACTTTTGTGCCTCTGACAGACTTGCCTGTTCGACGACTTTTGGAACCTCGACTGGTTTTCTAACCTCCGCAGCAGGTCTTGCAGTCTCCAGCACTTTCACGGCCACAATTTCTTCTTTCCCGTTGCGCGTCTGGTGCAGTTCACGCTCGTGCTTCAGCTCAACTGCATCTTTTGGCACATTCTTACGGTGGAAGAGCTCTGGGGTTTCTTTTCCAATGCTCGCCTTCTCCTCCTTATTTGCCAGGATCGATTTCACCTTCGCAGCTTTCGATTTCTTTGCCGGTGGGGTCGACGTGCTGCCCGAGTCGGAAGCCTCGATGTACTCTGGGTCGAGCTCGAGCTCTACCATCTTCTGGTCCTTGAAAACATCATCCTTTTTCTCGACCTCGGCCGCTCCTTTGTCGCTCGCCTTGCCCTTCTTGAACTTCTTCTTCTTTTCCTTCTTCGGTTCCTTCTGTCGGTTCCACTGCGCCGCCTCCTGGTTCCGCTTCTGTTCCTCCATCACCTGCTCGAAGGTCGTCTCGCGCATCGTCACCGCCAAGATCAGGTAGATGAGAAAGGCGGAGATGATGAAGACCGCGAGGCAGATCAGTATCGTTTGGAGATCCACTGCCATCATCTTGCTGTCTAACGAACTCTTATTTTAACTGTAAACAAACACACATACAACGTTTAACATATAAAGTTACAAGTTAGATAGTAATTTATTTAAACACCGGATTCGGGTGTGCACTATTCCAGCGAATATAAGTCTGGGGTTCAAATCCCCACCAGTGCAGAAATTTCTTTCGACGTTTGGCTCCACTTCAACCCCCGTGAACTCTAACGAGTACGCACACACTGAATATTGTCATTGAGATGATCAGGTGGCAGAGGAGAGGAACTGGCTACCCACCCTCACAAGCTGAAGCTAAGAAGTCACTAACACTTCATAAACATGGCTGCCTCTCAGTGCCGTCTATTTCAACTCAACTGTTTTTCCCTTCGGAGTCCAGGAAGCACATGATGCACAATTTCTTTCAAATAGCCTCCATTACACCTTGCTGGACACATTTCTCATGCAGTTTAAGACCTATTTTTGGTGACTTGCCTTTGTTGGCCAACTGCCATGACCCAACCATGCGAACTATCCATCGCTCAGCTGATGGTCATAGAGTGCATTAACAAATGCATTATTCATTAACTTGCATGATTTTTCCTTACTATAAACTTACAAAGTGAAGCACTTCTGAGAATGGTTCACTAAACCAGTGGTTTTTGGAAGGTGTTTGACAGGTGCTATATAAGTCCTGTGTTACATTACATAAATTACATTACTTATTCTTCTAATGTCAGCAATTATGTCTGTAGATTTCAACTAATACAACAATTGGCAGTATATTAAAAAAACACCCTATGTCTAGGTCATGATTAGCATAGGTCAAGTCATTTAACATAGGGGTCATGTCTCAAACTTATCAAGTCATGCAAATTAACAACAAGGGGCATGACACAAGATTAACATATGGGTCATGTTACAGTTTTGGTCACGTGATGAGTTTGACAGTCATAAAACAATATGAACATGTGGTGCTAAAATTCAAACATTTGTGACAAATTAATACAACATTGCAAACATGTGACAATCTTTCATTCATAATTGTGACATTTAACTAAATTCCGAGTTCTTTTCAGAATATAATCACAAGATGTCGGCATACGAGTCGACATTTTTACAGAACTGGTCATGTGGTGCTTTGGGAGGGCATAATATACCAACGAACGTCCCTTTGATGGTATCGTATTAACTCCTGGCCATTTGCTATACGATGCGTCTAACATTCCCACTCAACCCCGCTTCACTTAACCGTGGGTATTTCCGGATACGGATGTCTGACAGAGCAAAGTCCAACAGCCAAAGCCCCACTCCATATGGACGCTCGACAAAATTTTAAGTTTCTCGCTCGCGGCAGCTTCACCGACCAAAACTGAACGTTTCAATAAATACTAATTTATAATGTCGCATCTAAATCTATTTACCAAACGGAAAGATTTTTTATAAAATCAATTCGCCTAGGGCCGAGGGCGTTCCTATAAATGAACGTCACGAAGACCGCAAAACACACATAAAATGTCCTGATTTAAGTATCTGCGGACAATACATGCAATGAGTCAAATTCTGCGTATAACAGTACGATATAACTGCACAATTCGGCTGTATAACTGGTATAGAAATCCGCATTCAATTCCAAGAATTAACTAACGTACCTAACATTAACGTACAATTCAGACGTGGACTGCAAGCTTCTGCCACTCAACATCCGGTACTACGACTCCCTGCCCTACGGCCTTTGACAGAAATAAGTAAGTAAATATACATTTTTGAGCAAGTTTCCAATATCAATCTTCATCAAATGATAGCGCTAAAACAATTACTTCCGTGTCGCTAAAACAATGACTTCTGTGTCGTAATCGTAATCGTAATCGTAATCTCCAAACTTCTAAAGCGCCACTCGAAGGCCAAGCGCAGGACACCAGCCTATTCACGAGTGTCGAACTTTAAACGCATGAAAGCTGATTTAAATCTTTGACAACAAATATTCTTTGTTCAGAGACGTTTCTCTGAACTACTGTGAGCAAACTATTTCGATCTGCAGACATCGACTAAATTGAAGTTCTTGAATTCAGTACACCCTTCCTATAATCATTTCCATGTAGGTTGTTTTCTTCTCTTCTTGCTTTTCGACTGGAAATTATTTGAACAGGGATTTGCAACGTAGCTTACGTCGACCATCGACCGATCGGTGCCTTGAGCATTACTAAAAAGTAACGCTATAAAAGTTATCCGATTAAATTAATCAATTCATTAGTGACGTTTCAGTAGTATCCATGCAGTTGCCTATAAAAATGCGTAGGCCGGAACGCCATAGAATTTGTTGTATGAATAAATAATTCTAAAATGTTTTCAACCATTAAAGCTGTAACTTGCTTTTTGCAAACTCCACATTTCTAAATCTCCACACTTGAAAACTAAGGGCAGAGAACCAGCCTATTCACGAGCGCTATGTCGATTCAGAGGGGTTGTCGAAAGAAGGTACAAGCCCGGTTGCCAGAGCTATAGTAGGCCTAACTGCTAAGGCGGGTAACTTTTAAGTCGAGAAGAGTTGGAAGGCGTAGGATCAGATGGGTAGGAAATCTTGAAGGGGTGAGACTAGCTTTGATTGGTAAGCCCGAGGATTGATGGATAAAGGAACATGAGGTAGATGCAGGGTGGGAATTGTCGGAGGTTGGAGGGTTCAACCCCCAGTTTTTCTTACGAACCCCAGTTAACTCTTCAATGCACACCTCTGCAGGGGGTCGTTTCCAACCCATCAGTTGTGCTAGTGTGATTTAACATTATTTGACTCTGAGTCTCTGATCAGCATAGAGAAAACTTTCAATGGTGTATCTTGTATGCATTTTTGAATTTTCTCAACAAAGGAATTGATTTTGATTCGAGTCTGACTTGCGAAACTGCTAGCGTTGAAGTCAGCTGCTTTCAAATTTTGTTGACATCAGTTTGCAAAATACGGATAAAATGTTCAACCTCCAGTCTTTTTTCTACAATTCCCATGCACACTGGGTAGAGGATGGTGGGTGAGTCACCGTGATTGGCAATAATGTTGGAGGAACAAGTATTCACGGAATTCAGAATGGAGGTCGTTATCTTGCAGTGTTGGCTCTAGTTCGGCTGGAAAACTGCAAACCAGTAGTGGAAGGGGGTCGAGGAAAACTGAGATAGGAGAAAGATCGGATAGGCCCTAGAGTGGGTGGCAGGATGGTGAAGCCAAATTTGCGGTAAATTTCAAATTTCCAAGTGCTAATCAATATAAAATATCATAGCTCCACGCAGGGCTACGCTGCCGGTCTGCATGATGGAGGTATCAGCGTACGACCACTTTGCCTCCCAAATGAATTATTATTGCCGAAGACGAGTTTACCATTGACCGTCGGACCCTCGAAGGAAGTCGAATCTCCAGGTCACTACCACCATCTAGCGAACATCGTGCTAGCACAATCTTTGTTCGCTAGAGGCCCAACTTGACGCTCCATCTGATGACTCTACGAACAACCCCTCTGATTCGATGCAGCGCTCGTGAATGAGCTAGTGCCTTGCGCTTATAACTTGTAAGTGGCACTTTAGATATTTGAAGTTTATGATTGCGATTACTATTTTTCAATTGTCTCAGACCTATCGTGTCTTAAATGATTTTAAAAATAATGAAAAACAACATTTCCTAACCAGATGTCGTTTGCTAACCGTTTCTGACTAGATAGCTGTGTTACAGCGCCTTTTAAAGATTCCGAGAAAACGCTCTATACAAGTCTTCAGAATCACGCATATATACATGTAGGCCCTACATTATACAAACCAAGGATTCTATATACAAACGTCGTTGTTATGTGAGGTCCGCATGAACAACAGATGTTGTTAATACACGAACTTACTGCTTTCAAACGACACCTTTATAACGCGTTCCACTGACCTTATATATACATCTAAACTCTTTAGCGCCCTCACAATAGCTGGGAAATGTGGACTGTATTATGATATATACGAAGGGGTGAGAACTGTTCAAGATAATTACACACCTATCTTTAAGAGCGATAGTTGCCCTCCGCTAGACCTCCCGGATTCTTACTTGGCACCGGAACGGACAAGGCAGCATGGCTATTGCGGACTTGATATGATAGGGCCGGTGAATAAGATGATCTCCCTGACGTGACTTTTGTGTGGCGCTGAGAAATATTTCGGAGATTTATATTACATAAGTAAAAGCAGAAGCCAAAATAATTTCTGCCGAACTCGAGATGTCGTTAAACTCGGGATCCATCCATCCAGGATTTAATAGGCCTATAGGATCTATGCTGATAAAAATGCTGTATTATGCCATATACGAACGGCGAGAACTGGACGATTACACACCTCTTTTAAGGGTAATATGTCTTCGTCCTATAAGTAAAAGCAGTCGAAGAGCAGTTCTGTATTAAGCAACACGAACGGTGAGAACTGTTCAAAATAATTTCTGTCGAATTCAACATCTTTATTGCCATAATATGTCGTTAAACTCTTGATCCATTGCGATGATCATTATGTAATTAAAATTACCTGTAGATGTCAAAACTCCGTCAGTGCCCGTATGCTCTGCAAGTGCCAGTCTCAAGACTGAATAAATTAGGAGGAGGACGACGCTATTCATCTTTGCTATGACAGTAACTAACCAAACCTGTCGAAGTTGGCGGCTTTTGAAGTCGTTAAGATAGGTCGTTAAATTGTTAACTGAATCCAGTCCAGTGGTTGCGTGTAGGCCTATATGAACTCCACTACTGTCGTACTCCGGTGGTGCCGGACTGCCGGTTGATCAACGGAATAGGAAATAGTAATACGACTATTAGTCCAGTACCTGGCCTGAGGTCCCGTTTGCAAAATGGCGTTAGGGGATTTCTCACTTCCACTTAGTCAATGGGTCCCTAGACATGAAAAATCACCGAGGAATGACGCTATGGCCAAATCCAAAATGGCCGCCGTCGGCCATATTTGAAAAATCATCTGTTTTGTTTTTTAGAGAATATGCACGTGTAATACCTCTGATCTTACTAAATCCGGATCGTGGAATTCATTTCTGATATTGTTTTCGCCATTAGAGGTCATCTTCACCTTGGAAGGTCACGGTCAAGGTCATTTTGTTACATCGACGATTTCGATTATTAATTAGCAGAATTTCGCAGTAGAAACAGGTGTAATATCTCTAATTCAACTAATTTCGGTATGTGGAATTCATTTCTGAAATTTCTGGCAACACATACATTTACCGAATCGTGGAAAGTTTGCTTCATGGTGTCATCGATGTAACAAAATGACCTTGACCGCTCTCTCTCAACAGTCTAACAAACTAAAATTCGCAAGCTTAAACTCTCGTTCCATGCGTGATTGGAAACTTTAAAGTCGTCAGCGCACAGTCTTGATAATTAAAAAGTTGTAATTGTAGCGTACAAGTTTGTATTCCAAGTCTCGTAGGAATTGAAAATTCAGAATTTTGATAAAGAAAACTACAAACGCTGCGATGTTTCCTCATAAGAGTTGTAATTTAGTTATACAAATCAACATCTATACACACTGGGAATCTGAAAGTTGTGGTTTTAACGTTCGAACATCCAAATCATTCTGACTTTGCAAAGTATTACGCCTCCTATTCAAACTCTCTTTCCATTTTGCTTTTCAACATGTAAGTCCTAAACTTGCTATGCTAACCATATGTAAAACATGCAAATATTGAAGACATATTCCCGTTTAATAATCTTTATTAAAACACATTCTGCTTGGTTTCTTCTTCTAATTATATGAAATGTCAGGTAAGAGCCTATGTAAAGTCTAACGTCTTAAACACTTAACTCGTTAACTGAATCTGCTCCAAATGGATTACATTGTCGACAGTTCAAAAATCCCATCTGGTTCGCATGGTCCTCGCTGTCGTAGCACGGTGTGGCGACTTTGAGCTCTGGTAATTGCTCATGCAGCCTGAAAATCTTTGTCATCAGCGTTGCCCATTCGTCCAAGCGCAAAGCGATTCCACTGCGAGTTGGTCGCTCCTTTTTGGTGTTCAAGGGTTGGAAGTATCTCCGAATGTTTACACACTTTATACCCTTGGAAATAGTAACATAATATCTACCCCCTATATGTTGGAAATATTCTACAGGCTGATTCGCTTTTAGTAACTCTACGCTTCTGTCAATATCATCTAGATGCCTTAGGAAAGTTGCCCATCGCGGTTTGGTGAAGCAGACACCCTTTCTTGTGGGGTATAGCTTGCCATGTCCCGTCTCGTATTCTCTTACGTGTATCATCAGATTCTCGTTGTACATGCCCGCAGTCAGATAACGATTGTTTCCAATGGACTCATTAAACAGATCTGGATTTGCTCGAGTCTTTTTAATCGTCTCTTGCTTTGCATCGTCCACTTCTTCATTTCCACGCTTCAATCCTACCTACAAATACAGTTACAGAACTTTGCTATAGTTTATGTGCAAGTAAATCAGCATTTCACATGTGGGTGCATGCGTGCGTGTGTGAAAACTTCATACTAAATGGTCTAATATCGATGTTGTAGTTTGATTGTAATGCATGTGTTGAAATGAAAAAAAATTATTCACATATACTCACAGTCATTGTAGATGATGCAGATCTTGAAAACATGTTCTCAGCGATATTAACGACGAGTTCTGCTTGAGATAAACGGCTCTTTTCGTCTCCAGCGTCGATTTCCAAGTGAAGTATATTGCCGTACCCATGTACAGAAACTTTTATAAGATGATACACAAAGAAGATCGGACCCAAGCTGTGCTCATTGGTTGGTCATATGTTCTCATTGGATAATTCAAAATTTGCCCCAGCTCCTTTAAATATTTATATTGTGAGCACAACAGGTGCACATGCATTTGCGCATATATAAATTTATATATTATGCATTTGTATTAAAGTGTCGTGTCATTGCCAAGTCTTCATATGAATAGGTCCTATGAATATGCCTGTGTATTGTGTTAAAATATCGAGTCATCGTGATGTGAGATTTACAGGTATAAGATTGTGTGTAAATGCAATGTCATTGGGTATAGAGCATGTATCTTTTGACTGACCAGTTGTATAGAATCATAGGCTGCGCGCACTCAACCAACACGAGATAGGTTTGAATAGCTTAAAATATTTCAGAAGTTGTAACTGAATCTAATGTAAAGTCGTGTATGAATTGAGAGCGACTTCATTTTCTTAGCCTCGGCATATTAGGTTTGGTCTATCTCAACATCATATTCGTCATATGTCAGTTGATTGGGGGTCGAACAGAAGTTTGGATTCAAATTTTCTGCCCTGGTGGGATTTGAACCGCGGACCTCTGGGTTGATAGTCCAACACGCTAACCACTCGGCTATGGTGTATTCTAAAATATCTAAAATATTTTTAAAAATGCATCAAGAAATAGATATGGCGCTATACAAATTGGTGAAGTTCAAAATAATTTAAATGTAGGCTCTACTTAAAATTGCTGCAAGAAATATGTTTATTCATCATCTGAAATGTTTCAATAATTAAAATAAATCGTGTAAGAGTACAAATTAGGTTTCAAATATAATTAAATATAATTAAACTATATTAAATATAATATATGATGCTATTTAAAAATTGCTGCAAGAAATATATATGGCGCTATACAAATTGGTGAAGTTCAAAATAATTTAAATGTAAGCTCTACTTAAAATTGCTGCAAGAAATACGTTTATTCATCATCTGCTCCAATAATTAAAATAAATCGTGTAAGAGTACAAATTAGGGTTCAAATATAATTAAAATATATTAGATATAATTAAACTATATTAAATATAATTTCGCTAGAAGTGACAGTCGGTCTGGAGAGATTTCGCCAGAAGTGACAGTCGGTCTGGAGAGATTTCGCCAGAAGTGACAGTCGGTCTGGAGAGATTTCGCCAGAAGTGACAGTCGGTCTGGAGAGATTTCGCCAGAAGTGACAGTCGGTCTGGAGAGATTTCGCTACATGTGACAGTACTCTTACTACTGGCGTAGTCACGGAAACCAGCTTATTCACCAGCCTATATATATATATATATATATATATATATATATATATATATATATATATATATATATATATATATATATATATATATTGTCAAAACATAATCGATATGTGTGGATGAAATCGAGTCCAGGTCAAGATCCAAAGGGGTCAGGCAGGCAGACAGTCAGACGGCTAAGCAGATGGTGTTTAGCATTGTAACGGCGAGGGAGGTATACGGGGAAGTGGAGGAATCGGGATAGGATTTGTGAGAGAGCAGAGTTTTCAGATTTGAGTGAAAGACATGTGGAGAGATGGCAAGAGGTGAGGTTTTGGTGAGATCATAGGATGGATCTGATATTTGTTGTAATTCTGGCGGTTGGTTTTTCTACAGAGGCAGGACAGCTATGGCTACGGACCGATTTGCAAATTTTAGTAATGAGGTGACGGAATGGCGGAGAAGTGTTAGGGCGGAAGAGGAGCGGGTTGGGCGAAGTGGTTGGACATTTGTATCACCCATGACACTAATCCTTATGTTAGGCCTATCAGTTTCTTTGGGCGATGGTCTGAGTTCTCCTCTTCCTCTTCCGTCTCTCGCTGCTTCAGTTTCAGATATCATCCGCCTTAGCCGTCTGACTGTCTGCCTGGCTGACCACTTTGGATCTTGACCTGGAACTGATTTTGGCCCAACCTAACTATCGATTTTTTTTTACTAAGCGCCTGTGAATAAACTGGTTCTCGCGAATCGGCTTTATTTTTGGGCGCTGTAGAAATCTCAAGATTACGACAATACGATTGTAGCATATGTTCCTTTCCTCACCCAAATATACTGAATGTATAGATTAGTACTATGTAATTGGTGTGTATAATGCATATGATTTATTATAGTTATCGAGCAGCACTAATTGTTTCATTAATTCACCAGCACGTAAGACCAGTACGATAGGTATAATAAATAATATAGAGTTATGGGGACAAGTTAGAGGGTTTGAGAGTTGAGACAAGGTCCGACCGTACGTACGGGGGACCACCGGCGGTGGAGGTACGGATTGCATCCACTTTCCCCTTGAAGTATGACACGAATGCCTCCGGAGTGATGGAGGTCGATTGGTCAGTCGGAGGATCCAGTAGGCCCGCCAATGTCCTCCATAGGCTTCTGGAATTTCCCCCGCTGTCATAATTATATCCGGCTGTTCCAAAATGTCTGCTGCTTACGGCCGAGGAGCAGGTGGTATCCCTCCACAGCCGTCCGCCAGCTGAACCAGCATGCAAGCAAGAGATTGGCGTCGATGGGCCCTCTCCAGCCGCCGAAACTCTCTTCTGGCCCACCGACATTCGGCGTCGTACCACAGCGCGTGACGCCTTCGTACACGAGTCACCGTCCGCTGCGGGGCATGCCTATCGACGAGGTCCGTCAGTGTCGTGTTGTAGAGGTCAAATAAGTAGTTCACATCCTCAGAACCCGTAGTCGCCAGCTCCGAGGTCGAGAGGTCGGACTCGAAGCTGGCCAGATCAAAATTTTTCCAGTTTCTCGTTATGGCTGTACATAGATCCTTTTCAGTAACTGTATGCTGCATTTCAAAGCAGATCTCCCTATGATCAGACAATCGGCCGACGTCGCGTAGTTCAATGTCGCCCACCAGCGTGGTGTCAGATGTTGCTACAAGATCTAATGTGTGTCCTCGATCATGTGTCGGCGCCTGTATGTGCAGCACAAGCTCTTCAAGCAAAATTCTTAGACTTAATATTATTTGGATGATGATGATGATGATGATGATGATGATGATGATGATGATGATGATGATGATGATGATGATGATGAGGATGATGATGATGATGATGATGATGATGATGATGATGATGATGATGATGATGATGATGATGATGATGATGATGATGATGATGAGTTCTCTGCCCGAAGGCAGGTCCATTGGCTTAACGCCACCCGGGGATGAGATGAGTGAGGTGGTTTCCCGTTGCCTTCCTCACAGACAATTGTGGGTGAGCAACTTGTCCAAGGTCGCTATGCAGTGGCTTGAGGTAGATTCGAACCTGCGACCCTTTGGTTACAAGGCACAGAACATACCACTACACCACCGTGTATTTGTCTACAATTCTTAATTCTAAAGTGCGTTTTTGACCCGCGTGTCTGTAGATCACTGTCATGCTCAAAATCTTCTCCTGTATTACAGTTGTGTAGTACAGAAGTAGATTTTGTCAGAGCTGTGTTGATTTAAAAGCATATTTGTATATATATCGTCAACTTAAGACAGAATTCGAAGATCCTTGCGATAGATTTTTACCGATAGCGGAGAGAGAAAAGATCTCCGATGTGGAGATGTGGTGTAAAATCGCATACACTTACTGTACTCACACACGTTTTGCACGCTCAATTGGATTAGGACCGTAAGCAGAATTTTTGTTTAGGTACAAGCAAGTCCAAGCGCTTGAACGTATGTATGTGTGTTTCTACGTGTGCATGTATCTGTATAGTGTCTTTGATATATTGCAAAGAATATATAAAATAGCCTAGATACAAACAACATAGCTACTGCCGAACGACAACCCCTCGCGACCGTTCCTTACTATGTAATATATGTTCATGTATCTGGTCATCATACAGCCCAGTATACACACACATAAAGGCGGGTCAAATCAGGTTTTCGGTAAATTGTGGCCCGTTGTGTCAAACTACATAAATTTTTATGTCTCAATCAATCAATCATTCAATCAATCAATCGTAACTTTATATAGATTGATGGAATTCGGCATGTCGACGGCATCATACATTCAGCGCGATAGCTCGTGACCCAGCTACTGAGACACACTGGTATTTGTTATGAAATATGGACACAGAGAAGATAGGAGGTAAGTAGTTGTGGCAACTTGCAAGGTAAGTCTACTTCAGCATGCAGAACGCTGCTTAATTAGGCTTACTGCTTAGTTACTGTTTAACGACGCCGTGTCAGGCCCTCGGAGCCATAATTAGCGTCGCCCTCCTCCTTTATCCAGGCTTGGGACTGGCACTACAAGAAAACGAGTAGTGGCGGAGTTAGTTAGGCCTGTTCCGAAGCGTGTTTATATAGACTAAGAGAACGTAGCCACCTTTTTCTACTGGCTGAGACGATTATGACGTAAACTTTACGTCTGGTACTTTCAGACGCTGTAGACAAAAGAATCGCAGACAATTTAATGTCTACGGTTTGCTTAGGTATGTCGCTGTACAAACCACAGTAAGCTTAAAATTTGTTACTTCACATATGGACATTCTACAAATTATTGCGAGGGCGAAGTGCTCAATGACAATAAAATGACGTCATATCTATTATTTATTTATTTATTATTTTAGAAATTTATATAACGCCATCATCCAGGCTTATAAACAAATCACAGACGCTCACTATATAAATGATCTAGCGATTCTAGCCTAATTGATGTTAAATATCAGGAAGAACAGAACATTCATCAGTTAGCAAACTGCCCAGATAACTATAGGCCTACGCGTCACCAGTGTTGACAGAAGACAGCACGTTCAAAATTCCTGAGTGCATCGATACAAGGTTAAAATGAGCGAAGTTTTCTAAACATCTGTGGGGTAGTCCATTAATTACGTAAAGAAATGTTAGGCAATTTTTTGCCCCCTACCCTTGTCAACAACTGTCAAAAACTCAAGGAGCCAATGGAACAAAATGGTAGAAATGCATCAAATCGGTGTACTTAACGCTTTCCTGGACTCAGCCAGTTCCGCTGCACCTCCCGCCCGAGTGGAGGTTATAGGCAGATAAGAAGGGCTACTGTGCCCAGGGCTGTAGTGGTAAAATTAGAGGTGAGTACACGTTACCGGTTAGTTTTCCGAAACAAATTAGAGGTGAGTTTACGCTACAGTATTTTGTGAGTATACGCTACAATATTTTAATATAAATAAATATAAATATTTTGTGAGGTGAGTATACGGTCTCTAGAGGTAAGTACACGCTGTATACCCGCGTATACCCTCGACTACAGCCCTGACTGTGTCTGCCACAGTGACGTCCCATGTCAAACATCGACCCGAGCGCCATGGAATTAAAGTAAGACCATCTGCATGGTCGTTTACCGTCCGACCTGGAAAGGCCTGGGGGTTCCTTAACTGCCGGAATGCTCGCCTCAACGAGGCTTCTGCAGATTAGGTCATTCAAGACCGCATGTCGGGGGTGTCGGCCAGGGTCGAGACGGCATGACAGGCCATGCGAACCATCGGCGGTCACCAGAGTGCCGCACGTTCAGTCATGTGGATGGCATGTGGCCGTGCCAAGGCGAAGGCCGACAGCTATTCGGACTGCCTCGTCATCCAGTCTGAGGCGGCACGTGCTGATGGGCAAAGCAAACAGCCAGTCACCCGCGTGTGGTGCGGAGACTGCTCTAAGTCGTGCTTGATGGTAGGCGCTGGTGTGAAACTGAGCAAGCTCGGTTACTGTCCTCTGAATAACAGGTCAGTCCAAAAATGACTGTCTGTGAGATAGCTCCCCGTCCGGATGTGATGCAGAGTAATTGGAGCACCATTGCTCGACAGAGGTGACAAACTGTGTGTCTGTGTCAACGATTAAGTTACTGAGCATGGAGGATTGGATGGCGAGGGTACTTGTAGCGGAAGCCAAAAAGGCGGGTAGCGCAAGCGAAGAAACTCTACGGATACCCAGGCCTCCAGCTTTAACAGGGAGGGAGGCCTGCAACCACTGAATTAAATTAAATTAAATTAAATTAAATTGTTATTATTATTATTATTATTATTATTATTATTGTTGTTGTTGTTGTTGTTGTTGTTATTATTATTATTATTATTATTATTATTATTATTATTATTATTATTATTATTATTATTATTATTGTTATTATTATTATTATTATTATTATTATTATTATTGTATGTATGTATGTATGTATATATGTATGTATAATAATAATAATAATAATAATAACAATAATAACAATAATAATAATTTAAAAAAAACTAATTTAATCTCTAAGACCCTGAGGGAACGAAGTACCTCAGGGCAAAAAAAAATAATAACAATAATAATAATAATAATTATTATTATTATTATTATTATGATTTAATTATCTGAAGCGCCATCTTAGCGTCACTCAGACAGAGGTGGCAGTGTCCTGGAAAGGCAGATGGCATTTCCACGTTGCAGGGCCACTGAAATCCGTTGGAACAAATACGATGTCTCCAGTGGATCGTGCGTTGAGTCCGATATTCGGCTTCCCAGCTCCACAACGAACTGTAGACCTTCACCGCTCCAAGATCCGCCCGTCTCCAAGGCGATCGCCACAAAGGTATGGGTGTTGGTGATGGTTGCGTATTTCGCCCTCTTGATCAGAACTGCATGTTATTATTATTATTATTATTATTATTATTATTGTTAGTGTTACTGTTTATTTCCTACTGTTATTTCCATGGGAGAAAACGGGAAAGGGTCATGCACACGGGTCGTGTCAGCGACTGTCCACTTATCGGAAACGACCGGGAGACTGATTTGTCAATGCCTTAATTCTCATCCAGAGCATCCTTGATAGGCGAAGAGATCCGTCTCGGCATCGGTCCATCGGGACTTAACGGAAGAGGCTCAGATCGAAGGACCGTTGAGTGATAACAAACTCGTGGCTTAGGTTTAAATCCCTGTTACAAGATCCTATTTTATTATTATTCTTTTTTTTATATTTTTTTATGCCCCGAGGTAAAAATGATCCCTCAGGGACTTCAATATTAGTAAAACTGTTAAGGGTCTGGAACGGCTATTATTATTATTATTATTATTATTATTATTATTATTATTATTATTATTATTATTATTATTGTTATTGTTATTGTTATTGTTATTGTTATTGTTATTGTTATTGTTATTGTTATTGTTATTGTTATTGTTATTGTTATTATTATTATTATTTTTATTATTATTATTATTATTATTATTATTATTATTATTATTATTATTATTATTATTATTATTATTATTATTATGTCAAGGTTCTGTTCACTCATAAAATCGAGTTCCACGCCGCTGCCTCCGTTAAGAAGGCGATGGATATCGACGGCTTTGTTGTTCTTTGGCTCCGGGCAGCTTTGACATGGCGCCTTGGAAAGCCACTGCGTTGAAACGCTGCACCATCACCGATAGGCTCTTGAATAGGAAGTTTGTTTCGCGGGAGTCATCGGTGGTTTTCGACAGCCGGCGACCAATTTCCGATAGAAAGGCGAGGCCCTCTCTGTTAAGGGGACCGAAGGTTTCCACAGCTACAGGTATGAAGATGTATCGCTTCTGTAGCTCAGAGTATTTGATGTACTTTCTCGCGGCAGCCACCTCCGCCGCCCCTCCTGCCGTGGCCGCCGTTGCTGTGATGTAAGAGGCGGCCACCGTGTCCACCACCGTCGCGTCCCACAATAGGGACAGCCCGTCGCTCCACGGTATTAGGGTCTGGCCATCCGGTCTCTTACCATCCGACCTGGATAAGCCGGACGGCTCCTTGACTGCCGGGGTGCCGGCTCTGTTGAGGCTGCGATGGATGAGGTCGTTGATGTTGCTATGCCTAGCTTGTCGGCCGAACCCCAGTGAGCACGACAGCCCATGCGCGCCTCTGGACGAGACGTTGGCGCCGCATGCGCATTTGTGCGGTTCGCAGATTGCCAGACCCAATCGTAGACCGACCGCCACCCTCATGGTCTCGTCATCCAGTCTGAGGCCGCGAGCAGCGATCGGGAGGGCGTGTAGCCAGTCCGAGGCGTGCGGTGACTGCGAGGCCTTCAGTCTCGCCTGGTCGTAGGGGTCAAGAAGTTTATCCTCGAGCGCCGAGAGGGCTGCGTGTAGTAGGGGACTGTCCCAGTGTGCCTGTCCGCGCCCGGTCGTGACCGTCGGGATCGGGACCCCAGAAAGCTGAAGCCAGGTAGTCTTCGCCGAGTCATGTGCCGCGTCGGGGGTCACCGAAATAGTACCCAAGATGAGGGACTGGGTTTGGAGGGTGCCCGCGGCCGAAGCCAAGAAGGCGGGAAGTGCCAGCGAGGACACCCTCCTTACTCCCAA
The DNA here is from genome assembly GCA_963556255.1 of Allolobophora icterica. Taxonomy (NCBI): domain Eukaryota; kingdom Metazoa; phylum Annelida; class Clitellata; order Crassiclitellata; family Lumbricidae; genus Allolobophora; species Allolobophora icterica. Next base: position 81,881,793 of record OY744605.1, on the reverse strand, counting down.
TCCACCCATCCTAATCGGAAGAGAGGCTTGAGACCACTGGTCGTCGTTCATCGTGACGTTAAGCATCCGGCCGACTCCTGCCCGTAGCAGCTCATCATAAACTCCCAGGAGCGGTTGATCGTGGCAGGGGGTGCTTCTCAATATGTGCATGAGCCTCGGCGATCCGAGGGAGCATCTGAGTATCAGCAGAGCACCCTGTCTGTCGATGTGTTGGAGTTTGTCGAGCGCCCTCCTGAGGTTGGCCACGCAGGTGTCGAGGGTAGAGGAGAGGGCCTCCGTTGATGAAAGCGGGGCCCCTAGGAGTGTGGCTGTTGATGGGCTCACGCGGACAAACTGCATCAGGGCGTTCTCGGCGCTGATCCCGGAGCCCGCGGTGATAAGTTCGCACTTGGCGCGGTTGAGCGAGAGGCCTAGGACTGAGCAACCTCTCTCGATTACATCCACGTCCGCTTCCACCCCGTCAGGACTGCCGCCCAAGGTGAGGTCGTCCAGATATCCGAAGGCCAGGGGAGATTCTAGCCTGGCCAGAATCGGCTGGAGTGGTAAGCAGAAAAGCAGGGGCCCGAGGGGATCCCCCTGCTGTGCGCCTTCTTGCGAGAGAATGGTGAATCGGCCGAATTGGAGGAACGAGGGCTCGGCGTAGGCTAGGTTGCAGTACGCGGCCAGTTCCGGAATAATCTCGGTGACCGATGCCAACATGCTGTCCCGGTGTAGGCTGTTGAATGCATTTGATAGGTCCAACTTGACTATTATAGATTCCGAGCTCATGTTGGCCAGAAAACGTCTGGTGGCGTGGATCGCCGCCTCGCAACCCCCGGGGACGCCCACTCCCAACTGTCTGGGGCACAGGTACGGTGTAATCCTCGGAATGGCGTGTGCGTTGGCGCATTTTGAGGCCAATCTGCGCCATACGTATCCAATTGCTATCGGTCTCAGGCCGCCAGAATTTTTACGCAAAGCAAAGAGCGTGCCACCGAACAGGACGGAGCGCATCTCCTGCGGGCAGGTGCCGGCGAGTAAAAGATTGACGAGCGCCGTCAGCGCCCCAAGCAAACCGGGCCCCGCATCCGGATCGCCCGTTAGTTCCGTCACGTGTTGGGGTCTTAGGCCGTCCGGACCCCCTGATGAACCCATCGGGAAGGAGCGAAGCATAGTCCGTATTTCCGTCTCGGTGGTCTGGAGAGGCGTCGAGGTCGGGCAGAGGGTGACTGGACGGTCGAGCGGTGGAGCCGGATGTTTCTGACGCAGAAGCTCCAATGTTTCCTCGTTGATGGGTGCAGGAACGTCATCTGAGCAGATTATTCGGGCCGCCGCAGTGATGTTTCCGTCCTCCAGCTTTGCGGCTACCGCCGCAGCCAACGCCTCACCCGAGTTCAAGGTCGAAGGCTTGCGCTGATTGGAGGTTATTATTATTATTATTATTATTATTATTATTATTATTATTATTATTATTATTATTATTATTATTATTATTATTATTATTATTATTATTATATGATCATTGTAATCATTATTATTAATTAGAAGCTTCGATGGCGTCCGTGTCTAATACGTATCTCTTCATTTAAATAGCGCCTTTCAAGAATCACTCGAAGATAAAACTACACGTATGGCCCTATATTTAGCGCCTTCTATTATAAAAGACAATGCGACGATCGAGTGACCACAAAAACAGAGATGTTTAAGGTTTTTGCAATGATGACGATGATCGTGATGAGGATTACGTAAACAAGGACAACGATGATGATGATAGTGACGAAGTGATGACGACAACGACGTCTTGCACTGGAATCTGATTAATTCGTTAGGAAAATATTCGTCAAACAGTCTGAATATAGTTTGCGGTCAAACTGTCGTCTGCACTAACCAGAACAAGGACTAGTTTCGTGCTTGCAGATGTATACATGTATCTTACGACAAGAACGGTAGGGCGTACGTCCCATAATTTTAGGATTTCAACACGGACGTCGACTTGGTCGCCATGCAAGAGGCGGTTCAACAGGGTCACGTAAACAACGCACCTGTCCATTGAAACAAAAACAATGTAGCATTGTAAGTGTAAGCACAAATTTATATAGCGCCATTGGAAGAGGGCTGGTAAATTAAAGAGGATGGCAAAGTAAATAAATACACAATGCTAGGTTTTTTCATCCTGGGTAGAAATATCTGAGGAAACTCTGAACCCGTCCCCAATAAGCAAAATAAGCTTTCCAACAATATAATTGGTATCATTTAAGCAAATCTTTGCCCTTATTTCCGTCCAAAAGCAATTATTAATACTAAGATCGAACAGTAGAATTGAGATGAAACATTGTTTTTATGCATTTTTATTAAGCGCCACTATCTAATGACCAAGCATTACTGAGATGGCGCTGAGCATTTGTGATCCCTAGCAGTAAACGTCGCAGAGGAGAAGAACCGAACCTGTACTCTCCGCGTTGCAAGACGAGTGCTCTAACCAGTCGGCTACAGTATCCCTTGGAGCAAGGCTGTAGTCGAGGGTATACGCGGGTATACAGCGTATACTTACCTCTAGCGAAATTTGAGAGCGTATACTCAGCGCGTTCTAGACGAGGGTATACGCGGGTATACAGCGTATACTTACCTCTAGCGAAATTTGAGAGCGTATACTCAGCGCGTTCTAGACGAGGGTATACGCGGGTATACAGCGTATACTTACCTCTAGCGAAATTTGAGAGCGTATACTCAGCGCGTTCTAGACGAGGGTATACGCGGGTATACAGCGTATACTTACCTCTAGCGAAATTTGAGAGCGTATACTCAGCGCGTTCTAGACGAGGGTATACGCGGGTATACAGCGTATACTTACCTCTGTAGAGACCTGAGTAATGAAATTTGGAGGGAAAAGAGAGGTTTTGACAGGTTTTTAGAGGTTTTTAGGGCGAATGACTAAAAAAAAAGGTTATCAACTTTTTCAGAGACGAAATCGTAAAAAGTCAGAAAATTATTTTTAGGGAATTTGTGAAAAGTCTGAAATTTTTCTTAGACGAATTCCTAAAAAGGTCTTCAAATTTTTTACGCCGCTGGTCACCGGTAGCGTATACCCACCTCAAATTTTACCACTACAGCCCTGCCTTGGAATCAGTTACAAACTGAACATTATCAACCTCACATACAAACAAGGATTTCTGCTGATACAACTGATATTTAGAAACATTGTAATTATTTTTACGCGTTTTAAGCGCCACGTCCTAATGATCAGGCATCAAACGATGTCGCTGAGCAATTGTGAGTGAATGACTTGATCACAATGTCTACACATTAACCTTTTCACTGGAAGGAGGCTCGAATCTATACTCTCCTCGTTTCGAGGCAAGCACTGTAACTAATCAGCTACCGTATCCCTGTTGTTGTTGTTTATTGGAATTTTGGGAGCACTCATGACTAAGATGATGGCCCCTTACGCAGTATACAACTGTAGCGAACGTCGAACGCCCGCTACTTGGTTTTCCAGCGAGTTCGGCGGCCGCCATTTGCGACTTTCTGTTGATCGCCATTTGCGCATTATTGGGCCGCCATTTGCGTTTTCTAGCTCCGTCGGCTCAAATACATTGTAAGCGACATCTGCGGGTGTCGGGGTGATTGTCGCGTCGAGCGACCGTCGTCGTCGATAGGCGACGACGCCGATAGTCGGGAAAGGGAGAGGGGTAATTGAAATTGATGTCGCTCTCCGTTCCCACGCTAAGTGCGGCTTTCTTCAAAGGAGATCGGTCGGGCAATGCCGCGATCGCCGAGACCTGTGGTATTTCTGTCGCGATAAGTTCCCACGGAAGGCCGTCAGAAAGTTGGCGCATGCGCAGATTCACGTGGAGCACGTGCGGTTGAAATTGGCGGTCGGAAGTGACGTGGGAGGCTAAAACGAGGGAAGAGCGCTCAGTCTTCCGGAGAACGTCGAGGTGAAAGGACGTTCGGACTGCAGCCGTGGGGTGACAGAATTCGTTGAAGAAACCGTGCGCTGATGTAATTAAAAATTTGTGAAGAAACGAAATTCAATAGTTTGAAACCGGGCGCGCGCAACAGAAGTCGAGAATCGATCGATATCAGAAATCACGGGAAATCGATCGAAGTGAGAAATTCGGCCGTCTGCCTCTGCGAGATCGATCGGAATCGGAAGCTCTCGGAGGATCAGGACATCGAGGTTGTGAGTATAGGGCAATGAGGGGAGAATCACGATAGGTCCCTTACCTTACTCCAAACTTCGACAGTGATTGCTGTAAGGTAGAAATAGTTGCAGATAGCTCTTGAATTCAGCTGTAGATTAGTTACGGTGTTTTCTGAGGCATAACGTGTATTATTTGTGAACTAGCGCAATATAAATGTGAATAGCGATGTCTCTGGTGCATTTTAGTTAAATGGAAACCGCCAGGGAGGCGGAAGAACTTCTGGAGCGCCATCGAGGTTTAGTTTGGCCACGAATAGGTGAAACGGAGTTAAGAAACCCTGAAAAGTACGTGTTGGAGGAATCGAACCCGAATCGGTGGATTCCCCGACCCATAGGGGACGCGGACATATGTTCACACTCGGCCATCGCTGACAAATCACTTCCGGCGGAAGTGTCTCTGGTACATCCTGGTGTTTTAAGACGCAGTGTAAGACTGCAAGGTAAGGTGAGGCCTTCGTATAAAGAAGTAGGTAGTTCACGCTTGCCAAGGTCTATTTGGTTACAGAGTTCAAATCCTGGTGCGTTTTCAGCATGTCGACCTTCCTCACCTGTGCCTCCAACACGTCACGTGGGGCCCCCTTTAGAAGACGAGGTGGGCCACGTTGTCTCTCAGGGGGGCAGCGTAACACAACTATAGTCTACATGTTGTTAAAATAGTGTCTGTCTCTGAGAACATATGTACAAAAGTTTTTTCTACTTTTAGTTAATATATTCGATGATTCCACTGTCTAAGAGCTGCTCTCGGGGGTTGCTGCGAGCCGGCTACCCGACCCTAGTCCCTGCCATTGCAGGATGAGGGAGGTAGGATTTATCCAGTGCTCCAGACCAGCTTTAGGAAGTTTACTCTTCCTCCCCAGTTCAGCTGTTTTGTTGGAGAGTCTCTTTGATGTTTCAGGCTGCTTCCAACTGTAGATGTCATCGAGTTTCTGTTTCGCTCTTTGCGGCGTTGTCTTTTCATATTCTTTTCTGAAAGATCAAGTGTTGAAACTTTTTGCAGTATCATCTTATCATTAAACAACATTTATACGTCTATAGTAATCTATTTGTTTTATTTATTATGGAGTGTAGTGCGTTGTCATATGATCTATTGGATAGAAGTTCTTGAACTGTTTTTGGTTTAACATTGCCACCAGTATTCTTTACCATTTGTGCTGTTAAGTTATAGTGCTTGCATTCGAATAGAAAGTGTTTTATCGTTTCCTGAGTGTTGCAGTGGTCACATTTTCCGGTTGGATGTTGACCTACTCGTATTTTAAAAAGATAATGGTTTAGTCTACAGTGTCCTAGCCTTAGTCTGGTAATTAGTCTTTCTTTACCCCGTTTATTCACATTGAGCTTTATTTTATTACTTACAGTTGGCTCCAAAGTTTTATAATGCAATCCTGTTGTCTGGCTATCATATTCTTTCTGCCATAGTGCTATGATATATTTATCTATGTCATCATATGCGTCTTTTAAGTCGTTGCTTACTTCAAGGTCGATAGCGGGGTGTGCGGTTGCTTCCTTACATAATGCGTCAGCTTTCTCATTCCCTGCTATACCCACGTGGCTTGGTATCCATGCAAAGGTAACTGGGCAGTTTTGAGGTTGCAGAATTTTTAATAATTTCATAATTTTAAGGACCAGGTTCGGCTTGGAGTCCGATGTTCGAGCCTGAATGGCTTCGACGCTGCTTAAGGAGTCAGTAAAGATTACAACTGGTTCACTAATCCGGCTAGAGATTAGCCAAATTAAAGCTTGTTCTATTGCTACTAATTCTGCAGTGAAAACTGACGAATGATCGGTTATTCTGAGCTTTTCCACTTTTAGTTCAGGGATATAGTATGCCGATCCCACTTGGCCTTTCTCGGTTTTAGAGCCATCCGTGAATATCTTCATTACGTTTTTATACTTTTCCATGAATTCAAGAGCATAACATTTTATTATCGCTGGGTTATCTTTCTTACTTATAACCTCTCTAAGTTCCATATCGGTGTCTGCGTGGGGGAAGTGCCAGGGCGGTGTGTCAGAGATAATTTGCCCTTCTATTTCATTTTCAAGGGTCCCCAGATATTCCTTAACAATTGTGCTCATTGGTTCGGCTCCTAATTTGAACTTTCCGTACTGAGTTTCCCATGAATCTGCTATAATTGATTTAGCTGGATTGTTTTTTGATGTCTGTAGTTTAGTGACGTATTGTAGCTGCAGTTTATGCCTCCTTAAGGAAAGAGGCATCTCACCGCATTCTTGTTGGAGGGCATGGATTGGGGTGGATTTCATTGCTCCACAGCAGATTCGGAGACAGGTTGATTGGATAATGTCAAGTTGCTTTAGAAGTCGTTTGCTCGCTGTATACAGAACCTGACAACCATAATCTAGTCTAGACCTGATAAGAGTTCTGTAGATTGTTAATAGAGATCTTTTGCTGGCACCCCATTTCTGGCCTGTAAGACTCCTTAACAAATTTATTTTGCATTTGCTTCTATTTACTAAGTGTTGAATATGTTCTTTCCAAGTCAGTCTGGGATCAAAAATTAATCCAAGGAATTTAACCTTATCCACAATTTGAACAATTTTATCGTTAATTTTTATATTTAAATTAGAATACTTTGCTACACTTTTTCTTGTGAATATCATTAAGACAGTTTTATCTTCATTTATTTTAAAACCCCATTTATTACACCACTTATTGATTGCATTGATTTGCTTCTGTAGCTCACTGAATATAAAAGTGAGATTTCTTCCTGATCTCCATACAGCACTGTCATCTGCATATATCGAACACATCGTTTTGTCATCATTGCCAGATGGTATATCATTGATCATCAACAGAAATAAAATAGGCGATATAACGCTGCCTTGTGGTGTACCATTTTGTAGTAGAAATTTATCTGATAGCGTGTTGCCTATTTTCACTCTTAAACTGCGATCTGTTAAGAAATCATTTATCCAGTTATAAATATTTCCTGTTATTCCCATATTTCTTAGCTTGAATAGAAGTCCGTCTTTCCACAGCATATCATACGCTCTGCTGAAATCTATGAAAACTCCTACAGTGAAACCTTTATTGTTTATGGACTTATTTATACTATCATGTAGGCGACTCAATTGGTCTAAAGTAGATCGGGCTTTCCTATAACCAGATTGCGCGTTATTAAATAGATTATTTCTCTCTAAAAACCACACCAGTCGATTAGTTATCATCCGTTCCATTATTTTACATAGGACGGGGGTGAGAGATATGGGTCGGTATGACTGAGGTTTTGAAGCATCAGTTCCTGGCTTTAGGATTGGGAGTACTATAGCTTCTTTCCATTCAGAGATGATTTGACCGCTAATCCACAGTGTATTATAAAAATCCAATAATATTTCTAAACTAGACTTCGGGAGGTGTTTTATCATTTCATAGGAGATGTTATCACCACCGGGGGAAGAGTTCTTTTTGCTTTGCCTAATTGCTGCTTGAAGCTCTTGCATGTTAAAGATTTCATTAATTTCACTAGGTGTTTCCGAGTTGGGCATCGATTTACATTTCCATTTTAATTCCATTGCTGCCTTTCTTTGGCGGAAGCTTGTGGGATAATTTTCATCGCTACTCGTTTTCGCTAGAACTTTACCTATGAGATTTGCTTTGTCTAAGGAGGTTTCAATTATTTCATCATTTTCGGTTAAGTTTGTTATGCCAGAGCGTGAATTTGTTCCAGACATCCTTTTGGCCATTTTCCATACGGATGACAATTTAGAGTCATTCGTTAAAGTGTCACAGTAACCCTCCCAGTAATCTTTTTGAGCTTGCTTGATGACTCTTTGAGCCTTACCTTTCATTTCTCGGTATTTTGCTTGATCGCTTAAATCTTTTGTTTTAAGCATTACCTTTTCTGCTGATTTTCTATTATCAACTGCCTCTTTACATTCTTTGGTCCAGTAAGGAACTGGTTTTGTTCTAAAGCTGCAGCGAGTTTTAGGGATGCTCGAGTCTGCGGCTGTATGTATTGAGCTGATTAAGTTGTCATAATATACTTCTAAGTTTTCATTTACTATGCTTTCTAAAGACAATGATTTACAATAGGATTTAAATTTATTCCAATCTGCCTTTTTGAAAGCATACTTAGCGACATCGATTTCTTCTTTCACCGGAGGTTCGTCTATACTAATTAAGATAGGATAGTGGTCACTCCCCAGAGAGTTAGACGAAACACTCCAATTGCACTTCAAAGCTAAAGTGTCAGAGGCTAGACTAATGTCTATAGGACTGAGGCCCCCTCTGTGTTTAATGTGAGTCCCTTGCCCATTGTTCAATACACACAAGTTATATTGCTCTATGAGGTCCTCTAGTGCCTTACCTCTTTGATCAGTTTTATTAGATCCCCATAGTGGTGAATAGGCATTGAGATCGCCTACGACCAATGAATTGGGCTTTGAAACCAGATCTTTATATTCGTCAGCATTAAAAACGACCCCAGGTGGGATATACATATTTACAATCGTTATAAGTCTCCCTTTTAAACGTACATTTGCTGTTATCGCTTCTATATTTGAACTTGGTTCAGCGATGGAATACGCTAAGCCAATTTTGAACATTCCCCAACAGCATGGTTATATGGTATACATATCTTAAAAATACATCGATTTTGCCCATATGGGCTGTATATGTCATGCATATGACAAAGCAATATAGCATATGCTACTTCTAGACCATATGAAATCTACATTGTACATACATGAAACAATTGCACGAAAACATCGGAATATCAGGTCTCGTGAACCTGTGTGCTATTGCTGCTGACAAAATAACACAAATCCGACTAATAATACTCTTGGGCAGCCATCCATGTATGCGCGTACATACATGCAGACATACATGCAAACACACATGCATACATAGGGGCCTACATGCATGCATACATACATACATAGGGCCCACATACATACATACATACATACATACATACGTACGTACATACATACATTCGTACATACATAAATACATATATATATATATATATGTGTGTGTGTGTGAGTAGCGGGAAGGATATATATATATATATATTTATATATATATATACATGTATATATATCTTGGCCATGTCTTCACCATATCTGGACAATATATTGTATCCATATGTCTGTCATGCCTCCTGACAATATCTTGACCATGTATTCGCCATATCTGGACAATATATTGTATCCATATGTCTGTCATGCCTGCTGACCATATCTTAACCATGTCTTCACCATATCTGGACAATATATTGTATCCATATGTCTGTCATGCCTCCTGACCATATCTTGACCATGTCTTCACCATATCTGAACAATATATTGTTCAGATATGGTGAAGACATGGTCAAGTTATTGTCAGGAGGCATGACAGACATATGGATACAATATGTATATATATATATATCCTTCCCGCTACTCACACACATTTATATATGTATTTATGTATGTACGAATGTATGTATGTACGTATGTATGTATGTATGTATGTATTGTCAAGATATTGTCAGGAGGCATGACAGACATATGGATACAATAAATATGTATGTATATATATATATATTGTATCCATATGTCTGTCATCTGGACAATATATTGCCCAGATATGGTGAAGACATGGTCAAGATATTGTCAGGAGGCATGACAGACATGTCTTCACCATATCTGGACAATATATTGTCCAGATATGGTGAAGACATGGTCAAGATATGGTCAGGATATGGTCAAGATATGGTCATATATATATTGTATCCATATGTCTGTCATGCCTCCTGACCATATCTGGACCATGTCTTCACCATATCTGGACAATATATTGTCCAGATATGGTGAAGACATGTCTGTCATGCCTCCTGACAATATCTTGACCATGTCTTCACCATATCTGGGCAATATATTGTCCAGATATGGTGAAGACATGGTCAAGATTTGTAAGGAGGCATGACAGACATATGGATACAATATGTATATATATATATATATCCTTCCCGCTACTCACACACATATATATGTGTATTTATGTATGTACGAATGTATGTATGTACGTATGTATGTATATATGTATGTATGTATTGTCAAGATATTGTCAGGAGGCATGACAGACATATGGATGCAATATATATGTATATACATATATATATATATATATATATATATATATATATGGATACATATGGATACAGTATATATATATATATATATTGTATCCATATGTCTGTCATTCCTCCTGACCATATCTTGACCATGTCTTCACCATATCTGGACAATATATTGTCCAGATATGGTGAAGACATGTCTGTCATGCCTCCTGACAAGATCTTGACCATGTCTTCACCATATCTGGGCAATATATTGTCCAGATATGGTGAAGACATGGTCAAGATATTGTCAGGAGGCATGACAGACACATGGATACAATATGTATATATATATATCCTTCCCGCTACTCACACACATATATATATATGTATTTATGTATGTACGAATGTATGTATGTACGTATGTATGTATGTATGTATGTATGTATTGTCAAGATATTGTCAGGAGGCATGACAGACATATGGATACAATATATATATATATATACATATATATATATATATGGATACAATATATATATATATATATTGTATCCATATGTCTGTCATGCCTCCTGACCATATCTTGACCATGTCTTCACCATATCTGGACAATATATTGTCCAGATATGGTGAAGACATGTCTGTCATGCCTCCTGACAAGATCTTGACCATGTCTTCACCATATCTGGGCAAAATATTGTCCAGATATGGTGAAGACATGGTCAAGATATTGTCAGGAGGCATGACAGACATGGATACAATATATATATATATACAATATATATATACATATATACATAACGGGACCCAATGATCATTGTAAATGGAGATGTAGGCCGAGTTAGCAACGCTGGTTACGGCATATGCTGCGTTTCATGCGCCTCTGTGTTAAAGAGCGTGCGGATCGCGGTTCGCCTACCGAAATTGGCTTATTACAGAGATTTAAATCTCGGGCTAGCACGGTCCGCACACGGGGACCTTAAATGGCGTTACGCTTATTCATACGGGCAGCGGTGGTGAAAGATCTCACCCGATCAATTCGTTGAAAAATGAGAAGGATCGAGGCCATACGGTCGCTATATAAAAACGTGTAGGCCTACATTTATATGCTGCAGCTGCAGCGCGTATTCGGTGAATGCGCAAAGTGTTTGGCGCACAGGCGAAACTTTGGTCTAAAAAGTGGGGGTACCAATTTCTTACATAAGCCCAGTGGTTAAAGTGGTTTGGGTGAGCAATGGGAACGCCAAAGAAGAGTTTCATGGAAACGAATGCGTGAGCAGTGGGAATGCAAGAAGCAAAGAATTTCGAGAGCAGTGGGAACGCCGTTCCCACCCCACTTTAACCCTTGCATAGGCCTACACGAAACAAGGCGGAAACTGCGATCTCTGGGAAGGCACAATAATAAAATACTGAATGGCATTATTCAAAAAGTGGGGGTACGGTACCCCCAGTCCAAAGAGTGGGATACAGGTACCCCTCGTACCCCCACAAATTACTCCTATGATAACATTTAATCTACCATTAGGCGGGACTGAGATAAATTAATTTATAGAATCCACTCTACTGTTCTTCTCCGTGGAATCATTTTTCAGCACTTAAAACTTTTCCAGTGCAATGATTTAAAAAAGTTCTTCCTCTAACCAACTCACTTGTTTATTTCTAGTTCACCCCCACAGTTAGCAGGCGCTCAAAGTAATGTTCCTCTCCACGGAAACCTTTAGTACAAGGCCAAAGACTTATTCCTGGATTGAAAAGTAGACTGTAGTAAACAGTAGCAGTTTCAGTTTAGCGACGCTGTGTCATAACAAAGATGATTAGCGTCGCCCTCCTCCTTTATCCAGGCTTGGGACTGGCACTGTCAGAGTACGAACAGTGGCGGAGTTTTTGTTGTTGTTGTTGTTCCGGTTTACTTAACAGTTATTGATTACAATTTAAAAGGTGTTTTAGAGAAAACGAAGCAAAATTCTAACAGCATCTGAAAATTATGAAGCACTGTTTTGTCTAAGCTGAAAATAGTTATTTCAGAATTTTTAAAAGTTAAGTACAGTATTGTTAAAGTCTGCTATTTATAATTATTATTATAACCGTGTAGCATCAGATTGCTAACTAAATTTTGAAAAAAAGAAAATGCGACACCTGGTGACTAATATGGAATATGTTGAATTTGCCTTAAATCGTTCGAAAGGAATCTATGTATTGTGAACAGAATGATGATACATACATACATACATACATACATACATACATACATACATACATACATACATACATACATACATACATACATACATACATACATACATACATACATACATACATACATACATACATACATACTGTGTACATACGCGCATACAGGCACGCATACATACCAACATTCATACACACTTACATGCATACATACATACATACATTCATGCAGGTATACATACATACATACATGCATGCATATATGCATACATGCATACATACAGAGCACCTCTGAGTAGGTCTCTTGAAGAGGCGCTATATACATTTCCAGAATGAATAAATGAATGAATGAATGAATGAATGAATGAATGAATGAATACATACATACATACATACATACATACATACATACATACATACATACATACATACATACATACATACATACATACATACATACATTATACATGCATACATACATCCTGTACATGCACACATGCATTTGAGCTTAAGTACTGGTAGGAGTTTGTTTCAGAGGGGTAGAACATCTAGGGCTATGGAGCGATTCGCAAATTTTAGTGATGAAGTGACGGCAGGGCGGAGAATTGGTGTTTGGGCGGAAGAGCAGCAGGTTGAGCGAAGTGGTTGAACCGTGAACAGCTGATGGAGATAGGAGGGCTGGGAGGATTTAAGTATGGTATGTTATGGTATGGTATGGTATCTTGGAATTTATAAAGCACCTCTCACAGTGCGAACTATTCAGAGGCGCTCTCAGCGTGTGAGCCTCACGGAAACAGAAAGACTTAAAATGATGAAAAACACAGACAGACAGACAGACAGACAGACAGACAGACAGACAGACAGACAGACAGACAGACAGACAGACAGACAGACAGACAGACAGACAGACAGACAGACAGACAGACAGACAGACAGACAGACAGACAGACAGACAGACAGACAGACAGACAGACAGACAGAAGCAAATGAGAAGCAAAGTTTAGTCTGAGGCGGTTCCCAGCTCGCGGACGTTCGTGGAGTATGAGAAGGTCGGAAAGTGAGCTGATAGAAGTGAGAAATCAAGTTTAGATAATTGCTGCTTTGTACCAAACCAAACGAGTTGGGTTTTACTGTTGTATTGTAGGTGAGTGATATCACTTTATATTCTATTCGTTCGGGTATTTTAAGCCAGTGGAGAGATTTGAGGACAGAATTAATTAGTGATCATGTGGTGGTGTTTAGGGGTTTAGTGACAGCACGGGCGAGGGCATTCTGAATAGCTTGAGGGCGGTTTATTTGGGCATGTCTATGTTCAGAAGTCTAACGAGAGCAGCTGGGTTAAAAATAAATCGGACATTTTAATAGGGTATTTAGATATTTGTGAGCTCGGCAAGAAAAACGACCACTTGTCGCGTATTAGATTAGCCAGAAAATGCGTTTTTAAATCTTATGCTACTTGATGCGTTAAGGCGAAATTTTGTTATTAATGGATTGGGTAGAGACACATAAAATATTTATATGCGATTTCCCGCCATATATTTTATATTTTTGTGAAAAATGTATAAATTATGGGCCAAACGTTCTGAAATTTTTATCCTGATTTACTTAAGGTGTAAGCTTGTGGAAAATGCTAATAAGTCCATTCCCGACAAGTGGTCACTTTTCTTGGCCGAGGTCACATTTAGACTTTGATATGAAGTGGTACAGATGATCATTTGCATGCTTTCTTACTTATCTAAAAATAGTTCTGATCAGTAATATTCCAGATGACTAAGCGCATTAATACTTTTTAGGCATTTGCCGCGCAGTATAAAATTCGCAAAAATTAAAATTAATTTATTTTAAAATAAAGTAAATATGTTTTGAAGCACAACCCGTTGTTATTAATTTGGGACCAACTATTATAACCAATTATTTCTGTGATGTTTAATTCTGTCACAAATGGCCAATGCCTGAAAAATTCTTTAAAATAGAAATTATTATAGATTACTGAGTAAGTGTGTTGTTGTGCCACGTTTCAGTGTAAATAACTGAAGGCCAATTGTTTCGAAATTTTATTCTTTCACCTTCGCAGTTGTGGAATACGAGGGACTATATTATTTTTCAACACATTGCCGCGTGGCGCATGCATTCCTAACTTATGCCCATCGGTTGGTGCAGCGGGGCCCATGACATCATAGGATAATGGCGGACCTGTAAGCCTATAGATTACAAATTTCGAGAACTTCTGATGATTCAAGTAAGTAATCACTGTAATCTTAATCGTAAATTCGCATCACCTATTACCATATTTTGTGCAATGAAGACACAGCTATGACCAAGATTGCCATTAATATATATAGCGCTTAACAGACTTGCTCGTGGTTGTTCGAAGAATCAACCAGTGGTCGGACCTCAGACTATCATCATACTTGGGTTTCTGGTAGATGTCAGCATTGTCAAGCAATCATTAAAATTTATGTGCTTCTTAATGTGCTTTCAGTGACATTCTGTGTTGCATTTTCAGGATCTGCAATCATCGTCTACATAGCCATGTAGGGTAAATGCGAAGACCGAGTGCCAGTCTATATAAACTATACGGTCGCCAATGACTTCGCTCCAGTAGAGCGCCGCTAGCTACCAGCCTCATCCCATACTGCAATTCGCTAAGTAAGTAACACAAACTTTAGTTTCCTCTTTATAGTTGTTTTGAGCTATATAATGTGTGTTGGGAAAATAGGAAACTATTCTGGCACTTCCAGTTCTGTGCTATATTGTTTTAAATAAAATCATTTAGTTGTGTGTGCAATATCAGTTCGTGTTCGTTACTGACTTTACTTAGCGAATTGGGTAAATGCTAAGACTGAGTGCCTATGTATATAAAAAATATGGTTGCCACTGACTGCTCCAATAGAGCATCACTACCTACCAGCCACATCCTGCATTAAAATTTGCTAAGTAAGTAAGTAAGTAAAAAGAACACGCGTTTATATTACAAACAGTGTAGGCCTAATGCAAAAACAACCGCAATACAAACAGATCTTTATTTAAAGCAGTATAACGCAAAAACAACCGCAAGTACCCTGATACACTTCCTATTGCCCAAAATACAATTTCTGAATTACACACAGTCATTTGCAAAGAGTTCATTATTTGGTAAACTTCTAATTTTGGCGTAGTTTTGGAAGACTGAACATTAACTTTCTGGTATAATGCCGCGTATGACAATTGCAAACGTTGCTGAGATACTTAGTATATATTTATATATATAAATAACCATTTCCTAAGATGTTTGCATATATTATAATTTTCAAGCAAATTAAAGTTCATTTTACTTAAAGTGCGTTTTACTTACTTACTTAGCGCATTGCATTGTGGGATGTGGCTGGGAGGTAGCGGCGCTCTGTTGGAGCTAAGTCAGTGGCAACCGTATTATTTATGTACACAGATGATCAGTCTTCACATTTACCCCATGTAGCCATCAAAGTCGGTAGCCATGTGACTACCGACTTTTTAGTATCGTGTATGGGCACGGACTGAGTGCATGTTTATATAAACAATATTGTTGCCACGGGCTTCGCAGATTCACTCCAATAGAGCACTGCTACCTACTTGCCACATCTCATAATGCAATTCGCTAAGTAAGTAAGTGACAAACACAGACTTTTATTACACGATTGACTGTACAGCACCAACAAAGGGTTGGACATATTGCACAAAACAACGCAAGTGCCAAATTACACTTGCTGTTCCCACAACACTCAGTAACCATTTCAAACACTCACTATATTGGGGGAGGCCCGGTAGCGCATTGGATAACATCTGGCGTAGAGTGCGAGAGGTACAGAGATCGAGTCCCATAGGCGGACATGCTTTGTAGGCTGCAATTTGCGCCGTGTATTGCAGGCTGTCTGTTCTGTTAGTAGTTAAGATTTATCACATAACATGTACTGATTTGTAATCATACTGCGTTGTTGTCAGTTTGAAGATATTAAACGAAGATTATTATTATAATTATTATTATTATTATTATTATTATTATTATATTTAGTTCTGTTACTTAAGAAGTCAATTAAAGATCATGTTTATTACTTATTTACTTAGAGAACTGCATTATGATATGTGGCAGTTAGGTAGCAGTGCTCTGTTGGAGCAAAGTCAGTGTCAGCCATATTGTTTATATACTCACTACACAGGCACTCAGTCTGCATGATACCCATGTATTTATTTATGTATATGTGCATGTATATGTGTATGTTTCAACTTTAACTTTCAAAATACCTTTGCTGTTATTTAACTGTGTGGATCACTGTATCCTAATTAAAGTCTCGCAATTGTCCTTTGGCACTCCTCATGTACAGAGCACGTGCAGATCATCTATCATTTTACTTATCTTTCATGGTCACACCCTGCAACTCTGTTTAAGGTCAGTCGTGTCTTCGATCGGCATCTGCTGGAAAGCCTGTTATTCCTGGTACATGTCTTGTCTTTGCCTGGCGTTCATTCTCAGTTGCCATTCCCTCCATCGAGAACTCTCTACCTATTCATGTTCGCACCTTCCTTAGAGAGACTGTCTTTTGCTTTAAACTGAAAACTTACCTCTTAAACTGAAAACTTACCTCTTCCAGTGTCTGAATGGTTGCTCAGCTTCAATGTGCACTTCTTAACTTCGTAAGGAGGGCATTATCAAATTACAGCTGTATTGTATGTATGTGTGCATGTATGCACGTTTGAATGTAACTGTGTCTTTATGTATGTATGTGTGTGTGTGTATGTGTATTTGTTTTAATATATATTTATTTAAATATATATTTGTATGCATGCAAATATATGCATGAATGACATTTTATATCTTAATAGGTTTATTATCTTTTTATGGGGCTCACATTACTAGAGTAAAATTTCTTCGATTAAAAGTGCTCAATTGGCCTTCATTGTGTCATGTTTGGCATGGGCCCATGTTTGTTAACTGCGGCACTGGTGTTTTTGGTTTTCCCAGTCCTGGACAAGGATAAAGGTGATGCTAAGACACAACATGGTTGAATTACACACACAATGCTGTTACAGAATACTGAGCATAGCTCATATTAAGGAATTATTATTGTTATTATTATTATTATTATTATTATTATTATTATTATGCATTTATTAAGTGCCTTATCTAGTGATCAAGCATCAGTTGATGGCGCTGAGCAATGTGATTGAAAGACTTGCTGAAGGTCCATACACAGTCATCAATTCGCTCCTGAGTAGATAACCTTGAAGGGGCGCTATATAAAAGCTCAATAATAATAATAATTTAATAATAATAATAATTTCGGGAGGCATAAACGCATACTCTCCTGTTACTCGGCAGGCACTCTGACAAACTGGCTACCATTTCTCACAACTTTCAAAGGCACTGCAAACATGTAATCACACATGGTTGTGACAGACTATAGCTACTATTGAGTAATTATTATTATTATTATTATTATTATTATAATTATTATTATGCATTTATTAAGTGCCATATCTAATGACTACGCATCAATTGATGGTGCTGAGCAATTGTGGTCGAAGGTCTGGCTGAAGGTCCCAACACGGTAACCATCTCATGACGTTTGAACATGTGTTCGTGTTACAAGGCAATCGCTCTAACCCAGTAAACATTTTGCACCTAGGGCCAAAACAAGCTATATTATGTAACTCCAGAGGGCCATGTGTCATTATTACTGAAATGTTTTCCATGGAATAAATAATATAAGTTATAATACAAGCACACGCAGCTACCGCAAGAGCAAGGAGATGTTTATTCTTTAACAGTTGAAAAAATATTTTCACCGACCATGTGCACTTATTTATTATTATTATTATTAAGGAACATTTATATAGGGGCGCTATATATTGCTATAGAGAAATATTAGCGATATGGCTTCTTATCACTCATATTTGATCTATCACTCATATTTGATATATAACTAAAAACGTGTCCAACAGGTGTGTTAGATGCATGCATAATCAATGCACTTAACACTTGCTCATACAGTTTCTCGAGAAAAGCGTTGCTGTTTTTTAGAAGAACAAACAATCACTTTCACCAAAGTCACCATAGTTTTTTGCTAAAACTTATGCTTAGCATTCAATTATGAATAATTGTTGGCTCAATTTTAACGATTATCCATCTAATTCTGGTCGCCACAGGAGAACTGCCAAAATGTCCAAACCATATGAGCTAATGACTAAAAGCTGACTGGTAGCCTGTCCGAGCACCCTTAAAATCCTATCAGTTCATATGCTGTATGTTTACATTTAAAAAACTTTTCACATGTAAAGTTTTGAGAACAAGTAAGTACTGCAAGGACTGGAACTGATCGAGGCTGGCCAAAAGTCATTGATGGTATTGACCACCTCTTCAAACTATTTTTGTCATTTAATATTTGAAAGTTTTAAGTACAGGATTTATCAAATAACATACAAAAAATTCCCCAACTGTTTCAGAAGTCTGCAGGCTACCATAGGATTAAACCTGATGACTTTCTCTGTGATTTGGGTGAATAAATACATATTTCTGCATATCTATGTATGCATTATTTTTTTAATGTTCTGCTTTATTAAAATAATAGATGTTTTTTGGTGGATTTTTTAAATTCTTATGCCAGAAATAGGTGTTGATATGTGTGTGTATGTATTTATATGTATGCATATATATGTACATTTATTTTCGTTTCTGTATGCATATACAATTATACACATCATCATCATCATCAGCCATGGGCTCAGCGCCCATGGGTGTTCGGTGCCCTCCGGGTCTCTCCACTCCATTCTGTCCAGTGCCAAGTGGCTCCACTCCTGGAGACTTGCTCCGCACTATTCTTCAATGTCATCTGTCCATTCCCTGTTAGGTCTTCCTCTTCTGTTTGTGCCTTCCATTATTCCAAAAACCAAAGTTTTAATTTTTGTGTCCCTCTTCATTCTGCAGATATGTCCAAACAGTCTTAGCTTTCTCCTGATAACTTTTTGCTTGAGATTTTTAGTCAGACTGATTCTTCTGTAAAAGTCCTCATTTTGAGTATTCCGGATTGTTCCTCAGCAGAAGCAGGAAGAGGAGGGTATAAAACGAAGATGCTAACTGTGTTGCAAGAAGAAGGACAAAAAACACACTACAGATACTGCACATGCTACAAACCAGTCATCTCATGTTCTTCTGCTCCACAGTACACATGTGATCAATGCAAACAAGAATCAGTGCTTACAATTACAATTTATTTCATTATTTTGTGAGATATTTTGTAGAAAACAGTCATGTAGCATTTGATCATAGCAGCAATCAGTAATAATTTTACTAGAATAATGGTTTCTACATTTTTGGTTTTAGTTTTATAGATAGACTATCATTGAGTCGATCAAACATTTATGACAGACTGTCACAAAATAATGTGATCGAACATTTAGTTTCAAATTCATCATAGAAATTATTTATGCTGCATGGCGAGACTGATACTGTTATTTCTTGTTAACCTAATAACATTTTGCAAAATTGGCATATAAAACACACACTTACCTATGAATAGACCATATCAAAAGAGGGGGTCTGGCCAGACCACCTTGTTCAAATTAAGTTGCATTTTGGCATGTTCGGATGAGGGTTAAAGAGATATTTTGGGGCAGTACGCTGCTGAGATTTAGAGAAAAGGTGGAGGATCGTATAACGGATGCGTGCAGCAATAGGAAGCCAGTGCAGGACATCAAGCATGTAGATATGGGCAAAGCGGGGAAGTCTAGCGATGAGTCTAGCAGAAACATTCAGAACAGATTGAATGGGGAGAGATGCTGCGTAGGTTTTATATACATGTAATATATATGTACAGGTACATGTAAATATTTTACCTTTCTTTCAGAGAAAATTTCTGATTTACGGCATAAATTGGTCAGTCCCTTGCACTGACAAATTCCTCCATCCAAATTCTACACCTCCTATCATGGACTACTTTCTGTCAACTGCCTAACAAAACCGGTCTTGACACCATTCCTACTTGGTTTCTAAAGAGTGCTTTGATGTCCTGGGTCTGTAATATATGTCCTGTAACATATATTACACTGATTATCAATATGCACGAGGGATGCCTTCCATCTGCATTTGCTCAACCATAGTTCATCCTCTGCTTAAGAAACCTTCTCTTGCCTCTCAAATTACAGGCCAATCTCAACCTTGAATTTTACATTTAAAATCCTTGAACGCATGCAAACTCATCTATCATCAAACTCATCTCCCGTTTTCAGACTGCATATCCTAAGTTTCACTCAACGAAATCCGCACTTCTTACTGTTCATAATGATATCGTATGTTCAGTGGACGGGGTAAGGTAACAGCAATTGTTCTACATGACTTGTCTGTTACATTTGCTACTTCTTCATCATCTCAAGCACTGCTTTGGGATATCTGGTCCGGCACTAAATTGGTTTATTACTTACCTTAGTCCACGCACTCAGTGTATTTAAATGGTAATTATTCATCTAGGACTTTGTTGGCATGTGGTGTTCCACAGAGTTTTGTGCTTGGTCCTCTTTTGTTTACATTTCATACCACTAGGCACAGTGCTGGAAAATCATTCGCTGGGCCATCATTTCTATGCTGGTGATACTAAAATCTACATTTTCATTTGACAGTCTGTCATAGTCCTTAAAGTCTTGCAACTTAAAGTCTTGGGTGGTGGCCTCTAAACTCTTTAACCAAACAAACAATGAATTTCTGTTACTGGGCACTCCACAGCAGCTTTAAAATATGATCAGCTTTAGTCATTGAAACTGGGTGACTCAATTTGTTAAGCTGGCAGATGCTTCTTGTAACTTAGGCATTGTTTTCATTTCTACCATGTCTCTCACTGGTCGTGTAAACAGCATTTGTAAGTCATCATAATTATATACGTTCATTCGTGACATGTCTGCGAGGATATCTCTGGTTGCCAGTTGCCTAGATTACTGTAACTCTCTTCTTACTAGTATCAATAGGTGAAACATGCCTAAGCTGCTGAGATTTAAGAACTCTTTGGCTGGAGCCATAACTAATACATCCAAATTTGAACATATAACCCATGTGCTGAAATCTTTGCATTGGCTTCCTGTTCAGCAAAGAATTATTTTCAAATTGGGTCTCATGGTTTACAAATTCTGGTCAGAAACAATACTTAGAACCAGTTCTTATTCTCCAGACTTGTCATTATTCAGCGAGGTCATTATCTTTGTGGGGTCATACCAAAATGAAGAACTGTTTTTGGTGAATGAGTTTTTTGGTTGCTGGACCTATTTTTTAGAATTCTGAGAATTCTGTCTGTTTACTCTGTCCAGCCAGCCCCTTGTGTCATTTCATTCTCAACTTAAAACTTACCTCTTTCAAATCGCTTATCCATCATAGGCTGTATCTCTGTCTTACAGTGTTATTTCTATTAACTGAAACTGTAACTGAAATAGCAAAATAACTGAAAAATGTTGGGCAGTTAACTGTAACTGTAACTGAAACTGAAGAATGCTGAATAACTGAAACTGTAATAGAAACTGAAAATCAAAAACTGTAAAACTGAAAAATCACACAAAGTTAACTTGAAAATGAAAAATAGTGTTTTTTTCCTTACTTACTTTCTGAATAGGAAGTAAGTAAGTAAGTATATCCTTTATTACAAACCAACTGCTAACTGCACTTTGGTGTACATAGTTCATCAAATTGATTTAAGCATAACATCCAGATTACAAAGGTTTTACAGGCCAAGGAGTCGACATTAGGTATAATTCTATTGTGTGCCCTGGGGCACAGTGAGTATACGACTGTTTTTCTGAAGGTAACAGCTGAATCAGAACATGTGTTGGGTTGATTATGATGGCTGAGAAAAGGTTAGAGTCAGCTTTCTGGCAGAGTTGCTTGAAAGTAAGGTAGGATTCTGGTAAATATCGAGACCGAACCAATCGCTGCATCGTTGCCTTCTACAGTAATCCTACTCTAGTCTGTGGTTAGTTCTATTCTCATTTCATGGGAGACAGCTATGCAGCCTATAATTCAGGTTGAACACTTGAGTGATGATAGCGATGAGAGCGATTATAGTGATGATGGGCAGGAAGAGATGAGCATTGATGAAGTTGAACATGAAATGATGCAAGCTATAGGGGCCTAGCTCTCCACAGACTGCCATGCATGGCACACACATTGCAGCTGGTTTTGAAAGAGATTGATAAGATCCCAGTTTTTAAAACCAGTTTTTATAACCAGTTTTTTAAACCATAATTGCAAATGCCAGAAGCATTGTGAAGAGCGTAAGGGTTTCATCAGTAGCCACAGAAAGCTGTTTCAGAAGTGTGGTAAAACTGTAGTACACGATGGAACTCTGTATATTTGATAATGAGGCGAATGCTGGAAATAAAATCAACGTTGAACAAGGTGCTTGAAGAAATGAAAATGGATTCACAGCTATTTTATGAATGGGCACGACTTGCAGAGCTAGCTAGAATATTGAAGCCATGTAAGGAGCAGACAGGTGCAATTAATGCAAACAGACACTCCTGCACTCTCCAACATTAGTCCCTGCCTTCTAGAGCTCTCCTTGAACCTCCAAGATCCAACGGTCTGTAATACACTTGCTGTTCCTCTACTTTGAGTCTACATCTTTGCTTCGCTGTCTTCTTAGATTTTTCTGCTGTCTCTTTTGACCAGCTTCCATCTGCTGCCTGCCAACTGGATCCGACTGTGTCATCAACAATGGGCCGAGATGACATAGTACTACTGAAAGGATGCTTATCCAACTCTGGCACTTATAGCGGAAGACCTCGTATTCGTGCCAGCTTCACAAGCATATACTGAGCATGTATTCTCAGTGTGTTTTATGCGGACGAAAGCAGAACAGGGCAAGTGTTAATCTGGAACGTCATGTTTTCCTTAAAGTAAACGGATTGATTTACTGCATAAATATTTCTTGAAACTGTTCAGAATACTATTTGTGGTCAGTGTGTCAATAGTCGTGACATCTGAAAATAATAACTGAAACAATAACTGAAACTGTAACTTAAAAATAAAAATCTGTAACTGAAACTGAAAAATCAGATTGCAGTTAACTGTAACTGTAACTGAAAAATAAAAACTTAGGTAACTGAAACTGTAACTGAAAAACCATAACTGAAATAACACTGCTGTCTTATGGACTGATCTTCTGGATATTGACCTGATAATATTAGGCTTGGTTTGATGTGCCATCGGTTGATGCTTTGTGCTTAAGACACCGGCACAGTAGAAGTTACTAATTACAATTATATGTATATATTTAGTTATGTCTGATACATACTTATATAATTATACGTGTGTAATGTAATTGAATTAATTAATAAACATCAGAAAAAGTTAAATTCATACTCTGCTGTGTATTCATTTCTTAATGAACTCATCTTTTCTTCACCTATGAAAGCTGTTTCCTTGACATTATTCTTACAACTCTTCTGAAAAAGTGCTCTGTGCTCAATCATTGTCAATAATTAACTTCTTTTTGGGGTGAAGCATCTGGTTTTTAATTTTCTGTGAACTTTTTGTTGCATTGTAGGAGCCGTGAAACATGAAGTTTGCCAGTAACGGACAATGAAGTCTGACTTAAATGTGCTGCAGTCTTTACAAACTCTGATGACAGAGATAGAGAAATCAACCTAGTCTGACGACAGCATGATCGATTGCAGCTAGGATATCACTGTAACTCTGAGGAACATGCCCCAGAATAAACTCTTATGTTGGACACAGGATTGCATTTAATCTTGAGGGAACATGTGTTCTTCTCTTGTCTGTGTCATTTCTTGTCACGAGGCGGTTAGTAGGACTTCTTTTTGGTTGACGTTAATGACCTGTTCATCAACTTATGTTTTTGATAGTTGTAAAACTGTATTGATATGATATTAACCGATCAACAATTCGATGGGCACTGTTAAGTTGGTGATCATTAATTGGAATGTCTTGGTTGCTTATTTTATGGCTTTGGTATTTTAATTTGTGGGCATAGTGTGCAGTAAGGGGTGTAATACTTCTCTGCATATTCTGTTCTTATAACCTCCATTTTTATATTTTACAATTGAGAAATTGAGTGATGAATTTGTGGGGTGCGTACTTGAGTATATAAATTTATAAAACATTAGGCTGGTCAAGAAGACATCAGAGCTACAGATCTCAACCTTATCAAATGTTTATGTGAACTGAAATGCGGTAAAGCTGCAGGTTTTGATGGCATGCCATAGAACCTGAACAACTGTTCTGTACTCAACCAATACAGTTAGGTCTTTGCTAACATTACTATTTGCAGCAGAGTGCATTATAGATATGTACCAATGATTTTGGTTGAGGCGTAATAATTCCTTCTGTGAAAACTAAAGAGGTGATCTATCTTGTAGCAGCTACTGTGATATAACACTTAGTGGAAATATTGCGAAGTTTGAGGTGTCTTTTTGAGCTGTATGCTGTTAGCTGTGTTCTTCTGGCCTTCAGTCTGGATTCATGAAGAAAACTGGTTGCGATAGAGCAATTTATACAGAACTTGAGGTCTACTGTTGAGTAAATCAAAATGTTTGTGTTTGAAAGTAATGATGAAGAATATTCCACACAGATTTTTGATAAGTTTGATACACTGGTTTAGTAGATGGTTCCAGCTGTCGGATGGAATTGTGTATTTTATAGAATATTCAAATTAGTTTGCAGTGTCAGACAAGGAGGGGTGTTATCCCTATCCTATTTGTTGTTTTTGTGGATTACACTGTTAATCTGATAGATAGAATGACTTCTATGTAGAAAATAATTGTTACTTGTGAATTAGAGTATCCTATATGGATATGAAGTTCGGTATAACAAAATCTGTGGTGCTCAGGATAGTTGGTGCCCATAAATATTTGTGTATGCGTTTGCCATTAGTGTTTGAGTTTGCCATGTGTTGAAAAGCAAAATACTTTGCAATTATACTGTGACAGTTGATGTGCAAATGTCATTTTGACTGCAGGAGACAGTTTAAACCATAGGCGTAGACTCTGGGAGGGCAGCCGGGGCACGTGCCCCAAATAATTGAGATGGACTGTACATTTAATGCAAAAAGTGTAGAATGAATAACGAAATGCCCCCAATATTTTGGACAAGTTTACGCCAGTGGTTTAAACTGAGCCTAAGTGAAATAATTTGAAAATTTTATAAGTCTGATAATAATAGCTTTTTAAACGACACATGGATGAAATTGTTCTGTTGCATTTATTCAAAACACATTGTGAGCCACTACTTGTATTTACATGTGAATGTATTTCATTTACCATCAGTAAGTATGCAAGGTTGACAAATGCATGGAACAGAATATTTTGGAGGTTTTTGAAAGTAAATAACACAATGATTGATGGGTGCTTTCATATATGTTGGTTGTTTACTGCTTCAGGCTGACTTTGATGTTAGGCAGTATTGTAAAGTTAATCTGGTGTCACGACAAATGGTGCCAGACAAATGGTTCACGATCTTCCAGCTGCTAGTTTGAGCTATATTTTCATCGAGAATCAGGCTTCTAGTTTGAGCTCTATTTTCATCGATCTTCCAGCTTCTAGTTTGAGCTATATTTTCATCATCGCTGATCCAGCTTCTAGTTTAAGCTATATTTTCATCGCTCATCCAGCTTCTAGTTTGATGAAAATAGAGCTCAAATGCTTTTTCGTAGTCCAATGTAAACAAAACACAACCTAGAAGCTGGAAGATTATGAACCATTTGTCCATGAACCATTTGTCGTGAACGATTTGTCGTGGAACCGTTAATCTACAGTACTAAAACTACTAAATGAACTACAAGCATTATTTGTACGACAAAAAGATACTTTGTGAAATCTATGATATATTGAAAAATTGTAACATTAGTGACTTAAGGATAAATGTTTATGAAAGGCATTTGCTTATCAGGTAGTTGAGCTGCTTATTTTTTATCATTGATGTGTATATTTTTTCTGTTATTTTTCCTTTGTATAGAGGGTGTTATTTTGTGTTGCTCATATGTGGTGAAATAAAGTTTATTCAAAATGGAAACTACATAAGCAGACTACATGTGTTTTACATGTTGTGCATATGTTGTAGATGTCCTGATTACTTACAGAAGATGCATATGGATGCTAAATAGACCACAGATGGTTTACTGTTTAGCATTCTGTTTGAAATGCAGATTGCTAAACCATTTGGTATCTGTATAGTATTCATGTGGTGTAGATAAGCTAGTTATATATAGGAACTATATACATTGCATATGGCATGCAGATTGGTACATCATCTGTTATCTATATAGCAAACATATGGTGTAAACCACCTAGTTACATATAGAAACTTTATAGATTCTATATAGAATGGTAACTGGTAAAGCATCTGGTATCTGTATGGTATACACGTGGTGTAGACCACCTAGTTACATGTAGAAACCACATAGATTCTATATAGAATGGAGATTGGTAAAGCATATGGTATCTATATGATATACATATGGCATAGATCAGCTAGTTACATATAGAAATAATATAGATTCTATATAGAATGCAGATTGATAAAGGATCTGGTATCTATATTGTATACATATGGCATAGATCAGCTAGTTACATATAGAAACAATATAGATTCTATATAGTATGCAGATTGGCAAAGGATCTGATATCTATATTGTATACATATGGCATAGATCAGCTAGTTACATATAGAAACAATATAGGTTCTATATAGTATGCAGATTGGTAAAGGATCTGGTATCTATATGGTAAACATATGGCATAGATCACCTGGTGCCAAATGCATGACATATGGATACCATTTGAAGCCCAGATGGCTTGGACATATGCATTCAATATGGGCTGTCGGGTGCAAACCACATGAATCTAGGGATCCCTGCCATATTGGATCGCATATGGCATACATACGTTGAAGATCAGCTAGTTACATATAGAAACAATATAGATTCTATATAGAATGCAGATTGGTAAAGATCTTGTATCTATATGGCATACATATGGTTTAGATGACCTGGTGCCATATAGATACCATATGCATACCATGTGAAGCCCAGATGGTTTACACATATGCATTCAATATGGGCTGTCGGGTGTAAACCAGATGAATCTAGAGATCCCTGACATATGGCATCCCATATGAAGCCCATATGGTTTCCATATTACATTGCTGTTGGGGCATTATTGCTACTCCCCCTTTCGTCTATCTAGCCTATCTCTCCTTTCTACATTGTACCCTGGCAAGTAATAATTATGGTTTGGTTTCAAATGTGTTTCTTGGATACAGATTATGTCTGGTTTATTAATTGAAACATACTGTTTAAATTCGGTGGCGCTCCCTAAGCTTTTTAAATTGTCTGCATTCCACTGTAATATTGTTGTGGCCATCTTATTGTAAGGTAAAGTTGATAAGAACCTCGGTCCCTTACTTGCCTGCAGGTGTTGTGTAGGGGGATGGTATTTTCCCAGAGGATAACGAAGGACAAAGTTCAGCCACGTTTACACTAAAATACTTATAAGTTCCATATACCAGATCACTAACCATTTCTGCTCGGATATGTTCCGGAGCATAATACTTCACAATATTAAGGATGTGGCCATGATAACCAACTAACCTGATCAGCAGTTCTTGCTTTGTGATAAAGTTATCTCCTGCTGTTTTCGAGACTCCTTCATTTGCCTCATTCTTCTTGGTCGGGTTTCGAGTGACCTTTGAGGCGGACCCCACTGTTGATCGGTTGATTGCCTGGACTGGAGTTGAATTTATCAGAGGAGCCTCTCGCCTCGAAGGAGTTTTCATAGGGTTGAAAGTTAGTTGTCTCTTGATAGGCTGTCTTTGCATTGCTGGGGTGCTTGTTTGCGGTTCCCTTGGATGGGCTTTTGTGGTTGGAGCCGGTGGATTTCTCGCTGCGTCAATTTCCTCCGATTTCCTCAGACGAGCAACCTCGGCGAAAGACATTTTATTTTTTAGGGCTAGATTAGCTACAATTTTAGCCTCTTTGTACTCGGGGCATTCTTTGTCATAAGTTGGATGACTTCCCAAGCAATTAACACATTTAAAACCACCCTCACTTACCCTGCAGTCCTTCACATCATGGGCCTCCGAACACTTCGGACAGCGAGGTTTTTTGGCCTTGCAGGAAGCTGCCTTATGATGAAAGCGACTGCATATATAGCATCTCACTGGGCTGGTTATATATTCCCTAACCTTGTAAGACCTCCAACCAACACAAACCTTATCAGGGATGATATCACAATCAAAAAACATTATCACTGAGCTCGTTGGCGTTTTTACACCATTGTACCTCTTGCAGATTCTTATCACTTTACTCACCTGAGCGTCCTGAACTTCTCTCAGTATGTCATCCTCAGTCAATTGGATGTCAACGCCATTGATGACCGCCTTGTTGCGATGTTGTTTGTTCTTGTTCTCGCTTGTCCTGGAATAAGGCAAACTGCATTCTAGCAACTGCTGCATTTCCTGATTTTCTGAGAGTTTTAGAATTTAAAATCACCTCTTTCTGTACCTCTGTCTTACATAGGATCCTAAGGGACTCTCCTGCTGTCTGAATCCGATCTACCAACCCGAAATCCTTGACTACAGCATCCCGAATGTTACGTGCGTTTCTAGGGCATGCGAGATTCTCAGAAATACCCTTCACATACACCACAAGATCACCAGATTGCTTACCAGATTGCTTACTTTCAACCCTTACCTTCTTTGCAGAGTCACTAAAAACCCTCAACTCTGGAGTACCCGCCTTGCGCTTCCTCCTTACTGTCTGAAAACCATCCGCATCTGTATCCCCACTAGCTACCTCCATTCCCTCCTCAATTTCCCTAGTTGGACTACTCACCACAGTGCGCTCAGTCCCACCCTCCTCTGGGATGGCGCTCAGATCAATCACCAGTTGGCGACTGTCGTCAGCCGCCATTGATGCGAAAAATTATTTATTCTGCATATATAGCCACATGCATCGCCATTTGGGTTTTCTAACGGTAATACTGAACACCAGCCCACACATCCACTAAAACCATCCATCCACCCACCCAACAATCCTCACCCACTCACCCATAACCATCCACCCACCCACCCACCCGCCCGCCCGCCCGCCCGCCCGCCCGCCCGCCCACCCACCCACCCACCCACCCACCCACCCACCCACCCACCCACCCACCCACCCACCCACCCACCCACCCACTCACTCACTCACTCACTCACTCACTCACTCACTCACTCGCCAATCGACCAACCTACTCACCTATCCACCTACCCACTCTGTCTGTCTGCATATATACTCACCTACTCACCTACCCACCCAACTCACTCACCCACTCACTCACTCACCCACCCATCCGCCCACCCAACGACGTAGTGTCGGCGACGGTCATGAATTTTCAAGTGAAATTCTGACGCTTCTCTTGAAGGGTTTTTTGTCATCGCCCCACACCCAACATATCCCACTGGGGTCGTTTGCTAAGTTTAGTGTCCACACTCACGCGCATGCATGTGTACATGCATACACAAACATACACGAACATATATATGCATGCACGCGTGCACATAGCTAATATATATATATATATATATATATATATATATATATATATATATATATACTAAATAATGCATATATATATATATATACATATACATAATCAATATGTTTAACGAACGCGTTTGCTCTGTATAAGCTTACTGCAAATATGTTGTAGTCATCTAAATTACGTGTATATACATATATATATATATACACGTAATACATATATATAGGGCCTATATATATACACGTAATATAGACATATAAATATATGTCTATTTACATGATTGTTTAAAATCTTATGCATACATATTCATATAGATAGCTATAGCGCTGTATAAATCACTGTGTTTCTTTTTCCACACAAGGCGCTACATAAATTTCCATTACCTAGCGCCGCATTCCAATCAATCGCTGCTCTGTCTCCAGGGAACAGGGCAAGCTGTTAACATACACGGTTCTGTCACTTGGACCTGTCGTAGACCTTGCCTATAGGGAATGGCTTAGAGGGAGTTGTTGAAGACAGTGACAACTTGGCACTGTGTATACGACGCTAGGAAGCACAGTTCTACAGTTGGGCATGCATACAGCGAGGGACGGGTTAATAATTGGAATGTCCATAGATGCCAGAGAATCGGGTGCTAACTCAGACCTCCATCCCGTCAGTGTCGATGAATGATTATCAAGTTGGAAGGCTTAAAATGGTGTTAGAAATGGTGCATGTCGATCGGTGGATGGGTGGGTGGGCTTGGGATCAAAATTATGGGTTGAAAACCCCAATGCGCTGCAATGGCCATACACGCAGACAGACAGACAGATAGATAGACAGGCAGACAGATCGACACATGCATACGCAGGTAGAAAGACGGACAGAGAGACAGCCAAGCAGACAGACTGTTGTGGTCGTGTTTGCGCCTCAGCCGAATCTTAATTTTAATTGTCCCGGTCACCACTGCCTTCATCAGCTCGTGGCAGCTATTCCGGAGTACAGTACCCCCCAGAAGAGAGGCCAGTCAGGCCGAGTTGTTACCTATTGTTACATCTAAACTGTTTTAAAGTAGTCTTGAGAATCGATATATACATGTATCTTTAGTTAGATTTAGTTGTGCCTGTATATCCGTATGCGCTACTTCTGTCTAGTTCTAATATGTTTGTGATCGTCCTATACGTCACAAAGCGCATGTGCGATTGTCAGAAGAAATAAAGACTTACTTATTTACTTACTTACTTGCTTATTTACTGCTTACTTGCTTATTACTTGCTTATTTTTTTACTGAAGACACGCTCTACTTGACCTAGCAGTCAAGTATGCTGCATGCGCAGTTATCAGTCTCCCATAATAGGCGGGCCAAATGAAGCCCTATAGGGATATCGTCATTTGGGCGTCATATGTCCTACCATGTGAGGCCTTATTTAAGATGTACGAATTCCCTGTAGTGGAACATGGTAGCCAATTGATAAGAGCGCTCACCCATAACGCGGAGAGTACGGGTTCCAACCTCCTCTCCTGAGACGGTTACTGTGTATGGACCTTGAGCAAGTCCTTCACTCACAATTGCTCAGCGCCATCGATTGATGCTTGATCACTAGATAGTGGCGCTTAGTAAATACGTAATAAGTAACACATATTGTCATACAGGCGTCATAAGTTCTGCATATGACGTTTCTGCAGGGGTCATTTTAGACAAAAGCATATATTCCGCGTTCGAGGAAATGCGATTCCCATTCAGCATAACGAAGGGATTTTCCCTGTACTTATCATCTCTTCAGGAGCGCCTCCCAAGAGCCTCCGAAGCGAGTGCATCAGATTCACATCTTCACTTGTCTCCCATACATCTTTTACGACGAGACTTAGAAGCTGGAATCTCTTCTGACCAGATGGCTTTGCGAGGCGTTATAAAAATTGATTGAATGATTGAACGAAGAAAGGTCATCGCTTGCAATGCAGTGATCTACAGGCAATGCAAAGTTAAATGCCTTACATTAACGTGCATCACATTACTACATTATTGACAGTACATTAATGTGCGTTTGTTCTGTGAGCATGCTGTTCAGGTTAGGCCGATCTCTCACCGGAAGAGATATAACTGTAAGATGTAAGTGCAAATGTTAATGTAAATCTTCGGAATTTCTTTGCACCGAATAAGCGCCGCATCAGAGAGGTTAGCTTACTCACACCGGATGTGCGTGAACGTCACCAATTTCGCGTCACACGCCATCCAGGTCATCTGAATATATATCTCAGCGAGGTCAGGTCTTTGTCTCAACGAGGTCATCTGATTGACTCAACTAAGTCACCTGATTCTCTATTGCTGGTCATTCCTACAACTAGAGCTGTTCTCTGTAAACGAGCCTTTTCGGTTGCTTGACCTAGATTTCATAAACTCTCTCTCTCCGTATTTGCTCAGTCGCTTATTATGTCATTTCGTTCTTAACTTAACTCACCATTTTCAAATTATTGCTGATCAACCATTGACTCTCTCTCTCTCTCTCTCTCTCTCTCTCTCTCTCTCTCTCTCTCTCTCTCTCTCTCTCTCTCTCTCTCTCTCTCTCTCTCTCTCTCTCTCTCTCTCTCTCTGTCTGTCTGTCTGTCTGTCTGTCTGTCTGTCTGTCTGTCTGTCTGTCTGTCTGTCTGTCTGTCTCTCTCTCTCTGTAACTCTCACTCTGTTTCTCTCTCTCTCTCTCTCTCTCTGTCTGTCTGTCTGTCTGTCTGTCTGTCTGTCTGTCTGTCTCTCTCTCTCTGTAACTCTCACTCTGTTTTTCTCTCTCCCCTCTCTTTCTTTATCTCTATAACTCTGTCTGTCTCTGTCTGTCTGTCTGTCTGTCTGACTGTCTGTCTGCATGTCTCTCTTTCTTCTGGATATTGACCCTAGTATGGTTTGGTTTTGGGGCCCAATCGGTTTATGCCTTGTAGGTCGCACCTCAATAAAGTATATATGCACGTTTCTTCTGACTACAGGAGGTTGGATATCAAAGGAATGCCTTCTTGTTTTAACATCCCAAGGCCAAACAGAATCACCTGACATGTGACGTTTTACGCGACGTAATGACTCCACAGCTAATCCGCAGATTACTGCGCCATGGCACAACATAGTGCGCTCAGTCCGTTCATCAGCCAAAGAGAAGTTTTTGTGGGTCATTTGCAGGAATTCGTGGGACGGTCGTGACACCGTGACCGACAATTAACCTGCCTTCTAATGCGGTTGTCCAAGTGATAAATGGTTGCTTGGAATCGGTGAAACCGCGTTGTCGAGGGAAACGAACAAACCGCCCTGGGTGGAATAAGAATAAAGTAAAAAGTAGAATGTTGATTAAATTCGTTATATCAGTATTTGGTTCATCTGTTGATTAATTGATTGATTGAATGATTGATTGAATGATTGATTGAATGATTGATTGAATGATTGATTGATCGATTGGTCGATCGATTACTCGATTGATTTATTGATTGACTGGTTGACTGATTGACATTGATAGAATAATTAATTCATACATTCACTTATTTATTCTTGAATTTATATGGCGCTGTTAAAAATGATCTACTCAGATCCACACCCAGTCTAAACAAAGCGGAAGAATCTGTTGAATTCGTTGCATGAAAGTCCACAAATCCGGATAGAGAGAAGGGTTAGTCGAATGAGAGCAGTTACCCCGTCACCTATGAAGAAAGCACCCTACAGAAATCGATGGTACGTAACAATCACAAACAGTGGCGTTCGAGGTAGGTGTCAGCCGGAAATCGCCTCGGACATTTGCCTCGGCCGAATATCCCGTTTTTCAGCACTATTCGGATTATTTGCCTCGGCAAATACTGTACACACAAATAGTTGCTTGTCGGCCTCACATGCCGGAATTTGTAGGTTCATAATATCAGCTTTGAGCTTCATCTAGCATGCTCATTTTGAAGAAGAAAAGTACAAAAAAACACCAACACCGGAAGTCCACAACGGGAATCAAGTCCATATCGTTGGTTATTTATTTCTAAAATTCAATATGTATTAGTCAGTTATTACAAGTCCAGAAATTTATTTCGATAATTTTTCATTACATGAAAATGTGAAGCTTCGCATATGGAATAAATGGTACTCGGTTCGTACCCGGATCCGGCAAATAGTACATCCAAATACTCGGATTCGGTACTCGGTAAAAAATGTCTACCCGGCTGACCCCTAGTTCGAGCGGGTGCGGCAGATATCAACAAAAACGTTTTTCGAAAACCCAGCTTTCATGTACTGTATCAGTATCAATTTGCATAACGCTGAAACTCTATGCTAATTTACTTGTTTGAACCTTCTAATGCGGGTGACACCATAACTTACCGCACTGGGTGACACTAACCCTGTAGTGACGCCACTGATCACAAACACGCAACCACGGTTTGGTCGTCGCTCGGACCAACAAGATGCGTGACATCATTAAGTGGGCAATGCACACTTTGCACAGGTATACGGTCGGAGAAAGGTGATGCTGATGAATATGTTATGTCATGTAATCACGACAATTTACATATCCCAACGTATGTAGTGAGCTGCTTCTATAGTACTTTACAATTATCCAAGCTGTGTCCTCGGCTTGACCCCACGGATTCTGGCCTGGCACCAAAACAGAGCAAACAGCATGGCTATTGCGGACTTTATTTAATATACCGTCGGTGATTAAGCTGGTCTCCCCATAACAAGGCTTTCGAAGATTTTGGAGATCTGCATTTGAATTACAGTGTAAGTGAAAGTGCTAAGAGTTTGACATCATGATCGTTTACTTATTATAGTGAAAGTGTGAATAATCATGCATGGTCTCCTGAATAGATGTCGAAAGGTTGTTGAACTAAAGGCCTTCCAGCGAATCGAAAGGTCCAACCGACCATTCTAGTCTTAGTTGTTGGCATAAATATATCGACAGGCTCTGAGGATCGCAACCGAGGTCACTTGGGATCATCAGACAACGGCTTGTGAGGTCTGAGAGATAGCATGGCGCGCAGTTATGCCGGCACTTGCATACGAGATGGCAAGGATCACCTGCTCATCGATCCTGAGCTACGAGGTTCTGTTTTTGCTGAAACCAGAAACCTTGACCTAATAACCAAACATTAACCTCATTATGCATGCATTAACCATTTAGATTTCTTTAACGGTTAAACATCTTAACCGCCGATTACTAGCTAGTCATAGTTTCGGTCAATCCCGCTCTCAAAATCCTAAAGCTCAGCCATGTAGCCTACAGGCCAGAGCCAGCACTTGGTAAAGTATTATGTTATCATCAATAACTTTTGCAGCGCCGGTGTTTATTGCGCACCAGACCTAGCCCCAGGCTAGCCGGAAATCAGGTTGATAGAAGAAGTTCTTGGACTTCGTAGCGACGAATAATAATGGTAATAACAAATTTATATAGCGCCACTGAGGGAGAGGAGGAGCAGCGACAGACTACAAGGCTGGCAACAAACGATCCTCAAGATCAAAGGAGTCTTCGTAGAGCATTTTAAAGCTTTAACAACAACATGATTATATAAAGTATGACTACACCCGATGCAATTGTCCATTTGAAAGGTCATGGCGACAGATGTTTTGGTCGCAGCAAAACATGGACAGTTCAGAAATTATTCATCAGCAGAGATCGCACAAAACAGATTGTCCGAGTGTAACATCTGCCCCTGGACAGGAAACACAGAAGATGAACTATAGGGGGCCTATGCCTGGATATATGTGACTATTTAACCTCTTCGCTGCGGAGGACGAGTATGTCTCGTCATGGAAATGCTATTGCCATACGCGAAGGACGAGTATGTCTCGTCATAGAAATATAGGTACCCATTTGATGCCCTGCATGGTCATATACCACACATAAATACATACATACATACATACATACATACATACATACATACATACATACATACATACATACATACATACATACATACATACATACATACATACATACATACATACATACATACATACATACATACATACATACATACATACACGCAAACATACATACATACATACATACATACATACACGCAAACATACATACATACATATAATGCATGCATATACACATACATACATTCATACATACATACATACATACAAACATACACACATACAATACATGCATCATGCATAATATACATATATACATACAAACATATATACATACATGCCTAATATACATATATACATATATACCTACATATATACATATATACATGCATATATACATGTAAACATATATACATACAATGTCATACATACATATATACGTACATACATATATGCATACAAACATATATACATACATGCATAACATACATATATACATAT
This sequence comes from Allolobophora icterica, assembly GCA_963556255.1. Lineage (NCBI taxonomy): Eukaryota > Metazoa > Annelida > Clitellata > Crassiclitellata > Lumbricidae > Allolobophora > Allolobophora icterica. The sequence continues at coordinate 81,845,516 of OY744605.1, read as the reverse complement.
ATACCTACATATATACATATATACATACATACATACGTACATACATACATACATCCATACATACATGCATACATACATACAAACATACATACATGACGCACACGGGATTACAAGGCCGTCGCAGCGAAGGGGTTAAATAGCACCCATCTGGACCCTCACAGGCACCACAAAAATATGAATGCCCTACGATGAATTCCAACGCGTGACTAGTAACCTTCCCCTAAGCACCGGTGTAAGCATAATTAGATATATAGCAAAACATTTAAATAGCACGTTCAAAGGACAAATCAATGCGCTACATAAATTAACGATGTCTGGTTCTAGCTGAACAGCGGTTCGGAAAAACGAAGAACGCAAAATGGTCGGTTCAATCCTGCAGTCAGTGTGCGAAATCTTGTGGGGATTGGGGGAACTTATCCCCGCTGATGGATCGAGAGTTTAACATCTTAATACGACAACAAAGGCCGTTGTTGTCGACATATATCATTTTGACATAATACAGCCTTAACCATCCCCGCTGATAGTGGTAATAGTAGCAGTAGTTTCAGTTTAACGACATTGTGTGTTAACAAAGATCATTCACGTCGCTCTCCTCCTTTTCCAGGCTTGGACTGGCCGGCCAGAGTACGAGCAGTGGCGCAGTTATGCCACTGATGGATGGATCCAGAGTTTAACGACATCTTATAGCAACAAAGGCTGTTGACGTCGACAGAAATTAGTTTGGCATATTACAGCTTTTATGCCACTGATCATAGTAAATGATATATATATATATATATATATATATATATATATATACATATATATATATGTATATATATATATATATATATATATATATATAGCGTTCGTATGAATCGTGTTTAAGGTGTCCAAGGTTGTGGAAAGCCGTTATTACAATCGTGAAACATTATTAGGCCTATATTTTGCTATGCCATTAATTTGGACGAATTTATTCGGGATACACGCGGCGAGGGGTCCATAGAGTAGTGGTAACATCACTGGCGTGAAGAGCAAGAGGTAGCGGGATCGATTCCCGCAACCCTCTCAAAGGTCCACTCAGCCTTTCATTCGCGAGATGGCGCGTTGTTAACATGAGATGTAGGACGTGATGGGCGCCTTGCATGGCTGTCGTATACAGTAAAATTCGACTCCTGTAATAACTTGTGATCATCCGTTCATACTGACTTGTAATCATACTGCGTAATTAATTGTCAGTTTGAAGATATTAAACGAAAAAAATTATAGAGTGAATACTAAATAGACGCATATCGTACGGACGAGTTAACTCGTGGTTCACGTTGCATAATGAGTTCCCGCTGTACGAATTAACTCGGAGTTCACGGTAAAGGGGTTGACAGTGTTTAGCGATATCTCGCGGCAACCAGCACGGCTTCCATGCTATAATAATAGCCCAATGTTCTTGATAATCTATTCCTATCATAACTGCAAATTCAAAGTTGGGAAATAGGCTATATCTCGTTGTTTAAGATTGTTTCTAAGGTGTCTAAGGAGAGCACTGTATTAATCAACGGAAAATATTCGACTACAAACTGAAAGATATATATATCATTTATCCATGCTTACATACGTGCATACATACATACATACATACATACATACATACACACATCTATATTTTTTATATATACAATATCTATACCATATATATATACGAATGTTCTAGGTTGTCTGCACACACAGTTTTTTAATGTTTCTTTTAAAACACGGTTACCTTGCCTTCTCCCAATAGAATATATCCTGGGCCATTCCTGGCAACTCCAACAGATCCTGATTGTTACTGTGATTTCGCTTGATAGTGAGATGCTAATAAGAGGAACAATAATAATGCCTATAATTCTTATAATAATAATAATAATAATAATAATAATAATAATAATAATAATAATAATAATAATAATAATAATAATATAACTGATAAGAAAAGCAACAACATTCATAATACAAACTCAAGAGACACCTTTATTTCGCTGTATCCTCATGTTATATACTATACTGGTAGCGCGCTTGATCGCTGGATCGACTGAAAAAATTCTTCGACGACTGGGGTTTCAAGGTGTCTACGACGAAGACCGTGGCCGTCGAATTCCATCGCTTTCGCACACCTACAGCACACCGACCGCTGAGACTCGGTACCTCTCTTCTGAGCTACAAGGACAGCGTCAAGTTCCTGGGTGTGATATTTGACCGGTATCTTACCTGGTCCGAACATATCAGGTACGTGGCGGACCGCTGCAAGAAGCGTCTCAACCTGATGCGCGCTATTGCAGGATCCCATTGGGGGGCGTCGAAAGACACCCTTCTGATGGTCTACCGAGCTCTCATCCGCTCCGTCATCGACTACGGCTGCATCGCGTACGAGAGTGCCTCCGCGAACCAGAAGAAAGTGCTAAACACTATCCAGTGTAAGGCACTTACGATAGCTTCTGGAGCGCTCAGAGGAACGAGCCTCTCCGCTCTGCAGGTAGACTGCGGGGAGATGCCACTCCACCTACGGCGAAAGCAGCAGATGATGGAGTTCATCATGAAGATAGACGCCATCCCGGACCACCCGACGCACACCATCACCAGCGGCCGGAAGACGAAAGCGGCCAAAGACGACATGGATCCGACCCGAGTGAAGGCGAGAAACATCAACAGCGAGATCGCAAAGCCTACGATCCAGCCACTCGCCTGCACGACAAGACCGATGTGGAGACTCCGTCAACCGATCACAGACACGACACTTCAGGACAAGATGCGAGGCTCGGACGACCTTCTCACAAGGAAAGCCCTGGTCGAACGCCACATCCACGCCTACGAAGGACAAGTGGCTATCTACACGGACGGATCAAAGAACACACAAGGTAAAGTATCGTGCTCATTTTACGTGCCCTCTTGTGGTCACCATGGAAGCTACCGGATGACCGACGGCTCGTCGGTCCTGGCAGCGGAAATGGAGGCCATAGGAAGGGCAATAGAATGGGCCGCCAACGCTAACATACGCCATGTTGTTGTATTTACAGATTCGCTCGGAGCTGCACAGAGTCTGGAACACCAGAAGTCCGGGGCAAGACCACACCAGCTCGCAGACCTGATGGATGCAATCGATGACTATGGACGACGCGTTGAGTCACCAGCGACCATCGTCTGGATTCCAGGTTATCTCGGCATCCAGGGAAACGAGACTGCCGACGCCCTGTGCAAGCAGGCACTACATCACAACATCGTGGACCTCCCGACGACGCTGGAATATCGAGAGGCTCGGAGCGTCTACCGTGATCACTTCCTTCGGAAGTGGCAAGCTGAGTGGACCGCCTCAGACACCGGTTCGGATTACCGAGCCCTCGAGCCAAGCGTCAGCCTGACCCGGAAGTACGCTGACTCCAACCGGAGGAAGGAAGTGACCCTCACGAGACTCCGGCTGGGCCACTGCCTCCTAAACACACAGTTGAAACTGTGGGGTCGTCACGAATCCGGAAACTGCGACGAGTGCGACGTTCCAGAAACCGTGCGCCATTTCCTACTAGAATGCCCTGCTCATGCAGGCCTCCAGGATGAACTCATCCGGATGTGCGCACGGGAAAACTGGCCATTCGAACTGCGTACCGCACTCTGTCAAACCAGCTGCCTGAACACCATCTACAAGTGGCTGGAGGTTTCCGGAAGAAGGCTGTAGAAGATGCTTCAGACTGCGGTCCCTGTGCCAGAAACAAGAAATTCCGAGTTTACAAAGACCAAGAACAATTACCGAACAATCTGAAAACTGTAAAATGTAAATAATAGACCATTAACTACTCTGTATACATACTATGATATAACTTAGACAACTGAAGAGGGAAACCCTCAGAACTCTAACAAACATGAACACTTTTTAATGTAAATAAAAAACCCGCAAATGTAACCAAGACGGGGGAGGGGAGAAAACCCAACTCCGCTGACCGTGCATGGGAAAATCCTACCACCACTTTCCCCTACGGGGTTTTCTTGGTTGGCAGCCGGCCGTCAGCTTAACCTGTCTTGGACCCCAAACGTGATATATTATGTACCTGTACATATGTTATTGTGTATGACGTCAATCATCTTTGATATGACGGCGTCGTTAAATAAACGTAGTTTTAAGCTTGATCGCTGGACTAACTATGCAATTGGATAACATGGGCTTAGCGTGTAATCGACTTCAACGGCATCGGATGCCAGAAGATATCGTTAAACAATATAGTTAATAATGATGGTCAGTGATGGGCACTAAACTATTTTTTTTAGTTAAACTAAAACTATTTTCCAACTAAAAAAAGTAGTTAAACTAAAGTTGGCAACTGATTTTGGAAATTAGTTAACTAAACTAAAAAAAAGTAGTTAAACTTTTTCCAACTATTTTCCAACTATTTACGACAAACATTTTTGCAATAAAAGACGTTAAGTGAACTGTAATAATGCTAAGCGTCAATGACAATTTCACCTTCAAACTATGCAATGTGTACTGTTCTGGCATACAGTTACATGTGCACTGTAAGTAGTGTATGAATTTGAAAACACAGGCTGTAAATGCTAAAACCATGCAGTGTTAAAATGTTTTTTGCTGACAGTGTTCAATGTTCACTGTGGAAAAATAGTTGCATATTGCTGATTTTTTTAGTTAAACTTTTTAGTTAGCAACTAAAATTTTTTAGTTAAACTATGGTTTTAACTAAACTATTTTTTTTTAGTTAAACTTCTTCCTTAACTAAATTTTTTTAGTTAAACTAATAGTTAGCAACTTTTTAGTTAACTATTGCCCATCACTGATGATGGTGATGATGATGGTGTTAATAATGAGTATAATAGAATAGTAGTAGTATTTATTATTATTTTAATAATAATAAAAATAATAAATAGGCCTATAATTACTATTAATATTGTCATTATTATATAATTATTATAAAGCAATTAAGCCATGACGTATAGTTAGGACCAGCTTGAATGGGCTCGCCGGTTCTCGATCCCTGGCAGCCCTGACATTGTTCCCTGGTATGCGACTGCATTAAAGCGTTGAACTGTTACTGATATGCTCTGGAAGAGGAAGGCTGTCTCGCGGGCGTCGCCAGTGATTGTCGTCAATCGGCGGCCGATTTCGGAAACGAAGGCGAGACCTTCTTTGTTGGTAGGACCTAGTGTTTCAACGGCGATATGCACGAAGGAATATCTCGTCTCGAGTTCTGGATATTAATATTATTTTCCTGTTAATATTATCGAACTTTGTTTCAGTTTTCCAATAATATAACCCAACGACAGGGTAGTAAAAAGATTTGTTGCACCTTTGTCTGCCTGGTTGCCTGTCGGCTTATATGTCTGGCTTTCCGTCTCTTTGTCTCTTCTATTTTGCCTTCTTAACAGTGGATGCATGCGTTGGTTTTTCATTGTCTCTCAATAATTTATGAGAGAATGGCGCTAAATGAATTACACGTCATTACTAACACGTTTTGGCAACTGCGCCCAAAATCATTTTGTTTGCAAGTTGCGAAGAATCAGTAACTCTGTTTCCATGGAAAACGGACTCCAAAAAATGGCATAGACAGATAGACAGACAGACAGACAGGCAGACAGACAGACAGACAGGCAGGCAGGTTGGCAGACATACAGACAGGCAGGCAGATGGACAAACAGATAGATGGAGATGCGATTCAAAACTGTCTGATAATTTACGCAAGTGACACCATTGAACCAATATATAATTTAGATCTCCCAACCAATAGTAAATACCGTAACACTTAGTAGAAGACAGGTTTTGAAACTTTCACTCTTCAGCCAAAGACGCAGAGCATTAAAAATGCCAACTTAAACAGACACACACGAGATAAATTCTAGTAATCTGATGATTGTTATTTTTGTAAGTTTTTAATCGTCTTACGGCTGCAAAGGCCGTTAACGTCGACCTCAATATGCAGGAACCTGAACCCTGGTGTAGACCTATTTTTTTATCTGTGTGACGAATGTATATTACATCCTATAAATTTGTTTTTAAGGTGTCTAAGAAGAGCACTGCCTTGTCAGTGTTATAACATTTGAAGAATATTTAGCGTCGTCAAACTCTACATTTCTAAAGCGCCATACGAAAGCTAAGCGCAGGGCAACAGCTTATTCACGAGCGCTACGTCAAGTCAGAGGTGTTTTCCAAAGGGTATTCAAAAGGTGGCCAGAGTCCGGTTTCCAGAGGGTCCAGATCAAGAGATGAGGCAGAGCAGCTGCTAAGGAGGGTGTCGTTTAGGTCGAGAAAAATTGGAAGGCTGAAGATCCGATGAGTCCGGGTAGGAAATCTTAAAACTATGAGATTTTAGCTCAGAGTTGAAAGCCCTGGGGGTGGGGGTGATAGATAGAGGAGCCTGAGAGGGATGGTAGTGGGCGAGTGGCCATGTTGCCTCAATGGACAAAGGATTGTACATAGTCGATGCAACATATTTGTAGTAGTTGATGATATACTTCTGAAAAGGTGTATTGTCTTCTTAGCGTTGGTTGAATTGCATTTGTTTTACATTTGTTTACATTGTCTAAGTTGTGTCTGTGTCAGCTTGATGTATTGAGTGGCTGACGATACCCTCCTCCTGTTTTCAGGCTCGGGACTGGCACTACCCGGCACTATTGGCACGGACTGGTAGAGTCGGAGTCCTCCGTAACGACTAGAAGAATTCTATTCATCCAAGGCATTTTGTAGCAGCGATCTAAAGATGTTGGTGGCGGAGTTGAAACAATACTGGGATGAAATACAAAAGTTAAAACATTTCAAATTGATTTATAGACCGAATTAGTTGATATTTCTTCTTCTCTTAAGTGTTTAGCAACATCTTTTGGCTGCGAGGGCCGTTTACGTCAAACTGACCTCGTTTCAATGAAAGGATCATGTTAAAATCCGAACTTTGAGCATTAGATTTATAATGCCGTGATTATGCGAATTAAAGGTTTTTAAGCGTAACCCATCTGACTTTGAGATTTAGATAATTGTTGTTGTCATGGGCGTCGCAGGAATTTTTCCAGGGGGCAAAAATTTCTAGGGGGGGCGCAAAATTTTCTAGAAGGGCTACATTTTTGCAGTGGGGGAGCAAAAATGACGTTTTTTTGGCATAGCATAGCAATAATAAGTGTTTTTTAGCATTGAAAATCGTGTTGGGACCGTTGGAATAATCATAAAAATTAATTTTTTTCATTTTTTAAAAATATTTTCAAAATCCAGGGGTGCAAATGCCCCCTGCCCCCTCCGGATGCCCCTGGTTGTTGTTGTTGTTGTTGTTGTTGTTGTTGATGTCATTATTATATTATTATTATTATTATTATTATTATTATTATTATTATTATTATTATTATTATTATTATTATTATTATTATTATTATTATTATTATTAGGCCTATCATTTTACGTAATTGCTCTTCCGCAGCAGTTGTGCGCTATCCGTAATCCCGTTTCCATGGAAACGGGACATAGATGAATGGTAGAAGTTGACAGACACAGATAGCCCGAGACTCAGACATACGCAAGCATATAGACGCATAGAGACACACACTCAGACACACCCTCAGACACAGAGACCCAGACAGACAGTCAGACAGACAGACAGAAAGAAAGACAGACAGACCTTAACGTACATATATATCTGTATAGACCGACAGATAGAAAGGCAGACAGACGGATAGGCAGAGAGACTGAAAGATAGAAAGACACAAAACGCAAAGACATACAATAAAAAACAATAGAAAAATCATCAGTATTTATTTAAATAACCAGTACCAAACTCTCACGCTGCGATCCAATAGCGAGAATAGTCAGGCACTGGAAGGCCATGATCATTCTAATTATATTTATCCGTTATTCAACACCTTATGGCGACCAAGGCCGTTACCTTCCACCCTACAGAATGTGACGTCCCTAAGAGATTGAAACGCGCTTGACGAAGATATAACGTCGTTTAAAATCATTTTAAAGGTGTCTACGGGGAGCTCCGCATTACCAATGTTTAACGGATTTCTTATGACATGGGTGCCAATTAATCTTATAGCAGCAAAAGGCCGTTGATGACTAGTACTAATAATATATGCCTGTCAGTCTGCCAGCGTGTGTTTCTGGTTTTCTCTCTCTATGTCTCTTCCAGTGTGCATCCTATGCAGTGTCTGTTTGCGTGCGCATTTTTTTATCTGGATAATTAACTGAGCTGTGTTGTGTTGATGTCCTTAAATTCAACGGCCCTGTGTGTTTGAGAGAATAGCGCTAAATGAATTAGAAACCATTACGAACACGTTTGGCAAATGCGCCCAGATTAATTTCGTTCGCAGGAGTCATGAGGAGTCGGTATCTCCGTCTCCATGGAAATGGGACTCATAGAGGGAGAGACAGACAGACAGACAGACAGACAGACAGACAGACAGACAGACAGACAGACAGACAGACAGACAGACAGACAGACAGACAGACAGACAGACAGACAGACAGAGAATGAGAGACAGACAGACAGACAGACAGACAGACAGACAGACAGACAGACAGACAGACAGACAGACAGAGAATGAGAGACAGACAGACAGACAGACAGACAGACAGACAGAGAATGAGAGACAGACAGAGACAGACAGACGGACACAGAGAGAGACAGAGAAACAGAAACAGGACTCAGCTGACCTGCTCACTCCCTCATTCATTCACTCACAAAAGGATTACGGAGGCAAGGAGATAGAAAGACAGACAGATGGACAGCTGGACAGCTGGACAGCTGGACACAGACAGACACACACAGATACAGATAGACAAACAGACAGACAAACAAACAGAAATACAGATATGCGGATTGCGGACCGACAGACTACACACATTCACGTAGACGCACATGAACACATACAGACAGCACACAGACGCATATAGACAGACGTACAGACAGAAAGAAACTGACAACCAAAGTCACTTCCTCCTAACAGATAACAATATGTAGAAGAATTTCAGTTCCCTGTTGTGGTTTTGTGATCTAATGATGAAAAACGATATTTCTCACCGTCGAAGATGCTGATTCAAAACTGTCTGATTTTACACAATCGACATTTCTGTCAATGTACAATTTAAGTTACCCAAACATAGGAAAAACAGTAATATTTATGTCAAAAGCGGAGTTAGAACTGTCACAATTTAGCAAAAGAGGCATCTATCACACACAAGAGAGGAACTCAAGCAATTCGACCATTATTATTGGTATCTGTTGTTAAACTACTTTTGACAGCCTAGACCTTTAATTCAGATTCTGTACTGAACTGGATGGATTCACGACATCAGAAAGACCGTTGACGTCGACAGAAATAAGTTTTGGCGAAAGAAATTATTTTGGCATACAGTAAAACAGCCTTCTTCTTTCTTTAAAAGAAAAGGTGAACTATTGTTTGAACTCACTTGACATAGCTTCGTACAAATTTGTTTAAATGTGTAGGAGAGCATTGCTTAACCAATGTTTAACGATATCTTACAGGGCCTTTATCCACGACCTTTCCATGCACTTTTCCGGACCACTTAAAACCACATGCAGATGACAAGTATATATAAATTGCATTAAAATGATTTTGGGGTGTCTAAGAGAGCAATGTATCATGTACAACGTTTTATGACAGGTCATGGCTGCCACAGTCCTTTTATGTTGACCCGATAGCCTACGTTTTTCCTTGCCTTCTTCAGAATTCAACCTCGCATCTACTACCACCACCGCCACCGCCACCGCCGCCGCCACCGCAGCCACCACCACCACCACCACCACCACCGCCGCCGCCGCCGCCGCCGCCGCCGCCGCCGCCGCCGCCGCCACCACCACCACCACCACATTATTATTATTATTGTTGTTGTTGTCTAATTTTTCAATTCTGTATTAATTTTAACTAATGACAGGGTAGCAAAGTCCTGTGTGCCTACGTCTGCCTGTTTGTCTGGCTGTCCGCCTCTTTGTCTCTTCCAGTGTGCGTACTTTACAGCGTATGTATGCGTGCGTGTTGCTTTGTGTTTAAATAATTACTGAGTTTTGCTGATGCTTTTAATTTCAATGGTCCTGTGTGTTTGAGAGACGGACACGTTAGGCAACTGCGCCCAATGTCATTTTGTTCGTAGTTGTTATGAAGATTCGGTAACTCTGTCTCCATGGAAACGGGACTCAGAAAATGACATTGATTGACAGAGACGCACGCTCAGACACACAGACGCAGACGGACAGCACATGGACGCAGAAAGACAGACAGCACACAGACGCAGACAGACAGACAGCACACAAACAGACAGACAGACAGACAGACAGACAGACAGACAGACAGACAGACAGACAGACAGACAGACAGACAGACAGACAGACAGACAGACAGACAGACAGACAGACAGACAGACAGACAGAAACTGACAACTATGGTCACATGCCAACAGATAGCAATATGTGGAAGAATTGTTTTCCTGTCGTCGTTTTCTGATCTACTGATAGAATACGAGATTTCATATTTCCGCAGAGAACGTCATCACTGCCAAACAGTTTCTTCCGTCGAAGGCCTAACAGCTGGTGATGCGATTCAAAACTGTCGGATTTTTAAGCAAATGGTATCTTAGTACCAATAGTAAATACCGTAACATTTATTTGAAAACAGACTTGAAAACTGTCACACTTTAGCCAAAGAGGTATCAATCACACGCAGGAGATAAACCCATTCTGATGATTGTTATTTTTATAAGTCTTTAATCGTCTTACGGCTGCCAAGGCCATCAACGTCAACCTTAGATAGGATCGAAACATCACAATAAATTTATATCTTTGACAATTATATATAGCGTCGTGTAAATTGTTTTAAAGGTGTGTAAGATGATCACTGCCTTTTCAGCTTTTAACATTTTAAGAATACATAACGTCGTTTTCAATTCTCTTTCGTAATCGTAATCGTAAACTAAAAATTTCTAATGCGCCACTCGAAAGCTAAGCGCAGGGCGCCAGCTTATTCACGAGGACTACGTGAGGTCATAGAGTATCAATAGGGTAGTTAAAAGGCGGTCCAAGTCCGGTTTCAGAGGGCCAGATCAAGATAGGAAGCAGAACAGCTGCTAAGGCGGGTGTCGTTTAGGTCGAGAAGAATTGGAAGGTGGAGGATAAGATGAGTCAGAGTAGGAGTTTACATAAGGTGAGACAGTTTTGAGTGAATGCCACGGGGTGATAGATGGACGATCCTTAGGCAGACGATGAAGGGCGAGTGGCCATGATGGGGTAACCGAGAATCTGCGAAATTCAGGAGGGAGATCGTTTCAGAGTTTTCGTGCAGTGTTGGATATGTCTCGGTTGGAGCACTGAGATGAGTAGTGTGAGATGAGGTGTTTGAGATGACCACTGGATTTCCAGTGGCTATCGACACTTGATGAGAGACAAAGTAGTAGAGCCCTGCGCCGGCCGCGCCGCGGCCCGCCGCCGACATTTCGTTGGCGCCGCCGCCGCCGATTTTTGTTTGTCGGCGCGCCGCCGCCGCCGCCGCCGACAATCTGTCGGCGCGCCGCCGATGCCAGTTTGATACGCTTAATTGTTATTGTTACATTTTTCATGTTTTGCATGATATTGCAAAGATAAGCAAACTATTCTCAGAAATGGCACTTTGATTGGTAGGAACTCGTGTGTTAACGAAGATGATAAAGAGTGAACATAGCTAATTATAATGTGTGTGGTCGTTATCTTGAAACCAAGAATGCATTGTCTTCCTGCAAAATTCGTTTTCCTTATAGGCCCTACTTTGATCATCTTGTCTTTGTGCCATGATATACACACAGTCATTTACAGCGATTTCTTGTTACAAGTAGCCATTGTTTTGATACATCTGTTCCTGTTGCCATTTCCTTATTACATTGACAGCAAAAACTACATGCAATGCATGTCTTTGAATGTGTACTACAGTATTACAATATTCCGTCATTCGTTACCTTCATGTTGAATAGCTTCTATAACTTATTGATTGTAGTCTTTGATGTCTGTGGTCGTATTACAATGGTGTAAATTTTTGGTTTAATGTTGTAAGATTAGAGGAGTTTATGAGCGCTATTAATATCAAGATATGCCATTTAACTAATTCCTGAAGAAGGGAAGGTATAATTGATTAATACTTTTGGCTGGAATCTATTCAGGTAAGCTGTATCAGTTGACACAGGTTTTGACATAGTACGTATAGTATCAAGAATGGTCTTTTTCAGTTTAGTCTGATACAAACAATGGTCTATATGTGGAAACTTTAAATGACGCGGCACCAATTCAAACGGGTAGCAGACCACCTGGTAAATTCATTGAAATATTAACAGGACTGAGGCCACTCGACCAGTGTATAGGAAAACGTATATGTTTACATTTCACTTCATGGTTTCAGCAACCTCTCTTACTGGGAGGATGCTGTTATCCAGCATCTCCCATGTGACTTGGTGTGTAGGCTTACACTATATCAGTGCATATGCAAGTCTATTCATGCAATATGCAAATGCATGTTGCTTCATCTGATTACAATTTGCCAATACCTATACAGATGTGCAGTGTAGGCCTAATTAAGGATGTTCATATTTGTAAGGCAAATGTCTGAAGGTGTCTTTTCTTTTAGTCCATTTATATGTAGTTGAGCTTCAGTGTGAGAACTTGGCCCTCTTGACTGGTCACAGGACGAAAGGCTGTTCAACTCTCATAGTGACTCACATGGGCGTCCGGAGGAGGGATAAGGGGAATTTGCCCCCTGGATTTGTGAATAGATTTGCCTTGCGAAAACGTCATTTTTCCCCCCTAGAAAAATTTTGCTCCCTTAGAAAATTTTTGCCTTCCCCGAAAAAATTCCTGCGGATGCCCATGGTGACTCATGTTTCTGACTAGGGCACGCCGCGCCGCGCCGCGCCGGCGCCGACATTTTGTGGGCGCCGCCGCCGCCGATTTTTGTTCGTCGGCGCGCCGCCGCCGCCGACCAAAAATGACCGGCGCGCCGCCGCCGACACTATGACGTCGGCGCAGGGCTCTACAAAGTAGGCTACCATTCTGTTGACCTGTTACCTACCTAAATCCTATTCGAATTCAACCTGTTTTCTCCAAAGCAGAGGTTTTCAAACTTTTTGGACCAGGGACCCTTATTTTTTCTAGGTATATCTCGCGGACGCAAGCATTTTAAAAAGTGAAATTTATCACTTAAAATTTAAACAAAATAACAGTCAGACTATTTCCACAATACAAGCTTGCTTATAAGTTGTGTATGAACGTGAAAACACAGGCATTTAATGCTGATTGAGTGGCGCTATGTAAGGTTTCGGTTACAATTTCGGTTACAATGTTAAAATATTGCAGTGTGAATCATTAGTAAATATTTTCAGAACGCTGTCGCGGACCTCTGCCATATCCTTCGCGGACGCCTCTTGGTCTCGGACCACAGTTTGAAAACCTCTGCTCCAAAGGATTCTCAATTTTTGATTGCGATTTCATTGGAAGCGACCGTCGGCCGATGACTTGGGAGTATGACAACAATAAATTCCAATTCAAATGATTGTTTCTGTGGCGTTCTGCGCCTGCACTCTCGTCGCGGCGGCGGGTTTCCGTGGTGGTGACTCCAGCCCACTGCCCGTCTGGAGCCACACCCGAGTCACTCTGACTTCATGTCTCTCTACTTTCAACGTAAAATGACTGTTCTCTATCTCTTCCCATAGTGAACGTTCCTATCAGAGGAGATTCAGGATTGGCCGCTTAAGAAAGGCAACACTATACAGTTCTATCTCGGGGTCTGACTCTGCTCTTTTCCGCGGTCGCCGGATGGGCAACGTCCTGCAGGATGGCCGTACTTCAGAACAGGGTTCGTTCTCTTACCAGCAGGAGTCTTCCTCTTTTGTGTGCCTTCTTAGCTACGGGCTTCCTCCAACTCTCCACATGATCTGAACTTTGACATACCATTCTACATCACGTGACTCGAACTATCGCCATTTATAAGGGACACCAAACGTTTTCTACGTATCGGGAACAAGGAATACATGTGACAAGTCTTTACGTCATATCGTCCTAGACACCGGTCTATTGGGCAACTCGTCTTCATGTCTCTCGCTCCATTTCCGTGCGTGGCATACCGGCCTCACACGTATATTGTCATGCACCACATTTACGGAGTAAGCTTCCTTACCCGTCTTCTGTGTTGGCAATTACCGACCAACACATTGATAAATTCTTCTTCAAAAAGATAACGGTAAGGGTCACCATGGCACTCTGATAGTGAAGGTCTTCTTTCTAACCTTCGCTATCTACACACAGACTTCGTTCCGACCTACGCACGAGGGGGCCCAGCCTCGCACTTCAGTCAGTTCTCAGAGCTGTGTGTTGCGACAAGCAAATATCGTTCTACCTGGGTATCCGACTACCCAGACTTTCACGTATCGCTCTCTTGGTCTGATTTAATGTCCCTTTAACCTGGGACGTTCTTACACTTCACCTCGGCACTCTGACTAGCCGAATCTCGCTGGGAAACGCGGTCGTGTATCTTTCGGACCTGGGTACCCGACTACCCGATCCGAACTTTGAGGTTAATCGCTTGGTCTGAATTATTCTACCGTTTACCCGGAACTCGCGAACTCTTCACCTAGGGATCTGGCCCGCTGTATCTTCTCGTTGCGGCGCATCCCTACCCGGTTTACATAACCTTTTACACGGTTGTGTTTTCCCGGGAGCGCACAGACTCGTAGGCTCCAATTCCGAGTACACAGACTCAATTCTGCTAACGGTATCAGTGGAGTAACTATCAGTACTGTTACCCCATTATCTCACACAGACCTGTGTTTTCACTTCCCACTGCAGGAAGTTTCCTGTCTTCCACGCACCTGAACGAACCACGGTCAGATTGTTCGGTCAGTTCCCCAAACTCAGAAGTTTGCGGTTAGTTCCGCCAGCCAAGATTTGCAGTTGACCAGAGTTAGGTAGGCCAAAGAAAGATATGCGGGAAAACCGCGGGAATAACTATGACGGAAGTAAAACATCCAAAGGAAGAAACTTGTGGTAGACCGCGAGTTAAGACGTATAAATGTGTAATTGTTTATTGTGAATTGAATACTCTAATATGTATAGGCTTTTATGTGTAGTTGAAATTTTTCTGTATCGCGAATTGAGAGATTGCGGTTAGTCCCGCGAGCTAAAAGGAAGGCGGGTAGTTTACCCGAAGTTATCGAACGGAACCAACGGGGTCACCCTCCCCGTACACATCGAACTGTCACCATCAGGGTCTTGCCTTCCCCGTTTTTATACAGACCTGTGTATCGAACGGAACCACCGGGGTCTTGCCCCGTCTTTATCGAACGTCACCAACGGAGTCTGCTTCCCCGTCTTTACCGATAAAGACCTGTGTTTTCTGTATTAATCAAGATCGGTCTCTCCCCGAGGTTTACTCAGCCTGTTAAACTTCCACAGTCGGGATTCAGACCGGCTCGCGATCTAACGGCAGGGTGGGCCCCAAACCTGTCGAATCGGCGGTCAATCCAACACCCAAGAGTGATTAGTTTTGCTGTAACTCGGGATCGCACTGGTTAACTTTTTACGGACGATACTTGAACTGAGTTATCACTAACCGGGTCTTTGCCCGTGTATCTCAAACGGCCACCACCGGGTCTTCGCCCGTGTATCCCAAACGGTCAACTGCGGGGCCTTTCCGCGTGTCTCTCAGACGCTCAACACCGGGACCTTCCCCGTATGTATCGAAATGTCACCACACGGGATCTTTTCCCGTCTTTATCGAACGGCCACCGACTGGGGCTGCCACCCAGTCTTTATCGAACGGAACCGCCGGGGTCTTTCCCCGGACTATCGAACGGTCACAAGCGAACCAGACACCGACGGGACTTTCCCATCTATCTATCGAACGGAACCGCCGGGGTCGCCTTCCCCGGACTTTACCGACACAGACCTGTGAGCCTTTATCTCTAACCATCGGTCTTTCTCCCGCATATATCAAACCAGACATCCATCGGTCTTTCCAGTATATATCGAAACGAACATCTACGGGGTCTGCTTCCCCGTCTTTTGATACAGACCTGTTTATCTGCGGGGTCCTTCCCCGTCTTTCTATCGAACGGAACCGCCGGGGTCGCCTTCCCCGGACTATCGATACAGACCTGTGAGCCTTTATTTCTCACGATCGGTCTTTCCCCGAATCGGCCTTCCACGATCAGACTCGGTACTGCTCGCGATCTACAACAGAGTGGGCCCTTACTCCGTTGGATCGGCGTTTTGCCAGCACTGGTCATACCGCGTTTGGAGCGGCTGTCACTCGGGAGCGCACTGATTAGCCTTGTAACGGACGCCGTGTCCGAAAAATCATTCGTAACTTAACCGAAACCGGACTCCGTGATACATCGTATCACTTATATGCAGATATACATCGCCACTCTACAATATAGGCAAAACACCGTGAGGCAGCCTGTACTTATCCCTCGCCAGACTATACCGTGGCTTGTTCCTTATATACTCGCCTACGCACACCTTCTCAAATACAGGTGTCTAAGAAAGAAAGATTACTAATATTATATTTATCGTCCCCCTAGCTTTAGGCCTTAAATATTGGACCTGAAGGCGTGTAATAATATACTAATTAATAATTTGAATCGCTTAAATGGCAAAATTAGGCTAAAACTTAAAATATTGGCTATTATGATATCACGTTAGCGCTACCATTTACGCATCGGCCGCTGATGCATTATGTCGCCGGATAACGCGTCAACAACACAGCTATTATTAATAAAACACGCATTCAAGCCCTGTGGCCAGTCCGCCACATTTCTGTTAACGACGCTGTATCATTACGTGGATAATTCGCAGTGACCCTCGTCCTTTCTCCGGTTTTGAGACTGACGCCATCAATGACTTGCTGACAGCGAACTTATCTACACCTCGGGAAAGTGATGTTATGTCGATATATGTTTTGGATGAATTCCAATCGTCTAACGACATCTGGTGGCGTCAGAGGCCATTGACGTGAATAGGAAAACTTCTTGTCTAGTTTTAACTGTATATAGTGCATAGTTTTGCCCCAAGGGACAAACGATTCGATTATTAGTGCAGCATATTAATAGTTGATGATGTTCTTCCGAAAAGGTATGTGTGTTGTATTCTTAGCGTTGGTTGAACTACACTGGTTTAACAGAATCTTTTTTGCTATAAAAAAACCGTCGATGCTGATGACCTCAAAAGAGAAGTGATTAGTTAATCTGCGCAACAGCTAGTAGTTTACAGTGTTTAACAATATCTTATGGCTATCAGAGTGGCTGACGATACCCTCCTCCTTTTCCAGGCTCGGCACTGGCGCTACCTAGCAATATTTGCCCGAACTGGTCGTGGGGGACTCCTACGTAACGACTAAAAGAAAACCATACATAAATAGCATTTCAAATTGATTCATTGAAATAAGTTTTTTGATGGAATTAGTCGATGTTTGTTCTTCTGGGAAGCGTTTTGCAACATCTTATGGCTGCGAGGGCCGTTTACGTCGAACTGACCTGACTGATCGAAATGCGGGCAAATAGTTGCCAAGTACCCACCAAAAAGCTGATATTTGCGAATTAGTAAATTTTTTATAACGCTATGTATATACAAAATAAAGGTTTTTAAGCGCAACTCACTTGCCTTTTAAGATTTAGCTCAATATTGCTATTAATGTTATTGTTGCTGTTACTGTAATTATTATTATTATTATTATTATTATTATTATTATTATTATTATTATTATTATTATTATTATTATTATTATTATTATTATTATTATTATTATTATTATTATTATTATTATTATTATTATTATTATTATTATTATTATTATTATTATTATTATTTTTACCTGAGGTTGGCCTAGTTCTAATCCCGCAGGCTATCACACTGTATCCGGAGATAATAGGATGTTAGTCTGGAATGGTCTATCACTCCACACGTTCTGGCTGCATGAAAGTTTATATATGTATATATATATATATAGATATATGTATATATAGATATATGTATATATACAGATATATAGAAATATCAGGAATAAATAAATAAATAAATAAATAAATATATTATAGCGGAGACGTAAAGATAGAATGACAGACAGACAGACTGAAATATAGACAAAGATATAGAATAGTAAAACAATATTAAAATATGTAGCATTTGTTTAAAGAGCCGATACCAAACTCTCACGCTTTGATCTAATAACGACAACAGTCACACTCTGGAAGGTAAACTTGAGCAATATGATGATTATACTGATTATCCGTTAATTAACACTTTACGGCGACCAAGGCCATTACCTTCCGCCTTATGCAATGGATAGCCCCGCATAGTGTTCGTAGCTTGGATGGGTGGAGAGTTTAACGACATCTTATGACAACAGAGGACGTTGACCTCGACAGAATTTACCTTAGCCGGCTCATAAAGGATTAACGCAGAACCGCGCTTCTGCTTTCTCGTATAGGGTAAAATATCACACTTAAAATAGGTGTCTAATTATTTTTTAAAAGTTCTCACCGTTCGTACAACACAAGACAAGATGGCAGTCTGAGGGTTTATTCGGAGATTAAAAACTCAGCTGACGAAGATATGGCGTTGTTTGTTATCTTTTTAAGGTGTCTAAGGAGAACTCTATTACCAATGTTTAGTGACTTCCTCTGACATGGTGCCACGGCCTTATACATTGACCTGGCTTCTCTAAGGATTCTAATTTTTAATTGTCATTTTACTTAATTCGACCGTCCATTGAAGCCTTGTGCTTTGTGATAATGGCGCTATAGAAGTCATTAGATTAGATCATGTCAGATTAGATAAGATTTGATCAGATTTGTAGACTGAATCCAGAATTTTCGATTGGTATGGTTTCTCTTTCCCTAAGCTGTATGATAACGAAGATGATTAGCAGTCGCCTTCCTTCTGGATATATGTGAACATTTATATAGCGCCTTTCAAAATTCCAACGAGTGACTAATTACCTTCCCCAAAGCATCAGTGTAAGCTTAATTAGATATAGCAAAACATTTAACCATCGAGTGCCCAAGCTATTTTTGTACACGAAGGCCCAAAGGGGGTCCGACAGGACACCAGTGTTTTCATTGTGATATCTGGAGAAGGGATTTGAATATTTTAACGGGATTTGACTTGTTATAATCCAAATTAAATTTGCAATCGACTGATGTATGGTATTTCACAATAACGCCACCTGGTGAAACTTTACTAGAACTGTAATGCTAGATTGTAGTGTTTTGCAATTTGTTCCGTCGAAGGCCTAACCGTTGGAGATGCGATTCTAAACCGGCGGATTTTATACATGTGGCATCTTTGTACCAACATACAATTTACAATAGTAAATACCGTAACATATACTTGAAAGCAGGTTTCTATACTTTCACACTTTAGCCAAAGAGGAAGCAATCGCACACAAGAGGCAAACTCAGTCTGATGATTGTTATTGTTTTAAGTCTTCAAACATCTTAAGGCTGCCAAGGCCGTTAACGTCGACAATACACACAGAACTGACGGGACTGTATAGAATTTAGATATTTAGCGCGTTGACGATTATATATAGCTTCGCGTAAAATTGTTTTAAAGGTGTGTAAGAAACGTGCTGCCTTTTCAGCGTTTAACATTGCAAGAATGTATAACGTCGTCATAAATGTCTTTTCTTAATCATAGTCGTAAAGTCAAAATTTATAACGCGCCACTAGAAAGCTAAGCGGAGGGCGCCAGCTTCTTCACGAGCGCTACGTTAGGTCAGAGAGTATCAAAAAGGTTGTAAAAAGGTGGTTCGAGTCCGGTTTCAGAGGGCCAGACGGGGGCATCTATCCCCCACTAAGTCATTGGCGCAACGTCCCTTTTCCCCCTCCTCTTCCCCACTTCCCGTTCCTTCCCCCCTAAAATGGTGGCACACACACTAACAGGCCCCCCTATTTCTTAGATGGAGCATTTGCTCCAAAGTGTCTATGGTGTAGACGCCCCGGGGGCCAGATCAAGATAGGAGGCAGAATAGCTGCTAAGACGGGTGTCGTTTAGGTCGAGAAGAATAATTGGAAGGTGGAGGATAAGATGAGTCAAGGTAGGATTTTATAAAAGGTGAGACTAGTTTTGAGTGAAAGATGGAGGATCCTGAGGTAGACGATGGAGGGCGAGTGGCAATGATGATGGGGTAACCGAGAATCTGCGGAATTCAGGAGGGAGATCATTCCAGAGTCTTGGTGCAGTGTTGGATATGGCTCGGTTGAATGATTGAGATGAGTATTGTGAGATGAGGTGTTTGAGATGACCACTTGATTTCCAGTTGTTATCAACATTTGATGAAATACAAAGTACTTCTACGTTTACCGGTCATCTACCTACTTCCTATCTGAATTCAACCTGTTTTCTCAAAAGGATTCTGAGTTTTATTGTAATTTCACTTAATGTGTCGACTGATGAGTTGGGATTATGACAACGATAAAATAGACGTCTTTAGGTAAGAACCATAACCATAACCATAAGAACATAACCATAACCATAACCATAACCATAACCATAAGAACATATGAGATAAGATTTGTCGTTTGAATCCGTAAATTCCAATTGGTATGATTGTTTCTGCTAACGACACTGTATCATTACGTGGATGATTCGCAGTCACCCACCTCCTTTCTACGGTATTGGGACTTACGCCACTAATGACTTGTTGACAGCTGACTTTTATGTACCTTGGGAAATGGATGTGATGTCGCTTTGTTTTGAATGAATTCCAACCGTTTAACGATATCCGATGGCATCAGAGGCCGTTGACGTGAATAGGACAATAATTTCTTGTCCATTTTTTCATTGTAGTGCATAGTTTTATCTCAACGGAAAGACCGTTGGATAGTAGTTGATTATGTAGCCTCGGAAATGGTGTGTCGAATAGGCCCTATTCTTAGTGTTGGTTGAGCTACATTATTTTGTTTAACAGAATCTTTTAGCTATCAAAAAGCCGTTGATGCCGATGTCCTAAATAGAGAAGCGATTAGATAATCTACGCAACGACTAGCAGTTTCAAGTGTCTAACAACATGTCATGGCTATCAGAGTAGCTGACGTCACCATCCTCATTCTCCATCCTCGGGACTGGCACTACCTGACACTACTGGTACGGACTGGTGGTGTCGGGGTCCAACGCAACGACTAGGCATAAATGAAATCTGTTCATTCGTGGCACTTTGTTTAGCAGCGGCAGAGTTGAACCAAGATTTGGATGGAATGCAAAAGTTTCAACGTTACATTTCAAATTGACTAAGGGTCGACACATTTTGATGGAATTAGTTGATGTTTGTTCTTCTTTCAAGCCTTTAGCGACATCTTTTGGCCGTTGACGTTGAACTCACCTAGAATGGCAATCCCACATAAATCCGATCTCTGTGAATTAGTAATGAATTTATTACGCCATGTATATACGAATTAAAGGTTTTTAAGCGCAACCCATCTGACTTTTAGATTTAGCTCATTGTTGTGGATGTTGTTGTTTTGTTGTTGTTCTTGTTAATAATAATAATAATAATAATAATAATAATAATAATAATAATAATAATAATAATATTATTATTATTATTATTATTATTATTTTTAAATTAATTTATTATTATTATTTTTTATTTTGGACACTTTAGGCAATTGCGGATAATTTCGTCTCCTCCGTAATAGTTGTGTTGAATCTGTAACTCCGTTTCCATGGAAACGGGTCATTGATGAATAGCCTAAGTTGACAGACATAGACAGGCTGACACACGTACACAGACACACTCATACATACTCAAACACACAGACACACAGACACATACAGACAGACATACAGACAGACATGCAGACAGACGGTTTGACCACGTCTCTGAATTTATGCGAGACGTTCTCCATTGGCTTCCTGTCCAGCATCGCATTCATTACAGGGTCTCCACCATGGCGTGGCATTGTGTCCTAGGGCGGGCCCCGGCCTACCTCTGCGAGCTCTTTACTTTAACTTCCGCTTGTGCGGGGCGCCGTGCCTTGCGCTCGGCCTCCCGGGGTGATTTTGTTGTCCCCTATGCGCGTACTGCTATGGCGCAGCGTAGGGCATTCTCCGTGGTGGGTCCTACCGCTTGGAACGACCTCCCTCTTTCCCTTCGCTCTCTCCCTAGAGACCTCTCAGGTACTTTCTATGGCCTTCTTAAGACCTTTCTTTTTGACCGGGCCTGGGTCGGGAGCGCCACTGAGTAGATTTCTTGAAGGGGCGCTATAGAAGTTCATTATAGATAGATAGACGGACAGACTAACGTACATAAGCTTATATATAAGGCTAGATATAGACCGACAGATAGAAAGACAAACAGACAGGCAGACAAACTGAAAGACAAACCCACACAACACAAAAAGGCATCGAAAAGAAAAATCAGCCGGATTTATTTAAATAAGCGATACCAAACTCTGACGCTTTGATCCAATAGTCGTACACTGGAAGATAAACTCTGGAAATCTGATGGTTATTCTAATTATCCATTATTTAACATCTTACGGCAACCAGGGGCGTTACCTTCCACGTTATGCAATGGATAGACCGGCATAGTATTCGGAGCTTGGATGGATGGAGTTTAACGACATCTTCTGACAACAGAGGACGTTGACCTCGACAGAATTTACTTTGGATTAAATAAACAGCTCGTTAGCAACTTGATACTGAACTGCTGGTCTGCTTTCACTTAAAGGGCAAATATTAACCTTAAAATAGGTGTCCAATTATGTTGAACAGTTCTCACCTTTGCTATGACACAATACAACCATTGAAAGTGTTTCTTATTCGGAGGTCAATGCGTGGTTGACGAAGATATGGCGTCGGTTTAAATCATTTTTAAGGTGTCTAAGGACAGCACTGCATTGCCAATGTTTAACGACTTCCTATGGTTTTTGATTGTCATTTCACTTGATACGACCGTCGATTGAAGCCTTTGGCGTTATGATAACGGCACTATAGAAGTCATAAGATTAGATCATATCATATTCGATAAGATTTGTTTAGATTTATAGATTGAATCCGAGATTTTGGATTGGTATGGTTTCTGAATCCATAAGCTGCAGCATAACGAAGATGATTAGCAGCCGCCCTCCTTCTTTCACCACGATTGGGACTTGCGCTACCTATGACCTTTTGACGGCAAACTTTTGTATACACCAGAAAAGGAATGATATATTACTATGTCTTGGATGGTCTCCAAGAATTTAACAACCTCTTCTGGTACCAAACTTATAATCAAAGGTCATTGATGTTGATAGAATGTTTAACAATTCTCATGCGCAGCTCGTGTATCCTTGCAGAGACTTCATATTTATAATATGATTAATAAATTACATAATATACGCAAAGGATGTGTTGACAGTTTGACGACATCGTTTGGCAAATAAGGCCATTATTTATATTTATTCATTCGTTCATTCATTCGTTCGGAAATTTAATATAGCGTAGGCCTACCTTCAGGAAAACTACTCAGAAGCGCTCCCAGCCCAGCCACGGCTTTAGCAACTTGTTAAAAGCAAACGTGTTACCCCTGGGGAGTACCGGAGTAGGCGAATCTCTAACGGAAGACCATTCCAAATGGAGGGCCCAGCAATAGAGAAAGCCCGGCGTTGTCTACTTATGGAGCGAGCCCGGGGGACTAAAAGTTCTCCACCATTGGAAGACCGAAGAGCACGCCGACCAACTGAATCAGAGACCGGGCGGCAGAGTTCACATAGATGGGCAGGGGCACAGCTTAAGAGACAGCGCCAAACAAGTACAGCAACCCTATAGCAGATGCTCTGCGGAAACAGGGAGCCAATGCAGCACATCACGCATGTATGCAGAAATAGGAGCATATTTCGGGATGCGTAAAATGAGCCTTCTTTGCTTCTTCTTCCCTCCAATCTCCCCTCTCATAGAGGGGAGATTGGAGGGAAGGAGAAGGAGAGGAAGACCGCGACAGATGATGCTGGGATGGATGATGACCGAAGGATACAGCGGATTGAAGAGAAAAGCACAGCGAAGAGAAGAATGGCGTCATTGGAAGTGGAAACCTGCCGAAGGGCAGAGAACTTAAAGAAGAAGAAGAAGAAGAAAATGAGCCGAGCAGATGACCGAAGAACCCGGTCGGTGCGGCCAAGTAATCCAAGCGGCAGACCAACCAAGATCGAGCTGGAGTGATCCAGCCTGCCTGTAACAAAAGTATAGATAAGGATGACAGTAGCATCGTGAGACAGAGAACGAGAAATGACTCGTAATTGGCACAGTTCATTATAACAGTTACGGATAAGCTGAATCTAACGTTCGTAACAAAAGTACCTGAGCCTATTGCCAACCACCAACTGTCTGAATCCTGCCTTCTTCCTCGGTTTCAGTCGCCCTACAAGCATGGCCATTTAACCTAGACAGCGCTTCTGAAAGTGTTCTCGGACGTAGTCAATGCCGTAGATGCAGTCCAACTGGCGCTTCTTTCGCTACTTGATATGTCGGCTGCATTTGACACAGTCGACCACGACATCTTGTTTCCCCGACTGTCGCGCTTGTTTGTAATCCGGAATAGAGCGCTCAGTTGGCTTGAATATTCTACACAAAGGTCGCCCACAATCCGTCCATTTGGGAGAGGAGGAGACGTCTCCAAGGCTGGTCACCTGCGGTTTTCTACAAGGATCAGTGCTTTGTCCTCTTCTTTATGTATTATATGCGCCCGATGTGGAGAGAATCATAGAAGGACACAGTCTACTCCACGATTGCTACGTGATATACAGCTTCACTTGTTCTCTGAACCATCAGAAACTGAAGCCATCGAAATCTAGTTGTTATGGTGCACCACCCTCCGGCATCGCCATTCTACTTATAAGTATATCTTGCAGCTACCAGGGCCGTTAGCGTCGACCTTACCAGTTAAAGATCCACATAGGTACCCATACGAACTAGATGTTCAAAGTTCATGGATATATAGCGCGGTTTAAAATTGTTTCTAAGGTGTCTAAGGAGATCATTGTAATAATCAACGGAAAATATTCGACTACAAAACTCTCAAAGATATATCACATCTATAAACACATAAATACATACATAATGCATACATACATAAATAAATACTACTGTGAGAGGCGCTTTATAAATTCCCAGATACCATACATGCATACATGCATATATACATATAAACGTATTCGTTTCTTGATATATTGTATTGTATTGTATTGTATTTATGAAATTTATAAAGCGCCTCTCGCAGTACAACCTAATCAGAGGCGCTCCCAGTGCGAAGAGCTCTGTGAGAAAAGAAGTCTTAAGACAGCGAGAAGTAGCAGAAATGCCCCCAGTTAGGCCTACAATCTGAGAGCGAGTCATAGGAGGAGGATACATGCACATAATACATATTCATTTGTTAATATACTGAGGTAGGTCTGAGGAGGATCCTTGATTTTCTTCTTCGGAAATATAAAATCAATATTTCAAGTAGTGACCGTTCCACTTGCGCACAACAGATTTGGTTTACACAAACTAGCAGTGGCAGCGGGATAGTTTTCGTATTCACTACTGTTGGTGCTAAAATCCGTCTCATTGCTACCAAAATCTGATTCCGTGTCATCAGTTGTAGATTCGCTCAAAACAAATCGTCTAGTGTAACATCTGCTCCGGACAGCAAAGCCAGAAGTTAGGCCTAAATTATATGTCTGGCTATATGTGAACATTTATATAGCGCCCCTCATGGACCCCATAAGCAGGGGCGTCTATCCCCCCCTTAAGTCATTGGAGCAACGTCCCTTTTCCCCTCTTCTTCCCCCCCTTCCCGGTCCTTCCCCCCCCCCTAAATGGTGGCAAACACATGGACAAATCTTTCCCCCCCCCTATTTCTTGGATGGAGCATTTGCTCCAAGGTTTCTATGGTGTAGACGCCCCTGCCCATAAGTGCCACAAAAATATGCACGCCCAGCGACAAATTCCAACGCGTGACTAATTACCATCTCCAAGGGATCAGCAAAACATTTAAAAAGCTCTTTTAAAGGACAAATCAATGCGCTACATAAATAAAAGATGTCTGGGTCTAGTTGGACAGCGCTGCAGAACAACGAAGAACGCAAAATGGTCGCTTCAATCTTCTGATAATATGCGAGTGAGGGTGCGAAATCTTGTGGGGATTGACGGAACTTATCCCCGCTGATGGATCGAGAGTTTAACGACATCTTATGACAATAAAGGCCGTTGTTGCCGACATAAATTATTTTGACATAATACAGCTTTAACCATCCCCGCTGATAGCAGTTTAACGACACTGTGTGATAACAAAGATCATTATCGTCGCCCTCCTCCTTTAGCCAGGCTTGGGACTGGAACTGCTAGAGCGGAGTTATGCCACTGATCAGGGTAATTCATAAATATATAACGTTCGTAGAAATCGTGTTTAAGGCGTCGAAGTTTAGCGCAACATCAACAGTGTTTAACGATATCTTGCGACAACCTGGTCCTTCTCTATGCAGATATACGAACGTCCTAGATAAATGTCAATCCGAAAGCGAAATTCAAAGTTGGTAAATATATAGCATTGTTTAAAATTGTTTCTAAGGTGTCTAAGGAGAGCACTGTATTAATCAACGGAAAATATTCGACTACAAACTCTCAAAGATATATTACATTTATAATACATACATACCAACATAAATAGGCCTACATACATGCATGATGCATACATACATACATACATACATACATGCATAAATACATACATTAACATACATAAATATGTACATACATATACACATACATACACACATACATACACACATACACACATTGACCAGTATTAGCTACGTGACAAATCATCTACGGATCTTTTATTTTTATCTCATCTTAAAACAGGATGATTAGCATAATCTTAAGTCTGATACATTCCATTGACGAAGTAATACGAACTTCTGATAAATACCGGGGATGACTAGATAAGCTTATTCAGCTTCTTCTCTCCGGGAATCGTCTTATTGCTTTATATTTGAAAGATTATCACTGTAGTAGTAATGTTACAGCATATAATCTCTTGTCTATAGATATGATGCAGACTATGCACATTATGTTATCGACTGTTAATCATATACTGGTCTTGTATTCGATTCAATAAATTTGATTTGATTGATTTGATTTGACATACATACACACATCTAGGAGTGACCCTTGACAATTCTCTCACCTTTACTGAAGACATTTCCAAACTCACTCGCACTTCCTATTTTCATCTAAGGCACCTTAGAGCTATCCGTCGCTCTCTCTCATCTTCAATTTTCACTTCAATTGTCCATGCATTTGTCTCCTCTAGACTTGACTACTGCAATTCCCTCCTCATTGGTCTTCCTAAAGTCCGTCTTGCTCCTCTTCAGTCCGTTCTCAATGCTGCTGCTAGATTAATTGCCCGTCTTCCTCGATTCTCCCCAGTGTTTTAGTTGTCCAAAAACAACTTGGGGGGGGGGGTAAAAAATTTGCAGATTACCAAATCACATAATCACATAGACCAAACACCAGTTTTTTGTAGTAAAGTAACCCCCGCAACATATTTTTAGTTATTTAGCTGAGGGGGTTAGAAATAGAACTAGGGGGGGGGGTTGAACCCCCCAACCCTGCCCCCCGACAACTAAAACACTGATTATCCCATATCACCACCTTTATGGCAGAAGAACTCCACTGGCTCCCGCTTTCTCCCCGCATCCAATTTAAGGTCCTCATCCTTGTCTCTAAGGCTCAACTTGGTTTCGCTCCAAAATATTTATGTGACTTAATTCATCGCCCTCACTCTGCTGCTTTTCTTCGTCCTCTTCGTTCCTCTGACCGTTTTGACCTCCTCGTTCCCCGTGTCAGGACTCCTCTGGCTCAATCTAGGTCTTTTGCCTCCATTGGCCCTGCTATTTGGAATGAGCTTCCTCCGTTCGTTCGTTCGTTCGTCAAATGATTTGTACATAGTCAATGCAAGATATTTGCAGTAGGCCCTATAGTTAGTGATTTACTTCTGAAAAGGTGTGTTGCAATCTTAGCGTTGGTTGAACACATTGGTTTAACGGAATCGTTTGGCCACTAAACCGCCGTTGGTGCTGATGACATAAATGGAGAAGCGATCTAATCTGCACAACGACCAGTAGTTTCAAGTGTTTTACAACATCTTATGGATATCAGATACCTCCTCCTGACGATACCTCCTCCTTTCTCCAGACTCGGGACTGGCACTACCCGTCACTATTGGCGCGTACTGGTGGTGTCGGAGTCCTCCGTAACGACTAGACGAAATCTGTTCATTCATGGCATTTTCTAAAGCAGTGGCGTCGTTGAACCAATATTTGGATGAAATGCTAAAAGTTTCAACATTTCAAATTGATTTATAGACCGATGCGCTTTGGAGGAATTAGTTGATGTTTCTTTTACTTTTAAGCGTTTAGCGACATCTTTTGCCTGCATGGGCCGTTTACTTCTAACTAACGTGGAACAATCAACAACTGATCTTTGCGAATTAGTTTTCATTTTATAACGCCACGAATATGCGATTTAAAGGTTTTTAAGTGCATGCCCTCTGACTTTTGAGAAATAGATAATTGCTGTTGTTGCTGATGATGAATCGACGATGATGATGACTTTGTTGTTGTTGTAATTATTTTAGTCATTGTAATTACTATTATTATTATTATTATTATTATTATTATTATTATTATTATTATTATTATTATTATTATTATTATTATTATTATTATTATTATTATTATTATTATTATTATTGTTATTATTATTGTTATTATTATTGTTATTATTATTATTATTATTATTATTATTATTATTATTATTATTATTATTATTATTATTATTATTATTATTATTATTATTATTATTATTATTATTATTATTATCATTATTATTATTATTATTATTGGTAGTAGTAGTAGTAGTAGTAGTAGTAGTAGTAGTAGTAGTAGTAGTAGTAGTAGTAGTAGTAGTAGTAGTAGTAGTAGTAGTAGTAGTAGTAGTAGTAGTAGTAGTAGTAGTAGTAGTAGTAGTAGTAGTAGAATTATCGATACTTTACGCAATTGCGGATAATTTCATCTCCTCCGCATCAGTTGTGTTGGATCTGTAACTCCGTTTCCATGGAAACAGAACAGATGAAGGGCATAAGTTGACAGACACAGATAGACAGACACATGCACAGAGACACACTCAGACATACACATAGTGATACACACTTCGACACAAATACAGACACTCATACCCAGACAGATAGACAGACAGACAGACGACTGGAAGATAGATTTTTATACAAGAGGCATCTTTGTACCAACATACAATTTACAATAATAAATACCGTAACATTTACTTGAAAACAGGTTTCTATACTTTCACACTTTAGCCAAAGAGGAAGCAATCACACACAAGAGGCAACCTCAGTCTGATGATTGTTATTTTTTAAAAGTCTTTAAACATCTTAAAGCTGCCAAGGCCGTTAACGTCGACAATACACACAGAACTGACGGTACTGTATAATGTTTATTATTTAGCCCGTTGACGATTATATATAGGTTCGCATAAAATTGTTTTAAAGGTGTGTAAGAAAAGTACTGCCTTTTCAGCGTTTAACATTGCAAGAATGTATAACGTCGTCATAAATGTCTTTTCATAATCATAGTCGTGAACTCAAAATTTATAACGCGCCACTAGAAAGCTAAGCGGAGGGCGCCAGCTTATTCACGAGCGCTACGTGAGGTCAGAGAGTATCAAAAAGGTTGTAAAAAGGTCGTCCGAGTCCGGGTTCAGAGGGCCAGATCAAGATAGGAGGCAGAATAGCTGCTAAGGCGGGTGTCGTTTAGGTCGAGAAGAATAATTGGAAGGTGGAGGATAAGGTGAGTTAGGGTAGGATTTTATAAAAGGTGAGACTAGTTTTGAGTGAAAGCCACGGGGTAATAGATGGAGGATCCTGAGGTAGACGATGGAGGGTGAGTGGCAGTGATGACGAAGGAACCGAGAATCTGCGGAATTCAGGAGGGAGATCGTTCCAGAGTCTTGGTGCAGTGTTGGATATGGCTCGGTTGAATGATTGAGATGAGTAGTGTGAGATGAGGTGTTTGAGATGACCATTGCATTTCCTGTTGTTAACAACATTTGATGAAAGACAAAGTACTTCTACGTTTACCGGTCATCTACCTACTTAGTACTTCCTATCTGAATTCAATCTGTTTTCTCAAAACGATTCTGACATTTTATTGTAATTTCACTTGAAGCGTCGACTGATGACTTGGGATTATGACAACGATAAAATAGACGTCTTTAGACAAGAATATATGAGACAAGATAAGAGTTTATCAGATTTGTGTTAGAATCCGTAATTCCAATTGGTATGATTGCTTCTGCTAACGACGCTGTATCATTACGTGGATGATTCGCAGTCACCAACCTCCTTTCTGCGATATTGGGACCGACGCCACGAATGAGTTGTTGACAGCTGACTTTTATGTACCTGGGTACCTCGGGAAAGGGATGTGATGTTGCTATGTGATGGATGGATTCCAATCCTTTAACGATTGACGTGAATAAGACAATAATTTCTTGTCCATTTTTTTCATTGTAGTGCATAGTTTTATCTCAACGGACAAAGTATTGGATAGTATTTGATTATGAAGCCTCGGAAAATGTGTGCCGTATTCCTAGCGTTGGTTGAGTAACATCAATTTTTGTTTAACAGATTCTTTTAGCTATCAAAAATCCGTTGATGCCGATGTCCTCAATAGAGAAGCGATTAGATAATCTACGCAACGACTCGCAGTTTCAAGTGTTAAACATCATCTCATGACTATCAGAGTAGCTGACGTCACCATCCTCATTCTCCATCCTCGGGACTGGCACTACCTGACACTACTGGTACGGACTGGTGGTGTCGGGGTCCAACGCAACGACTATGCAGAAATGAAATCTGTTCATTCATGGCACTTTGTTTAGCAGCGGCAGAGTTGAACCAAGATTTGGATGGAATGCAAAAGTTTCAACGTTACATTTCGAATTGACTTATGGGTCGACACATTTACTTGATGTTTGTTCTTCTTTCAAGCCTTTAGCGACATCATTAATTTTGGCCGTTGACGTTGAACTCACCTAGAACGGCGCGCTCACAGGAATCCGATCTTTGTGAATTAGTAATGAATTTATAACGCCATGTATACAAGAATTAAAGGTTTCTACGCGCAGCTCATCTGACTTTTTAAATTTAGCTCATTGTTGTGGTTGTTGTTGTTTTGTTGTTGTTAATAATAATAATAATAATAATAATAATAATAATAATAATAATAATAATAATAATAATAATAATAATAATAATAATAATAATAATCATCCTCAACACACCTCTTCATTCCTTAGGCCTTCGAAACCCTGGGCCCGATCAACTATGAAGGCCTGGGTTTCCTTTCGGACCTGGGACAGAAGCTGTGCACGGTTAGAGGGTCCCACGTGAGACCTCTTTCTTATACCAACGCCTATCGATAACGATACAGCGTTTCAACGCGGTAGCTTTTAAGGGCACTTTCGCCAGCCAGGAAACAGATGAATAGGGCCATTCCGGACACTTTTTTTTACATTAGCTAATATTGAAGTCCCTGAGGGATCCTTTATACCTCGGGGCAAAAAAAAAAATAATAATATTATTATTATTATTATTATTATTATTTTTTTTTTCCCCCGAGGTACATATAATCCCTCAGGAGTCAGATACTAAGTGTGTGAAAATTAATCTCTGGAGTGACCATCTTCATCGTGACCCGGAAGTGCAAAAGTGTTGCGGAAGGCGGCTGCGTTAAAGCGCTGGACTGTCACAGCTAAGCGTTGGAAGAGGAAGCTAGCTATTATTATTATTATTATTATTATTATTATTATTATTATTATTATTATTATTATTATTAATTTATTATTATTATTTATAATTTTGGACACTTTAGGCAATTGCGGATAATTTCGTCTCCTCCGTAATAGTTGTGTTGAATCTGTAACTCCGTTTCCATGGAAACGGGTCATTGATGAATAGCCTAAGTTGACAGACATAGACAGGCTGACACACGTACACAGACACACTCATACATACCCAAACACACAGACACACAGACACATACAGACAGACATACAGACAGACATGCAGACAGACGGACAGACTAACGTACATAAGCTTATATATAAGGCTAGATATAGACCGACAGATAGAAAGACAAACAGACAGGCAGACAAACTGAAAGACAAACCCACACAAATCAAAAAGGCATCGAAAAGAAAAATCAGCCGGATTTATTTAAATAACCGATACCAAACTCTGACGCTTTGATCCAATAGTCGTACACTGGAAGATAAACTCAGGAAATCTGATGGTTATTCTAATTATCCATTATTTAACATCTTACGGCAACCAGGGGCGTTACCTTCCACGTTATGCAATGGATAGACCCGCATAGTATTCGGAGCTTGGATGGATGGAGTTTAACGACATCTTCTGACAACAGAGGACGTTGACCTCGACAGAATTTACTTTGGATTAAATAAACAGCTCGTTAGCAACTTGATACTGAACTGCTGGTCTGCTTTCACTTAAAGGGCAAATATTAACCTTAAAATAGGTGTCCAATTATGTTGAACAGTTCTCACCTTTGCTATGACACAATACAACCATTGAACGTGTTTCTTATTCAGATTGAGGCGTAGTTGACGAAGATATGGCGTCGGTGTAAATCATTTTAAAGGTGTCTAAGGAGAGCACTGCATTGCCAATGTTTAACGACTTCCTTTGGTTTTTAATTGTCATTTCACTTGATACGACCGTCGATTGAAGCCTTTGGCGTTATGATAACGGCACTATAGAAGTCATAAGATTAGATTAGATTAGATTCGATAAGATTTTATTTAGATTTATAGATAGAATCCGAAATTTTAGATTGGTATGGTTTCTGAATCCATAAGCTGCAGCATAACGAAGGTGATTAGCAGTTGCCCTCCTTCTTTCACCACGATTGGGACTTGCGCTACCTATGACCTTTTGACGGCAAACTTTCATATACACCAGAAAGGTGTATTGATATGACGGCTGCATTCGACACAGTCGACCATGACATCATAATTCAGCGACTGTCTCTCTCGTTTGTAATCAGGAATAGAGCGCTCAGTTGCCTTGAATATTCTACATAAAAGGGCGACCACAATCCGTCCATTTGGCAGGAGAGGAGACGCAACATAGGCTGGTCAAATGCGGTGTTCTACAAGGATCAGTGCTTGGTCCTCTCTTTATTGTGCTGCGTATATACGGCCGATGTGGAGAGAATCATAGAAGCACATGGCAAACTACACCAGTGTTATGTGATATACAGCTTTACTTCTTCTGTGAACCATCATAAAATGCTGAGCTGAAGCAGAGTTCTGCTGTGTATTAATCGCATTTCAGAGTGGATGGCGTCAAACCGTCTCAAACTCAATCCATCGAAGCCTGAGTTCTTATGGTGCACCACACTCCGGTTCCCCCTACTTAACGGTGTAATGATACATCCTGCGGGCCGCGGCTAACAGGGCTGTTAACGTCGACATTACACTTTAACAATACAAAGACGTTCGCATACAAACTGGAAATTTAAAGTTCATGAATATATAGCGTGGTTTTAAATTTTTTATAAGGTGTCTAAGGAGATCATAGTATTAACGGAGAATATTCGATTACAAAACTCTCAAAGATAGGCCTATATCACATCTATAAATACATGAATACATACATAATGCAGAGGCGCCCGCAGGCTTAAAAAAATTGGACGCACCCTCTCTCGTAGGCCTAAACTAATAATTATGGCCGCTTGCACGCTTTGCTATCATAGATATAAGTAGGAAAATTGAAATAGCTGCCATAGATAGAGTAGTGAGTAGTGACAAGCGAAACAAAAAAAAATTCAATTTAGATAACATCTAATCAGTGCATATTTTAAGCAATTTAGACTACTGGGACAAAATTTTGGAACTCGTCTCTGAAAAACTTTGATGACCTTTTTCTCAGAATTCATCTCCCCGAAAAAGTTGATGACCTTTTTTTTAGGAAGTCATCTACCAAAAAAGTCACATCCTGAAAACCGTCGATGACCTTTTCTTCGGAATTCTTCTCCAAAAAAAAGTTGATGACCTTTTTTTAGGAGGTCGTCTCCTAAAAAAGTCATCTCCCAAAAACACTTGATGACTTTTCTTTAGGAATTCACCTCCAGAAAAAGTTGACGACCTCTTCCAACATTTTGTCCCACTACTTATACTTTAACCATACATTGCCTGGGACAAATCACCCTAACTACTGGGACAAATCCTAACACTACTGGGACATTTGTCCCACTAGTTATACAGTTAAAATATGCCCTGCATCTAATGCAATGCCGTATTGCCCTTTAACAAAAATATCGATTCGATGCCTATTCCTTGTATGGATTTGATTTGGCTGGGTGGTGGACGCACGTGCGTCCAGTGCGTCACGCTGCGGGCGCCTCTGACATAATGCATACATAGGTAAATGCATACATACATGAATATATGCATACAAACACACATACATGCATACACACCTACTTTGAGAGGCGCTTTATAAATTCCCAAATACCATACATACATGCTACATACACACATATATTCATATCCATTTGTTTATATAATACAGTATCTATACCAGAGGTGGGCAAACTACGGCCCGCGGGCCGGATCCGGCCCGCCACCACTTTTTATCCGGCCCCCACAATTCTTCAGAAAATGTTTAAAAGATTCGGACCGCGAGAAGTTTTCTTTGTTAAACTAAAATGGCGCTGCTCTATTGCTTACTATTCCGGTCTCGTCTTTAATAATAATTCTATGCAGTAACTCTGCCGATCTGCCCCCACTTCCCTGCAGAGGTTTGTGCACATGATCTGTATACGGAGAAGTGAAATCTGTTCAAGTAAAGCTAATGTTGCGTTCAAAGCAGATGAAAGAACAAAACTACGAGAACTTAAAATAGCCTTCAGCTGTCAAGTTTGACAGAAGAGTTCTTCAGATAATTTGTGGTTTTTAAATCAGTTGACACTGAATTTGCTGTGCTTATTATACCGTTCACATTTGACATTAACAGTTAGCTCATATAGGGAACTTCAGCTGGAGTTAACCGACTCACAACGTGACATTGTTCCCAAGAAGAGCTGAAAGGATCAGACCTGATTATATTCTTTTCTTCACTTAGGAAGGAAAAAATTCTCAAATCTACAAACGTTTGCTTTAAAAATGTTTGTGTTATTCGCATCCACTTACATCTGTCAACAGAGATTTAATTTTAACTATGAAGATAAACAAATCCAAGTAGGGCCTACAGGTCTCAGTTAAGTGATCTAAACTTGAACTCAAACTGTGAATTGCAACCAGCACATCACTCCGGATTATATGGGCAACGTTAATTAAATGCATGCATGTTACAGTCGCATGCATCTCATTAGTTGCAACCAAAGTGTATTTAATATACTATAAATACTATACTATTAATATACTATAAATGTTTGTCGTTACTAAAACACAAATTTGTTATCCGGCCCTCCGAATTTTTTTGGCACTTAATGTGGCCCCATCTGCCAAAAGTTTGCCCACCCCTGATCTATACTATATTACGAATGTTCTAGTTGTCTGTATATACACATAGTTTTCTAAATGTTTCTATTTTTATATAGGCTACAGTTACGTTGCTTCCTCCCATTCTAATTAACCTGGCTCCTTCCGCGGATCCTGTTTAAAGAAAATAACAAAATCACTACTACTACTACTACTACTACTACTACTACTACTACTACTACTACTACTACTACTACTACTACTACTACTACTACTACTACTACTACTACTACTACCACTACCACTACCACTACCACTACCACTACCACTACCACTACCACTACCACTACCACTACCACTACCACTACCACTACCACTACCACTACCACTACCACAACCACTACCACAACCACTACCACTACCACTACCACAACCACTACCACTACCACTACCACTACCACTACCACTACCACTACCACAACCACTACCACTACCACTACCACAACCACTACCACTACCACTACCACTACCACTACCACAACCACTACCACTACCACTACCACTACCACAACCACTACCACTACCACTACCACAACCACTACCACTACCACTACCACTACCACTACTACCACTACTACCACTACTACCACTACTACCACTACTACCACTACTACTACCACTACTACCACTACTACCACTACTACTACTACTACTACTACTACTACTACTACTACTACTACTACTAATAATAATAATAATAAAAATAATAATAATAATAATAATAATAATAATAATAATAATGATAATAACAACAACAACAACAACAATAACAACAACAAAACAATATTATTACTACGGACAAACTAAGAAACCTTTATTTCGCGTTATACTCATACTATATTTCTTGGTAGGATGTTCATTCCTGAAATTTATCACGCACACTTAAGCCGTGTTGTAGGGTGAAGTCGACGTCAACGGCATCGGATGCCACAAGATATCGTCAAACAATGCAATGAATCATGATTGTGATGATGATGGTAATAATAATAATTATAATAATGATGATGATGATGATGATGATGATGATGATGATGATGATAATAATAATAATAATAACAATAATAGTAGTCATTATTATTATTTTTTAAACAATAATAACTACATTAACAGATCATTAACAGATTGAAATACGTAGAAGAATAGATTTCTCTGTCGTCTTTTTCTGATCTTCTGATAGAATTGTGAGATTTCATAATTCAGCAGAGAACTTGATCATTACCAAAGATGAGAATGAAAACTGATAACACAGATGGGAAAATATTTTATTACTATTATATATTATTATTGATTTTATTATTAGTATACTATTATTATTATATTTTTCCCGAGGTAAGTATTATTCCTCTGGAGGTAAAAATTGTCCGGAGGCAGTTAATAACATCTGGAAGGCAGTGATATTTTCGTTAACGAAAACTAAAATTAGAAGTAAAAATAAATGATTTCGTTAACGAAAACTAAAACTAAAAGTAGGAATTATTTCAGCAGAAAGAACGAAATTAAGAATTGAATTAGGAATTATTTGCCGAACTAAAATTATGAACGAAATTAGGAATTCTTTTCAGAAGTAAAATCATTTTACTTCTTGTGGCGCTTAACTTGAGACGAAGGCGAGTACCGGTAAAATTGCACGCGCTCCAAACAAAATCCATTGGAGAACTTCGGTTGAGATGAAGACGCTGCGCATACCATTTCTATTATCATTGGTCTTCGTTGTCTAATCTCAGTTTCACACGCCATTTTATTTCGGGTTTGATCGTTAAATTGTAAAATTAGGCTACGAGAATATCGAGAATGTTGACCGGAAGGAAGCGAGATAGCCCAATTTTGGGTTTATCATTTCGACGAAACTACATGTGCAGGCAGATCTACATGCCAAGTACTAAACGGGGAAAATGATGGAATATGTGGAACAGCACTTAGTCTAGCTGGAGAAATACAAGCAATATAAGTCTTGGAAGGGGAGAGATGAATGGTAACACGCTGGC